>CM056831.1:12759855-13959855 GCA_029853015.1 Chelidonichthys spinosus
AGTAAGTCACATCAAGTGAAAGGTGGTTGTTGGCTACAAAACCAGCAGACACGTATGTTTGAAACAATAAAAGCAGCTGATTCCATAGATAGTAGTAGAAATCAGTAGAAATCATTGGTTTTGGCTCTAGAAAACCCTGGATGCATTTTTTTTTATCATCCTTAGAATTCAAATTTCAAACAAACATCCATAAACACGAACATGTTTATGAGACTGTTACTGTAATCATATTCACTCTGGATGTAAAGCCTGAACGATGTTTCCACCGGATCGTATCCGGATGTTTGTTTGACCCGACTCTTCACACCATCGCAGCGATGATCACCTCGTCTCTGCTGCCTGGCTTTTTATCTACACACATTTCTAATTATGCTCTGCTTTTCATAATTTATGTTTTGCTTACAAAGTGTAAAGACTGCACTTCTCCAGACCTCGCCCTCCTCCCTCGTCCTCCCTCCCCCCCTCCTGTTAAATTTCCGCGTTGGAGCGGACTGTAAAGTGATATTTTCAAGTGAATATCTTCCACCTTTATGGTCGCTCCTCGCTGCTGGAGCCGTGAGAACATGGAGCACATTTCTGCTGCAGCAGCCTGAAGAAAAGCTGCTCATGAAAACAGATTTTGTTTTTTATGATTCCACTTTCAGGAAGGCTGTCAGCTACTATCACGCTCAGCTTCGGCCCAGATGCTGAATCTAAGTGATTGGGGGAGGGAAGGGTTTCTTTTCTGCTTCTTTTTTAAGTGCCACACTTGGTGAATGTCCTCGGTGAATGGGATAATCACACACACACACACACACACACACACACAGAAATGTTTCACAGTATGGGATGAGGTAACGAGCTAAGTTTGTACTGGTATCCTCTTACATAGTTTTTTTTTGTTTGATTGTTTATTATTAAAATCAAAATATCAAAACAAAAATTCCAGCATTTCAGAAGTTAACTGTAAAATGGTTGAAATCTGCAACTGAACGTAGAGATGCTGTGATCTCTTCACTGTCTGGGAACAATGTTGTTATTTATTGTGAAATAAAGCCTGGCTCTATATTGTGCTAATGATGACACTACTCTTGTTTTGTCCATTAAAGGAAAGGAAGCCACATCGACACACCTAGACCAGACCAGATATATTAATATATATGAACTCCACTCGCCTGTGAATATGATATGTCGAGGGCTTTTATTGTGAAAGGTAAGAACAAAAGGACTGGGTCTAGTTTGCGTTTTCGTTGAAGGAGTAATAAAGTTTGCAATCTTGGTTCGTGATTACGGAGCTGCAGTGTTGATATTATGTAACGATGGAGGATTTCATCGAGGATCGTGAAATAAAACGTTTTATTATCGTGATAATCATAAATATCGCCACGTGAAAATAAAGCTTAATTTAGAAATACGGTTTATAACAAAATGTATTTATCCTTATGATTCATGATCATCTTATTTCGGATAATTTCATTGTTTTTCTCTAAAAAAGGACATCTTGTTTTTGACGCAATACAAATATTTGTTGTGATTCCGGTATATTTATGAGCCATGTTATGAGTTTTAAGTATATTTTGATGATTAGCAGGATAATTTAATTTCCATATCATAGCAGGATAATTTAATTTCCATATCATCCGATGTCAAGTTGATATAAATATAAATACACAATGTGATTGATTGATGCCTTTTTTCAACCTCTTTCAGAAAGTATTTATGACAAAAACAACAGTTTGAAAACATATATTAACATTAAATTAATCAGATGAAAGGATAATTCCACTTCTCTACTAATGAAATGTGTCCGGCAGCTTTCAGCACCGATTAAAGATGAACCAACTAATATGAAATGTCTGAATGATTTATTGTGAAAGGAGAGAACGAAGAGATCTGGTTGACTGAGTAATAAAGTTTCTGTGTTGTTTTATAAATACGGACTCAAAACGATGAAGCCGACTGATATAAATAAAAAGGGGCGTGGCCATACAAAGATGCGTTAATAACAGCGCCACCATTTGGCCGATTGGAGT
Source organism: Chelidonichthys spinosus (assembly GCA_029853015.1). Lineage (NCBI taxonomy): Eukaryota > Metazoa > Chordata > Actinopteri > Perciformes > Triglidae > Chelidonichthys > Chelidonichthys spinosus. The sequence goes on from CM056831.1 coordinate 12,761,868, forward strand.
CATATTTCTTGGGAAGCACTTGCACATCGTTTCGAGTTATTGGTCCAAGTTTCATATTTCTAGCTCAATGCAGCTCACAGGAACTAGAGGCGATGAGGCAGACAACAAATAATACTAACAACCAACTACGGGGATCGAACACAAACTAGCCGAGGTCACACTCCGCCGCTCCCCTCAGAGCTGCATCATCATGTGTGATCACGGTGAACAGCTGTTCAGAGAGAATGGACTGTAAAGGCACACGGATATTGTAACCTGTGTTTAATCTCAGATTTTCAAAAAGAAAAAGAAGATTTTTTTACAATCCTTCTAACAGTGACTCTTGTACAACAACATAAATACTGTGCTGGAAAAAAAGAATGAATTAAAAATTAAGCAGTTTCTTTTTCCCGCAGTCTCTTTCTGTAAACATTGAAAAATGCAAATCAAGTCTCCTCAGTTCTCGACAAGACAACAACATCAAAATAACAACAACGGCTCCGTCTGTAAGGCTCGGCGGCCTCACTATGCAAATAGTCTCCAACGGCTCAGAGCAAGTCTTTTTTTTTTCTCTAACGTTTCCGTTAACTTCTCTTTTCTATTCCGTTTAAAGTTTGCAGGAGTCGACAGTGCTCAGTTTAGATCCAGCAGGGTAGCGAGGTTAGAGGGTCAGAGGGTGAGGGGGGTGAGGGAGGGGGGAGGGGAGCTGGTGGTGAAGTAGCTCCGCCATCAGAACAGGCTGGTCAGCGTGGTCTGTGAGGGGCTCCGGCACTCGTGGACGTCCATGCCGCCTGGCACCGAGCTGAGCACGGAGGTGACGGTGGGCATGGTGGGGTTGGTCAAGTCTGTCAGGGTGGTTGGGGTGCTGGAGGGGCTCATGGAGCCATTGGAGATTTCCGAGACGGGGCCCGACGGGGTCCCGCCCTGCAGCGTGGAGCCGTCCGAGGCCTTGTCGCCCCCGGTGCTCTCCTGCCGCAGCAGGTTCCTCCTGAACTTGGCCCGGGCATTCTGGAACCAGACCTGCAGGACAAGATCATGTTGTTAGGAAGGGTGATGAAGCTCAACACGAATATATGAAAACACATGGAAGCGTTAAGCTTCAGGATCCAGGATCTCCACCATCCAGGGAGATTCACAGCAGCATCTCCTTCTGTGGCTCCAGATCAAACACCTCCATCACCTCCATCACCGGACGGAGCAGAAATAATAATAATAATTAAAAAATTCAGAGGTCAACCAACTTATGTTTAGTTATTGTCTTCCATCCATAGAGGCCGATCTCTCTCATTATTCAATATTTTAACTTTTCTCATTTAGACTCTCGTTTAGACTACTTTGTAGTTGGATTTGAACACGAGTTACAAAAAGTAAATCGATCATCTTCCATTGGATGGGGAAACAGCATCCATGTGACCGGTCGGACCTCCGTCCACTGGCTTCCTGTCCGGTTAGTGTTAGGTCAACACGGGTCCATATAACAAAGACCAGTCAGTCCCGAACCTTAAAGTTGCAATTTGCAATACATTTACAAGAAATGGCTCAATGATGCACAGAGAAGAGAGAAGGAACCCACTACCACTAAGACCCCAATTCCTGTCCCCACTATCACAAGAGATGAGAGACTGAGATCAGAACTGCATCCATAGCAACCATCGGTGCTGTGATTGACCAATCAGAACTGTGAAAGCAGAGTCAGTGTTCACTTTGACCCCTTGAACCTTTTCAGGACGCCGAAAACAAGCATCACGCTGCTCGCCATCCCTGTGGTTCATTTATTTCCACTTTAGAATGACGTTTGAATCATTTGCTCTGGTGTTCAGCAGTGAGACGGAGAGATGATTCAGCGCCGAGTGTTGGAGCGTGTTAGCGCCGTTATCGTGATGCCGCCATGGGAAACGGCGCTTCAGCTGGAAGAACAGGCACCAAAACTCAAACGCATCAAAGCAAAACGACTGCTTTGTTTTCTGCAAGCGTTAATTAAAGCAGCGGGAGGATTTTTTTCCCCCTTCTCAGTAAAAATTTCATTCTGAAACCTTTTTGTCTCGTTCTTCTTCTCCTCGTCCCCCAGATAATTTGCTGTCGTCTATTGTGGAAATCAAACGCTCTGCTGTGCTTCGCCGTGTTCGTGTTCGACAGAGCTTTTTGTTTTTCATCCCTCAGACTTCAACAAGGCATCACATCGGCCGCTCATACAGACGGCTTCTCTTCATTCAGGTAGTCTCGGATCCCAACGTGAACACTTTTAAGAGGAAAATACAAATTCTGCTGCTTTTTAAATTCAATTCTCATTTTTTTTTGTTTTTTTTTGTTTTTATCTAATTAGTAAAAAAGAGATGCAAGTAAATCCAGTTCTGATTTAGTTCAGCTTGTTTGCAGATTCCTGAAAGTCTTCCAAGAATTTCACTGGAATGAAAAACAGCATCCTAAATTAAAGCAGCTGATTTGGCTTCTAGCATGAAAACCTCACTTCGTATACTTTCTGCTTGGAAGCAGGCGGTTTGCATTGGAAACCAGAGGAATTCCTTCACCCCTGTTGGCTTGAGTCTGCTTCCACCGAGGGAAGTGGCGGGAGAGGGCAATGTGGTTACCTGTAAGACCCGCTTGGTGAGGCCTGTCTTCTGGGCGAGCTGCTTCAGGTCCTTGGCATCTGGGTTGTGGTTGATGGCAAAGTAGGACTTCATGGTCCTCAGCTGGTGGTGCTTGAAGGACGTCCGCATGCGCTTGGTCTTCTGGCTGGAGCTGTACTGGGAGTCCCGGTCCATGGACTCGCCGTCGTTCTCGTTGCAGCTGAGCGCTGTGGGCCGACAGGAAACAGACGTTAGAGGGCGGGAATAATCACTCTCACTTCCTTTTGTTTAGTCCTTCACCTCTAATCGCATCTTTCCTTGTTTTTATCACCCAGAATCCCACGAGTCCAGTAATCACACAGTGTTTGATTTATAAGAAGGCAAAGCGTGCAAATTATATTCTGCATTTCAAACCGCGGGAGTGTACTTATTTTTATCACAATACGGAAAAATTCTAATAATCTCCCAACACAATCAATAAGACCTCAGGAGCTCACATCAGTAAAATGATGCAAAAATGTAGATAATAATATATTGAATGTGGAGGCGGGGGGGGGGGGGGGTAGAAAAGGTACATTTTGCTATTAATAAAATTATTTTCACGTTTCGTTATTATGAAATGAAAACTGTCGTCATTTTAGTCTAGATTCCCTTTCCTTCATTTAAATAAAAAAATCAATGTGACACTATGAGACCTGCCAGCTGTTTCCTGCAGCTGCAGATCTGTCCCCATCTACATGTCTGTCTGTCTGTCTGTCTGTCTGTCTATCCTGAGAGGGGGTGCTAGCCCGGCTTCAGTAAGCACACACACATACCCACACACACACACACACACAACAACAACACACATGTATGCGTCCCAGCCTGCAAATTTCTTGGCAATACTCAAAGTGTTGCTGCATGCATAACAGTTCGTGTTCAATATCAGAACGCAAATGATGAATATGAAGTGAGGGAAAGCATCAGAATAACACTTCAATTAATTAGGCCGTACACACCAGGCAGAACAAATGCTGCTTTCTGGCCAGAACATATGCTGCAGCATTGGAAGGAGATGCCGTCTGTTTGCAGCTCGCGTCTCCGTCCGCTCACACAACGTCTTATTGTCACTTTTACTACAGTAACTCGTCTCACGCTCTCATGTCATCACTCAGGTGAAGCCCGGGTGTTGTTCCTGGCTGGAGACAGAAGAGGGCGCAATGCCTCCTCACTCTCCTCACTCTACTGCTTCAAATTCACTCTCTTCACTGTTACACTAAAGATCTACACTGTTTTCTTCAGTCAGAATATCTTCCTTTTATTCATGATGAAATCTTGTTTTCAAAAAAAAAGTCCAGCATTAATAGGTGAAATAGTTTGAACAGGAACTTGTATCATTAATGCCAATGATTTTAAAAAAAGTGGCAGCATCTTAAAGAAAATGAAGCTTCCTCTTCCAGAGAAATTAAACTGATCCAGGTAGGAAATTAAAGTTTGCATTGGAAACTTGTTGGACTATAAATATTCACTTGTTACCGCTTTTTAAAACTTAAGACTGACGGAAATATAAAAAAAAAGTTGAGAGGAAAATGAACAAAATGGATTCCTTTGTTTAGTTTGTGATCAACTTTCTTCTCATGTAAGCTCAAAGCATCAGAACGAGATTCTCCTATTCACTGTGAATATCACTGCTAAACACCCAGTCCCTGTGTGTGTGTGTGTGTGTGTGTGTGTGTGTGTGTGTGTGTGTGTGTGTAGATGGCTATGAAATCTGACAAGAGGAAGAGGGTGAAGCAAAAGCCAGAACATCAAAAAAAGAAAAAAAAAATCAGAAGTGATTGCCTGAACTGCAACCAGACTACAAACCAGCCGTGATTATTTTTATGATCATCAATTAGAGAAATCTTGACTAGATGCAGACTGTTGGGCCCGACCTAACGCCTGGATGTAAATGTAAATGTGACCTGAACGTCTGCATGTTACAAACTCTAAATCTGGACTTTTCTGCTCTTTCAAATAGTTTGGTCCCGCCTGGCCCCCTACTGGGCCCGCAGGCTTTCCTCTCCGTGGATCACATGCTATTACACTTATTCAGGTTTGGACACGAACATGCTGCTGTTGTGTCTGACAGAAACCGTTTATTAGTTAAATGGAAACTATACGGACTGTGATGATGTGTAAGATCCAAATAACACGGAGAACTGAGGAAATCACTGGAAACCTCAACATGAGAGGATTTAAAGAAACATGATGTAAGTCATTAAAGAAGTTCTAAACTCACTATTTAGTTCTGTTTAGGGAGAGCATATATATATATATACATTTAAATACAAACATACATATGCATTATATATATATATATATATATATATATATATACATATAAACATACATATACAAACATATATATATATATATATATATATATATATATATATATATATATATATACATACACACTTACATACATTTAAAATTACGCCTGCCATTAAAAAGATGTTTCATTAATGAAGCCTGTCACTCTTCATGCATGCTGTCTGGCTGTTAAATATAGCGGATTATCAATGTGTAACTTTTTTTTTATTTCTGTATATTTATATTTTTTTTATGTATTATTTCTTGAGCTCAAGTCACCATCCTAACAGGAACACGCCATAAACATGAATTGAGCGCCTTTATTCTGAACCGGTATTTTAGTAGCATTAGCAGCCTGTCTTACCTGCGTTGTAAGCCGCCAGCTCGGCCCCGGGCCCCGGGCTCTTTCTCTTCCGGGGCCGGCCCTTCTGCACCGTCCCCACGCCGTTGAAGTAGGATAGTCCGAGCGTGTTGGCCGGGCCGAGGCCTTTGTGCGGGGCCACGTCCGCGTGGTTAAAGTGAGTCTGATATTCTCCCTGGATGAGAGTCTCAAAGTGCAGCCGACAGTACACCAGACTGTCCTTCATGCCGAAGTGGTCCCCGGTGGTCAGCATCTTGCTGCAGGTGGTGCACGTGAAGCAGTTGAGGTGGTAGACCAGATCCCGGGCCCGCATCACCATCTCCGAGGCTGAGATCCCCAGGTGGCACCGAGCGCATCTCTGCACCGAAAATCTTCTGCGGACAACACAGAAACGTGATCAGCGGCTGGTCACGGAGCCGGCGGGCCCCGGAGGGCCACGGAGCCCGGCGGGCTGCACGGAGGGCTGCTGGTGATGCGTTCACGGCCAGGCGGCCTGATTAACGTGCAGCCCAACTTTTACACACTTCAAAAGAGTGCACCGGTGAAACTTTATAGTTAGTGAGATATCCTGCTTCAATTTGGCGATATTTAATTCAAAATGGAAAAATGGAACAAATAAAAAATAAAATAATGGATTTCTTTTTTTTTTTGTTTGCAGCTTTACAAACTCATATTTTCTATACATCGTGATTCAGTTATTTCAGAAACAAATCAAGACATTTTTTTTCTAACTATACATAATTTGAAAAAAATAATCCCCAGCTGGTTGTGTGTGTTGTTACGTTACATTTAAAAGCAGTATGTTTCCAGCCCCCCCATGGACCCCCCCCCCCCCCCCCCCCCCCCCCCTACGGCCCTCGGAAGCGGATCCTACCTGTAGTAGTCCTCCTTGCAGTAGATGCTGCCGTCCTTGCTGAAGCAGGTGAGCTCCGACTCCAGGTTCAATTTGCACTCGCAGCACTTGAGGCAGCGCATGTGCCACTGTTTGTCCACCGCCAGCAGGTAGTACCGGTCCGCGATCTTCCGGCCGCAGCCCGCGCACAGGGCCACGCGCTCGCCAGTCAGACACGGCATGGACTGCAGGCGGAGAAAGCGCGAGGACACAGCGTCACACATGGACAAATACAGGTTGACATTAGGTCATGCTAACGTGACAGAAATAATAATACATAACAGAATAATAATAAATACAATACAATTATAAAATCATAATTTGTATAATACTTATTGTTATTGTTATTATTATTAATTGATTAATTATTATGAGTGTTATAAAATGTATTGTTATTATTATATCCTTAACTGACTCGTTTATTGGCTATAACATATTACAAAGTATCGTCGCATACAGCCTCACTAAAGGCCACAGACACAACATATGGGTTGATTTTAGAAATATCATAAAGAAATATTGTAGCAGTTTAAAACGTCTCTTCACCCTCGATAATAATAGACATGAATATTATAATGATAATGATATTACAAAGCAATCCGGTAAGAACGCAAACTACCCTCCACGACCACAATGGGAGAAGTGAAATACAATAATAGTAGTTTTGTGGCAGTAAAGGAAAGCGTATCTTAAAATTATGTAAGGATATGAAAATTAATGGATGTGCTACAACAGAAGATTATATGAGGCCATTATAATATCTGTGATAATATAAAACAACAAGACCAGCTGGTCATTTATGAAGGCATATTAACACTGTTACATGAGCTTATGGCAATATTTGTATTTTATCAGTGATAACTTAATATCTCCTGAAAATAACAATTTCAATGCGAGGTGCAATGAAAATGTTTATGACGGAGTCTGTTTTTAAATGTTTTTGTTCCAGAGGCCTACACACACACACACACACACACACACACACACACACACACACACACCACACACAGAGAGAGAGAGACACACACACGCACACACGTGCACGTATACGCGCACACATCATGTGCACATGAAGATGGAAGCTGAATTTAAAAATAAGATGTTTCTGTTATTTTAGTTTCGTTGAGTTGCATTGATTCATAATTACTTAACTTTGTGTTCGTTCGATGTATTCGTTGTATTGCATTATAATAAAATAAAAAATAAAATCGGAATCTAACTCTACCTGTTGTTGATTTAAAAATAAAACATAAAACATCAAGCTCGTGTTTGCTGCTGTTTTCTCTTTTATTTTGCTCTGTGAGCCGTTCAATGTTCGCCGTGTTTAACGAGTGTTGTGAACGCGTCATAAAGGAACGTTTAAATCAACGATTTGCTGAGTTGTTGTTGTTTTTTTTTTATATATATAATTTTGATTGAATTAATTAAATTATTCTGTTTCATAAATAATTGTGCAGCTTGTTTATTTGGAGCTTAGCTGGCAGTGAAGTAAGTTTGCGGTGGAGCTGTCTCACCGCCTCCCCGTCTCACCGTCCAGGCCTGCTGCATCAACTTTGAGACGCGTTTAAAAGCAGCTACAATATAAACTCACGCATGTTTTTGCCAGTTTTCCATGCGAACTGAACGGAACCGCGTTGAGCGGCGAGAGCGCGTGTTTCCGAGCGCGAGGCCCGGTGCAGGTCTCCTACCGTGTCCGACTCCCCCATGTCGATGGCCGAGCTGATGGCCGCGGACTCGCTCTTCCCCCGCCGGTCCATCTCTTCCACCACGCCGTGCACGTCGGCTCCGGGGAGGCCGTGGAAGAGCATCGTCGCCGCGGACGGGAGGATGTTATAACTGTTCTCTTCGGATCTGCACGCCAAGATGTCCATCAGAGCACCAGAGGCGGAACCGGCGCGGCTCACGGGTCTCCTTTCTCACCGGGGTCCTTTCTCGCCGTGACAAGTGAGAAATCCAGATCAGGGAGGAAAAAATATGAGGGAAAAACTAGACACGTGTTCTCCACACTACGTCTCATCTGCCAATGGAAGCCGTCATCCGAATCTCTGCAGCTCTAATAAGCGATGATTAATTCATAAAACAGCGCACGGATTTCGTTTCTCTCTGGGATCGATCTTCTCTCAGGTAGCCTATTTTCTCATTTCTCTCCTATCAGACTGCTCTTCATATCTTTCTCTTCCATCTACGGTGAATAAACGAACCCACGATGGAAGCCCGGCTGCATGGCTCTGAGCACCGATGCCTCCTCCTCCTCCTCCTCGCCGGGAGGAAGGTGTCGAGGTGTTGGATATCGTCCCCCGTTCTTGGAGCAATAAGTAACTCTGGAAGTGTCGGCCGACGGCGGCAGTCTCCTCACGCACCGCAGCCAGGACGCAAACAGATAGTCCCAGACACGGGCTCCCTCCTCCGGGCCGACCGTCCACGTTGATGCTGCAGCGGCAAACAACTATTATAACCCCGGCAGTGCGCGGCCTCGGCCGGATAAAACCCCGCCGGTCGTCAGGGAGAAGCACTTTCCCGGTACAGTGTGTGTTTGGTGATGTTTGGTCTCAGGAAGCCGCATGCATGCGCGTAACAGCCGAGGAGGAGGAGTTGGCTCCACGTTGGCTGATGATAGGCGAATGTTTGCTGGCCCCCCAAAACCGCCGATCCTCCTTCTCTGGTCCAGGTTGGACTCCGCGCTCCTTATCAACGGGGCCCTGTTGCGTCACGACGCACCGTTTATGTTTATTGGCTGCTCCGCCGACTCCGAACTGTTTGGCTGCACTTTTAGCGACCTGTGTGAAAACCCACCGGGGCTCCGGGGCCGCAGGTTTACAGGGAGACGAGTCCGAGCTGCAGAGCGTCAGTGGTGCTGGTGCTGGTGCTGGAGCTGCCTGTCTGTCTGCCTGTCTGCCTGTCTGGGGTCTGCTGAGACTTTTAGTCCAGTGACGCACAGATCTCGTTCCCCACAGCGCCACACTTTTGCTGCTCAGCCTCTCCGAAGGACTCCACGGGACATGCAGGAGCGAGATATTGCACCGGGTCTCAGATCAGCCGGGAAATACAGAAACACTCACAGTTTCACTTTTACATCCGGATGTTTTGTTTGATTTGTTTTTTTAGAAAAACAATAACAATACTAAACAAAACGGGAATTATCCACGAAACTGTTAATGAGTTAATAAACTGATTCCGTTCACATTTGACCCCTACACACACACACACACACACACACACACACACACACACACACACACACACAGTATATGACACTACTCTCGGTCACGTGTAACGGAGAGCAGGTCGGTTCAGCAGCGGATCCCGGATCCGCTCATTCTAATTAGCTCTGTGCTCTTAATTGGGAGGGGAACGTGGACTCGTCATCAGAGAGAGGACGCGTTTGAGGACCGGAGGAGAGCTTTTTGATCTCGCACAAAAGACGGCGGGAGAACATTACACGTCATCACATCCGCGCTTCTGTTGTTGGAGTCTGAAGTCAGTTAGTTAAATGATCAAAAAGTAGACCCGTCTACCGTTCTGAAATCAGTTAGGTAAATGATTAAAACAAGATCCGTCCTGTTCAACCTCCTGACATCTGATGCTTTAAACAACAACAGCTGCGGATTCATGCGCTTAAACATATCAGAACCATTTGTTGTTTCGGTTTCCTTGATATTTCTAATTCCTCTCCTCAGAATTACCTGTCCTGCCCCCCCTGCGCGCGTAACCGCGCCCGTTTAGGCTATTGTGAGGTTTTATAGCACAAATATGATGTTAAGCTCCTAAATCCTTATGCAAATCAGCTCCTCTGTAATACCCTTAATTGAATACATGCATATTTATCATCTGCGTTTTCTATCCGCTATAAGGCTGCAGGTTTATACATTAAACATCGCGACAGCGGGCATGTCTGCGGGCGTGTATGAAATATGATATTAGCTGCTAGTGTGAGATTAAGGGGGAAAAATATCAGTTTGAATGTATTTGTATCCGAAGCGCCCAGACTGGCTTCTCTGCTTTGATTGAAGAAGAAGTATGCACAAGTATAAATCACAATATGGTAATTAATAACAGCATCCAGCGTGTTAAAGCAGAGCTGCGCTGTTAAAATAGTCCAATATTTAATTCATCCATGGTACGTTTATTTGAAAAGGTAAAACTGAATTAATTAGGCTACAGTTCAACACATCCTGCTCCCCCCCCCCCCCATCTCTCTCTGTCACACACACGTACACGCACGCGCACGCACATGCACGCTTTTCTTTTTTTTCTTTTTTACATGGGGCAGTAGACTCACATAGAAGATAAAAAAAAGATGAAGACAGAATCTCCATCAGCCGGTTTAGCATCATTTATGTTTGAGACATAAAAACATGAGAACAGCTGCAGTCTCAGTAAAACCCTTTAAGTCGGTCTGTTCTCAGCAGTTCACTATTATAAAACAAATATAATGATGAAATTAGCAGCAATGACGAGGCCTAATGAGCTCATTCTTCGCTAACTGTTGGTAGAAACAATGGAAGAGAGCTGGTTTTGGATGAATCTGGTGCATGTCAGCATGTTATTTTGTGGTTCATATGATCTGGTAAATATCACACTACAATACAAACCGGCCATATTGGATTTTATAGGTTTGCATAAACACGATGACGTATTTTAATTTTAAAAAGTAGGCCTATGTTTCTGTTTGACCAGAACAAACAATGAAATCACCAAACTCGTTTAATTATTTTGGATATTTAATCTCTTAGATTTTTATTTGGTTAAGTGTATTTTTTGTATTTCATTCTCCATGTTGCCTTTTTACAGAAAGTCAACTCCCTTCTGGTTCAGGACCTCAGAGTCCTCCACCAATATTAATTACCTTAATAATGAATCAGAACAGAAATAAACGATATTATTTCTGATCAATTGCAAAAAAAAAAAAGTATTTGCCAACTAACAACAACAACAACAACAACAGGTTTACTCCCATTAACCACTTTGGAAGGAATCATCTAACAGTGCGCGCGCCAGCTGGAATACTTGGTTGAAAGTAGGCCTGTGGGTGGGTGTGTGCGCGCGTGCGTGTGTGTGTTTGGGAGGGGGGGGTGGTGGGGGTTGCTGCTGCTTGTCTAAAACGCTGATGCAGCTTCACTGATTACTCCGTCCCGTAATGATTTCCAGCCATCAATAAGACAAATCTGCATTTCTCAGAAAAACATCACCTCGTCAGACACGCGGCATCTTTTTGATCTCTCCCCGTTTTAATTGTATTCTGCATAAAGGTGGCGGGGAGGCGTCGGGAGCGCGCCTCTAATGGGACGCTGCTGTGGATGCTGAGCGGGGTTACGCGCTCTCTGAGGACAGCTCGCCTGTAATTAAGAAAGGGAACAAAGCAGAGGAGACTAAAAACACATGAAAGGGAGGACGCGGATCACCTAATCACTGTGCGCGCACCAGCCAGGCCGTCGTGTACACGCGCACACACGCAATGGCAGGAAGGATGAGAGCGCTCCAGACACCTGAGCCGCCTCATCCATGTAGCATGTTTCCTTCTATTCTGGGAGGAAACATGTAATGGAAGCATCTCGTTCATTCTCATCCAAACAAACAGCGTCTAGGCCCCAGAGGGCCACAAGACCCCCACAAGTAAGAACATTCATCTGAGCATCTCTCTCTCTCTCTCTCTCTCTCTCTCTCTCTCTCTCTCTCTCTCTCTCTCTCTCTCTCTCTCATCTGTCATCTGATAAAAAAATAAAACCAGCATCTCCAACAACAACAACAGACCTGTTTTTAAAGTCAGCTGATAAATTAGTTTGTTGTATTTATCCAAGGATCCATAGCATTTTATCAAAATGAAACAAAATTCTTCAATAGATATGAAAACTTAAATATCCCCTGCTGTAATTTATTTTTGGGATATCAACACTTTCCTCATTCCTTGTCAAACACACCTTATAAGGCCTTTAAAATGTTGGGAATGGAAAAAAACAGAATGTATCTCACTTTTTAATCCATGGACACACAACTAGTGACAAAGGGTTCTCTAGCAGGTCATGAGCTTCAAGATTGTATCAAATATAAATATATATACAATAATGATTCCTCCATCCTCTCCCCTCCTCTCTGCTGGAAGGAAATACATTGGAGGAAGTGAGAAAGGAAGGAAGTGAAGGAGACGAGACAGAAATGGAACACTCCTAGATATTACAGCATGGTCCATCAGCTGATCCTCACAGATAACAGCTAATTCAAATATACATGTCTTCACATGAATGCTATCCAACAGTTTCTCTTTATGTCCATTTTACCAAAAGTTCAACAGTTTGGATCCAGACTTGCTGAGTGTGGATTGTTTGATCTGACCTCAGTGAAAGGAAAGATTAATAATATAATAATAATAATAATAATAATAATAATAATACTATCATTAGGTGATGATAATGTCACAGTGTCATATCGTTTGATTGGCAGGTGATCTCCAGAAAGTAAACATGATTGTACCAAGTTCAACTGATACAGATATTATAAATAATAACCCAATATAATGATAATAATATGACTACATTCAGTAAGTATTCAATTTAAAAGGATCGAAAAATACACAGATGTAATGGAGGATGACCCACCAGGAAAACCTCTATGTATATTATTGGATCATTATTACTTACATAACATGTAGGCAGCCTACTCCAAATTAAACTCCAAAAATAATCATATTTTGTAAACTGATCCCATGTTGTTTTTTTCTTACCTTAACCTGCAAAGTAAGTAGATGCCAGATCAATATAAAGAGTGTGACGTGTTGATCTGAGCTTCAACAGTGGAAAGAACATCAGTCACGTCGCTCACCTTCATCAATGTATTCATCTCATAACCACGTAGCAGATGAAATGAGCCTGATATGTTGCTGAGTGGAGAGATTGGGATCAAACAGGACGATGAGATTGTCCTGTTTGTGAGATTCTTTGTATTATGTTCATTTCTCATCTGCATTTTATCAGCATTTAAATGACGTTTAATGAAATGTTTGATTTGTGATAATTCATGTCCAAATTATTGAATGATTGATGAACATGAATAGAAATTTTATATTTTATAATATGTTTTTTACCCTCAATTATTTTATTCTTTTCTGTCTTTATTTGAGCATGTGATAGAAATGCAGGATCACATGTCTCTGACCAGCAGGCACCTCTCATACATTTATAGGAAACAAGTGGAATCACATTCTCTTCTACCTCATATACTTTACAACAAACACAACTTGAGTGTGTTATTAACCGGTTTTAGTAAAACAGGATGTATTTGAATGGTTTTAGGTAGTAATTAGAGAAAAGGAGATGTTGTCAGTATATTGTTGTATTTATAAGGTCATTTAAGTCATTTCTCAGTGGGGAACTTTGTGACCCAGCTCTGATAAACTCTCCACATCTCCTCAGCATCATGATCATCATGGCGTCGCTGGTTATAAAGGTTGGGATGTTGCTGTGGAGACTGAAAGAAGAAAAACGGCCCGTTCAAGTGGATTTTAGACACTCAAAGCCTCACATTATTCTTGCACAAACATTTTTTTTAAATAATCCTAATTGATAAGATTACAAAGTTTCATCCTGGACGGCGATAACCAATAATTAGCGTTGTCCGCTTGCCTGCGTTCTCTTGGCTGAGTGCTGGTTCAGGTTTTCTGCTGGTTTTGTGCAGGTTTTGTGCAGGGCCGGGGTCCCACCCGGCCCCTGTCAATCAGCCCCGGACTGCCGGGAGCACAAAAGGAGCTCATTCTGCCACAGGAGCCCCTCTTTGGAGAGCAATTCTAAAACTTACATGCCTCTTATTTGTTGGGTCAAAGGTTAAATTGCTGACCCTCCCCTCCGTCCCTCCCTCCCGTTCTCCCCACCGTGGCCAAGCTGTACTCGGAGTCTTATATTTACATGGATTAGAGTCCTTTCACACTGAAGAAAGGAGCTGGTTCACAGTCAAAGCCCGAGGAGCAGTCCATGCTGCCCGAGTGGCCACATTATTCACTGGCAGACAATGACCATATTGTAGTTATGTGGAAGAGGAGGGGGGGAGGAAAGAGACATCCCCTCTTTGCCATGGCAAAGTCCTACACTTGTGCCACGGAGAGGGGAGGGCCGAGCCCCATCCGCTTTTTCAAGCAGAGCAAACAAAGCCTGCCCACTGTGAACAAGATGAAGATGTCAAAAGCTTTTAGGCAGGGGGGTGAGACGGGGTTTAGGGGATAAACCAACAAAACAAGTGAAAAGGTCTTTTCTCAAATGGATAAATCCTACTAAGTCTACATTTCCACATTAGATTTACTCTCTTCCTTAACAACGGCTCTCCTCCCCCTCAATAACCCCAATCAACCATATAGGAAAAGTAAAAGGATGGAAGTTTTGCTTTAAGACGTTAACACGGCTCAGCTAGAACCTGGATCTGATCAACAAATGAGATCAGTTTGAAAAACTTACTGCAATAGTTTCTAGCAGGTATGCGGTTATCAGCAGCTATGAAAAGTGGAAGAAAGTGAGGAATCATCTTCAACAGATATGTTTACAATCACAAGCTCCTTTCTACAAAACTTGTGACTTTTCTTGGTGCAGACTAGAAACTCACATCACTGTCTGGGATTATACTCTCTATATCAATGGCAGATTTTCATAGTCCTTCTATATATATGTACATATATATATATATATATATATATATATATATATATATATATATATATATATATATATATATATATATATATATATATATATATAATATGTATATATATAGAGAGAGAGAGAGAGAGTGAGAGATATTTCTCCCCAGCAGTGAGATGTGTTGGAGGGCCGGGGCCCGAGGCACCGTGGAGTGAATGACATAAAGAGGCCTGGTATACAGCCACAGCCAATTCACATGCAAATCTCTAGCCTTGCACTGACTCTGATTAACTCCCTGTGAGTTCATAGTTTCCATGTTAACAAAGATTTAGCCGCTTTTGAGTGAAGCGGTACATTAAGTGGGGAGCAACAGAGGGAGCGAGGGCTGGTGGCGAACCTACAGTAAAGCCCCCTCAGGACACAATGCTGCCTCCGTGTTGTCGGACTAATCCATCTCGTAGATGCAGGACCGAGCCGGCTAAAAGCAAAAAGAAAATGGAGACAAAAGAAAGCTGCACTCTTGTTTCTCCCATTTCATCTCAGCAGCCAGAAGTCCTCCAGAACGCCAAGACTGAACCAGTGAATGATGGAGACTGAACCAGTGAATGATGGAGACTGAACCAGTGAATGACGGAGACTGAACCAGTCAAGAGCTGTGTGGGCGCTGGACTCAATGAAAGAGAAGTTTGTGAAACAAGCACAAAATCTTTAAATTGAACAAAGTATTCACAGATAGTCGGAGGGACAAGACCAGAGATTAATCCAGAAACCTTTTAAAAGGTGCTGAAGAAGATGCTGTAGTTCTGCTAATGACCACTAGATGGTAGCTTCAAGAAAACCTCTTAAATCCTCTAAATTCGGAGCAAATTTTAGACATTTTGGTTTCAAGAAATAATTGATCTTCTTTTATTTTGCCTTGAAATTCATATTGAAAATGATTGTTGCCTCTCTCTCAAGTAGCTTTTTCTAAAAAAAATGTATAATATTTCTTTGCACACTCTGTGACAGTGTGGCCCAATGCAGCTCTGCTGACCCGATGGAGTAGTGGGGGGGCGTGACCTAGCTGAGGGCCAATGTGGCTCAGTACAAAGCATTTAAGAGGCTTTGTACACAACCCAAAAATGTTCCTGTTATGAAATAAATAAAAAAACTTCCTGGAGTGTTGCTAAGTTCCATTTCTGTTTATGTTACACGTTACCGAGTGTTGTAAGGGGCAACGCTGCATTATCTACCCTCTGGTGGTGAAACTTTAATCCGGGAGCTGCACACACGCAGGATGTTAACAACGTCATATATTACATGCTATTTATCATTCGGTGTTGATTTTGGCTGCTAAATGTTCCTCCAGTCGTTTGGCTTCAAACGTCTGTTCATGCCAAACCATCAGCAAACGTTTTGCTTTGATGAAAATGTTCCACCTGTAGCATGGTTAGAAGGTTAAGGATGAACATGCGAGGTGTTTAAGTTGAGTAACTTTGCATGAATGTGAGTTTTCTTTGATTCATATAGGCTGGTTTCTGCAGCCCCATCTCGCCCCCGGACCCCGGACGCAGCACCCTGCATGGTGCTGCTCTGCTGGTGTGAAACCAGGAGAATAGCCTTTGTCAAGGTGTACTCGCTTCAATTCTCACTCATCTCCCTTGGCATAGGGGTGTTAAATTATCTGCTCCAGAGGACTCCACATTCATATTTTTACAAGAGCCAGGTTATTAGGAAACAGCCTCGGCACATGGCCCCCGCTATGACAGTTTTCGCAGTCAAGGATTTTGACCTTTATTTCCATCCAAGTATCGCCTGCACTCCCCTCCGCACCCCTGTGACACACACACACACACACACACACACACGCCAATTCCCTCTCCCTCTAACTAGGCAAGAGCCTCTAAGTCTGTGGAGGGTGTGATCACAGTATATTTGCTCCGGGGGCAAGACTCCAGGCAGAACGGATCCGGACCCCCAATCTTCCTTGTGGATTGACAGCAGAGCCCCCGGCCCCCTCACCTCTCATTTTGCAACGTTATTTATAGTTCTCCTCTGCATACTTCATAGAAGGGGGGGGGGGGGGGGGGTATTGCGTTCTGATGACCATTTGTTCCTGAAAAGGAGACAATTTACAAATGTGAGCTTCCCCTTTGTACTTTGAAAATGCCTTTTTCATAACCAAATCGAGGCTGATGAAAAGACCAAGGAACATCAAAGTGGTTCGCCCTCCGACAGAAAGGTTAAAAGTTGAGCTTGAACACTGATTCGCTCGCATTCTTCCCGGCTCGATTCTAATTAGCCGCTCATTTTAATCAGATGCACCATCAATTAGTATGACTTTTGTGTTTGTTTGATGCCTAAAAGTTGGATCTCAAGGACGCAGAACTTTAGGTGTTCTCAGATGGTAGCAGGGTCGACCCGCCCAATACTGCACTCCTGCAGAGTGGAAGAGGTTCGGCGTTCAAGTCTGCAGGACCAAGAAAACACATATGTTATTTTAGGTCATTGCCACATCTCGGAATAGAATGTATATAAGAAGTGGACTTCGTCATGGTGACGCCACCCGTTGGTTTGTCTGCTACGAATTTGAAGCCAGAAGATTGGCATTTTGGCCATTTTTGCAACCAGAGAAATTACCATATTTGGACTGTGGAGGAGCGACGGGTGGATCTGATGAACACAAGTGGCAGAGCGGCTCCCCGAGCAGCAACCTTAGTGGATCTAGATCCATCTGGATTCTGGTGTGAAGCTCCTAACAAATTTATCTTCATAATTCAAGGTCAACTCTACAGCTGTGCAAGTCATCTTAATAGCTAACTGCATTGCATGGTAGCGACATGTCAATCACCAGGTAGCCCCGCCCCTAAAGTATCCCCTGCTTTCTGGTCTGTTTGACTCTAAATGGACCATAATTGACTAAATGAACATCATGCTGGATTGAAGAAGACTTGACACTGGAGATTGAGACCATAAACTCATGTTTACAATGTTTAGTGAGATAATAAATCAAGAGTAGGGTGATTTTCTCATAGACTTCTATACAATCAGAGAGCAGTCGTCCCCTGGTGGCCAGCAAAGAGAATGACAGTTTAAAGCACTTCAGTGTTGGCTTCACTTTACAGAAACGGAGGATTGAAGAATCTTTGGATTGTGAGCCAATTTTCTTCCTTATCAGATGTTAGCCGTTTAGTGAATCTATGAATGTTTGATGAACGAGTCTTCCCAAACTGGGAGATTTTGAGATTAAAACTTTGAATGATTCCTTGCCATGAAAACAGTCCAGTGTGGAGATACTGGCTCTGAGCTGAAAATATTGACTTTCATCAGCTCTAATTCAAAATATCGGCTTCCTCTTCTTAGCCCTTGGCTCGGCATAGAAAGTGTCATACTGTAAATAGATATTATCCGTTGGGGGACTTGCAGAAGGCTACATGTTTCTGGAATGCCAACAGCTGAGACGTCCACACATGTAAAAGCTGATATGGTTTACATGCAGGGAAAACAAATGTTTATCAATGACCAAAACTGCTTTTCTCTTATTTGCAGAATGTGTGCATGTGTGTAAACAAATAATGAACAGACATTTATTTGTCATAAGTACCAAACAAATGTGGAAGGTCAGAGGTCAGTAATGTTTGCATGTCTGGATGTGCGAAAGCGGGTTAATCAAATAAAGCTGCAGCCGTGGAACAGAGGAGGCAAGAGGTGTGACAGGTCCATGTTGCTGTGATGAGCTTTTATACCTGGAGTCTCAATGAGGCTCAGGTGTGGCTAATCAGCAGAACCAGGGAGAGGAGCTCAGACCCCTGCTGGACAGGAGGGCTCATTATACCTCCCCCTGCAGGACAGGAGGGGTCATCACACAAAAAAACCTACGCAACAAGAGGAAAAAGACTCGTCACTGAATTAAGAATTGATACTATCTTTAGTCACATCAACCGCTAGGCATGAGTCATTAGGCACTTATAGTCATTATACTCTGATGTAAGGTGGAAGATTTCAGTCTGGAACAAACAACATAGATGTGGGATCTGCTAGTAGAAGAAGGCCGAACAAGGAGTTCAGACTCAGCTGGTTAATCCACTCGGCGGACTGTTGGGCGATATCCAGTTAGACTGGAATGTGAATGTGTGTGATTGCAACCAGCGGCTGGCACAACTGTCTCTCACTCCTCCTGCAGAGAGCCGACGGTCGCACCTCTCAGCAGTGTTATTTCTCCCCAGCACCCCATTAAAATGGCTCTCCACACATGGAACTGGCTTAAACCCCGGTAGACTATGAACTCCCTAGAGACCAACCACAGTCGCTCCAGTCCAAACCACACAAGACCTCAGAGTACACAAGTATTACTCTGAAGCATTAACTCTGCTCTCTACAGATGGTGACACGTAAGAGATTCAAACTAAATAAATTCACAAAGAAAACTGAGGCAAGAGCTTGTGATACCTGACTGACATTTTAACATGGTTATTCAGGTAGTAACCTCCAGTTCTGAAGAGTGAAGCCAGAATTGAATTGAATGTAACCTGTCAATCGGCAGGTAGCCCCGCCCCTAAAACATCCATGCTGGACTGAAGAAAACCTGCAAATAGAGATTGAGATTGAGGCCATACACTGTTAACGATGTTTACTGAGATAATAAATCAAGAGAGAAGTAGGCTAATTTTCTCATAGACTTCTATACAGTCAGAGAGGAGTCGCCTTCTGGTGGCCAGCAGAAAGAATGTCGCTTTGAGGCACTTTAGTTTTGGCTTCACTTTTCAGAAGTGGAGGTTGCTGCCAGTTCAAAACTTACATCGAGCTGTATGTAGGAACGCTACGAGTTGAGCTAACTTCAGCATTAAAGATCAATCTTCACAACAACATAACAGGCAATATATCAAAATTGCTATGAATTTGATCAATTTTAAAATGTGGCGTTTTTATGTGGTGGTTTAAGGGTTTACTCCCAGTGGTTTCTGTCAGGAAACTTCAGGGGGTGTGTCTCGATTTTCCATTGTCAATTATACGAATTTAGCAGATGGTATTAATTTACAGAAACCTCTTTGTGTTGATGGCGGAGCTTTCGGTGTATTTGGTGATTTTGTGTTCCAATGCCACAAATGGCTGAACGCCCAAGTTCGTCACTTGGTGACAACAGTGTTAACTTATTACTTTGTGAGCATACAGACCTTCCACTCACCCACAGTTTCATGTTTGCTTCGGTAAATATTAGTTTCACTGCTTGGTAAGTGGCCGCAACAAGACACTTAACACCACTGAGGGGTTACAATCTGAATGTGACCCCCTAAGCTATATATATATATATATATATATATATATATATAATACAAATTATATATGAATATATAATTAAGTAGATTAATTTTATATATTAATTTACGAGCTTAAACCCATGGCAGACATCAGTATGAAACTAGGAAGTCTTGTTTTTCTGCTTCTCCTCTCCGAGGCCATGAATCCCCAGGGTTAGGAATCCCCCCCGTTCCCCCGTACAGGCATGTAGAGTGTTATGTGGAGCGATGTGCAGCACAGAAAGCGTTCCCCTGTAGTTTACTGTGGGCTCGGCTGGGTATGGCAGATGTCTGCAACACTGCTCTGCTCCGAGTTGAGGGCTCCATTTCAAAGGCCTGTTTACTGGCAAGTCTTAATAGGAAGTGATCTTAAAGTGTTCCTTTAAACATGTCGGAGGCTAATGGTTTAATTTGCTCTGGGTATTGCTCTGTCTAATGAGATTTAGCATGCGCTCCTAACTGCACTGCTCAAACATCATCTTTTGGAAAGCAAGACATCGTTTCCTCTGTTCATTTAAAATGCTGCACATCTTCTCATTTATCACATCGTGGATTCTTTTCGTCATCGCTGTATCAGACTGGATTCTCCTTCTGAAAGAAACGTCGGCTTTCTCATTAAGTATGTGGCTAACATGCTGGAGTAGTGTGTGTGTGTGTGTGTGTGTGTGTGTGTGTGTATGCAATATTTATGTGTGTACTTGTCTCTTTCTAGTCATTTCCTTCTGATTGCGTGTGTGTGTCCTACTCATGTGTAAATGTAAATATTAGCCACAACATGAAGTATAACAGTGTTTTTTTTAGGCCTGCAAATTGTGCCTTTCAAAGAGTGTGTGTGTGTGTGTGTGTGTTGCTGTATGCACACATGTGCACTCTACAGCAGAGCAGGTCTGGACAGTGATGGATCGGGTCCCACAGGCCTCTCGTGGGTTCATTTCCAGAGTCCGGCCGGTGGTTTGGGTCATCCCAGGGATCAAAGGCTACAACTGGATCCCAGCAGGATCCCTCCCTCCGGTGCAGGGACTTAGACCCCTCCCCCCCTCTCTCCTCCCCTCCCCCCTCAGGATGAAGACAGATAGAAAGTTATGATCTTCTGTTTGACAGCTTCTTCATTCACCTCTGATGGAATATGCCCTCGTTTCGTTGCCAGAGGCGAGTTATATCTCCGTCATTTCAATTTGGATTCGTTGCAGATGTATCACGATGATTTCACATCAGTTTCTCTTCTGACTGAACAGGATCTGGTTGCTGTGAAGCTGGACTCTGACCCATGTTCCCCTTTATCTTAGTCCTCACCTGAACCTTTGACTTGGTGCACAGTAGCTTAGTGCTACATGCTAAAATAATGCACCTGCAGGCTAATTCTGCTTCTCAAACACAGCAGCAGTTGATTTGTGACATTCATCACGAATGATTAACAGTCTTTTCTCTTTTAGGGGAGTAACATTTTTTGGTTCATTCATTCTGGATCAAATAAAAACAAGACATTTAATTGACTTTCAGTTCTTATCCAATTGGTTTTGACATGTTTACAGACGAGGTTGTAATCATGAAGTCACAGACAGGAAACTCGTTGAATGGACACATTGAGTAACTGTCTCCTTGCATCACCCCCCAGATTCAGTTTCCAGTAAAGTGAGGACTCAGGAACTTTCCCATCAGCCCTTGCTTTCCTCAGCCTGGTTCCCATTTTACCAAGTGGACTATGTGAGGGTTAGATGGGATAAGCTCCTTCGGGTAAAACTCCATGAAATGGAGCAATGGGATTATGAGGTCCGTGCACAAGTCTCAAGCAATCCTCTGGGAACCGGATCACTGGTTCACGCCTGCTTTCCATCTCTTTGTGTTGTCTCTTATTTTCTCCTGAACACACCCGGTCTAGATTGTTGTGGTCCTGATCCACGTCTGATCTGGAGGACAGGTCTCATGCTGTGTTGTGATGTTACGGTTACACAGCAAAAAAGTCTCAAATTCATCCAGCTAATAAAATGATCTGTGATCACATAGAAACATCAAACAGATGAGCTTTTTATTATTTTTCAACAGTGGTATATATGATATCCTGCAACTTTATATATATTTATTTATTATTAATATATTTTATTTATAGAGCACTTTTCATAGTAAACTCAAAGTTGCTTTGCAGTTAAAATAGAAACAAACAGATGATAAATACTAGTTACACATTAAAAGCAAATCTAAAAAGGTTAGTTTAACATATATTGTTTACATATTTGTCATGCAATAATGAAGTTCTGTGCTTATTAGTCGTTTGTGTTTGTTGCAAGTTTAGGTAAATATCAGTGAAAAGGTTTGTTATCGATAACGTTTTACAGTCAAACTCAAAATAATTATAATTGTGGATTATATTTCATCAAAGAATTTTACTTTTCACACCTTTGAATTCTTCTCTGTGTGTTTGGGATGTTGTGTGTGTATGTTGTGTGTGTACATGTTGTGTGTGTATGTTGTGTGTGCATGCTGTGTGTACATGTTGTGTGCGTATGTTGTGTGTGCATGCTGTGCGTACATGTTGTGTGTGCATGCTGTGTGTTGTTGTGAGTGCATGTTGAGGTACATGTTGTGTGTGTATATGTTGTGTGTGTATGTTGTGTGTGCATGCTGTGTGTTGTTGTGAGTGCATGTTGAGGTACATGTTGTGTGTGTATATGTTGTGTGTGTATGTTGTGTGTGCATGCTGTGTGTTGTTGTGAGTGCATGTTGAGGTACATGTTGTGTGTGCATGGCGTGTGTGTATATTGTGTGTGCATGTTGTGTGTATATTAGTTGTAATTGTTGCATCATCACTCAGCTCACCTGCAGGGGCGACCTCCTTCTTAGAAGACACGCTGTCTTGTTTTTACACGTTCTTATGTCACCGGATTATTGAACAGAAATTAATGAATTATTATCGTATAAATTCGAACCTCGTCATGCTTTGATTGGCCGGTCAGCGTTTAAGAGGAAGCACGAAGCGAAGGGTCAAACGGATCTCAGTGTAAAACATGATCTTTCTCTCGGTGCTGTGATGTCATCACACAACCATTATAGTGAGAACATGTCTGAAAGAGGCATAAAACATAAAACACAACATCCATCCATCCATCCATTTTCTACCGCTTATCCTGTATTCAGGGTCGCGGGGGGGCTGGAGCCGATCCCATAAAACACAACATAAAACATAAAATAAAACATAACTGTGGTGAGTCAAAAGCTGTAAGAGAAACCAAAAAATAATGGAAGTTTGTAAGTTCAAAGCCTTGTATGTTGTATTTAAATATGTGGAAGGAGTTTAAAGTGGAGTAATGGATGTGTCAAAGATTAATATTTTATTATTCATTATTAAAGTGAAAAAAGGTGACACACAACAAGTTTCATTATTAGGATAATCTTAAATATCGTCACATTAGTAACTTGTTAAAGCAGTCTAGCTCGATGTCATCAGACAGATACAGGATACAAATATAGCTTACTTAATAAAAAGTATTTATTATCATCTTATCAGATTATTTGATTGATAAAGTGATACCAGTTCTGCCCTTTTGGGAGTTTTAAGCATATATTTACGATTATCAGGATAATATTGTGAATCGCAATTATTTTGGCAGAATAATCATGCACTTAAATGTTCATATCGTGCCATAATCCCGGGAACAGAAGATGTTTAATGTTATAGAAAATGTAACTAAAAAAAAGCCCTCTGAGGCAAAGTTTCGATTTGTGACTAAATACATAAAATGTAATTGAATTGAATATTTTTCACATGGTAACACAAACAAATAGTATGAATTACACCACTGATAAGTAAATATGTCAAATATCTGTACACAAAGCAAAATTCCCAAAATGTGTAATAAATGAATATTAATGATATTGATCAGATATAGATGTGTGATTTCTTTCCATTCTAACATAAGTTAACCTTTTATGAGTGAGCATGTGTGTGTGTGTGTGTGTGTGTGTGTGTGTGTGTGTGTGTGTGTGTGCGTGTGTGTATGTGTGTGCGAGTGCGTGTGCGTGTGTGTGAGCGAGAGAGAGAGAGCAGGTAAATGTGTGTGTGTAGGAACACAGACAGCAGTTTTCTCATGTTAAGCAGTTGTTTGTGTCGGTGTGGATCATATATATATATATATATATACCAAACTAGCCCTGCTCCTCTGCCTGCTATCTTTAAATTGAAATATTGTGATTATTCCCCAGGTTCATGGATGCTGGCTGTAATCGCCAGCATCTAAATTGAATGTGTGATAAAGCAATGAAAAAGGCGATCCCGGAGACATCTTAACATAAAGCGCGATCCCGGGAGACTCTTCTAGCCGGCCGAGTGACACGGCCATGAGGGATCCGAGCCGCCGATGTGTCTGTGGAGAGTGATCCGGGTCGCAGCGAGGCTCAGAGCCATAGATCTGCACTGCTTAAAGGGGATTTGACTAAACAAATGGCAGCATATGGTAGATGAGAGAGGAGGCGAGTGGAGAAAGGGAGAGGTGGCATTGTTTCCTCGGAGAAAGGAAGAGTGAGGGGGGGGGGGGTCCCGTGTCTCTCCTCCCCTCTTCAATCTTTCATTATGTTGTCACACTCTGGCTGCATGCTTCCAGTAACACTTTAATTAGCCTCCGTGAGTTTAATTGTGCATGTTTGTCTTCCAGCTTGTTGTGCTGCGTAAATCTGTCTTGTTTGTTTTCTCGGAGTCGTACTGAGGATTAATAATAATAATAATGCTGCTGCAGGAAGCACCTTCAACTCAAAGCCTCAAATCTTAGTTTCTTTTTTTCTACTCAAACCAGGTTTGGAGGTTCTGCTCGGCATCCTGTGAGTAGAAGTCTGGTAGCTTCAGGGATCTTCACGGCTCCCAGATATGAGAGACGTGAAAGAGGGTTCAAGCTTTCTTCAGGTATCATCGATGCCTGTTATTTTGTTTTTGTGCTAATATTGAATACTTACTGTTTTACTCATTTACATGTTAAGACAACAATGTGATGTTTGGGTGTCGTGCTTCTGTAAAGTTGTTATTGTGATTTGAATAACTTGACCATTGAGCAAATTAATGTTGTGTCCCTTATATTTCTCCTCAGTCAACGTTTGCATCATCATGTGACGTTAAAAGATGAAAAATTCCTCATAAAAACAGAACATTTCAGAACGACGGCTCACTCCGGAAGTCCTCCTCGCTATTTTCCTCTCCTCGTTCTTTGTGGTGAAACGAGCAGCAGTTTGCTGGCAGTCGGAGGTTTAGCAGCCTAGAGCTAACGGGAGCATCAAACCACAGCTGTGTGTGTGTGTGTCTGTGTGTGTGTGTGTGTGTAGTAGCTGCTGTTGTTGCTGCTACCACTTGCCTCTGTCTCCTCCTGTCTCTGGCCTAATCAACAAAACAGCCTCAGCTGCCCCTTCGGATCCCCTGCCAGGGTCCCTATCATCCTCTGATCAAATATTAATGTGTGATACTGAGCTTGCTCACTAATCCAAAGCCAATTAATATTATCTGTCAATTATTTACAGATCCTGAGGTGCGGAGGCAGATCCCTGAGGACTACATTGGCCAGGTTCAGAATACGTAATTGACTTCCTCTTTTGCCCCCCCCCCTCCCCCCAACCTGTCCTCCCTTCATTCTTCCTCTCCTGCGTTGTCTTTTTTTCCCTCCCTTTTCATCTCCTCCTTCCTTTTTTGTTTGTGTGTGTCTTTTAAAGCCTAAATGGTGTCTTTTCAGCAGTTCAGGGCGCACAGCGCAGGATGCTGCCTGGCATTAGCATCGCTGATATATCTGACATAGTGGGATGGGGGGAGGAGGGGGGGGATGCTTTGTGTCTGACTCTCACTCACACAGTGCAGTCAGGGAATACTGTTATTAGTTTTTACCACTGATGCGCAACAACATGACATATGTTTCAGATCCCTGCGTCGAGTGATTCGGATTGTTAGCTCGCATCACTTCCATTGTTATCACAATAGACGCTGGATTTGCTTTCACCACACATTTCCCTTCTGGAGGCAGCCGATGCAACTGTTAGCTTGGTTGAGTAATAAACACACACACACACACACACACACACACGCCAGCAATAAGTCACTGCTGTTTGTCGCTGGTTGTTTTTACTTTCTGTCTGATGCTGAGAGAAACGGCAGATCGGTGTTAATGAAGTCTTTATCTCACACAGAGAGACTCTGCCTCTCGTAGCTGATGTAGCGGTCTGTGCAGGGGGTGGTGGTGGGTGGGGGTCAGGCGGGCCCTGGTGTCGTGGTGCTGTTTGGGGCGGGGGTGGAGGAGAAACCGGCATCAGAGAGGGAATAATGATGGCCGGTGGTTTGGATCCCTTGAGCCACAAAGCCAGCTCTTCTTCCTGCACAGACGGGGAGAAGAAAGGCGGCAGAAGAAAGGCAGATAAAAGAAGGGGCAGTCCTTTCTGACAGTGTATTTGTGCCCCTACTAAACTCCTACCACCTCCCATGATGCACTTTGACCTGCCAGGACCTCTAATTGGCCGGCTCGGCGAGGAGTCCAAACCTGGCGGTTTCAGTCCACTCCTCGCTCTTCCAGAAGGATCCGCCTGGCCATGTTCACTTAGTGGGCTCACTTGTACCAAACGTGTTGCTCTAACTAGCTCCTCTGCCTTCATCAGGCCTTCGTGCACGGCTCCTTCTAATAAGTACAGATGAGTTGTTTTGCAAAGATGGCTTCCTCTCGTTAGCCGTGCCTTCACTGCTCACATCTCACCGTTTGCCGAGCGGTTTAATCTGATATGTAAATATAGCGTTTGATCCAAAGCGATCGTCTAACGAGCAGAAAACTCTGCTTCTCTCCGCCTTCCCGGTGCCAGTAATTAAAACAAAGCCTGTTTGGGCTCCTCTCCTCCATCTCCTGTCTCCCTGCCTCTTCCTCGTCTCCCTCCTCTCCCTCTCTTGTTCTCTGCCTTCCTCTCCCTCTCCTCTCCTCTTTGACACCAGCGCAGCGTAGTCTTGATTCCAACACGTTTCATCCTGTACATTAGGCAGCTGCTGCATATTTAGTCGGAGCCGTCGCTGTGAAGTACGTTTGTCACGCTGGAAACGCCACGTTTGAAGCCCGGATGTTTGAAGTGGCTGATGTGGGGCCGTTTTAACTGGGAGGCAAAGGGACGTAATGGGGGTGTATTCAAATGACTGACCTCTAGTTGACAGACCCAACCGACTGCGCCATGAATAAACAGCAGCTTGACGCGGCGCTCGGCACGGCGCTTTGTTCAGGTGTTGATATCGTGTTCCGATTAGACCGCCGGCTAAATGACTGAAGGTCACCGGAGTCTGAGGGAGGATGCTGACATCCATTTGGCTGAGTGTGTGTGTGTGGAGGGGGGGTGATGATGAGCAGATTGACAATGAGTCCTCAGATCCATATGAAGATAGGAATGATAAAGAGGAGGATTTGCTTGGAGACGTTGAGTGAAAGCTGAAGGGTGAAAGACCTTCTCATAGAAAGCGTGTTTATTGACCGACTATATGAAGTTATCCTGATATTCGATGGTACTTTAGTTCCCGACAGCTGTGAGTTTATAGAAGCTATCTCTACTATCTGACAGAGTTGACATTGAAACTATTGACTGAAATGTAGTTTTCATCTGTTCAGAAAGTGTGCTAAATTCTAAATTCCATGTACATACATGTAATTCTGTATCAGTGTATTCTTCCCATGTGGTTTTCACACATTTAACAATTATTTTTGGGTGAATTTGTTTATTGACATTTTGCTAAATGCATTGTTCATTTTATTGGTAAGTCGTGTTTGTATTTATTTATTAGATGTAATAAATGAATAAAATGTCCACTTATATTCATCATCATGAATCAATTAGATTGTGAAAATAAAAAAGTGTTGAATCCATTAAATCAAGAACAGCCTCGGCTCCCGTCAGCGTTCCATCTATTCTTACTGGGATTTAGTTTCTGTTTCTAAATGCTGACCCATGTTTCGTCAAATTGATGTTTTCTGTTTGGACTAGTTGATGATTTATAATCCATTTATAACCCATAGCACATTTATAACCCATTATAATGCATTTATAAGGCTTTCTGAAAGTCATTAGAAATGTTTATAATGCATGACACCTTATAACAAGGTTTATAAAGTATTACAAGTGGTGGACATAATGTATTATAAGTTCAGCATTCATAAGGCTTTGTGTTGTGAAACCCAGGACTTAGGTTCTTCTTTCAAACACTGGGGTCATTTGGCCATGCGGTATACTTTATAAACCTTGTTATAAGGTGTCACAGCACAAAGCATAAATGCAATGTGTTATAAATGTGCTTATGATGCATTGTATACATGACCGTCATAGATAGTGTTACCAACTTACATTCTGCTTCGGACTGTGGAACTGGTTCACCTCAACTGGGATGCTGACTTGATATTTATCGTGCGATAATTTGCCAATTTCTTTCAAACTTTTTCTTTTTTATCAGAAATACTCACACAGACACGGTGAAAAAGCAATGTCATGTTTTGATTTGATTACACTGTGAATACAGGCATCAACTCATCATGTTGTGTGAAATGTGTTCATTTAAAAGGATTATAATACAGACACTTGGCACAGGACAGATCCACTCATCTGTTCTTACCTTTCACAATAAAAGCTTGACTTTGTATAAAAATGAATACTCAGCCAGAATCCTTCACTAAACCAATGAAGCAGTTCATCACTAAGATGATATGATTCATGTTCTCTGAGTGGATGGATGGTCTTCCTTGACAACACGTAAGCTTGGTTGTTATTAATTTAAAAGGCTGTTCTTCTTCACGGCTTACTAACGGATCTATATCCTACAAATATCACAGGAAGGGAAGGATGTCCTTTTAATCTCAACAAGTCTTTTACTCTCCGTTAAATAAAGATGAAATAACAACTTGGGGGATGTTTGGGCCCCAAACTGAATTTCTACTATGTTTGTTTTCCTGTTACCAGTTACAAACACTTTAACATGAAGAACATTGATATGGTTCCAATGCATCCAAGACATCATGAGCAGAGAGTCTGCTGCCCTTCGCCTCGGGAGGATCGGGAAGAAGAGATTACACAGGGAGACGAGGACAGCCAAGAAATCTGCCGTTTTGCTTTGATATGCCATCTTCAACTTCTGGGCTTCACTGTTGACTTGATATTCTCCTAATTAATTTGTCTGCAGTCGGGTTACCTTGATGAATGATTGCATTTGGAGGGAGAGAGCACCTGCTAGCAGATGCTGCAGGGACTCATAGCAAGGAACAGAGTGCCAGCTGCGGATAACAGACAGGACGATTCAGCAGATTGTGTATGTTTGGAGAGGATGTACACACACACACACACACACACACACACACACATACACACACACACACAGAAAAACCCACACGCACTCACAACTGGATTTAATTAAAACCTGCCTTCTTAAAATTAAGTTGATTTAAAAATGATTTAAATTAAATAAAACAACGCAAAAACAACTCTATTTAGGTTTATTTCTTTTTTCCATCACTGTATGATATTGGATGTATGTGCCAATGCAACATAGTCGTTATTCAAACCACGAAACATTGAATTTTCTCTAATCCAGCATGATGTTCATTTAGTCAATTATGGTCCATTTCGAGTCAAACAGACCAGAAAGCAGGGGATGCTTTAGGGGCGGGGCTACCTGCTGATTGACAGGTCGCTACCACGCTACCAATGCAGCTAGCCATCTCAGGTAAATCAGAGATTGAGGTAAACTGGGATGAACGTTGTCATTGTGACTGACAGAGTCACATTGCCTGATTCATGCCTAAAAGATGAAAGGAGCTTCAGTTGGCTGATTGGATGGATTCCCCTTTAATATTCTCCATAATTTGGACTCTAATCAGTCGTCATCTTATTGTGAAATTGCAATCAATTATTGTTCCCTGTATCAACTGAAATATTAGAGCAATAATTCAGCGAATATACACGATAAATAAAACAAAGGCATAGTGTCTGCCCAGCTTCTGACTTTTGCAACCGATCTGGAACTTTCTCCACATTCTGTTCACCAGGCCTGATATCGGCCTGGAGACGGCGTGGAGTGCTGAGGATCGGCAGGTCTGAATACCACCTTGTGTTGTGGATCCTGAGAGATCTGCCCCAGCAGCTGCCCTCCTTCACGCCTGTTTGTCAGGAGCTGTCGATAAGTCCCGCACTCGCTGGGCTTTAAAGGGGAGGGGAAGAAAGGGCTGAAATAGGATGCTTCCTGCCCTTTAACATGCCAGAGGCTTCGTTAAGGGAACCTGTGAAATCAGTTTAATAGGCTGACATCACCCCTGGGCCTCTGTGACCCGGCCCTCCAGAGACCCTCCTCTCCTCTTCTTCTCTCAATTTCTTCTTCTTCTTTGCTGTCCAACAACTCTTCTTTCCTCCGCTCTTTTTTCTTCTTATCGATTGTCTGGTTCTCATTTCTCCTTTCCAACATCTCTTGGGTTATTTTTCCTTTTTGTCTTTTCCTTTTTCCCCTTCCACTTTTTTTTGTCTCTTCTCCTTGTTTCCATCCTCCCTTTTTCCCTCTCCTCTCTACTTCCAATTTGCTCTCCTCATCTATTTCCTTCTCTTCTTCTTTGCTCTCACATCTTCACCCTCTTCTTTCTTCTCCTTTCCTTTCTGAATATCTTCTCCTTTCCTTTCTCTCCTCTTAAATCTTCCTCTCTGTGCGTTTTGCCTCAGCATCAGTGTTTTGTAGTCGATCCAACAGGGGGATAGCTCTATTTTTCATCCAGCTGACCTTGATGAAAACAGCGGCGCAGGCCGGTCTGACGATGACCCTGAGTGTGCCTGAACCCACCTGACATTAGTGAATAAAATATAGCGTGGGCCTCCTGTTGGGGACGGCTGCTGAAAGGGAGATCACTCCACCTCCTCTTATTTATTCTCTTTTCCTCCTTCTTCAGACGCTAACGCGGGGAATGTGACGTTAATGTGCATACCGGCTGTTTGAACCGCCAACCACAGGTCAGCCACTTTAATAGAGAGGTTCAAGCCTCTCTCAAAGGGATAGCAGCCCGACGCCTCCATTAATGTAGAGCAGGAATGTAGCCATAAAACAGCACTTCCTCATGTAAGGCTTCCCTGGGAAGTGCCGGGACCCCGGTGTTTTATCCTCCATCCTGCCACGAATACTGCAGCCAGAATACAAGAATCAAAGAAACGTTATAATTCTTAACTCTTTTTTATTGTGTGTCAATGGTTTTGTATTTGTTGGAACGTGTATCTGCAGGTTGCATCAGGCTACTCTTCTCACAAGACTGTCAGACTATTTATGTGCTGTGAATATTTTGTCTTTTGGATATGGTATGAGGAGTGTGTTTGTGTGTGTTTGTGTGTGTTTGTGTGTGTGTGTGTGTGTGTGGGTCCTGACTCTGCCTAGATGGTTATGGCTGCCCATGGCTGTAGGCAGGCCTTGGGGGGTGCAGGCCCTCTCCTGGTGGGGATAAAAGCAGGAGGCATCTGGCTCCAGCGGAGCTCCAAAAACTCAAAGTAGCCTAAGATCCCCCTCTCCTAGTTTAGCCAAACAAGCTGGACTAATCCCAACTATCAGGGGATGCTCTGTCAAAACAAGCAGCAGGGCCCTAAGGCAAGCCGATCCACTGAGCAGTGAAGGGCCGCGGAAAGAGGGAGCGAGGGAAGGAGGCCCTTCATTAGCATAATGCCTCTCGGTAGCGAGCTGGTGTGCTGGCCTGACAGCCTGAGCACAGGGGCACAGCTTCTCACAGGGGGTTTGGGCTCAGAGACGGGGCAGCAGGGGCAGAGGGATCAGCCGTGGAGATGTGGGAGCTTTCTGGCTTAAATCAGCGAGGGGCCAAACCCGGCCCAGCCTGCTGATGGCAGCTCCTCCTCTTTCCCTCTCTCTCTCTCCCTCCGTCTCTTCCGGCTTATTTTTAGCAGCCTTCATCCTCGGAAAGCAGGTTGAGTCCTCTCCTCTCTGAATATGTAGGCCTGTGCCCTGGGCTCGCCGGCGTTCACCAGCCAGCTACGGAGCTATTCTGGTGCTGCTCATCCACTGTTGTGGCTACCTGCTGGAAAGCAGCTCACAATTTGTGTCAGGAACAAAAGAGAACAGTTTGACACACAATGCACTATAAATCTCCGTCTTCACATATGAAATATTGATTCAGCACACTCATTATCCTCCGTAGATCTCTCCTGATTTTCACACGACTCTGTTCTCTTAAAACCTTTGAATGAAATGAAACCACTCCGTCTCCGTTTGTCACCGTCCGCTGTCGTTAAAATGTGTATATGCAGAACGCAAAGCTAAATGAAACAAATGAGTTAGCTGTATGTGTTATTAGCTCTAATGGGAACATAATGGGGTTAGCTCAGGCCACGTAATAATGAATATCAATATCAGCAGCCTGGCCTTTTATTAAAGCCTTACATCATCTCTCAGACACTCTGAGAGGGTCCCGGTGTCCGTGGGGACGATACTTCGGGGATGTATTTGTTGTAACACGTCTGCTTAGAGTATTAAATCAATGCTTTGCTTTTCAGACACATTTTGTCAGTGATTCTTGCGCATGTTGTCATACGGGATATTGGCGTAGATGTGGCATTCATGATTCCTGAATGGCTGTCGGAGGCTACAGATTAACCAAAGATCCTTTTAGAAAACAGGAAACCCTGCCGTCTGCCTGGAGTCCAGCCAGTCCTGCTGGGATTCTACTTGGACTGGATCCAGTTGATTATCATCTCAGCCCACTGTCACTCATAAGGAGGCAGGTACCCGGGCCCAATTATCTCTGAAAACCCAACCATGCAGGCTGGATGTGATCAATGAGGCCGATGCCAGCGTCGATGTGCTGCGAGTCAAGCCTATTGATCAGTGGACGCGTATAGACAGACGTTGTGAGCTGTATAATGTCAGCAGGGCCGGCGGATGTGAGGCTGGGGGGGGTGGGGGAGGGGGGGTTGCTGCGCTGGGAGCCTCAGGTGTGCAGCGTCAGGAGGAAGAGGTGACAGTTTGCTGGGCCCCAGGGCCCCCGGGGAGGGGATCAGGACCTGCCCTGACTCCCAGCCTCCCAGCTCACAGCAGCAGGGTGATGAGCCGCCCAGCAGCCCCTCCCAGCAGCCCCAGCAGCCCCTCCCAGCAGCCCCTCCCACTGCCGCCACCGCAATTAAAAGTCTGGCTCAGTTGCAGGCTGGAGCGCAATAAAACACAGAGCACAACAACCCTCTCACCTTACGCTCAGGGACACACACACGCACACACACACACACACACACACACACACACACATTAACACACACACAGCCCCTCCATTCTCAGAAAGACAAAAACTTAAGGTTAGCAGCAGATCATGCTTATGGCTCAATAAAATATACTGATGGGAATAACTAATAACTTATAATAATAACTTTGTATGCACACACACACACACACACACATTTTTCACATTGGATTTATTAAATATATTCCACTATATAAAAGAGAGACAGATATTTTACGTTTCACTTCATTTATTTAATAACTTTGTTTACTTTGTAAATTAAGATTGATAATACAAAATAAAATCAACAAATAAATGATGATGTAATGAGATAAGATAATACTCTATTGAAATTCACAGCAGTAGACAGTCATTAAAAATAGCCACATAGCAGCAACATAAATGTGATCAATAATTATAATCCTATAACTCTTTCATACATCCATTCTTCATAATTACTACTTTTACTGTTGGTACTTTGAGTTTGTTTTGATTCCAATACTTTTGTACTTTTGACTTTTTGAATGCAGTTTAGTTTAACAGACTTATAACATCAGAGTACTTTTGATGATGAAATTAGCCCATTAAATATTTATTAAATGTTTAATTGTACTGTTAGAAAGAACTGCAGGGTGTGACCTCTGTGACCTCCATGACCTCCTTGACCTCCTTGGTAGCTGTGACCAAGGTCTATAGTCCAGGTCTACGGCCCAGGTCTGTGGTCCAGGTCTACGGCCCAGGTCTGTGGTCCAGGTCTGTGGTCCAGGTCTATGGTCCAGGCCTACGATCAGAAACATTGAATCTGGATCACATGTGAGAGTGAAGTCCTGGATCCTGAAGAGCAAACCCCTCGCCGCGGCCTGAAGGAAATCTGTTTCCCATTGGTCCAGCGG
The DNA here is from genome assembly GCA_029853015.1 of Chelidonichthys spinosus. Taxonomy (NCBI): domain Eukaryota; kingdom Metazoa; phylum Chordata; class Actinopteri; order Perciformes; family Triglidae; genus Chelidonichthys; species Chelidonichthys spinosus. Next base: position 12,796,008 of record CM056831.1, read on the forward strand.
GTCCCTGAAGCCGTGTCGTCGTCTCAATGATGGTGAACGATTATTGCCCTCCGATCGCTTTATGATATATGCACTCGTTAAAGCAAAGGGCCGATCGTTCCACTAAAGTAACCTTTCTGTACATCATTTTGAGTGTGAAACTAATAAAGGCCCGTTTCATGTGACACACTGGAAACGGAGACATCCGTTGAGGAAGTGAATCCGATACATCTTAATATGGATAAAGCAGCGCTGTGATGTAATGACCTACAACCGCCTCACTGCATCGCTCTCTTCTCTGGTTTTAGAAAAACAGTAAAGACTCAAGTTGTTTATCTCCGTCAGATAATAAAGACCACGTTGTAAAAATGCAGATGAACACTTTTGGCCTGACGACTGTTTGTCTGATTCTTATTCTTTAAGCTGCGTAAATAATCTCCCAATCACAAATTCAACAGGTGGAGTTCATCCTCGGGCTCATAAAGGCTAAAGTCCCGTTCCTGCTTTGTCTTCATAGTATTCTACCCCTTAATTCTTATGAATATAGCGGATTAAAGATGAATTTTAATGAGTGTAATGTATGCATTCTGGTTCATATTGATGTATGAGGTCATTGGAGAGGGAGAGCGCCAAAGGCTAAAGTTGAGGAGAATGCAGACAAGGAGGAGGTGAATACGAATTAGAGGTGTGTGTGTGTGTGTGTGTGTGTGTGTGTGTGTGTGGACAGCACACACTGAAGTCCACAGCCAGAACTCCTCATGCAAATACAACCAGGAGGAGACAAAAAAAAAAAAAAAAAAAAACCCAGGAGCTTCATGAATTAATCTCTCCACTTCCACTTCTTTTTCGCTGAAGGCGGTCTTCCACCCCAGCTTGAGTCTCGCTTCTCCTGGCGTCAGGGAAATTAATTAGCTGTTTGTCATCCCGAGCTGAACTGGGGGAATTGGGAGAAGACTGGAGACTCAATGGCAGTCGGGCAGCACAATGACTGGGATGGATCGGAGGATGGTGGGTTGGTGTGACACTGCAGGTGCTCCCCCCCCCATCTCCCGAGCCTGAAGGAGGGTTTGCCCGTCAGCCTGACCTCAATGCTCACTGTAAAGGAGGCAGCGGCTCATTGTCTCTGTGAAGATGGAGGATGGAGAGCAGGGAGAAGCTACTGTGTGTGTTATTAGAGGACAGGTGGTACTGTGTTTCACTGAGCCGGATGTTAGCGAGGCTGTGTTCATGGCCTCGAGCGACGGCGGGACGGAGACAGCAGGCAGCGCTCGCTGCCACGACGACCGTTCAGCTCTCCAACACGCATTACCGAGGCGTTAACTTTCACCAGCTCCGGTTTTAAGGGAGATGAAGTTGAAAGTCTGGTTGTTGGCTTGACGAGGACTTGGCAGCTCGCCAGAACAGGTGGCTTCTAAAGTGTCTTTGCTACGGATTTACCAGTTACATTATGTACTCATATCTTATATGCTGCGACCACAGACATCTAATAGCACTGTGTGTGTTTGAGTGTGTGGCCTAATACTGACGTCTGTGGGTTGTTAGACAGATACATCACACACATTAATGCTTCACGCAAACAGACAATTATTGTGGGTTTCTGAAAACGTGATATCAGGCTGATATGAAACAGATTTATTCTACTTTTACCACATCGGTGGTTTGCAGAAAAGTTCAAAGGTAACATTGTTTCTGGTTGTATAGAGACCAGGCGACAACCTCACACAAGCCTCAGATCCACCCGTCGCTCCTCCACACTCCAAATATGGTCACTTCCTCCACTGGATCAAATACTGCTTGTTTCCTCTTCTTCTTCTATTGTGCTACATGTTTTACTCCTGTTATGTTCTCACTGTGTGTCCTGGTTGTTTGCTATGATGACTCAGCACAACTCAGATCTGGTTGTTTAAAATAGTGTGTGTGTGTGTGTGTGTGTGTGTGGCTGCTGGTGGTGTATTGTGTGTAGCCTTTGTGTAGCACCCATCATTGAGACCAAAAGTGAATTGAATTCCACGTTTGTGTGTTCAAGGTTTTCTTTTTGCAGACTAGAAGTGGACGGACTCCATTATATGTGAATGGGTTTATATATGTGTGTGAGTGTGGTTCTGTGATTTTTCTAGAAGTGGATGGATTTCTTCCACTAGTGACCGCCCTGTTTGTGAGTGAGTGTGTGTGTGTGTGTTATCTTTGTTGTGTGCCTGTAATCCCCGGGTCCCTGGGGCTCCTGAGGAACAGCTGAAGCAGGGGCAGCGGTGGCTTGTCAGCCCGAGGCTCCCGCTGCTCCTCTCCCTTTCACTGCTCCCCATATGGTCCTGCAGCGCCAGGTCCCCGGGGGCCTGTTAGCGCCACACCACCCAGGCCCGGGCCCTGCCACCAGGCCCCTCTTGCCTCCTGTCTAACCCTTGCACCAGGGCCCGCTGTCACCCTGCCGTCCCCTCTCCCTTTGCGCTGCCCCTCCTCTTCTTTTGATTACATCTCGATATGAACCCACATCTTTCCTCCTCATGTTTTGTTGTCTTCTCTTCAGCACACACCTCCTCTTCCTCTCTTCCTCCTCCTTGTAATTGATGTTTCTTTTCTTCTCCGCCTTCATCTGTCTCTGATTTCGCCGGCCGGGCCGTTCTACGCGCTGCAGTGAAGTTAATATGAGGATTTATGGCTCCCATTAGATGTATGAATTATCTCCCTTTCTTTCCTGCAGGAAACTTTTGGGAGAAACTCTCCGCCCGACACGATAGTGTGGTTGACAGAGTACATGAAGCTAATGTGTCACGGGCTAGCCAATGGCCCCGCAACACCCGCGGACCCCATGGCTCCTTGTCTCTTTAAGGAGTGATTTAGACTCTCCGGGCCCTCGGCAGACCTTGCTGCTAGAAAGTACCTCAGTTTATCTTCACCCACGGAGCCCTGAGCGTCTCTAAATCAGCTGTCACTACCTCTCGGGGATTACCAGGGATTTATAAATGAACAGGGAGTGCTGTGTCACACAAGTTATCAAACAGATCATAAAACACCGTCCCTGGGATTTGACTGTTTGGTTACACATATTGCAGCGGCGCCTTATGGTAATGCCGCTGGTTGTCTGAGCATCGGCTCTAGAGAGAGGATGTCTGTGATCTTGTTTTTTTTTTTTTCTTCAGTTTGGAAAATGTGATTTGGCTGCATGTGAGGCGCCGGATCTTCCGTCAGTGATCACAGGTAGACACGACGCCGCCTGGATGTCACAGAAGTGCAAACGCAGAAGTCTACAGTTTAGATTTTTAACGTTGATTTTGTGTTTTTTCATCGAGTTTTTCACATCTTTCCTGCTTTCTTTCAGTGGATCCACATATTGAGTCCTAGCGCCCTCTGTTGACGGCAAGGGGGCGGTGTCCTAGAGGGACCACATCACACATCCTGGATCCAGAGGAGCTGCGAGGCCGTGCATGTTGTTGTGAACTGGAATATTCTGTAAGTCGTGTAGTAACTCAGCATTCAGGGGCTCAGACACAGGGCTCTAATGATAATAACATTATTATTATTATTATTATTATTATTATTATATTATACAAAAAACAAACAATGGTGCAATAGGACAATATCGTTTTTTTAAAATTACTTAAAAATAAAAGATAAAATAAAATAATATGCAGCTTTTTCATTTCAAGTTTTTTTTAAATAGAAATAAATTAAAATATATCTACAGCTTTACATTTTGAATGTGTCATGGTAGTTCATCCCTTACATGGATGCAAACAGATGTGAGCTTCATGTGCAGATTGATCCTCAGACTTTATTTGTAAAATGTGTTTTTTGGAAAAGTCTGAAATTGAATTATTATCACCCAAGTTAGAAATTATAAATTGACTAATTCAATCAAACCAAAGTCGACCAATAGTTTGATCATGGATGATCATCCAAGTAAGAAAAACATTTATGCTTTTCTTTGATTTATGTCAGTAAAAAAATATCTTTGGAGTTTTATTGGTTTGAGCAGATAAGCAGCTTCCATTAACAGAATCTGCATTATATTCATCCAATCGTGTTGAAGTGACTTTGGTTTAATGCAGGTAAACAATGTGGGGAGCAAAAGAGGCAGAACACACTGGTCGAAATGCATTCTGGGAACCCGCTTTTCTGATGATTTCCATTGGTTTAAAATTAGTTTAGTTTACAATAAGTTCACTGTAAGATACTTTAATAATTCATATTCATTGGTCAGTCAACAGCCATTAATAATCTCTTTGGCTGGTGTTTATAGTCAAAATGGATTTTAGCAAACTGGCAACCCCAAAGTTTCCTTATCAATGGTTTAACATTGATCTGTAATGAATTGATAAACAATGTATTATTGTTATAAACCCTTATTAAAACATAACAATCTATTGGGATGGAGCAGATCTTCATAATAACGTGCTACCGTGTTGATCTGGCGAACCGCCCCCGACCGACTGAGCTGCGGAAGTGGATCGGGAAATCCTCGGCTGTTTGAAACCGGATCTCTCAGGGTCCCTGTGTTGTGTCTTTGACTGCAATATCCTCTGCTGCACTCACGCTGTCATCAGCTGCCTCCGACCGCCTCGTTGTGAGTCTCCGCTTCCATCCACCCACCCCATCCCCCACCCCCACCCCAACACCACCCCCATCCCCACCCACCCCCCCTCCACCTCTGTGCACAGGGCTGCAGTGAAGCCTGCAGCTGGCCGAGGCCTCCCCTCCTCTGGGCTAGAGACTCAGCAGGGGGGCAGGGCTCTGGATCCAGCTTAAAGAAAAGCAGGCAGATCAAGGACAAGAAATACTGAGGGAGAAAAAAGTAATGGATGATCCTCTCTGTGAACAAGCAGCACCAACCATCTCCGCCTCCCCGCCAACCTCACCCTCATCCCAGTTTCCATATATCTCTACTGTCTCTCCCTCACCCCCTCCCAGTCCCCCTGTCCAGTCTGGTTTACCGCTCCTCTCTGGGTTAACTGGTTTCAGATGCAGCACGAAGCATCCATCCTCGTCTGCAGGCAGAAATATAAAATAGTTCATGTTGTTAGGCGACTGGGTTTACTGACGGCAGCGTCACACCATTTTGGCCTTCAGCTGTTAAATTGGTCATATCCAAAAAATAGTTCTATTACTGAGTCACCAAAACATTATGAAGTTCAACGGTGAAGGCCAGAAGTATTTAGTTCAGCTAGAGACTCACTTCTATATCTGCATATATATCTGGAAGGCATCATCTGTGTGAATGAATTCAATTCACTTTAAATGATAAAGCCCTAAATTACACTTTACAATCCGTGTGGTGTACAACATCCTCCATCCAATCAGAGACGAGGAGGCTCCTCTACCAGGATGGACAGACTAAACAACAAAACATCCATGTTTTCATTGTTTTTTTGTCTTTTTTTTAATAATTAAATCATGGTGGACTATATATTCAAATAAATCAGTTTGAGCAAATTGTAACTGATGATGTAAAGTATAAGATACATGATGATTACATGATGCACTAACGGTCATATTTGGTGAAGAAACTCAGAGAAGGATTTCATAAACACCTTTTAGAGCCAAAGAACGAGCATGGATTTGTGTGTGTGTGTGTGTGTGTGTGTGTGTGTGTGTGCCTTTACTACCATGCCAGTCATGTGTCCTCCAATCAACAATTGAGCTTCTGCCTCCGGTGCTCCATCAGGTGTGCAGCCTCATGTCTAAGTGCCTCACACAAGCAGATTAATAATTCCATTATCCACTTTCCATTCACTTGCTTTCTCACTTTCGGCTCTCTGTCCGTCTATGCGTTTGCACTCTCTCCATCTTCTCCCTCGTTCTCTCTGTTCCATTTGCAAGGTGTGATATTGCTTTAATTGAGCAGAAACATGTGGAGAGATCAGACATATCTCGGGGGATTAGAGGAAAGCTGGGAGTTTGTGCGACTGGCAGCCTGTGTTTGGAGCACGGGGTCTGCTGGGAATGAATGTAGTTAGTGTGACCTCTGACCCTGCGAGCTGTTGACGTGGAAGCCGGCCAAGAGGGGTCCAACAGAACACTTTTGTTAATCTCATTCAGGGCTCCCTGTGAACTGTGGGCAGGGGGAAAGCTGGCAGCTCAGACCTGAGGAATGCAGAGCTCTTTATTCCCATGCTTTGGAAACAGAGGTGGGCCCTGGAACTAGCAAGGATCCTTTAGCAGGACCTCCTCCACTCAGCTCAATCAACACTGACAGTTTCCTGGCTTAGGCTTGCCAACTGGCAGGGCAGCGGTGCGGGGGGGACAATGCGCCCCACCAGGGCTGCAAAGGCCACAGGCAGCAGGACACAACTTCTAACAAGCCGCTACAGTAGTGAGCCACTGTTTGGAGAGTCCCAGTTCAACTCTGCTTTACTGTAGCTACACCAGAGCTTTCTGCATCCGCTTCGGTCGCACAAACACAACTACAAAGTGTAGGAGAGACGACACACTCTCATCTCTAGTCAGGTAAACAACAACACTCATATCGACTGAATCCTTTTATTCTCAGCGTCACCTAACCAAAATGACACAGGAGTGTTTTGGTTGAACTAAAACTAACTAAGATTATTGTGAAATGCAGTGCAACTCTTTCTCGACCCACCATCCTTTCCCCTAATTAAAGACTGCCGGCGACCTCCGCTTCTGAGCAGTGAAGCCATTGCTGAAGTGCCTCAAACTTGCATTCTCTCTACTGGCCATCAGGGCGACTCATCTGGTTGCGAAAAGAAGCCCAATTGCATGTAAATCTATGAGAACGCATCTGTTTCTCTCTTGGTTTATTACCTTAGCAAACCAGTTTGAAAGACCAAACCTACGTATCTCATGGTTGTTTACCTCACCATGACTACCTCCACTTCTTATATACGGTCCATTATTAGTATGAGTCGTTATTAAATGTTTAACCCTCCTGTTGGAGTCTAAGTGCTAACCTCTCAGGTTGATGGAAGGAATGAAAAGGAGACAACGTGGATTCCAGTTCTGACCCAACAAACAGGGTTGTCTTTATTATTGTGCGTCTCCAGGAAAGCTTCGCTGACAGGAAGTAGGGAAGTCAGGCTTTGAGGAGGAGAACTTCTCCAGCTCCCACAGCGCCGCCAGTCAGCTGAGTCGGCTGCTCAGTGGAGGCGGGGGAAATACCTGCCGGTTCTCACAATGGTGCTGCTGGGATTACAGGCCCCCCTGCTGGTGAGCAGCCCGGCAACGGGGTGGGGGGGGTGCACAACATCCACAGCCTCTCTCTCTCTCTCTCTCTCTCTCTCTCTCTCTCTCTCTCTCTCTCATCCACACCCAGGCTGGTGGCCACGTCCTCCTCCAGTCTGCTGATGTGTGTCTGTGTGCGTGCATGTGTGTGTGTGTGTGTGTTGTGTGTGTGTGTGTGCTGGGCCCAGGCCTGTGATTTACCTGCTGTCCTGGCTTTAACGCGCCCCATATGGTGAACAATGGCCCATAAAGAGCCTCTAAGCGAGAGCTCGGCTCGTCACAGCGGTCGGACCGCCAGCTCCGGTCGGACTGAAGCTCATTATGTACCAAAGATAAACTCCTATTTGTTGCTCCTGAAGTGTGTTTAGGTAACAGAGACATGCTAACACATGTACGTACGGTGCTGAGTGTGTGTGTGTGTGTGTGTGTGTGTGTGTGTGTGTGTGCGTGTGTGCGTGTGTGTTGGCAGCTCTTTGTGCTGAGCAGATGGAGCAGAGAGGGATTCTGGCTGCAGCTCTCCGTGTGATAGAAAGCTCGGCTTTCTGCTTCTACGTCTTTGTGTCGCCACAGAGTGACTCAGGATTCAACACGTCTGTCAAACCAGTTTCTGTTGTAAAAGAGTCCGTTAATCTAACTCATCAACCCGAAGCATATTTCCTCACTTCCTCTTCTGGAATAGAGCCATGTGAGGAGTTTTCTGCTTCCTCTCCACAACGGAGGTGAAGCCTAGGTAATTTGTGCTGCTTTTAGTTGGAATTACTTCATATATACACTATTTGAGATACTTATTTTCTATTGATCTTCCATAAAAAGTCGCCTTCAGACTAGTGCAAAGAAAACATCCAAAACATAAATGTAGCTGTTTATTTTATTACTTTATCAATTTGTGTCTGTTGATTTTTCATACATTCACCAAAAGTTGCCATTATATACTTAAATTCAATTAAATTGTATTAATAGTGTCAAATCACAACAGGACACTTAACACTTTGAGCAGGACTAGAACACACTGGTGATTTTCAGAGTCATCATCTTCATCATATTTACACGTACATTTCAGAAAACTTGTTATATGAAACATGTATGTTCTTAATGTGACTAATTACTTGAACATGGTTCATGGCAGAATGCCCAGTTATGTGTCAGTTAGATCCTGAAGAAGTCTCCACTTTGCTGCAGCTCTGGATGAACCCCCCACGCTGCAAGTCCACATCCAGGATTGTGAGAGTCGGTAGATCCAGGTCTGATGGTCCACAGGGCTTCACTAGATCCGGGCTTCATAGAGGAGACGAGCAGTGAACGCTGCGGGACATTCACACTAAATAAACGTATATGTTGATCCAGCAAAGCACCGAGGTGGAGAGCTAGTGGGCGTGTAACTGCATCTGGACCCGCCCCTCGGGGGGTTTATGGCCAACGGGGCAGTAAATATGTCAAAGCCAACAACTGGGAGGGCTCCTTCCAGAGTCGGAGGACCTCGTTGTATAAAAGGATCTGATTCCTGCTCTTTATCCACTGTAAGATACTCACAGCGGTCCAACCTTGCAGCCAGATAACATGGAGAAACCTTTGACCTTGATGTGTCCCACAGGCGGCTCTGGTCTGGGTTCTGGGTTCGGAGGTGGCCCTGACACCCCCTGAATCTGGCCCTTCAGCCAGCCACCACTATGTTTCCTTTGTTTAACCTCTGACCTGAGAAAACAAGACATGTTCCAGAGTTGTGAGGAGGCCGAGGGGAAGAGGAAGTGTTTGGTTACAAATTAAATATATGCATGTCATGAGCCATAAATCGGCAGGCATGCTAGCAGCGCTGCTACTGAAACGGCATGTGGTACCGAGGCTCTCCCCATAAACTTTATAGGCCTCACTTCCATCTCTGCTTTTCAAAGGGGATTTGGATGATGGCCGGAGCCGAGGCGGGATGGAAACCACGTGTCCGGACTGGGAAGAGGAAGCTCACTGCTGAAACTAATCTAATTCTACAAATAGTAGCTACAATACTCAGAATATCAGTGGTCTTTGTCTGGACAGAAATACAGAATTAACACAATGATTAGAGATGCAAAAAAGTGGATTTTCAATCGCATGTCCACGTTTTGAATGAAGCTTTGAGCTGTGATACAATGATAAAGCCAATGACCTGTCGTTTCATGGCTGTCTCCCCTTGATGGACCTTTGTGAGTTTCATCTTCGGCCGACAGATCAGGTCTTCTTTTTGATCGTCCTCCTCCACCACCTGTTCAGTTTTCTTCTCGTCTCCTCATTTTAAACCGTTTCTTTTTTAAGCAGCGCCACCAAATAACATTCACCGTCTCTTTATTTTATCATGAGTATTTCCTTATGGATAAACCGAGGCGGGACTATGGGACATTTTTAATTATTTTTTAACTATTTTCCATTAATGATGTAAAATAAAGGACAACTGGTCGGTGTCAAGTCATATAAATATTATATATAAGATGACAGGTACACTAAAGAAATAGTAGCAGGGATAATAATAAGATATAATAAAAAAAACTAAATTGACAGTCATTTTGGCAACATATTTTGTGTGCAAAGGATGAACTTTTCTAGACACATTAGTTAACGAGTCTTAATTCTAAGTTGTACCTACAGAGAACGCTGCTCATTCATGAAAGTGAAGACGTGTATTATTAAATAAAATGAGATTGAGTTACATCTGCAGCGACTGTGTGCAGGATTCACATCTGTATCATTTCTCACATTCCTCTCTGCAGGCTGTGTTGTCTAGCTGTCAACGCTTTACTCTAAAACCCGGATTACACAGAAGCTGATGGCTGTCTGTCACATAGGAAGCTGAACTCTCACTCTGAGAGAGGGATCATTACGTACACAACGCTCTTATCTGCTCTCGTCTGAGCTCCATTTATATCTTTGTGCTGCCCAAAGTAACAATCTGCGACAAAAACAACTTCCACGATTTTGGAATGTGAAGCATTCTGGTTTCCATCTGTAGTCCGTAGTTACGACTGATCACATCCTAGGTGGCTTTGGATGATTGCAGGTAAAAATCACACAAACAACACAGAGAAACACAGAGACTTACAGTCAAGGTGCATGCAGCCAAGAAAAAATAACACCATTGATGAATCATGGATGTGTGACTGAGGCCCAGTGATCATGTGACTGAGGCCCAGTGATGTGTGTCAGCTGTCGGGGATGTTGATGCTGGTTTCTACGTGTTTTTTAACAACGTTAAGTAGAATGCATGATGTCACAGCAGCGCTTCCTGAACATCACAGACACGGCGTTGGATCCGTGTGCATGTGTCGCTGGTGTTGAGTGACACGGGTTAGGTGCCGGTCGTCCCGGCTGTAATCTGTTTGTGTGACGGGTGGGGGGGCTAAGGGAAACAAGGTCAGACCTGTGTTGATGTGGCAGCCTCAATCTCCCCTCTGGGACCTGAAGGCGGTGGAGCGCTGATACATACTGGCTTGGATTACTCAATAATGAACTCTTAGGGGCCCACAAGAATTACACAAACTGCTCAGGTGCTTTGCTGCTTGATGCTATGATTATTGTTTAATTTTGCTGAAAAAGTTTAACACTTGTTCTATTCTTTGTCAAGAAGGAATATCGTATTGGACCAAACCTTGTTTTCTGATCATCTCAAGTCAGTTTAACCAGACAGCTATGCTGAAGTGCCTTAAACTTGCAGTCTCTCTAATGGCCATCAGGGGGCAACTGGTTGCAAAAATAACTCAGATTGCATGGAAGTCTATGAGAAAAAGAATGTACTTCTCACACGTTCATTTAGTCAATTATGGTCCAATTAGAGTTTAACAGACCAGAAAGCAGGGAATGCTTTAGGGGCGGGGCTACCTGCTGATTGACAGGTCGCTACCACGCTACCAATGCAGTTAACTACTAAGATGACTTACTGAGCTGTTAAATTGATCATAGTCCAGAGAGTCTACTTCTTATAAACAGCCTACAGCTTCATCTGAATGTAACAACTGCACGTTTAGGTCAGATGTGAAGGAGGACGTGAAACCTCGGGTTGAATGTTGAACTTGATACCTGAAGCAGCGTGACCTCTCATTGTTAACTTTCCACAGAATCTTTTTTTCATTGTCTAAATGACAAGCAAATTTATTCGGTGTAGGCTAAGTCTAAATCTGTTTTCAAGCTCATGGTCTTCTTGTCATTTAAAAAGGTCTAATCCCCGTCCCACGACTGCATTGTTTACAGCGCTTCCCCTTATTTTTCCATGGAGCACATCCTCCAAGAATTCCATGCTTCACAGAGCTTTCCCTTTGAATATGTGGCAGATGAAAGTAAAAACAGGATTACAGTCTAATCCCTCCCGATTGTTTGTGTCTTTTGGCCACTGGGAGAACTCTGATGTGGTCCTGCCCTGCTGGAGAGGAGGCTGGGGGGGGGGGGGGGGGGGCACCGAGGAAAGTCTCCTTCCTCAGTGGCGTCCGGTAATGAGAGCCAGTAATACAGTGGATGTATTCATGGACAACTGAAGCCAGCAATTAAGGAAAGAGGTAGCTAGCTTCAGACGGCCACTTTGGATCTTTTAAATGTAAATACAGACGCTTCTCTCAAAGTGCTCGGTGAGATATTCCAAATGAAATCCCCTCTCACTAATGAGGGAGCTGTGATATTTCTACAGCGAGCCTCTCCGCGCTGCTACCACGCTAGGCAGCCAGCTCTCGTTGAAATGTTTTAATCAGGCTGAAGGAACAGGGATTATGATATAAGAGAGTTGGTGGAGACTAGTCTTCCTCTGTTTCCCAGATCAACACAGTGCTGTTTGATCTGCCCTGAATTCTACACTGCTGTGACTGTCTTAATTAGCTAAGTGGATGTAGACAACATATCCTACATAAGAAATTGCATGAGTTGACATGTCACAGAGTAATGTTCTGTGTTCCACTTAATAAAGAACAATACTTGGGAAAATAAAAGACAGTCACTGTAGCCGGAGGAGATAATAAGACAAAGAAACTGCTTATATAGATCCTGTCAGGAGACAAATTATAGTCATTTTAAAAGCAAAGCTCTGCTATTTGGTAACATTTGGTGTTTGTGAGATCTCCTAGCCAGTAAATTGCCGTTGCCTTGATCAGCTGGAGCGCTCTGTCACAGACGCGCTGCATTGTGCCGTCGTTTCATCCCATCTGCCTGCGTTTGATGTCTCCTTCCCGTCCTCGCCATCCTCGCCATCCTCACACGCTCCTTCAGCGGCGGGTCAGGTCACTACACACCGGTTTGGGATGCGGGAGTCACGGAGCCGCCGTCATCTCGCTGCCCAGTAACAAACAACAGCTTGACTCGCAATATTGTTGTCGTGTTTGTTTGTTAAGAGGCAGAGAGACTCGGCTGGCAGCGGACCAATTCAAATGAGCTGTTTAAGATACGCGAGCACGCTATGAATAGGAATGAAGGTGGTTGTATGTTGCAGGGAGCCTCGCGGCATCGGCACGGGCCCTTTCTCCTCTTCCAGTCGCCGGAGCCTCTTTCGCTGGCCTGAAGTGAAAGTGGCAATTAGCCTTGATTTGCATTGCCACAGAAATGCATCCAATTACCACCATTTAGGCAGTTACTTTTGACGTGCATTGGCTAAGTGGATATTAGCATCCATTCTTTGGGGGCAGGACGGTCAACGATACGTTTACGGCCGTAGGCACTGAGAGTCGTTGCACAGCATTTAAGAAACAATTGTTCATGCTGCATTGTCTGAAACCTTTCCCGAGCTTTCGACCTATAACCCCTGTTATGTTATGAATGTGTCCGTTCGTCACCATGTGATTAGCCGATACCTTTATTCACTGTGCAAAAGGTCAGAAGGCACATCGGCGTTGGCTTCACTTTTCGGAACCTGTTCTAACCACACAGTGAATCGTTTACCAATGCGAACAGCCGGAAATACGGTGACGGTGAACCAAACACAGCTGAGAGGTTGATCATGCACTGTCAGTTCATCACTACATCGTCATTTTTATCCATTTCACCTCTAAAATCGGCATTCAGAACTGTACAATCACATCACAACATACATGGCAACTGGAGGTTTCAGTGCCTTGCTCAAAGGAACTCGCAGCATTATTTTTTGAGAAACTATTTCTTTCTAGACTCAGATTCCCCCTAATTCTATTTTAGTCTGGTTTGCGCGTTCCATCCACAGGGATGTAATAATCTGAGAGCAGGAGATCTTGATCTATCCTCTTAATTTGTGTTTTTAATCTCCACCTGGTGAGAGGAAGTGAGTTCCCTAATCCCCCTCTCTCTCCAAGGCTGGGTTCTGGTTTCCACTCCTGGAGTGATGCAAGCGGAGTGCGTGTGAGTGCAACAGTGAGTCGGCGTCCCGGAGGACTGTGGCGGGGCGGAGGCCGTGTTTGTGCTCTGTGCCGCCGGTGGCTTTAGGTGGCGAAGGCAGAAGATGTGCAGCTCCGGATCCTCCGGAGAGTCACTGTGATGCTGATGCCATAGAAACGGCAGACGCCGACAGTGGCAGCGCTGTCACGCGACGCTGACATCACAGGTGCAACTACTGCCTTCTAATGGTTTAGATGCCATTCTCTAGTTTAGTAAAACAAGTCCTATCTGCAAATAATTTAGTGATTCCACTATTTTCACTGTTTACTTATTTATTGTATCTTACGGTTTACATACATCATGTATATTTTATGATTATCAGGATACGATTGTGGATTGCCATCATAATGGCAGGATAATCATCCAATAAGTTATCCTAGCTGTGTCTGTGTTGCGGTCGGATATGGAGGAAGGTAGCTGACTGACACCAGGTCAGTGTTCCCCGGCCCGCAGTGCAGTCAGCTTATCCTCACTGCTGGCTACGCTAATGCCAGCAAACAGGAAGCAGTTGTTGACTCCCGCCGGGTCAGCGGGATCCATCAGGGTCAAGAGGCCGAGCGGACCGAGGGAACATCAAGCCGCCCTTCCCTCCGCTTCCAAAGTCCTCTGGGCTTTTGTTGCATGATGGGATATATTCAGCTGCTCCGTTCGGCTGGTTTGGAGGAATGCTGCGGGTGCACCCCCTCCCATTGGTTGGGCAGTGGAGCGAGGAGGCATATCAAAGCTCTGTGGAGGGGGAGGGGGGGTGGGCTGAGAGGGTCATGTCTCATTGGGCAGAGCAGGGGGGCACTGAGCCTGTCACATGGCTGATGGCTGATTTACCACTCCAGTGGAGAGGTGAGGCCTCGTAGGCCACCTCACCCTGTCCACCACACACACACACACATGCACGCGCACACACAGAGACACACACACACACACACACACACACCTACAGTGTTTTAACTACTGTGAACATCACTGCGCTTCCTCCCGTCCGACCGCCTCTTTAGCTTCAGCTCAAACACATTATTGATTTCTGTCTCGACCAGTTCAGCTTCAGCCTTTCATCGGCTCATCCGACTCTCCGTCTTTCTCCATGTTTCTCTAACATGTTCATTTTCCCTCAGCCATTTATGTCATCTGCACCCATTTCCTGCACTCACCAGAGATATCACTCCCCCCACCCCCATCCCCCTGCTCTCACACTCTTCACATTTTGTCCATTTTTGTTGTACTGTGATGGAAAATCAATGCCGTTCACTTTGTTGTTGTTATTTCCAGCAGTTCATATGTTGTCAGACATCTCCAAATATAAAAGACACCTGGCTAGAATGTTTGTCTGCCTTTCAGGACCCCATCAATAAATAAACCACATCTTGCCAACAGTTTCATATGGCCCAATGGAAAGCATACACAGTCCTTTTCTTTAAATAATATTGCCATATGGTGCATAAAGCATGCCCCTTGTAGTCTTTTATAATTAATGTGTTGATCTGTTCTCTTTGTGCCGATCAGATATAATACATTATGTCCTGTAATCTAACAGGCGAAAATGTTGAGATGTTAAAACACATGGAAGTCTGCTGCCCTCAAATAATATATTTGGCAATTCATGCATTTTCCGTGGTTTTTATATATTTTATATTTTTTGTATAGATGATGCAGGACTTATTTCACAGGTAGCTTTTTGCAATATTTACTATAGTTTTTTTTTTTTTTTTTTTTAAGAAAATTGTAATCAAATTTATGTTTTTCATGTTTTTTCATTGTGTTCTACAACCTTTGCACCAAATTCATTTTGAAATGGTTGTTCTCTGGAATATAATGTAAATCAGAAGCAAATTAAGTGGTTATCTTACTCAACGCCTTGGTTTGTTGTGTTGGGGTCCGACATGCTAGATAGCTTGGTAACCTTGTTGAATCAGTTTCAATATTTGTAAAGGGAATTAAATTCTGCCCACGGCCCTCAAGAATTATTTGTAATGTTGAAGGCGATACAAGCCTTCCTGCTGAACCGGGGCGACAGGAAATCAAATGCCTTGACATGGATTATTCAACAATATTGGCGGGTTGACCGTTGACGCTTTACACCATGAGCCGCATGGCTTGTACCAAGTTGCTCTATTTTCTATTTTATAAAATCTGCACACCGTTCTGTGTGAAATGTATTTAGAGCGCTCTTCTAAGAATATTATAACATGAACTGCAAATATATTTTTATTTTTTATACTGATTTTTTAGAAGCCTATGATTCTGCTTCTTTTTGTCAGACTAAACACTCTCAGCTGCAGCCAATCGGCTTGCTACCTCACTACAAACCTCTACAGAATAATCCTTGTTTCTGTCCCGGGTCCGCAATGGTTGAATGAGTCCCAGTAACCTAGAACACAAACTTCACACATTTCATCCATCGCAGACTGAAAACGTGTCTCCAATTGTAGCAGATCAGCCTTCCCTATTTGGGTTGTACCCACATGGTTGGAAGGAAGTCACTTTGGTCAAACGAGACACTCAGGTGAAGGAGGTAAACAGGAAGGTTTCACAGGGGGAAAGTCAGATATCTCTTTGTATCGCCCCTTAAATCACAAAATACTGTCAAAAGGAATGCAAAGAAACATTAATTTGCTTCATGTTTTTGGACTGAAATGTTCTATAAAAGGCTGTAAAATGGTGGAAATGTCAGAAGACACGGAGTCTCACCAGGAGACGGATTTTTGTGTCCGACGTTAACAAAAGTACTTTTGTTGTTTTATCTTATTTAAATTTACAACGTTAACCACGTGTTTCTGTTTAAAACCAGGAGGAACTACTTTCTCCTCGAAATACAACTGAGTTCAGTTTAGTTGCATGGGAAGGAGTCCTATAAGAAGCTCTTCTCCTGCGACTGTAACTCCAATACTGTACATACCTCTTGATCCATCCTTTACACGCTGCATATGTTTTGAGTTTGGCATCTGAGTCCAGGCTGTCTCAGAAAGAAACGAGCCCATTCAGAGATAAGAGAACGCTGCTTTCCCTCTCTGTCAACATGTAAGTCTTAAGTGAAGCCGAGTGCTAGCTGGGATTCCTGTCTGGTATCCTGTCTGACATGAAAGGCTGCTTGCTGGGACTGAGGAAGGAGCTCAGAGAGAAGTATTCCCGCCGGACCCTCCGGCAGATGGAACGAGAACACCTTGAAGGATGGGAGTGTCGCAGAGCCCGAGCGCTCACTTCTCCCCCGCAGATGAAACGTAACGCGGCGCTGTCTCCCATCATGGCGATGTGCGCATGTGAGCGACGCGGAGCGAGCACCTGGCTCTTCAAGGGAAGCATCCATCTGAGATGTGACAGAACGCCTTGTCAGGTAGAATCACTGTAATGGAGAGATAATCCCACAGTCATCACTCAGAGAGGCATGTCTGCAGGGCATCTTGGAGGAACATCCAGCGACACTTCGCAACATTAAGAAGGTAAATGTCGCTAAAGCCGGCGTATTTATCAAAACGTGGTACTGAGAGGAATTTGGAAAGGGGAAAGTAGCACTTTGAGTTTTGGTTGAAGAAATGAGAGATCACTAAGCACCTTTGTGCGGATCCTTGTGGCTGTGAAGAGTCCCGGAGTGGACCGGGACGGTCCTTGGTGGCTCTCACATGACAGCAGCTAGATCTGCATAGATGGCCTTCGTCTCCTGTCACTCGGAGGCTGTTGGAGGAGTTTTGCTGCTCAGCCACCTTCCTTGACCTGTCACTCAGTCCTCTGACAGCTGGTAGGCTGCCCTCCTCAGCCCTCCCCCTTTCACTCCTCACCCTTCCCAGTCCCTCCCACTGTTCCCCCTCCATCCCAGCATGCTGATCGGGGGTCTCATTTTCATGTGTCAGGCGGCCCCCATCTCCATGACAGCTCCCTGTCCGCTTGTCTCATTAGAAACCGCCAGCTTGGTCCGGGAAGCAGCAGGAGAGGCGATTGGCGTTCAGCTCTCCCCAACCCGGGAACGGTGGGATCAGATCTGCTAACACCAGTCAACCACATCATCATCTGGCTTCATGTAACACACACACACACACACACACACACACGCTCATTTGACTCCCCTTCCCTTCCTGAGGTTCATTTACTTCATGGGCATGAGTGTTGATAACAAATTCAACCGAATTACAAAAAGATGAATCAATGAATAGAGTTTAAAGGTACTTTTACTTTACGTTCCGTCAACCAGCGCCGCTCTCATCCACGTGTTCAATCAATGCTAGATTTGTGTAGTTTGCTCGCATTTGTCATCATCACATCCAACAATGGCTTTTGACTCGGTTGCATGAAAAAGTGTATTGCCTCTCCTTACAGCATGTGTCTGTCATTTTGAATGTGTGTGTGTGTGTGTGTGTGTGTGTGAGAGAGAGAGAGAGAGAGAGAGAGAGAGAGAGAGAGAGAGAATCCTCAGCGAACAGGACTGTATGATTGTAGCACGCTCGTCTCGGGGGAGGACTCTTGATCGCGGCAAACAAAGGTGTTTACTTTTTAAACCTGCATATCAAATGGCCTTGAAGGACAGAAAGCCCTTTAAAGAAGTTAACATCAGACGGCTATGATTCCCACTCCTTTATTGTTTGTCCTTGAGTGTTAATTGTGCGATGTAGAGAGACATCCATTAGGCAGGCTGGTGTTTGATGTTTTTTGATGCCAGACCTAGATGTGGGATGGTGAATAGTTAAATTCTAATTGCGTGAGGAATTTGTATCGTTATAATTTGGGGAGGCTTTGTCTTCCTCTCTTTTAATGAATGTAACGTGGCTATCTAGGAGAGGAAGGAGCAGAGATTTTGTGAGCTTATAATGAACTGTGAAAGGCTTTTGAATATGTATGAGGATGCGAGACCCGAGGCAAGATGTACACAAGCTCCCCTGATGGGTGTGAAGTTGATCATATAATTTCCTTCCAAAGAGCAAGCCTCATTTGGTACAGAGTTTAATCTGGGGCTCATTGTAACGTGGAGAATAAGTGGAGCACGAGGAAGAGTCGGGCATGATGGGAGTCTTTCAGAGCGTCTGATGTCTGCTGCCGGTACCCGTAAATCAAGGTTTGCTTCTCGATCATTTCATGGAAAATAAAGATTACTAAAGATTGATGGAGAAATATGAAATGTGGGATGGACCTTCATTGAAAATGGAAGCTTGAGTGTGACAGCAGATGGAGTCATGATAGGAGCCAGTCTTCAAGGGGGAAGTCTGATGACAGAGAGGGTCCGGTTTGGTGGTGGGTTGGTGAATCTGACCTCCCTGACCTCCCAGGAACAGAGACCAATGAGCCTGATGGGAGTTCTCATGGTCGGTCCATATCAGCCTTAGATGCTTCAGCCAGGTACAGTTGCTCATGCACGAGTACATGCACGGGAACAAGCATGGGTACGCAACGTGGA
The DNA here is from genome assembly GCA_029853015.1 of Chelidonichthys spinosus. Lineage (NCBI taxonomy): Eukaryota > Metazoa > Chordata > Actinopteri > Perciformes > Triglidae > Chelidonichthys > Chelidonichthys spinosus. The sequence goes on from CM056831.1 coordinate 12,814,885, forward strand.
ACTGACCAGGGCTCCACTCAGATCCCTAGGGAGGTCCAGGGTTCCACCTTTCATCCCATAAACTCTGGAGGGAAATCTGACTTTGCTGATCAGTCTTCACTGTTATGCAGATCCATTTCCGTCCAAGTAAACAGCAATTTAAAGATAACTCGTTATACCGTTTTCATGAAGATGGACATTAATGGGGATTGAAGCCTTTTTGCTCTGGTTTTAATTTAGGATTAAGTTAAGGTCCAGAATGATGTTTAGCTTTGGGCTTTGGGGGGGTTACTTCATTTCAGGAAGCCAATAAATATGATGTATATTTTTATAGTGTAATAGAAAAATAGATATATGAGTACATGCAAGATTTGTGTGCATATGTGTGTGTGAGTGCACTTCATATAACACCATTTGATCCAGTCCCTTTTTAACTGCCTTAAACTGCGACACTGATCCGAGGTGGCGGCGGTCGCTGACGGCTCTAAGTGATAACCCTTCAACCTGGAACATTTCATTCCAACCTGTGACGCTCCCCACAACGATGTGAATGCTAAGCGCCCTCCAATGGCAGCAGCGTATGAAGATATAATCAGAGCGCCATCGTCTCCCCAGCAGAGCGAGGGCTCGCTTGACTCGGAGCGGCGGCGCTGGCCTCATTTCACTGCCAGCAGGTGTCTTCTCCGGGTATAATAGGCTTTACATGTGTAATTAACACATGGCACTGCTGCCTGTGCTGCTCGTAGCCTTAGCCCCGCTCCTGTCACCACGACTTTCTCTCCACTTCTTTTCCTCAATTTACTTCTCCGTCCTTTCTTCTTCATTAGGAAACATGATGGCTTCTGAGCCGACTCACGCTGTGCTCAAAGTGAGTGCAGAAGACAAAGACAACACCTTGATGGAGAAAGCCAATCATGTTGTATGTAGACGGTGGCGTAGCATTCAGGAAGGTGGAGGGACGTGGTTGGAGTTAACAGCTTGCTGTGTGGGCTGGCTAATGCCTGGAAACCCCCCTCTCATGAAACCTGTAATTACCAGGCCTCCGATAATCAACAATGAAACAGAGGAGCAGCAGCGGGCTAATTGGGGCCGACATGCTCTCTAATTAGAGTAATAGTCACACATTGGAATTTTATGAATGAATGACTTTGCCAGGTTTTTTTACAGGGCTTCATTACATCGGACCGAGCTACCAACGATATTTGCATGCACGTATACAGAGGAGACAATATGTTACTGGTCATTTTTCTTGTCCAAATAGCAGATTTTCTCTCCAGGCCTTCTGACGAGGCCAGTGTTAATTATGTCTGTGGTTGAGGATTGGGGGGGGGGGGGTCCAATTATTTTTCTCTCCTACTCCTTTTTGCCCCAAACCTTTTTCCCCATGTGCTGCTAGCTCTCGGCCAGCGAGGTGAGTTTCTGTTTGTGGAGCTGATTTACAGGAAGAGATTCATTATGTGGTTTATTGTCATTTATTGACACAAACTCGGCTCTATTGAACAACATCTCCACATTCATTTTTCTGTTGATTTGACGGATATAAGTGTTCTTTCATTTGTTTGATTGCACCTTTACCTTGTCTGGTGGGGATGCAGGTAACTGGCACCGGATCAGGTGAGGAACTAGTCTGCATGTTTGCAGTCCAGAGAATAGTCACAAAGATTAAACCTGAGAAATCTTCATAATATTTAATGTCAAGAATGTCCATCAGTCAAGTCACTTTAAATGTGTTTTACTTTACAGATACAGAAGGTGAAATGTCCAGCACATCTGTGATTGTGTGTTCATTGTTGTTGTGGAAATCCCTCTTTAACATCTGAGTGACTTCACCATCGGCTCCATGTTCATCACATTATTCCCAAACACTGGTTTCCTTCTGTTCTGGGAAGCTCCGTCATTTCTTCATTTGGTTTCAGAAGTAAGATTTTAATTTGCAGCTCAACGTCTCCCCATCGGTGACGTCTTGTATGAGAGGAACTTTCAGCTCCCTATCTCTCCTCCCCAGGACGGAGTTGTTGACCACAGAGAAGAAAGAGTGTTTGGATGCGGCCCTGTCGACAGAGGAAAGGCCAGCAGGGATTTATGGAGGCCATCTGAGGATGACGGTCCACTACCTGGCTGATGTCTCCTCCTCTATCTCGCCTCTCATTACCTCATTTGTCACATTTACCCACTTCAAAAGGGAGCTGCTGGATCAGGTTCCCGCCTGTAATGGACTCAAACAGGAGCCATAATCTCAACAACACTGACCTGTTGATCCCCCGGGACGATGCGTTCGGATGTAAAAGTCAACACACAAACTCAGCTACACGATAAAGGAAGTGTGTGTTCACTTTAAAAGACCTTGAAATCAGCTTCTGAGAAGTCGATGCAGTCAGAATGTGAAGAAATGAAAGAAGTTCATGGACCACTGGATTAGTAACACTGAACGTTTGTATTTGATACCATTTCACAAGGTCTGCAATAAACAGATTACACATGTTTCTCCACATAGTCTGGTGTCTGGACTAATATAAGCTAGTATCGTAGACCTCTGGGGGACCACAGACCCAGGAGACAACATGTTTCTGATTCAGCAGCATCATGACGACAGGAGGAACATCTCAACGCTGACAGGATTTAGTGAAACAGCACGATGTGAATTCAGAATCAATTTGCGTCTATTGTCATCTTTGCATTGACTTTGTAATCAGGCTGCTTTGTTGTATACCAAACAAATGCATTTGTATGCCCATATGATCATTTCCTAACCGTAACTATCCCATCGTCATGCACGGATATTGTAGAATGAAAGAATTTTAAAAACCTTAGTAATAATATAAAGGGGGTTCCGACCCTGAGCAGTGTGAGGGGGGCTGTGTGTCCTTACCGGGGGTCGTCTGGTTCCCTGAGCCGGCTTTATAGTGGAGCCTCCTCTCTAGATCGGGGACATCTTCAAAGCCGGTGAGATGACACCGTGAGCTCTGTCTCCTCTGGGTCCAACTAAACAGCAGGGACCTCTCTCTTCACATCCATTAATGTACAGGCCACCTCGAGGTGCCCCTCCCCTCCTTTTCTCACACAATCCTCCTCTCCACCTCCCCCTGCTTTCGGTTTCCTCTCCATGCTCTCAGCAGTCAACATCCTCCATCAACCTCAGACTGTCAGGACTTTCATCTCTGCCTCGTCATTTACTGGAGTGGCTTGTGCCATTTGCAGGTATAGCTAGCTAGTGTTTTAGCTTCGGCTGGATGAGCTGCACTCTTTATACCTGAGTGCTGTTGTGTGTCTGTGGCTACACACCGGGACTTTGACGGCGTGTGCACTCTGCTGTTGGTTTAGAGCTACACTTATCAGTGCCACCTGCTCGTGGAGTAGCCTCTTAATTATCAGATCAAAGGCAGTGAAAAGGTGCTAAGTGGCTCGGCGCTGCAGCAGCACGCTGCTGGCCTTTGATCCGCTCCGTCCCCGCCGACCCGGCAGCAGCCGAAATTAAATATGGGCAGATATCCCTCTCACAGTTCAGCCCTTTTTCTTCATAAGCTGTTGCTTGTATTTGTACATTGCATTCTGTTTGATGTGAGTGACTGCTTAGCCTGACAATGGACGGCAGTGTGCTGCAGAAGGGTGGGGGGAGGCTAATCGAGGGCCGGAGCCCCCTGCTGTGTTACCTGGAAAGGTCTCGGCTCTCTCTGGACCAATCAGACACGTTGTAAAGCGTCACCTGTAATAAGACTGTGTGTATGTGTTTCCTCCGGTGTGTTTGATGTATTATTTGTGTGCTGATTTATCTGATGTGGGTAAACACCAGACCTCATGCATCCTGTGCTCTAGTCGTTGAACGCCATCTCCTGTATGCGAGTGCTGGATCTGGTCTGGTCTGGCCCCGGACTGCCGTGCCACTTCTGTCTTGCATTAGACCAGAGACCGTTTACGAGTGCGGCGGACAGACTTGGCTGAAACAGTCGAGGTCCTGTGTCACCAGATGTTTTATAGGGCAGGCGGCATGGAGGAGGCAGGCAGTCAGCAACGAGCAGAGGGGGGCCGGCGCTGGCGGGGTCGGCAGTCAGGTGCTGTGGGTGCCCTTTTATGGGCCAGTCCACTAATGAAAGTGGGGTTCTGGGACCACTGTGGAACATCAGAGGCCACTCAACCCTTCCACACCCCCACCTCCATCCACACAGGAATGTCATGAAGCTTTAAAAGACCCCCCCCCCCCCCCACACACACACACAGACACACACACACACACACACACACACACACACACACCTTTCATTATTCACTTCCGGCTCCCCTTTCACTCCGCCGTCCATCCACTGATTCATTGCTTTCCATTTGTTGTCATGTTTTCAGGTGGCTGCTGAGGTGTTGCCTTCCCTTTGCCGGGTCGCCGGCGGATCGGAAGGAATCTGGAAGCGATTAGGAGGGAGATGAAGTGTAAAATGTTTCCTGGAGGAACAGCAGTCACAGCCGTTTGATAAGAGAAGTGGATGTGAAGACTGTGATGAAGCACGGCAGATGGAAGCGTGGAGCGGCACCCACACATGGAACAGATAACGGGAGTGTTTCTGTGGTCAACTGGGATGTCGACACTTCAGAGACCTGCTGGTGTAAAGTTGCTACAAAAGGGATCTCAGCACACTCTGTCTCTGCTGTTATCTATCAGCCATACATCCGTTATGAGCTGGGACTTCTATGAAGACCCAGGACCAGGGGTCCGTTTCACAAAGCAGGTTTAGTGAAAACCTTGAGTTAGTTAACCCTGAGATGAGGGAAACTCTGGTTTTTCGGTTTCACAAAGCCAGTTCAGCATAAATCTGGGTCAGTTACCCGGGTAACATGCTCCGTGAAACTAACCTGCTCGCTAGCAGGTTTGCTTCAACAAACCCTGAGTTTCTCCCTACATGTCTCCGCCTTTTTCCGGAATCTGAACCAACTCTGAAAAATTGTGCCGTCCTTTCATCGTCAACCTAATCGATACGGAAATAAAAGTGATTCTAGCAGCTTTGCGTCGGTAGAGGATTTTGATTACCTTTCCTTTCAATCACATTAGATATTATCTAAACAATATTCTCCGACATTTTCAACATTTCATATCGCGGACATAATCCGCAACCAGATTCTTTGCGGGGGTAGTGTTTTTGCGAACGGGAGATTTATGAAATGTTTAAGTACATTCCTGTGTTGAAATACCTGCTTATATTTACTGTTTAATATGTGAAATATGATTAAAATCATATGCCTTAGTCAACGTATTTGCGCAATATTCTTATGCTTAATTTTCAATTGAAGCCACTTTCTTTCTGTGCCTGGGGGGATTACACCCAATAAAAATAATAATTTATGTGTTGCGCTACTTTGTGATTTACGGGGATCGAACCGTTATCGCCAGCACTGTGGGTGGCGTTGCTAACCATTACACCACAGCGTCGCTGTGAAAGTCTGAAAATAAAGAGTTATTAGCTTTAGATCAATAGACTGTTTCATTCAGTTATACACATTAGATCGGGCAGTAATTGTCTGCCACGCCAACTATCGCTACTTTGCTGCAGTTACGTTGCTCCGCTTTCTCAGGATGAGCTCGTTTTCTACATAAACACTCGGTAATATCTAATGACGCTCTCCCCGTTGCCATGGTGAATCGTAGTATCGGAGCTCCATTGATGATGGCTTTGTCGAGTCGGCAGGCACGCGCGTAACTCAGAGTTTACATACTCAGAGTTGACTGAACTAATTCAAAACCACTGTTCTGAAACCGAAAACTCTTTCCCATCTCTTTCCTGAGTTTCCCATCTCAGAGTTGTTCAACTCAGAGTTCAGGGTTAGGTTCAGAGTTTGTTGAACCTGCTTTGTGAAACGGGCCCCAGGTCTTGAACCTGTAGTCCATCTACATTTTGTGGAATAAAAGCTCAAGACTCAATGCATAAATAAACAGATGAAGAATGAAGAAACAAATTATCTTTGCAGAATGTGATTTGACTTGTAAGTTATACGAGAATTTAATAACATTTCAACTGTTTGGGAGGATATGAAGTTAGGTCAAAAAGGCAAAGCCGTCGGTGTTTGTTACAAGTCTGTTTTTGTTTGTTTCATCTGGACCGATGAGTTGAGTCTGACTGAAGCAGAAGTCATGAGACTCAACGCCTCTGGGCTAGTGAGCCGAGTCTCTGGAGGTCCACAGACAGTGAGACCCCTTGATGAATTGTGCATTTCAATAGTGCAGGGCACTCCAGACCACACAGGTCTGTATGCACCTGTGAAGTCTACAATCCTGCCAGTGCTGAGGAGTCCTAACAGTTGTACTCAGTCCATCTTCCAATCCCCATTTCCTTCTTCCTCGCCCGCCCCTCCTTCCTCCCCCCATATTGTTGAGGAGCTGTAAACTTCAGCGGGTCTCACAAGGCTCCTCGCCCCCCCACATTCAGCCCCACGCATCACAGCAGCTTAACTCCCATGTAAATCAACACATCAGGAAGGCCGTCCACTGCCAGGTGCATACACTCAGCCAACGCTGCCCGACTGGTGATGACGAAAGAGGGCATGTGGTGAAAGAGAGAGAGGTAATGTATACGTGTGCATATATACAGTTACTGGCCGGCAGTGGCAGGATCTGACTGGATTACAGGTTGAGCCCTGCTCACACGTTCAGGCCACAGTAGAACAAGCACGAGTGTCAGAAGAACAACAAGGGGAGAGATGAGGAGGAGGAGGAGGAGGAGGAGGAGACTATGTGCTGGGAAGCAGTGTGGAATATGGTTTACTTTCTCGGCTATTGTGTTCAACAGCAGTGAGTCATACAAGCTGGGAGGGGGAGGACTTCCTGTTGGGGGAGTGGAGGGGGGCAGCAGCTGATGATGGGGGGGTTACAGAAGGTAACAATGGGTTGCAGAAAAGGCTGGCATCAGGGTGAGAAAAAGACATCCAACACACGGCCAATCTACCAAACTTCATCCAGGTTTAAAACGTTTATTATGGGGCACCAGGGAAACTCAGTGGTAGAGTTGGTTTGAATCCGACCGGCGGCCCTTTCTGCAATGTCATCCCCTTCTCTCTCCCCCTTTGACTCTCTCTCAATAAAAGGGAAAATGGCCCAGAAAAATAACTTAAAAATAAAGGTTTGTCTAAATAAATACTGTCAGATATTAAGCTTTGGACATCCCCCAACCAAGAAGCGAAAAAATATTAGAAAAACAACATTGGTTTATTTATCTGACATTTCATTTGATAGACTTTTAGGCCAACAAGAGTCCTGTCCAACTGGTGCTGAAGATAATACGATGTCAGTTAGATATAATGCTGCCAGCAAAAACCGGTCACCGGTCAAAATGCCGAACACTGCTCCAAAAACATATCCACAAAGGACTGGGCGACATCACCTTCTTATTTCAGTTATGATTCACAGCATTCAAAATCCTTTCAGCTCAAAAATCACACGTTGCTTCACAACAGATCGGCTTAATTACTCTAATGACACTTAGTGCATCATGACCCCGAGGCTACCCAGCTGTTTGCACTGAAAATAGATAGCATCATATATAACTTTATACCTTTATTTTCAGCTGCACAGTGGTGTAGTGGGTAGAACTACTGCCTCACAGCGCGAGGGTCCAGGGTTCAATTCCTGTTTCGGCTCCTTTTGTGTGTTGCATGTTCTCTCTGTGTAAGCATGGGTTCTCTCTGGCTTCCTCCCACAGTCCAAAGACATGCAGGATGGGGATAGGTTAATGAGGACTCTAAATTACCCCCAGGTGTGAATGTGAATGGTTGTCCATCTCATGTTGGCCCTGTCTATCACAGACTGGCGACTTGTCCAGGGTGTACCCTGCCTTCACCCAATGTCAGCTGGGGTCCGCTCCAGCGCCCCCACGACCCTGAATACAGGATAAGCGGTAGACAATGGATGGATAAGTATATTTGATAAAACTAAACCTTAGTCCACCTTCTGATTACATTCACAGGAATTAAATGACAAAATCCTGCACAACAACACAGATGTGGGTCAACTAGTGGGTTCAAAAAGTTGACTGGAGAAATAAAAACTCAGTCTCACACTGAATCAGAATGACAGAGAAACAAAAGAATTGTATCCAAAAACCAAAATATGAAGTGGGAGTGACAGGACAGGGAACAACAACAACACTCAGTCACACACAAAACCAGCGAGCCAACTGAAGGTGTTGACCCTCCAGACACATCCAGACCCTGATCAGGGATCTGCAGCTCCCTTATATAACCTCTCTGACTGGCTGATTGCAGTCAGCTGAGGGAGATCAGCACAGGTGCTCCTCAGCTCCTGATCACCTGTGGGATCCAGATCTTCCAACAGAATCCAGTGAATTTCCTGGTGGTTTCTTCTGTGCTGCTACTATACAGAGACCTGCTGTCCCACTAGGTTACTTGTGGATAAAAAATGTGTATGCAAAGAGAGGAATAATGGAATCACAATATCAAACATGTCTGAGGCCGACTGAACTTGGATTTGAGGAACGTTAATCCCATCATGCACATTGAAGCCAACTACATGTTATGTAAAAACAAAATTATATTATAATTATTTAAGTTTGATAGTGAACAAGACAAAGACAGCAACTGGCCCAACCTGGTCTGGGTCAGTTTTTGTACTAAACTGCTGGAGATTAGTTTTTGGTGGTCTAGAAAGCCAGTTTTTGGTGGTCTAGAAAGCCTTACTTTCTCTGTGTTCATGCATATCTTCCATTGTTCCTGTCTTGCCCCCCCAGCCCCCCATGCATTGCACTGGCATTGGCCTGTGTAAGTGTGCTCAGGGTTGAGGGGGTTGCAGAGGGAGAGGAGGAGGGAGTCGCTCGGCAGCGCTCGGTCGCTCATGCGAGAGCAGCCAGAGTGCTTGTGGTCATTATCAGAGCATCGTCTCAACGCTGCCGCACCAATTAGTTTTGACCCAGAAGGAATCGTCTGTAGACGGGGACAGGCATCGTACACGGAAGATGGAGATGGACACACGCACACACGCGCACACACACACACACACACACACACACACACACACACACACACACAACACACAAACACACAGATAAGAACCATTTCCAGGAGTGTTTATCACTGAATCTTGGCCCCTCTTGTTCCATATTCATTTTTTTTTTTTTTTTTTTTGTAGCTCAACAGAAGTTTCCAGCATCGGTCCTTCCTGACAAACCGGGCGCATCTTCCATGACAACATTTATATCAGGCTGGGAGATCGTAGTGAGCCGAGGCCTTTCTCACATTTATTTCAGCATCAAGATACCAAGATGTATGATCCCTGCTTTTACGTAACTGTGAAATGAACGTCGTGTGAAAACTGGATAAAAAGTCACAATAACAAATCCATGTGCGACTTCAGCACCACGGACAGCAGACAATAGATTTATCAATACACAACAAGGTTTGATTATTAATATGAGACGGGGTCAGGTCCATAACTTCCAACTTGACTAATAATGGTTTTTCTGTTGAATTTATTGTGTAACCTCTTGGTCCCAAGTAGCAGCTAGTTAACAACAATGTCACCAATACTCGAGTCTAAAGACTTACATGTTGACCGCGCGTTCAGACAAACAGTCCCCACGATCCAGGACGATCAACAATAATTAAAGTTGCAGGGAGGAAGAATGCTGAATGCTCAGTGGGGGAAGAGTCTCTGGGTTTGGGGGGGGGGCAGGACTAATGGGGAAAGGTTGGAGACCGTTGGTGGAGGAACGGAACCAAGAGCGAGTGACGGAGGATGCAAGTGAGTGGAGCAGTGGCTGGTGGAGAACCTGGCCGACAGAGACAGGGCAAAAGTCCAGACACTGACTGAACCTTTTGTGACGAGTCAATTGAGTTTGGATCTATTGAAAATGGTTAATGTTTATAATTTTAGGTATCATTTGGTTATGTGTTTTGTATTGGTAATTAAGGACCCCACATTTTTCAGTATATCCATCCATCCATCCATCCATTTTCTACCGCTTATCCTGTATTCAGGGTCACGGGGGGGCTGGAGCCGATACCAGCTATTTTTCAGTATAATTCAATTTAATTTGCATTACAGGTTCATTTGAAATGAATTCCCATGGAGGTAATGATCTGAAGATGTATTGGTCTGTACTGAATTTGCAGTGTAGTATTAGACCCATCCATGACCAGGCTGCCGGTGTGTGTTCCTCCATATTCCCTCCGACCGCCTCTTCCTCTGCACCGTCCCTCCTGCCAGCTCGGCCCAGACTCCTCTCTGATTTGTTAAGGTAATGATCTAATCTGCGGCCATTAGGGAGAGCAGCCTTTAGTGTTTAATGTGTGGCCAGGTGGTCCAGCTGCCAAGCTCCGCAAATTAAAGGGCCCGGGCTCGGCAGTAATGAGTAATGAGCTGTATTTAAAAACTGCCATACCTGAGCCAGTCGGCCGGCCTCAATATGGCCGAGTTTAAATGAACAACCCGACTGCTTCTTCTATTCCCCAGATGCTCCGATGAGCTCCGACTGCTGAGCTTAGTGTAGAAACACACACACCTCCAGTCAGGTTGGAGAACATTGCACGTTTAGACAACTGCAGATGAAGCTTGTGATCTGATTGAAAGCTCAAACAGCTACTCAATGGACCATGTGGAGAGATTGTCGGTGTGATTCAACAATTCTCAAGTTCCATCCTATTTATACTTGACTTCAATTTCCCCAATGTGAAGACCGTTGCATCTTATAAATCACCGTTCAAACAGGGATGAAGAGAAAGATAAACTATAATACTAATAACTAATATCCAGCAGCTCACCTGTGTGTTGGATTTTTGTCTTCTATCACTTGAAATATCTTCCCTGGGCTTGTTGCTGTAAGAACCACGGAACATCATTAGTATTATTGAATTATTTTGGTCCTTAAATAACAAAAATAACAAAAAGACATTCAATTTAATAAAAATGAAAACAATAAAATTAAACAACAATAAAAATAAAAAAATAAAATGAAACAACAATAAAAATAAATGTTGACCAAAAAGATAACAGATGAAGTTCAATCCTATGATACGTGTAACCATTTTAACATTACAAATATCTCATACACATCGCATGCATACACACACACACACACACACACACACACACACACACACACACACACTCCTTATATTAAACATTTATTTAAATGTGCAGCGTCCACCGCGGTGGCAGCATAATACAAGAAATATGGATATGAGCCTTATGGTTGAGGAGCAGTTCCTCATTCTTTTTGGATATGTAATTTGTTTTTTAATGGTTAGGATATAACTTGTTTTACATGTATTCTTTATATTTTCTAATCCCTGATTTGTAAAACATGACACCAAATGCATACTACCTCTCTCTCTCTAAAAGCAACCTCTGAATACATTTGGGAAGCAAATAGGTCTGTGCATTGGACATTTTTTGTATTATTATTACTACTATAAGTCATATATCTAATATTGTTATCATTAATGCTTTTATTATTGTTATCATTCTATTATATCCACCTTTTCTTCTTTTATTTCTGTAAGTTAGTTATTGCTATTATTGCTCTGATTACATGTATCATTTCTGTCAAATTGTTTAATTTTAATTGTATTATGTTGTTTAATCTATTGCTTTCTCGATTCTGTCCAACCAAACTGATGTGAAGGTATGATATGAGATATTGGGCTGCATAAATTAAATGTTATTGAATTAAATTAAATATTTTTGGTAGATTTGGAATAATATCAGTGATTTACAATTCTTGTCTCTTCTGTCAAATGAATCTGTGATTAATGTTTTCCCTCCACATAGAAGGTCATACATTAGGTTTCCAACCTATTTTATGATCAATATATAAAATTATGCCCAGAATTTTAAAAAATATAATTTTTGGTAATCGGCAAATCAATCTTTGTTTTCCTTAAATTGACTATATATATATATATATATATATATATATATATATATATATATATATATATATTCAATTTAAGGAAAACAAAGGAAAACAAAGATTGATTTATATATATTTATATATATATATTTATATATATATATATATATATATATATATATATATATATATATATATATATATATATAATTTGAAATTGGATATGTGTGAGTTAAAATTAATACTCAAAAATGAGAAATCTTAATGTATAGATACTATCTATATTTGTAAATAAAAATACATTTATAACATGCAGTCACTGCAGGACACCAGTGTAGATACATTACTTATTAAAGGAAATATTATCATCTGTCAGATTACCGGATTAACAATAAATAACAAATAGGTAACTTGCTGAAGTTGGGGTTAATGCATCCTGTTCTCTACTGGACTTCATGTTGCAAAAAAAAACACAAATCTAAGAGATGAACTACAAAGATCTGGTTCTCGATAGTTCGCGCACTCAGGATACAAAACACACAACTCAATCTGAAATGCACACACATACACACACACACACACACACTGCAGAATGAGATAGGGAGTGGTGGCGGTGGATTATCAGAGTGTGTGTGTGTGTGTGTGTGTGTGTGTGTGTGTGTGTGTGTGTGTGTGTGACAGCATGGGGTGAATGCATGAAGCCTGTCATGTCACATCATGTTTACACACACACACAACTGCACACACACACACACACACACACACACACACACATACATAAACATACACACACACACACACACACACACACACACACACACATTACCAGAAATGCAGTGACACTCAACCTAAACCTGAACAATCCAAACAGACAGACAGATAGACAGATAGTGAAACAGACAGGCAGGCGGATAGATTTCTATTTGTTGTGTTTCTATGTTGTTGATTTCCATATTTTTTTGTCATAAAATACAAAAACATTTTATATTTTATTTCTATGAACTACATTTTAGTTCTGTCAAAACAGAAGACAAATCATGCAGAGACAGTTTGACATGAATCCATAACTTTTATTTTGAGACCAAAACCTGAGGAACAGTCTGAGAAATGGCTAAATAAAGGAACAGTCCAACAATATATACAGAATTCCATATATGTTTACATTAATTAAATGATTAGCAGCTGATGGATCTGCACTACCATGGCGATACAAAGATCATATCAGCTGTGCCTTATAGCCGGTTCTGTAGGTGTGTGGCGTCTGTGAGCCGTCCATCCATCCGGCTCCTCATCGGCCTGACCTCAAACCCCATTTCATGCATGCACGCATAGCGGAGAGCTGTCATTAAGCAATGTGATTGGAATATTTAGATGACTGTTTTAATTGAAGAGAACAAGTGTTCACACATGGCGGCGCTGGCGGTGTTGTCGAACGCCCGAGGCCGAGTCCCCCAGTGGCTCAGACCCATCTGATCACGGCTCAGCGGAGACCACAAGCCCACCAACACAACGGCAAAACCCTGGCTGCTTTTAATGCCCTCAGGCCTCCATCACATTCGCATCACACACACACACACACACACACACACACACACACACACACACACAGGCAGGATGGGAAGGAAGGACGGGGAAGAGATGAATCAAGTGAGCGACAGCATAATTTAAAACAGCAGCAAACATGTTCAAAACAAGAAGAGAAGAAAGTGCCTGAGACAAACACACTGAACCAGCTGAGTAACAACACACAGAGTAACAACACAGAGTAACAACACACAGAGTAACATCACAGAGAAACAACACACAGAGTAACAACACAGAGTAACAACACACAGAGTAACATCACAGAGTAACAACACAGCGTAACAACAGACAGAGTAACATCACAGAGAAACAACACACAGAGTAACAACACAGAGTAACAACAGACAGAGTAACATCACAGAGTAACAACACAGTGTAACAACACACAGAGTAACATCACAGAGAAACAACACACAGAGTAACAACACAGAGTAACAACACACAGAGTAACAACACAAAGAGTAACAACACAGTGTAACAACAGACAGAGTAACATCACAGAGTAACAACACAGAGTAACAACACAGAGTAACGACAGAGTAACTTCACACAGAGTAACAACACAGAGTAACAACAGACAGAGTAACATCACACAGAGTAACAACACAGTATAACATCACAGAGTAACAACACAGTATAACATCACAGAGTAACATCACAGTGTAACATCACAGAGTAACATCACAGAGTAACAACACACAGAGCAACAACACACAGAGCAACAACAGACAGAGTAACAACACACAGAGTAACAACAGACAGAGTAACAACACACAGAGTAACAACACAGAGTAACAACACACAGAGTAATAACACACAGAGTAACAACACAGTGTAACAACACACAGAGCAACACACAGTAACAACACACAGAGTACACAATACTTGTTGACAGGATGAATATTTAATTCTGAAATACTCAACTTTGATAGTTTATTGAAAATAACAAATTATTAACAACTGGGAAATATGGATTGTTCACCTTTATACCGTGCCTGCGTGCATGCGTGTGTGCGTGCTGGGTGCATGCGTGCATGCGTGCATGCATGCGTGCGTGCGTGCATGTTAGCGTGCGTGCGTGCATGTGTGCGTGCTGGGTGCGTGTGTCTGTGTGTGTGTGTCTGACAAGTGCAGGTAGATTTCGCCTCCAAGCTTTAACAGGAATTCTAATGTTAAATTGTGAGATTTAGCGTGAAGGATGTTGGCAGAGTCTACTTCATCGGCGTGCTGCGTCATCGTCTAGCCGATGCATTCATAGAATAAGTGTGTGTGTTGCTGTTGTGCAGGGACGATGATGACTACGCTGAGGAGTGTTGGTTGCAGGAGGAGAAGCGGTGGGGTGATGCTGGGGTCCGCTCGCCCTTCACCCCCTCACGCCTGGTCCTCTTACCGTGCACAGGCACCTCCTGTCCTGCCCAAATCAGCCACTCCTCATCCACATTAATTGGCTGTCAAAAATGTGCTGAATTAACGGATTAATGAGCATGGATTTGAATCCTAAGTTTGGCGGAGGGGGGATGTTTCCATGGCGCGGCGCTGCTCCCCCCGACTCCCCTCTCGTGTGTGCAGGCCTGTTACAGATATGCATCCAGGACATTTGAGCGGATTGCATTTCATTAGTTTGATTTGAGCGGACAGCACTAAGCTGCTGAGGGCTCTGCGCTGACAGCTAATTACAGGAATCAGCCTTGTCCACTGATAGAGAACAATGGGCTGGGATGAGCCCGCCTCGCCAGGGGGACCGGCCCTGCATACAGTCCCGGCGTTCGGCTCCCATATAGTCCCCGATACGGAGAACCATTACTTGTGTTAAAGGATACAGGAAGCCTAATTGAGTGCTACCTTCCTCCTCAGCTCCCAAATCTATTTTGAGACAGAAGCAGAAAGAACCACTCACCTCCCCACCAACTAACCCCCCCCCCCCTCCTGCTACCCTCCAACATACAGCATCCTCTGCCCGGCCGGCCAGCCGGCTGCGTGCTTCGGTCCGTCCGCTTCCATAACTCCGTCCATCTTTAAATCATCAACATTAAAACACGCCGCTCACTCATGTGAACACTTACCCCCTTAAAAGAGAATTAAATTGATTAGCACAAACGTCAGTAGATTTAGCGGTGCATTACCCTCGCAACAGTCCAAATGATGGCAGATCGCAGACAGACATCAGGATTCGCTGACTTCCTGTCTGACATCATTGTCTGTAAGTTTCCTCTCTGCTGTTATTCTGCCGCCGACCCAAAGAAGAACTTTTCTTTTACTTCCTTTATATCTCTAATGATCAACTTTGTTTGTGAAGCTGAGCAAAGCTTCTCTGGTCTTCTGTTCCTTCCAGCTGAAGGTCGAGGCAGTTTGAGACGGATGCGTCTCGTTGGCAGGCCGTGATGTGGCCGGTGGCTAGTGGCTAGTGGCCAGGTGCGCTGACACACACTATTATTTTGGGAGCGAGTAGCATCATCTCCCTGCTTTTTGTGCCATTTTCAGGTCAGGCCTTTAGGCCATGTCCCCCTGCAGACTGTACCAGTCTACTTCCTGGTCGGCTGATGGAAGGTAATGACTGCGCGGCTGATGGTGATGCCGCGGCTGCATGTGACCGTGTCATCTCGGCTCAGTGACAGGGCCTGCAGTAGCCAGCGTCTGCCAGGGGAGTGCCAAGGAAGAGGCAGAGCCCAACGCCGGTCCAGGGGGTCAATGTGAGGTGGCCCTGCTCTGACTGACAGGACACCCGGGTTTGTTAGCGAGATTTGTCCCTGCCGCGGATTTCCTGTCGGCGCGGTTGTGGCACTCGTGTCAATTTGCACCCCACGCACGTCGGCAGTCTGGCTGACAGGTGAGCGGCGGTATGGCGTCCTGTCCACCTAATTGTACCCCGCAGTCCTGCCTGTGTGTGGGTGCAGGGAGGCTGGCTGAGGCCCGGCCTGTTAGCGCCCTGCTCGACCTGGCGGCCAGGCCCAGAGCAGCCGGCTCAGCACGGGAGTAATCCAAGGTGAGGGCCTGTCGCTCTGTCAGCTGGTTGTCCACCGGCGCCACACAATGATGGACACAAGACACAGATATGTATTCTGAGCTGCCCTCTGCACACACACACAAAACACACACACACACACAGCATGCCTCTGCAAACACATATACAAACCCACACACAACACATGCAAACAATAAATCAAAGTGCATTTACATGAAACCCAGGGAGAGGTACATAGATACTCATGCATTTATGTCATGCATGCTGTATTCTTGAGGGAATCCAAAGCTTTCAGTGTAGGGGGGAGGGGGGGGCTTGTAATTGTCAAATTGTCCATCTCTGAATTCCCCAAAGAACTTTGTATGTAAATATGTTGACCACAATTGTTCAGCTTTGTTTCCCGGAATACAAGAATACATGATAAATGCGCAAGAATCAATGTCACAAGTGTGAAACGGCAGTGATTCCTTTACGAATCACGCTTTGGTCATGTGACTCGTCTCCCTGAAATCTGACAGACAAACAGCAAATGAAGACCATTTTAAACGTGCATTTGTTTTCCCCCAAAAGGAATCAATGATGTTAGCCTGTTTGATGAACTGAGGGGGTGAGGTGTGTGTGTGTGTGTGTGTGTGTGTGTGTGTGTGTGGGGTGGGGTGGGGGGTAGTTGGAGAGGTGTGCCATTTCCTGGCTCACGAAGGCCTTGGTGCCAGCTGTGCGGGGCTGGTGCTGCTTCCTGGGGGCAGATGCCTGCAGTGCTGCCTCCATGATCCCAGCTCTGTTCCTGTACCAGCCCCTGCAGTCTGCTGCACGCCCCGGGGGGAGGGGTGGGGGGGGGGGGGGGGTACACTCACACATAAACACACACACACACACACACACACACACACACACACACACACACACACTGCACAGTCACATAGAGTACATAGTACTGGAAGTGTAAATACATTCTCTCTCTCGCTCACACACACACACACACACACACACATACACACGCACACACACACATACACACACACACACACTAGGCTCTGGAGCATTAATTAGGCAGCCTACAAGTCTACCACACCATGGTATACCTCCATCACACGCTGGAAAACAGGCGGCGAGGACGAGAAGAACAGTCACACACACACACACACACACACAAACACACACACACACATGCTGCAGAATGGGAGGAAGTGGGATGTGCAGCCGGACACCAACAACAGAGAGATGAAGAAAAGAGAAGATTCCAGTCGCTCTCGGCCTCTGAACGCCGGCTCCTCCTCGCCTTCAAGCTCGTCCATCGCTTTCATCACCAACTCCCCGTCCTCCCTCTCCTCATCAGGCACCTTGTTACTGACACCACACTGGCACCCAGAGGCCCCGGTAGGTACTGCAGCCCCCCCCTCCCCACCATCATCACCACCACCAAGTCTATAAATAGGCTCTTATTAACCACAGCACCATAACTTGGGATATGTTGTTTCCCCTCTGGGACTGAAGGAGGCCGAAGCTCTTTATTATACAGTCCAGATATATATAATTTAATGATGATGCAGAAATGTAAACCTGAGCCAGCGTGTTGAAACGACATGCAGGTGAAGCTGCATGAGGGACTGAACAAGCGTGATGGTTTGAATGAAAGACCCAACAGAGATTTGTTTCTGATTTTTTTTTTTTTTTTTTTTTTTAATGTTTTGGAGGATTTGACTTCTTCTTTAACCTGATTCTGTTAACGAGCTGTTGACACAAACCTAACTTCAGTCAGACGTGTGAGTTTCCCATGTCGGCTGTTTTCCATCCTGAGATTAATATGATTAAAAGGGACATTGTGAAAAATAGACCTTTTTGGTAGAATCAGCAATCAGCTGAAAATATCAGTATTTCTATTTCTTTTTAAATAATAATAAATAAATAAAAACAACAATAATTATTATTTATTGTCACTGCATGATTCAATTGTGGAATTAACGTGATCATTTTTAATGCATTAACACTGTCGTTTCTTTGGATGTTCCAGTATTGTTGGGTTGGTTCTTATAACCCTGCAGTGGGAGAACGCTGTAGATGGTTCTGTGGAGAACCTCACCTCTGCTTCTGTTGTGTATCTGTTCAGGCGGGAGCTGTGAGGTTGTGTTGTGTATTTCTCTGTCTGGACAGTTTGGTGAACTTCCTATAGTTCCTTCCTACCACATCTGTAGTTCTGTTAGCTGCTAACTTCTCTCCATGTAGCCATGAACTTGGCCTCCAGCCTCCTTCTCCATGGGGGGTCCTACTCCCTGTGCATCTCTGGGATCACTGCTGCTGTACATCAGCGTGTTGGTCTCCGTTATGGAAGCAGGAGACATTACGCATACGGCGGCGAGACGTTCAGGTGTACGTTTTCTCTTAGCGCTGGTCATCGACTACAGGGGTATCCTGCTTGATCCTGATCTTTAATCTCAGGTCAGCTGGCCTTGTGTTCAGACTCTCTGCTGGAACCCAATCATACTGGTGATGACATCACCTCTGACCTGCCGATGACATCACCTCTGACCGGGGAACTGAAGATTTGTTTGAAAGTCTGCTGTGACTTTGGCCCATTGACATAAAAACACAGGAGTTTATTGCAGTGAGTTCAAGTGTTTGCAGGTTGATTCCCATTGGATAATAAAATAACGAATCATCCAATGAAACGACTGGGAGACAAGAAAGCCTTGAATACAAAATCACAGTCATCCTAAATGTATCTTATTGTTTGTCAGTATGGACCTCCAGAAGCCTTTCCTATGAAATCAATAAGAAGTGATCAGAATGATCAGCTTCTGGTGGACGTTGCGGCTCACTTCCTCCCTCCCAGTGTGTGTGTGTGTGTGTGTGTGTGTGTGTGTGTGTGTGTCTGACACGTGTTTTGCCCATATGGGGCAGAAATGCTGTCGGTGCACTGATTTCCGATAGGTCTTCACCTCCTCTGCTGCTCATGGCCTGCGGCTCCTTCCTCCTTCTCCTCCTCCTCCTCGGCGCTCAATCAATGGGAGGACGCCGCTGACCAGCTCCCCCAGCACGCTGCCGAGGGAGGCCAGTTATTGGAGTCGTGTGTGTGTGTGTGTGTGTGTGTGTGTGTGTGTGGGCGTCTGCATCAGATCCCTCCGGTCGAATGCATCGTCATGTCTGAACGATCTGCAGAAATATGAAGTTTCAGACGGTAAAATACTCAGAGTCTCCGTGGTGATGCTCATGTTCAAATATGTATTTCTAAAGATTTTGCTGACATTTATTCGGAAGAATTCAAACAACCTTCTCTCTTATATTGAGTTGACTGTGAACCGCCTTTTAGGAGCTTTAGGAGCTTTCCCATTAATCACTTTTTTATTAATTAATTACATTATTATTATTATTTGACTACATTTTTACACCTGTAGTGTTGCTAATTATGCTGTTTTTGATTTCAGGGGCTTAAAGACAAAATACTGTCACAACAAATCATGTGATGTTGATCAGCAAAGTGTTGTCTTTAGAGGATGGAACATGTAGGATTTCCATTTTCGGGATAATCATAAATATTGTATTAAACACAGGATACAAAAATACATATATTTATACAGGGAGACCTATTTTATGATAATTTATCTTACTATTTATTTATTTAAAATATCCACTATATAAAAGATTATGTTTTATCTGTGATGCAACAAACATTTTTCTTATGTTCTCTGTTTCTGAACGAAATGTAAAGTGATTTCAATATGTTTTTTGAATTAGAATATTATAAAATGTTCATATTGTCCATGTCCAGCTGCTGATGATAAACCTGGATGACTGAGAGACTTCAGACACCTTCCTCACACTTCTGTAGTAGAATTAAACTAATTAATCTAAAAGTATTTATGATGAGGAGTTAAAGCAAGCTGAGTATAGTTGTTGTTCAGCTTTTGTTAACCTCGTCTTGACGTTGTAACTCATGTTCACTTTGATAGTCATTTATTTTCTTGTGAGATGTATTTTTTGACGGATGTGTCTGTGAATGATAAGTGAGCGGACTTCTCCTCCAGTTTAATAGAAGTGTGTGAACTGAGGATATTCAATAAGTTCTATATTCTATAAGGAAATCCGTAAACTTAACAGAAAAGGTTCCGTCACTACATCATCTGATGTTTTTCCTACAGTGCAGATCAACAATGTCGAGACCTTTTGGGGAACCAGTTTTCATTCAAATCTCAGCTGTGATTCCCAAAACCTTTCACAGAAAAAAAAAGTGTTTTTGTGTTGTTAGGTTCACCTTTGAGTCGGGGGAGCTGGAGAGCCAGGTGTGTGTGAGAGAGCACCTTCCTCTGGGAGCGTAAGGTGCCTGCTGTCATGGCCACCAGCACACCTGTGTGTGTGTGTGTGTGTGTGTGTGGGTGTGTGTGTGAGTGTGTGTGTGTGGCCACTGCCCAGGGGAGCTGGTCATCTGTTGTTTCATGCAGGAGATTACACAGCTTAATCAGGCAGCCAGATAAAGTGCAGCTGATGCTGTAGATTCTCCACACACACACACACACACACACACACACACACACACACTCACTCCACATCCCTCCCTTTACACTCACTTAGCCCTGTCACCAGGCCCTCCATGCCGAGGGACCAGATATATACAGGTAAGCAGCTACATTCAGGAGCAGGCCCATACATGTAGCATAACAGTCCACACACACACACACACACACACACACACACACAATCATCACATTGTGACTCCTGACATGAAAGTCTGAAAAGACCAGAGATTCCCGTAGGGGGCGCTGTTGGTATCTCGTAAGAAAGAAAAACTAAACTTTTTGCTGCTAAAATAATATTGTTACACAATGTTTTGTAAGAATGACTGCTTGTGTCTTATTCAGGATGGTTACATTGGTTTTTGTATTTTGTATTTTCAAACATACTGCAGAATTACAAACCGTTACATACAAATAGATAATGTGCAGGAGACAAACTAAACAAATAAAAACGAAAGCTAACACAACAGCACAACATGCTTCGTCATCGTCTCCCTGCTCAGTTTATTTCTTTCACAGCAGACGAGACTCCTGCAGCCTCAACATATAAGACCTAGTATTACAACACACATAAGACCTGTACAGTATTACAACACACATAAGACCTGTACAGTATTACAACACACATAAGACCTGTACAGTATTACAACACACATAAGACCTGTACAGTAGATCACATGGTTTCTACTCTCCAGAGTTTATTTTAGGCGTTTATTTTCCATATAATCAATCTATTCAGCTATGATTGTGGTTTGAGGGCCGTGGGTATTGTTTATTTATTGTTACCGTGGTAAATGTGGTGGTTATTCCTCATTGAGTGCAACACAACAAACTCCATGGAAATCTCAACAGTCGTCCAGCCGGCCTTCAAACTCAAACCCTCCGTAGTTTGGGACCGGCCCACGGAGACGGGGACTCCTCATCTGATGTGTCCCGGGGGCTGACAGACAAACCTCTCTCTCTCTCTCTCTCTCTCTCTCTCTCTCTCTCTCTCTCTCTCTCTCTCTCTCTCTCTCTCCCTCTCTCTCTCTCTCTCTGCCACTGTCTATCTGGAGATTAATTAAATGGCTACCCAGCCAGCCACCGCCACATCAGCCATCATCGCTCGCTCCTCGCCTTCAGCTCCCTGCTACAGCGGCGCTGGAGACACAATGTGTGTCCTGTGTGTGTGTGTGTGTGTGTGTGTGTGTGTGTTTTAATGTGTGAGCTGCACAAAGTGATGTTCTTCAAGAGTGTTCATTGCTGCATGTTCTGTTTGTGTAGTTGTGTGTACATGTGTGTGTCTGTGAGTGAGAAAGGACTTTTATTGTACGCCTGTGTGCATGTGTGTGTGTGTGTGTGTGTGTGTTGTACAGTTTGTGTGGATATTTATTCAGCTGTTTGGTCTGCACAGAATGTGTGTGTCCAATTAAATTTGTACCTTTGCACTTGATGTATTCGGTGTCTGTATGTGGATAACTGAGATTTGAATGAAGAGAGCTACGTATATATATATATATATATATATATATATATATATATATATATATGTGTGTGTGTGTGTGTTTTACATGTGTGTGTTTTCTGCAGGATAAACCGCTCCAGCAGAGTTTTGCCACAGAAGCCATGTGTGTGTGTGTGTGTGTGTGTGAGGAGGGGGGGGGGGCTAGATGTCGGATCCTAGTGTTTATTGTTTGCCATTATTGTTGTCATTACGGCGAGCTCCGGCATCGCTGCTGTGTGTGTGTGTGTGTGTGTGCTCTCCGTCTTATCATTACAGTCCCGCCTCTCCGTGTTTTTCCAGTTGTCACTTTAAACTCCAGACTCCTCTCAAGAATTTCCCCCGCTGTCACGCTGCTGAAGGGTTCCTCTTTCTCCTTCCCTTCAGTTTTCACTCTTTCTTCTTTGTCCTCTCAGTTTTCCGCTATGCTTTAAGGGAGTGTGTGGATGTTATATGTGTGTGTGTGGTGGGGGGGGGGGGGGGGGTCAGTGAAGCTGGCAGCTCAGACCGGCTCTGCTCGGCTTTTCGGGCCTTAATTGAGACATTCTGTCAGAGTGACAAACACATTTGCATGCGGTGTGTATTTCAAGACGTGCTTTTTTCCAGCTGCTCACCACTCTGTTAATCAGTTCTCCACCACTCACAGTGGCACACACACACACACACAGTCCTGTATGCACACACACTGTACATAGGGAGTTGTGGGGACAGAAGAAGTAAAGAAACTATAGTTGGAAGATGAAACCTGGAAGATTTAGCTGATAGAGAAAGTGGATCCTCCTTGTTAGACACAAAGAAGCTACACCCATGTCTTAAACCTGCATTCTCTCTACTGGCCATCAGGGGGAGACTCCTCTGTTTGCAGAAAGAAATCTGATTGCATGAATGTCTATCAGAAAAATTAAACCTATGGCCTGCTCTGACCTGTCACGAGGGAAAACATTCTTTCATTCTGTTGTTATTGTCTTCTCACGCACACACACACACACACACACACACACACACACACACACACACACACACACTAACACACAGCGATGTGGAGATATTTTAATATAGGGGTTTGGTGCCTTGCTTAAAGTAACTTTTTATTTGCTCAAACTGTCACTATTTCATGACAGAAGTACATGAGAGAGATCATCTATGGAAGAATCAGGTTTCTCTGTTGACCACACCGTCATTACTCTCATGGCCAGAAGGGGGAGACAAACATCTCATAGTAATCTACATATTCATACAGTCTAATTCATGTTTGCTCTTTTCCAAAAAATCTGGGCTTTGTTTTCAGGCATATTGAAGGTATATATATAATAATTGATTTGGAGAAGTCTGACACACATAGAGAGCTATCAGATTGTATGCTGTTTGTGTGTGTGTGTGTGTGTGTGTGTGTGTGTGTGTGTGTGTGTGTGTGTGGTATGCACATCTATTCCTGGGCCGGGGGATCCTCTCCTGCAGGTCTAATTACTTTAATGAGAGATGTCTCCCTCTCTATCAGCACCCAAGGGTGCACATTAACATTCCCCCCACATAGTCACACACACCAACACTCACAATTAACCACAAATTCATCAGCAGAGTAAATACTCTCCGTTGCCTTCGTGTGAAACGTATACGCTCCTAAACTCAAACTTCCGTGAGAATGTGGGCCCTCCAAAGGCCCCTCCCCCAGTCAAGCGATTCAGCCCAGACTCTACTGTTCCTGCGGTCCTTTCAGTGTGTCTGCCTTCACTTCCAGCAGACAGTTAAAGGTGAAAAGACACCGTTTCTGTTTTTAACAGATCAGACAATATGCAATTGAGTCGTTATCTGGCGGCGCTGCATCTCTCTCACCCACTCGTCCAATTTAGAACCCAAGGAAGTGTCTGACAGCCGGCTATCTAATGATGTTTCTGTTGTGACCCGCAACTAGTACCCGGGCTGTGTGTGTGTGGTGTGTGTGTGTGTGTGTGTGTGTGTGTGTGTGTGTGTGCGTGTTCTATAAGTTTCAGAGATCATTCTAGCGTTGCCAGGAGACGGTGCAGGCACGACTAAGGGCCACAGCTTTATTCATGAGAGAGATGTGGGAGCTCGGAGGGTTAGTTATTTAAACTGATCTGATGAAGCCCGAGGATGTGAAATAAACACGATGAAAGATGTTCTCCCTCAGTTCGTCTGTGCTGCTAAAGCTTGCGTCTGCCCTCTCGTGGTCACGGCTGGGAACTGCACCCAGGGACAATCAGAGAAGGCAGGCAGACGTGACCAGAAACATGTGATTTCCATCAGTCAGTCACAAAAGAAAGTAGAATCTAACATTACCTTCAAATGTGGTCGTTTTTACCTCAGGATCAATAAAGTATCTATCTATCTATCTATCTTCATATGAATGTCCACCTAGTTGTGGACATTTTGAGTGTTTTAAAAACATTGCAGGTGGAAAATTAACCAAGTAGATTCCCAATGTTGTCAAAATAACATGTTTCAACCTTTGTTTTTGGAGATATTTTAAGCAAGCCATTGAAGAATGAGCACATTTCCCATTGATTTTAAAATAATTCATTTTCTTACGAATAACATGACGAAGATAATTACTAACAATGTTACATCCGCAGGTACAAATGGACAAAATTCGGATATAATAACACAGATATGGGTCAACTTGGGTTCAAAAAGTGACTGGCGGAATAAAAACTCAGTCTCACATTGATTCAGATACAAAAAGATGAAGTGGGAGTCACAGGGCAGGGAACATCATGGTGAAAACTACAGACTCAATCACACACAAAACCCAGAGCGCCAACTGAAGGTGTTGACCCTCCGGACTCAGCCAGACCCTGATCAGGGATCTGCTGCTCCCTTAAATAACCTCTCTGACTGGCTGATTGCAGTCAGCTGAGGGAGATCAGCACAGGTGCTCCTCAGCTCCTGATCACCTGGGATCCAGATCTAAAGGGATCCGTAACAGTCGTGCTTTTGATTTGAAACAGGATGTAGAATGTCGACTTTTACCATTTTTCAAGGAACGCGACTTAAAAGCTAAACAACTTATTTAAGTTATACCTGAAGAGTGTTGGTAAAACGCTAAGAGATGACATTATCATGAAACAGCCATGTTCTTCCCTCTTCCTCTAATAATCATGTTCATGATCAGGATGTCCAACATAAGAACAGAATGCTCGACCAGGAATCTATGAATCTAGTTGTACGTTTCAAGGTCTAAAAATGACATAAATAGTATTATTCTTTGTAGTGTTGTGTAAAATGTTTAAGCAGCATGCTGGTTCTGTTTATACAGTAATAACTTTGTGTGACACATTGATGAAAACTTACCAACTAACTAGTTTATGAAGAACGGTGTGATTATTTAAAATGAATCAGCAGACAGAATCTCAAATGTCCCCTGATGTTGTCAGGTGCAGCTGAGAGGGGTCTTTACTGGGGAAGCCCACCTGGCTGAATGAAGGCAGCGTTGTCGGGGAGAAGAGTGGGTGTGATGCTGTCGTATAATCCAGCAGCTGTCAGCGATGACAAGTCATACAAACACACAGCTCTAATCCCCCCCCCCCCCCCCCCTTCTCCCCTCAACCACAACACACGGGGAAAATGACACCCTGTGCAAATATTAAACATCTTGCGAGGCCTTTTCCATTATCTTCTTTTCTCTAACATAGCCCCCCCCTCCCCACCTCTCCATATCTCCCATCTTGTCTTGTCCTTGTCTCCTCAGAAGCCCTGGCAGCCGGATCATCTCTGTCTCTTAGTGTCAATTAAAAGTGAAATATCTGCATTTGTCAACATATCATTTGTGCCGGGCCCGTGATGCACCGCTGATTTGTTGGCCGGTTCCTGACACCGGGGAGGGAACGCCGAGGCGGCAGGCTTCCTCATTAGACCTGGAGCTGGCACTGTGATGGCTGACACCGCCGGGAGGCTTCGCTCCCCGCCGACACCATGCTAACCCAGGAACAGGCCTCGTCTGTCAGCCTGTCACTTGCCAGCCAGCCATCCAGTCAGGGAGAGCGAGGGGCAGATGGGTGGAGGAGGAGGTGCACTGGGGAGGGAGGGAGGTCAGGAGGGAGGCCGGGTGCACCGTGCACGCCTCCGAGGGCCGGGAGGGAGGGAGGGAACGGCCATAATGACGTTTATTTGTAAAGCAAAATGTCGTTACGCGTCAAGATGTCGGAGGGACACGTGGGACACGTTGACATTTCAGTGTGGGGACAGTAGATGGTGACGTGGTCTAGTAATGATTATTAAACCAGCTTCACACTATCTGTATTAATAATACAAATGTAAGACAATAAGGGAGGAGATGATAACGGGATAATACATGGATGTAAAACACTGCTAGCTCACACTCACGACTATGAGTTACATTACGCATCACCACATATTGAAATGTATCGTCTTACTTGAAAAGTACAACATGTTACACATGTACTGTACTTTGAATATTATAGTGCATATTTGTTCAGTTTGAACAAAAACTAAACGTAAATTTCCTCCATCAAAGGTTTACTCATCTCAAAAGAATATTGTATTCATGATCTTCACATGTATTATATATTTGCTTCTTTTGCCCAAGTTAAAAAGAGGGAAAACGCTGGTTCTGAAAAATGAAGCCATTACTGAAGATCTGGCCAGAAGAGCATGCTGGGCTAATCGGGTCTGGATAACCTAGGGTCCGGATCGCCTGGATCTGGATCACCAAGTGTCTGGATCACCTGGATCTGGATCACCTGGTCTGGATCACCTGGTCTGGATCACCACTTCCACACCAAACTGGGAAAAGTGTTTCTATGAAACTGGCTTTGTAGACGAGACATTACAGCAGGAAGGAGAGAAACAGCTGCAGCATTTAGATTCCCCTTCAGTGGAAAAAAGGACCAAACACCTAAAAACATATAAAAGTAGTGAAAGGGGTTCAGTGCATCAGTGTAAATGCATATAAATATATATACACGTTTAGAAGCATCCTGTTTGAACGGTTTATTACAGTTAGCAGCACTGGTGAACACAGTGGAAGGCAGGTGAGCAGAGAGACTTACAACAAGTTCAAAGACTAAATCTAATTCTTACCTCACATGAAGAAATATTAATGAACATTACTTTCAGGTTGGAGGGAAGTCTGATATGCAGAATCAGCTGTATGAGATTAGGATATGGAAAACGGTATTAAATGTACTTCTTTGTTTTCTTTCAGTCAGATGAGAAGGTTCATATGAATGTTCGGTAGCTGGCGTCATGTCCTCATGTCCTCATGGCCTCATGTTGTTATGTCCTCATGGTGTCATGGCCTCATGTCATTATGTCCTCATAGCGTCATAGCGTCATGGCCTCATGTTGTTATGTCCTCATGTCGTTATGTCCTCATGTCGTTATGTCCTCATGTCATTATGTCCTCAAAGCTTATTTGGCATCATGGCCTCATGGCGTCATGGCTTCATGTTGTTATGTCCTCATGGTGTCATGGCCTCATGTCATTATGTCCTCATAGCGTCATGGCGTCATGTCCTCATGGCCTCATGTTGTTATGTCCTCATGGCGTCATGGCCTCATGTCGTTATGTCCTCATGTCGTTATGTCCTCATAGCGTATTTGGCATCATGGCCTCATGGCGTCATGGCTTCATGTCGTTATGTCCTCATGTCCTCATGGCGTCATGGCCTCATGTCATTATGTCCTCATAGCGTCATGGCATCATGGCATCATGGCCTCATGGCGTTATGTCCTCATGGCGTCATGGCCTCATGTCGTTATGTCCTCATGGCCTCATGTCATTATGTCCTCATGGCGTCATGGCCTCATGTTGTTATGTCCTCATGGCGTCATGGCCTCATGTCATTATGTCCTCATGGCGTCATGGCGTCATGGCCTCATGTTGTTATGTCCTCATGGCGTCATGGCCTCATGTCGTTATGTCCTCATGGCGTCATGGCGTCATGGCCTCATGTCGTTATGTCCTCATGGCGTCATGGCATCATGGCCTCATGTCGTTATGTCCTCATGGCGTCATGGCCTCATGTCGTTATGTCCTCATGGCGTCATGGCCTCATGTCGTTATGTCCTCATGGCGTTATGGCGTTATGGCGTCATGGCATCATGGCCTCATGTCATTATGTCCTCATAGCATCATGGCATCATGGCCTCATGGCTTTATGTCCTCATGGCATCATGGCGTCATGGCCTCATGGCGTCATGGCCTCATGTCGTTATGTCCTCATGTCGTTATGTCCGCATGGCGTCATGTCCTCATGTCATTATGTCCTCATGGCATCATGGCCTCATGTCGTTATGTCGTCATGGTGTCATGGTGTCATGGTGTCATGGTGTCATGGCGTCATGGCCTCATGTCGTTACGTCCTCATGGCCTCATGGCCTCATGTCGTTATGTCCTCTAGGCGTCATGGCCTCATGTCGTTATGGCGTCATGGCGTGTTTGTCTGGTGTGGTAGCGGTGGATCAGCTCTCACTGCACAAAGTGTAAAAATACGTCTACTAACACCTACAGTTCCAGAATTAACACAGTTTATCGTGTTTGTTTAATCTGTGCAAGAACAGAAAGTGGAACTTCGGTGCTGGAGCTATTTAATGGTCAACAACACCTTATCCCTCCGCCGTTAGTTACCAGAAACAAGGAGTGAAGGCAGGTTGGGTGTATTGTTAAACCAAACCTGGCAAACTGTCTGTGTCACTTCACTGCTGTTGTTTAGCAGGAATGCTGATACATTTCTGTTTGTGTGGATTCAAACATGGAGATGAAATGTGTTCATCAGTGAGCGTTCCAGGTGTGGGTCGGTGGATTGGTTAGATTTGGGTCAGAGCCATGCTATTCTCCAGTATTTATGCGACGCTAGGCTAACTACCACAACGTATCTTCTCATCTCACTTTTGGAAAGAAAGTGTAATTGTAATTGAAAGTACATATTGAATTATTTCTTTATGTAGGCTACAATTCAAGTTCATTCTTTGCAAAGTTAAAATACTGATGTGACACGTCAGACTACAGCAACAAGTTTCCTACAATAAATACACATGAGATATTACAAAAAGGAAAATACAGTGACTAGAACTTTTGTACCACATGAAACACAACACAACAACACATTTACAATATAATACAGCAAATATTAACACAACAGTGTTGGACTCCTCCAGTCATGTGACATCGTTTGAACTGCAGCGACTTAAATAAGGAGAAAGGACTCAGTAAACAGAGTAAATGAAAACCTGCAGATGTGTAGAAGAGCACTGAATGTTTCTATGGGACAATATATTGTTCGATGTATAGCTCAAGGAAATATTGTACAAAATATTGAAATTCTAAATCTCTGATTCAGCAAAAAGAACATGTGGTTTGAATCAAAAATACTCCTTCTTCAAGTGATTTTTGCAACTGCTACTTCCAATTTTTAAGACCAAAAGAATTGAAGTGACTGTGCAGGGAGAGGGCATGAAGACTGGCAGGACATTAAATTACTGCCCGAACCCCCAAAACTCAAATGCATTCTTCTCCCTCTATCATGCAAATCGGCATCAGCAGGAGGTTTTGAATATTTTGCTTTGTTAAACCATAAATTATGAATGACTTACCCTATGTGACCGATGGAGGGTTTCGTGTGTGAATACCTTCCTGAACAACCACTTTCCTTTAGTGCACATGGTCCTCGCTCGGGAGACAGCCTCAGGTCTTTACCTGTCCATCTGTCACACTTCCACCTCAGTAGTTTTCCCAGTTCGAGGATCAGTCATTGATTTATCCTCTATCGCCCTCGTGGGGCAGGAAGGTCGATCAGAGGGACACTGCAGAGCTAATGTTGTCTCTGTCTGTTACGGCGAGGCCGGGCCCTCGCCTCAGATCTGCCTCTACTCAGGTCAGCCTCTGCTCAGGTCGGCTTCTCCTCAGGTCGGCCTCTCCTCGGATCGGCCTCTCCTTAGATCAGCCTCTCCTCCGGGGGCACTTTGAGGACGCTGCCCATCTCCAGCCTGGCACCAGCCACTTCCTGTGAGCTGGGGCTGTAGGTGCCCTCTGACTGACGCTTCTTCCTCGCTGTCATGACGAGGCAGAACACGGCGAGGATGGCGAGTAGCACGCATAGCGTGGTCAGGGGGATGGTGACTACCAGCCAGGGGATCCGTTCCTTATGCTCCTCTTTCTGCACAAAGACAGAGCATTAAAAAAAGGATGATACAATGTTACTTATGGGTTCGTTATTTTTATTATTCATTTGTTAAGCCTCATCCAGCTATCAGATAAGAACAATATTTATTTGTCCCGAAGGAAATTGATCAAAAATTGCAACAGATGAATATTAAAAATCAATACAGTAAAAGGAACCTATACAAAAAAAATAATAGTAATATATGAATTGTATCATATGAAGTAATACAAACACCATAGTAAGATAGAATAGCAAGAGTTGAAGGTTTGCTTTCTATTATCTTATTCATTTACATGTGTTTGTTTCATTATGTCACCTTAGTGATACAAAACTATAACTTCAAGTGATTATCAGGTATTAAGTGTAACTTTAAAGTTTCCACGCTTCCCTTTCATGTTTTCTACAACCTTTACATCTTTTGTTGAACCCTAAAATGTTACCCATGTTAGGCCATGTAGAGAGGTTTATGCCGGGCGGGCACAATGCATTGTGGGATGTAGGATGTGGGATTCAGGCTAATGTAGCTCAAACGTGTAAAAAACTAACAAACTGAAAGTCACTTACGTTGCTCTCACACAAAGTGCCGCTGAAACCCAGAACACACACACACTGGAAGCGGTTCAGTCGGTCCAGACAGGTGGCGCCGTTGAGACACGGGCTGGATTCACACTCGTCTATTTCTGTCTCACACCTGAAACACATCACCAGGGTTTTAACACGATGCAGACAGACAGACAACCACACATGCGCACGCACACTTGCTGCTCATGAGAAAGTGTGTAAACGTGTCTGAACCACATCCAGGTGTAAAGGGAGGGAGTGTGTGTGTGTGTGTGTGTGTGTGTACCTTGCACCAGTGTATCCTGGCCTGCAGGTGCAGTTGCCTCCAGACTCCCCTCCAATACAAACCCCCCCATTAAGACAGTCTGTGTTTGCATCGCAGGCCACTGGAGGGTAGCGCCACCTATTGGACACACACATACATGACATTGTAATTTAATTATGATATATATAATAGATATATGTAATTTAATTATGATATATATATATATATATATATATATATATATATATATATCTTTGGATGACAATGGCAACAACAATATCTCATCAGTATCAGTACGGCAGTCGCCTCCTTTACTGAATGTTGTTGTGTTTTGACCCTCAGGGCCACCGTAGTCCGAGTAATTCTCATCACATGGATAAAAGCTAAAGAGGTGGGATTTTTGCATACTCACTGGCAACGCTTGCCGATGTATCTTGGAGGACATGAACACGTGTGAGCTCCGTCCGTTTCAACGCAGCTTCCTCCGTTCACGCAGAGGAAGTCCAGGCAGTTGTCCACCTCGTCCTGGCAGGAGGTCCCCGTGTATCCGGGCTCACAGTCACACCGGTAGTCTGCCAGCAGGTCTTTACATGTGCCGTAGACACAGGGACTTGAAGAGCACTCGTCCACCTCCGTGTCACACAGCTCCCCCTCCCAGCCTGCACTGCAGCTGCAGTTAAACTCGTTGAACTGGTCCAGACATACACCCTGGTTGAGGCAGGGCTGCGAATCACAAATGGGTGCTCCTTGACATCCTATGATTGGCTCATGCCCCCCAAGTCTGGAGAACCGGCTCTTCTGAGGGGCATCTGGCACCTCTATGAGTGGCAGGTAGACTCCGCCCAACTCTCACCTCCCCTAAACACCCGGTGTATTTCTCAGCCAGCCAGATTCTGGTGTCGTTGAGGAAATCCAGGTTGCCGCCAACACCGAAGCTACCACCAACTCTCTGGCCATCGATGGTGAGACGCCATCGGGACGCGGACTGCGTCGGGTCAACCATGGCCAGCTGGATCTGATGCCACGCCCCGTCTGCGATGACGCGGTCACTGGTGAAGGCCAGCAGCTCTGCACTCGCCCCGCTGTCCATCTTGACCAGCAGGGAGGCGTTGAGCAGACCCACGCAGAAGACCTCGGCTCTGCTGAAGGCTCGCAACAAGATCCCATCCCGGTCCCGCGTCCGGATGTCCATGGTGATGTTGGTCACAGGGCTGATCAAGGAGCCGTTAGCTGCATACTGCAGAGCGTTGTCCTGGAAGATGGCGTCAGTTAAACCTGGGACGAGAACATCGAGACATTTGTTATTTCCTGCTTTATTTTGAAGTTCCTTCCCCATTTGTTATTCTTATGCTTGACTTTCAGTCTTTTTTGCCTAATTTTTTCTCCTCCGTTTCCACCAATCAGCTTCTAGCTGCCCACATGTGACTCGTTGCCTGGTTAGTTTCTTGTGTATTTCGTCCCTGCCCTCCTCGTTTGACCTGTTTTCTAATTGTATTTGTAATATTGTTATCAGCTGTTGGTAGTTTTTCACATGAAGACGGCGATGTGTGTTCTGAGAAAAGTATTATTTCAGTGTAACTGAGTAGGAAGTTGTGTTTCTGTGTATTTTTTAATGTTCATTGTATGTTTATCTTCCTGTATAGCATTCTGTATAGCATTTAGCTGCAATATCAATTATTCCACGCAATATCAAAGCTTCATGTTTCCTTCTTCTTATATATGTCCATGATTATATTTTGGGTTTTTTTCTTGTTTGGTGCTGTAATATTGTACATGTCCCTGCAGTGGGACTAGGATTATCTTATTTTATCTAAGTTTATCATTATTTTTATTATTATAAGAGGTAGTAGTAGTAGTAGTAGTAGTAGTAGTAGTAGTATGTTGTTGTAGTAGTAGTAGTAACATTTATGCTGCCATAAGCAACCATAAACTATCTATCTGTAGTTTCTCACTATGAGGTCGATGATGTCTGGTGCCCTGGAGTTTCCCTTCGATGTCAGCGCGTGGGTGGTTTGCAGGTCGACCTTAAAGGGCCATCCCAGCGCTTTTCAAGAGTGCAATTCTAATTAAAAAATTAGGAGCTGAACAAATAAACTTGACCTGACTTGATCGAGAGAGCAACAGGATTACTTACACTCGTAACCGTCCTGCATGTCTGCACAGCGAACGCCATCCAAACAAGGGCTGTCGACGCACCACAGACGTGTCTCACACAGTCGACCAGAGTATTTAACGGAGCAGTCGCACCTGAAGTCATTCCAGGTCACCTGACAGCGTCCGCCATGGAAGCAGGGCTTATCCTGCACAGACAAACACCGAAGGAGGATTAGACTATCGCTTCTCACCTGAAGCGATGGCGAGGTGAAAACTGCAGAGGATTGAACGCTAATTTACAGATTACAAGATTTCACAACCAGATCAATGCTAATAGGGTGGAGGCAAAACAGTGCAGCAGCTATAAGTCACAAGGCACTAACACAATTAGCGCTACACACTAGCAAGGCATAATAGCATAATAGTATCTGCGGCTTTTCATTTAAACACAATATCAGCCAGACGGCTCTGATCTGTTGTTTGTCGTGGACTCTTTGTGCTAAATGACATAATGCAGCCATGCAAACTAGCGACCTCCAACTCTACACCACCACTACTACAGACTCCACGTCTAATACATCACTATTTCTAATGCAATGTATCATGGCGATTCCATGTTGTAACTGCAGGAAATAAACAGGTGTAATTATTGTCCTGTTCCCTATAGTGTTACAGCCATTGCCATTGAGCCAGCAAGCACAATACGAGGGCCCCGGGTCCCCTAATTGGAACAGGGCCATGAATGGTGCTAATTGCACCTGTATAGGCTGCATTGACATTTCAGAAAGGCCTTTGGGTTTCTGTAGATAAACAGATAGACTACTATAAATGTCTCTTCACCTTGCATGTGTCATCACTGTGACATCCTGTCAGCACGTTCTCCTGTGTCTCTGCCTGGTAGACCTCCAGACCCTCTGGAGGATCCTCAGTGCTCAGATGAGTCTGGTCCAGCCGGAGGTCCTGCAAGCAGCCCTTCACGTTTCCCCCCCAAGCGTCGGTGCTCTGGCCTGCAGGGAGCCCCCCCACATACAGCACATCCCCCGCCTCCACACTCACGTTGCCCAGGGCACGATGGTTCCCGGCTTTGGGGAAGACCACATGGCCGTACTGCACCTTTACAGTCACAAGATTGTTGTTGCCATCGGTGACCAAGGTGGACTCTGACAGCAGCGTGGTGTGGGGGCTGTAGATAGCAACAGTGCCCTCCTTCAGGTAGATCGTCAGGTAGGCCTTCCCTTCCCGCCGGAGCTGCAGGAGCATACCACTGTGTTTGAGGGAGCGCATCAGAAAGGAGACTGTGAAGTTGTCGCCGTGAGTCTCCGTGATGTTGAAGCCGATGTAGCTGGTGGTGTTTTCATGACCGAAGGTCCAGGATGGAAACTCTGAGGTGGGAAGCAGAGAGAGGTCAGTATCTTACCCCGAACCCTAACTCTGCAACAGTATCAGCAAGACTTTATTTGAGTCTACTTGAAGGAGCACATAGTTATTTGTCTACTCTGTGAAACGGTCTTATGAAACAATGGAGAACATCTTCAAACCAGTGTCAACAACAACTTTATGGAAGTGCAATATTATATTCCAAATCTTGCAGAATTTCAGTGGCAGTTATTGTTGGTTGACGAGCCAATGTCAGAATTAGTTGACATGAATCTGGGAGCAATTTATTTTTGCACCAAACTTGTAATTTGTCATGAAAGCATCCTAAACAGCTGTAAGAGATAACTATATGAAAGAAACAAAAACACTTCAATATATCCATAACTATTTAAAAGTAGAGCTCATTCCTGCAGACCTATACAGTAGGCCCAGGATGTGGGCTCAGAGGTAGGTTGGTCGATGTGTGAGTGAGGATTAGATTAGATCCTGATCGCATCAGTGTTTAAATTTGTGAATGTAGCTGTAAATCTGGAGATTGGAATATGAATAGTCCATTTAGCAGAAGGACTCTCACCTTTCTCACAGCTGTCTCCGTAGTAGGGCCGATGACACTCACAGCTTGGACGAACCCACATGTCCAAACACCGTCCACGCTGCATGCATGGGTCATCCAGACACCAATCTGTTTTGCTGCATCCTAGTTCCAAGCCCTGGTTCTCCTCTCTGATTAGGTCCTGCGGCAGAAGCAGCTTGTGGTCCACCTGCAGGTCTTCCATACATCCAATGAAGCCCCTTCCACTGATCGTGTGGGCCAAGTATGCCTTCGGCGTCCCTCCAACGTACAGCTGCTGGAAGGAGCTCGGCTGGAGGAAGATCAGATGGTTATAACCCTCATTTTTCACCAGGCACTCGTCCTCACAGCCAGGGCCTTTCACCACCAGAACTAGCCTCTCGTCCATCATCACCATGGCTTGGTGCCACTCCCCGTCGTTGACAAGGCCAGGGTGAGTTACATGCAGGACTTTCCCTGACTTCACTCTGGCATGGAGGGAGCCTCCGACAAGCTCCAAGGAGACAAATTGGTCTCTGGTCCCCCGGAAGTACAGCACCATGTTGGGCTGGGTGCTCCTGAAGCGGAGCTGCATGTGGAGGCCGTGATTCTCTCGGTCCTTCGTCTCTCGTTCTGTCCGTGTTTTGGAGACGGGCAGCATCATGTGGACGTAGCCCTCGGCGTTGAAGGAGAAGGTGGTGGAGGTGTTGCAGCGTTCACCCGTCCAGCCAGGCAGACACAGGCAGGCGTAGCTGTGCTCGCCACCATCCGTCAGCACAGGCGTGCAGTCTGCTTCCTGTTGACACTGATGCTGTCGGCAGCCGACCAGACTGACGTCACAGTCCTGCCCTCCCCAGGGCTCCTGGCCCGGCTCCGGTCTGGGGCAGTGGCACCTATAGGAGTTGGCAGCGTCTTCACACGTGGCGCCGTTCTGGCAAGGGTTGCTGTTGCACTCATTGATGTCCTCCTCACAGTGAACGCCTGCATGGAGAGACCCTCAGTTTAGTGCTCTGACTAACTTCAGCATCCCTGATACAAATCCCCCTCCGCATCACATAATTAATCATAATTCAACCACATAAATCTGGTTAACCAATCAGGAGGAAAGCACTGGGAGTCTGGAAAGTCAAACTACAAAGAATGACATCATTAGATACGGAGCTAAATGTGCACACATATAGATGACCGGAGGAAATGACCGAGTTACACAATTAGAAGAGAATTCAATTTGCACCGATTTCCATAACACAATTGAACCATACTGATTGTATCAGCGAGACATTGAATTAAGACGCGCACACACACATACACACACACTGTCTATCTGCCTGTCTAACATTAAGCCCTGGCAGCAGCAGTCAGCTTGCATTAACCTAGTCCTTTAAAACATTCACACCCAAGGAACCCTAAAGCTGCCCGTCCTGGCGGTGCCAGGAATCTGCCCTCCCACACAAGCACGCAACTTTCCTCTTGGTTAATGTAGCATTAAAGTAGCTGTAGCATACTGTACCTGTTGGCCCCCCGAGCCCCCAGCAGCACAGCAGCAGCAGCAACAACCTGCTTCCCCCCATGATCCACGGATCCAACACACTCCTCCTCACACACAACCAGTCTCTCTCTCTAGCTTACGAAGCAGAAGTGCCTCCACTCCTCCACTCCACACAGACAGGCAGAAGTGATTACAAGCCAGCCCTGCCCACCTTCTCTCCTCCTCCCTTTCTCCCCCCTTCCATCGGTTCCTGACTCCCTCCCTTACACCTCCTCTCCTGTCTGCAGCCCGGCCCACCTCCTCCCTTACTCCCTCCTCCCTCAGTTTGTGACTCCCTCCCTCCCCCAGCTCCTCTCCTGTCTGCAGCCCAGCCCCAGCAGAGTGCTAAGCCTCCGACCTCCAGCTGGCTCCTGTCACAGTTGGACCAGAGGAATGCAGCGCCGCATCCCCTCCCTGCTCCATGGGCTGGCCTGTGGATGCCCATTGGTGGAGAGCTGCTCCGATGACCTGCAGGAGGTGCTGCAGGTTCAAGGTTCTGAGCAGGGCTGGACCCACACAGAGGCAGTCTCATCATCGTGTCTGAGAAGTTCATATGCAACACTAACATATGACAGTATGTTCTGGTATTAGTGACTAAGAACGAAGCTGATTGCCACGGGAAATGTACGAGTTCATAAATTATTTCAGAAAATTAGACTTCTAACAACAGTAATTCTGAGAGAACCAGAACAAGAATCATCGATATGAGAGCTCAGAGCTGGAAATTTAGAGATTTTCCTAAATCATCTTCTGACTATGCAGACATATTTTGCTGATGACGAGTAATCCTGAGGCCGCAATCTTAAATGTGTTATTCCTAATATACGACCAATCCAACACATCCTGGATCAGCCTTGCAAACATCTATCTGAGTGTAAAAGATGGCCGAATATTGAGGGTTCATCTCCACCGATGGCCGGTAGCAGGGACCTCGTGCACGTGGAAAGTCAATGTCTTGCAAGCATGCCACAAACTTCATAGGATCATATTTCTGAGTTTTGCTCTGTTTACTTGCTGATAAACAATAGTGACATATTTAGAGTTTATTGGACCAGAAATGCAGATCTTTTTGAAAACAACTCGTGTTTTGCTCACAAGGTTTTGCATCTTTCTTTTTGTCATCAGGCTTTAATTAGGCTTCTAAGCAGCTTTGCTTTAATCTGCGTCCTCGCCTAACAAATTTCATAGGAGACCCCCGTTTAATACCCTGGTGGGCGCCGGACATATGGCACCTTTTATTGGCTTTGTTGTGCTTCTACATACCATATGCCCCCTCATTCCTCATCCTCGGCTCATCGCGTGACCATAACACCGTTAGCAAATGAAATTAGCCTCTCATTGTGTTAATGACGGCGTCTGGTTGGATTCCTCACTTCCAAACCCAGATCTCCGCAGGGAAGAAAACAATGATGCTATTAACTTTAAAGAGAGTTGGCTGACATAAAACATTTTAAACAAAGTTTAATCTGATTTCAAATTAAATATCTGCGTAAGGAAAGGTACTTTCTGTATTCTGTATTTTTATTTAATTTATTGTGCGTGAGGATTTAAAGCTGCAACCATTATTTTCATTATTGATTAATCTGATTCAATGATTCTATGAAACATCTGCCAATATAGGAATAAAATACCCCAAAATAGAAGAAAGAAAGATTGTTGTTTTGAATTCAGCTTTCACAGACACAGGAACAGACAGGACACTACCCTGTGGGACGCCTCAGTGTGTCTGGAGACGAAGAGCAGATAGGAGGTCTTCCTACCTGTGAAGCCATCTTGACACACACACTGATAGGCGTTGACCAGATCCTGACAGCGTCCTCCATGTTGACAAGTAGCAGACTCACACTCGTCCACGTCCACAGAGCAGTTGTCTCCTGCACACAAACGTGGTGTTAATGAGCTTCTTATGTCCTCGTTTGGGTCTTAATAAGACAAAAACAGAGTTTTAACTTACCGGTGAATCCTGGCAGACAGCGGCAGACAAACCCGGCTGCCTCTTCATAGCTGAAGTTGGCTGTGCTGTGTTCAGGCAGCGTTTTGTAGTTCAGGACATCTGAGCGCTGGAAGCAGTCGCCTCCATTCTCACAGGGCTGCTGCTCACACTCATCGATGTCTAGCTGGCAGTTCTCCCCCTCGAAACCTGGAGACAAGAAGAAGAAGACTTGAATCTAGAGACCATAAACTCATCTTTACAATGTTTATGGTGATAATAAATCAAGACAGAAGTAGGGTGATTTTCTCATATACTTCTATACAATCAGAGAGGAGTCGCCCCCTGGTGGCCAGCAGGTAAAATGCAGCTTTAAGGCACTTCAGGCTGCCGCCTGCTTCTGGCAGGTGTAGAGATGGCGTACCTGGCCAGCAGAGACACTTATATTGGTTGATTCCCTCCAAACAAGTGGCCCCATGCTGACAGGGGTCAGAAGCACATTCAGGGACATCATCCTCGCAGTGGTCGCCGACGAATCCCGTCGTCTCACAGTCACACTCGTAGCTGGAGGACACACAGGCAAGAGGGATTAATAGTCAACTATTTCATGTGACTGAGCCACAACGAGCAGTTTAGGCTTTCAAATGTTATAAAGACTCAGATCAAACATTTGGAAACAAACATCATGTGGGAGATTTGAAAAAGACAGTTATAATGTTGCTCTTTAAAATAAATCAGAATCAATCAGAGGAGAAGGAAGTGTATAGGCTGATGATCAGCTGGTGTCATCTATGATTTCCTGTTTCTGCAGCATTTGACACCTGTCCAACTGTGTGGTAAATATAACCTCCTAGCATCCCCTCATCCCTGCTCTTCCAACCAGCTACTACCAGGTATTCTCAGCACCTCCAGCCGTCTAATGACTCATCACAATGGCTGGCAGTAAGTGGATTAATTCTTATCCCCGGTCAACTTTAATGTCTGCCGTGCAGCCGAGCTGTCACAACACACTGCTGCTGACACGTAGTCTGGGAGACAGACAGGAACCGACACTGATCAGGAACCAGCATGGACACGATGATACTCACTTCTAGATTAATGTGTGAGTGACATCATCGAGCTTCTGATCAGATTGCACCGAAGTATCATCCGTGAATCTGGTGTGTGTGTGTACACCTAATGGAAGCTTCATTATGAACGCATAATAACCTTCACTATAAAATGATTCATCAGTGAAAACACTGTGATACATTTTGCATCTATGACTATTGATCACGTTATGCCTCTGACACATCTTTCTGTGTGTCAGACCTCGTTCATAATAAATGTGCATTCTCCCTCCCATATGTTCGGTCTATAACGAACCAACCTTGTATATATGTGGGGGTGTGCATAAGATCCTACCTGTTGACCCCGTCGATGCACTCGCCCCCATTCAAACAGGGACCGCTGGCACATTCGTCGACGTTGACCTCGCAGTCTCGGCCCTGGAAGCCCGCCATGCACTCACACGTGTACGTGGCCACATGATCTCGGCAGGTGGCGCCGTTCTGGCAGGGATGCACCTCGCACTCATCGATCTCTGCCTCACAATTCATCCCTGCAGGGGGTAGAGGAGGGGGTGCAGAGGGGGGTGGCACCGGGCCAAGGAGTGAGACCGGCTACACACCTGATTATCTAAACACACGTAGACACAACACGACAACACGGCGCTGCTGGGAGCTCAGCTGCAGACCGACAAGCAACACAGACTATTCAAACAGAGCCAGGTGACATCTGTTCATAGTGGTAGTGATGTAGCAGCTCCACTCATCTTACTCTCGATGTAACAGTAAAGTATACCATCTGTACTGACTGTTCAAATCAATCACATATCTAGTGTTTGTTTCAATCATTCAAATTATCAACTTTAAAGTCACTGAATGCTACAGAAACAAAGAATCTATATAAAGCTAATGCAGGGGCGACGCCATCTATCAAACAGCATTATTGTTGTCATAGAAACAGAAAAAAGCCCATCACTAGGACAAAGACTTAGCTTAGCATAGAAGTGCTAATTCAAGCTAATTATGTACTCTACATGCTTTCTTAGCTCCACATGTTTTTAAGTAGAAATGTGTGATTTTAGAAATGCGTATCTCCTTCCAACCTCTCCTGGAAACGTTTAATCCGTCCTCTAAATCCATAAACCAGCCTGAAGATCAAGAAAATCTGAAACCATTGCACGAGCGACTAAAGTGTTCAAATCAGATGTCAGACCATTAGCCAAGAATCTGTGATCTAATTTAATCCACCTCGTCGCTACAGAGCCGGTCTCGACCCGACTACAGAAACCCAGCAGCTCACCTCTGAAGCCCGGAGCACAGTCACACCTGTAGTGATCCACCTCATCCAGACAGGTGCTGTTGTGTTGACAGGGTCGTGAGGCACACTCGTTGATGTCCAGGTCGCAGTGGAAGCCCTGGAAACCAGGCACACAGAAACACTGGTAGGTGTTCACCCCGTCCTTACAGATGGCTCCATTCTGACACGGTTCAGAGGCACACTCGTCCACGTTCTCCTCACAGCGGACCCCCTGGAACCCGGCAGCACACTGGCACCTGGGCCCAGCGTCGGGGATGTCCAAACAGGTGCCCCCGTTCTGGCATGTTGTCTCTAAACAAGTGGTCACGTTGTCCTGGCAGCCCTGCCCCCCCAAGCCCAGGGGGCAGTGGCAGGAGAAGCTGTTGGCTTCGTTGATGCAGTTGGACCGGATGCCTCTGCAGGGGTTGCTCTGGCATTCGTCTACATCCTGGGTGCAGTTGAGTCCGGTGAGGCCGTCCGGGCAGTGGCAGGTGAACTCCTCCATCCCCAGAATGCTGGTACAGTTAGTGCAAGGTGCCATGATACAGGCGTCGTATAGATCATCACAGTTTTTGCCCATGTACCAGACCGGTCCTTTAGGGCACAGACAAACATAGTCCCCCAGGTGGTCCAGACATGTGCCGTTGTTGTTACAGGGAGAAGACAAACACGAGTCTGCTGCAGCTGTGCACAGGAGGCCTGCAAGGAAAGATGCCATTTACATTAAAGATGCAACATGTTCTTTCTACAAGGCTCATTCCCAAACAGGGAAATGTTGTATATTCACCTTCGTCAATCCCAAATCTGTGTGTAAGGAAAATACATTTAAGAATGTTTTACATGCATCGTACTTACATGTAAGTAACATGTTACAGTAAATAAGAAGTGGACCTTACTGGATCTGGATCCATCTGTATTCTGGCGTGAAGCTGCTAACAAAGTAATCTTCATAATTCAAGGTCAACTTTGCAGCTGAGTGTTAAAGTCATCTTAGTAGCTAACTGCATTGGTAGCGTGGTAGTGACCTGTCAATCAGCAGATAGCACCGCCCCTAAAGTATCCCCTGCTTTCCGGTGTGTTTGACTCTAAATGGACCATAATTGACTAAATGAACATCATGCTGGATTGAATAAGACTTGAAACTAGTGATTGAGACCATAAACTCATGTTTACAATGTTTACTGAGATAATAAATCAAGAAGTAGGGAAGTAGGGTCATTTTCTCATAGACTTCTATACAATCAGAGAGGAGTCGCCCTCTGGTGGCCAGCAGGTAAAATGGGGGGCAGCAGAGAGAGTGCAAGATGTAGGCAGTTCAGCTTCACTTTTGTCTCCTGCTTAAACAGTTTCATGCTCTGCTTACATTTAGAAACAGCTGTTTGATAGACATAAAAGCAACGTGGCTCCAAACGAGAATCTTCAGAAACGCAATTTAATTTCAATGGGTTTTCAGCAGGTTACCAATGAAAATGATATTTCCACATAACAGATACCTTGCTGCACTGATGAAGGTTGCTTTTTACAGACAAATAAGGTACGAATGAGATAAAAGCTTCGTAATAAATATTAGGGACAAAAATGTCAGAATCTAGCTCCAAAAGTACAAAAATAGCTTCAGTTCAGCGCCACATTGTTAGAGAACCAGAAGCAGAATGCTGCTACAGTCGTCTGACCGTATGTGACGTTCTGCAGCAACAATGGAAGTTTTCACAGCAATAGATGATATTGTTTCTGCAACGTTCCAGGATGCGTTGGTTTACAGTGTTAAAGTGAAGCTGGTTTGTTTTCCAACCTTCCTCTTTATCTCATTCTGAGCTGTGAAGTGTCATTTCCGTCTTGCATCCCCTCCCATCTTTGACTGTTTCTCATTGTTGTTCTCTTCCACCTCCCTCCTCAGAGAGCACCACCATCTTTCCCTGGACCTGTACCCTCAATGAGGGCTGCCAGAGACCGTGGGGGTCTCCTCACTCCTCAATCCTCCATCCAATCCCAATCAAGCCTCGACACATTCCAAGCCGCTGATAAGGGGTCCTCCCCGCCCCTCCCCCGTTACAGAGCCCCATAGATCATGGTTACTGGGACAGGGCTGATCCCCGGCACTGACTGGTACCAGCATCTCATCAATAACACTGAGCAGAGCCGCCGGCTGTTAGCAGGTAGAAGGATGACGGGATCCTCTTCAGGTCTGAACTCTGATCACATGGAACCATGCGGCTTCATCTGCTTGGTATATTCAATATATCTGGTTCTTCTAAATGGACATGGTTTTATTTATAGTTTTTTATCTGAATCTAAAAGTTGACAGGATTAACAGCCTACATTTCCCTTTTCCGTTCCATTGGCCAACATTCACATAGAAGCACGGAAACATCTGGAGCAAAACTATGTACAAAATAAGTATTTGAAGCTACAGACATCATACTAATTAATTCATATAATAATAATAATAATAATAATAATAATAAAAATACATTTCATTTGTAAAGCACTTTTCATTGTTAAAAGCAATCCCAAAGTGCTAGTGTTTAATCTGTGATAAATGAGAGTTCCCATGCTTCTCTTCAGTCCTGAAGAAGTGCATTGTTGGTAGAATCTCAATGCTGATTGGCTTTCATGTCACGATGTCACGCAAATAAAACATTTCACTC
This sequence comes from Chelidonichthys spinosus, assembly GCA_029853015.1. Taxonomy (NCBI): domain Eukaryota; kingdom Metazoa; phylum Chordata; class Actinopteri; order Perciformes; family Triglidae; genus Chelidonichthys; species Chelidonichthys spinosus. The sequence goes on from CM056831.1 coordinate 12,858,675, forward strand.
ATTCACGTTGTTCAGGCCATCAGGCACAAATTTGCATCTCTTTGCGTCTTTGCATTGTTTGGTGTGAATGTTCCTTAATGAGATAAAGACACATTTATGTGAGTGAGTCACAGAAGAAACAGCAGCGATGTGTGAATCATAGAGGAAGTTGCTGCCTGACACACAAGTTGATCTCAGAGGAATGTTGAATCAGACGAGCAGCTCATCTTTGTCCTCAACAGCAGGTGGCATCGTCCTTCATACGAAACACGAAGGAATCCTCTCAATCAGTCCGTTACTGACTCACACATCATTGTGTCTCCTGTGTGAGCCGCTGCAGAGCTTCACTTCTTACACAGGTTTCCTCTAGTTAGCAGGCTGAATACCAGACTCAATATTATTACAAACTTAAGAGTACTGAGGAGTTTGAAAGGACTTATTATTTCTCCAAACTCAGGAGTTTATAAGGAGTTATTATAGCTCCAAACTCAGGAGTTATAAGGAGTTATAGCTCCAAACTCAGGAGTTATAAGGAGTTATTATAGCTCCAAACTCAGGAGTTTATAAGGACTTATTATTTCTCCAAACTCAGGAGTTTATAAGGAGTTATTATAGCTCCAAACTCAGGAGTTTATAAGGAATTATTATTACTCCAAACTTAGGAGTTATAAGGAGTTATTATTGCTCCAAACTTCAGAGTAATGAGGAGTTTATAAGGACGTATTTTTTCTTCAAACTCAGGAGTTTATAAGGAGTTATTATTACTCCAAACTTAAGAGTACTGAGGAGTTTATAAGGACTTATCATTTCTCCAAACTCAGGAGTTTATAAGTAGTTATGATTACTCCAAACTTCAGAGTAATGAGGAGTTTATAAGGAGTTATGATCGGCTGCTCCTCCATCATCACATGTTTTTTATGTCTTTTGCTTTAAATCCAATGCCAGGTCTCTCGCCGTGCTCCTTAACACCCGTCTCTCCTTCCATTCAAAGCAAAGACAAAAAAGCTGTGTAGCAGTGCAGCCGGACGCTGAGCTCGTTACCATGGCGATCTTCAACAATGCCGCCCTCCGCCAATCCCTGCTGCTGGTCTGCCACCGTTTAAACGAGCTTCACAAATGAAGGTCGCGGGAAAAATGGGTCAACAGGGTTTCATAAGGTGGTGGGGTCCAAGGAACCCCCCCCCCCCACACACACACACACACACACACACACACACACACATGAAGGAGTCATAAGGAAACTACTCTCTCATATCATGAATCACATCTCATAAACTCTCTGTGATGTATTGACAAACAATGACGCATGATTATTATTATGAGCAAATATGATACATTATCTTATTGTCCATAGTTTCTGGATCATTTAGATTTTACATTAGTGTATGTTCAGCTGACCTGCTTTGCACGGAGTCAAAGACCCACCAGGTTCCAGGTCATTGGAGCTTATAAAGCATATACAAGTGTGCCAAGTTAACATGAAAATGAAGTGAAAACCATTGACCTGTACAGGATGGTCCTGTAGTGACTCTTTACACTACTCTTTACACAAATCACATCACTCACTATCATGTGAGCACACACACACACACACACACACACACACACACACACACACACTGAAGAGCAGCAGGGTTGTACACATAATGTGCACTTCACACACAAGCCATGGATGCAGATATTAGATGAAAATGTGAATCGTTTGTTTTTCCCTACATGTATATATTCTTATTATTGTTATGATTATGTTTCTATTATGTTTCCATCTCTGCAGCAGTAGTAAAGTGCACATGAAGTCCTACCCAGTTTGAACATCATCATGGTGATCAGCAGGGTCCTCTGATATCTGGACCAAACTCTTCCAAACTCCATGGTGAACAGGAAGCTGCGTTCTCAGAGTAGAGTGATGCTGTCGGTCCACCGGTTCCCCATCAGCTCCCAGCAGACTCCATCCAGACCTGCATGCCCCACAGGGACTCCTGGTCTGACTGAGTCCCTCTTCAGACAGAGCAGGGTTGGAGTAAAGCGGAGTAATCGGCCCAGCAGAGTGAGAGGGGAGGAAGACATGGGCTGGAGGACCGGACTGGATCCACATGTATTTCATTGAACAACCTGCATTTAATCCAGAAAGATGCTGGAATGCAAGTTCCTACATGTGGACATTTTCAGGGCTGATATTCAATTTTCTTTCACATTAGATGAAAAAATAAAGATTTTACAATTGTATTTTCAAATAAGTAAGTATCAAAAGTAATTTCTATAATTTTCCTCAACAATCGCTGGCTTAAATAAAATTAGTTTAAAGAAACCAGACATCCAAATCTTTTTGTGGGAATTAGAATATCAAAAATGTCACTGTTTATAGCCTATAGGCTACTTCATGAATTGGCCTTTTATCTTTCTGTGCCATCGCCAATATGAGAAAATGTTGCTCTGCCTGAATGTGTGACGACACAAAGTCTTTGGAAGAAGTAACGTCATGGTTTGTTGTATCACCAATAAAATACAAAAATTCCACATGATGGCTCCGCTTGTGGATGGGTGGGTTGTTGCTCCCCAGACCCTCAACCTTCACCCCCATCTTTGGGAGCTTACCCAACCCCCTCACCCCCACTACCAATCCCACCCTCACCCCCACCCCCATCCATACCCCCACCCACCCACAGACCTGATCTCAGCGTCGGGCTTAACTCCAACCTGCTGCGTTCACAACAACAAAAAAGTTTAATTAAACACTTGGAGAGGGGGAGGGGCAAGGGGGTGTGTGGGGAGGGGGGGGGCAAGGGTGGGCAAGGGGGGCGGGGGCGGCATTCAACCAGCAACATGCAAATGAGTAGAGTTGAGTCACAGCAGCGCCACATTCCTCAGTGACCGGCTGCTGAGCATTAAAGCAGAAACACAATGAAAAGTAGAGTCTTAGTCTCTCTGCTCGTCTGTAATATATACGAGGTTTCCCCGAACTGTCTACAACAGATAGATAGATGGATAGATAGATAGATAGATAGATAGATAGATAGATAGATAGATAGATAGATAGATAGATAGATAGATAGATAGATAGATAGATAGATAGATAGATAGATAGATAGATAGATAGATAGATAGATAGATAGATAGATAGATAGATAGAAGTGGAACCTTCTTAGGGGCCACTATGAACGGGGTCATGACTTCTGAACGATGGGGGAAGCTGAGCGACTCCACCACTCGTTAATCTTCTGCAGGTTGAGATGACCTTTTCCCTAATCCTGTCTCAAAGGTCGTGTTGCCTAAACGGAGCTGTACGTATGATAAACCCAAACATGACATGTCTCCTCAAACTAACGTTTGTTTTGTAGTGTAATGACAGAATAATACTTTAAATTTAAATACATTCGTATGAAAGTTGTGCTGAGCAACACGGAAAAACATAGAAAATCAGTGTCCAATGTCGACAAATTGGCATCATTTTAATTTCATGACTTCTGTACAAACTTATACACTTAATCAGTCTGACAGTTCCACTTCAGGAAGCTCAGTGATGGTGAATAAGTTTCAGATGCTTTGGTGCAGGAGAAAGTGAGAAGAGGAGCGATGGAGCGACAGAACAGAGAGGAGAAACAGCAGAGAGAGATAGAGAGAGAGCGAGAGAGAGAGAGACCAGCAGAACATATCAAACTAAATAGTACAGAGATTAAACACAATAATCACACAAATCACTAGTCTAACATTTAACAGTAGAAGTACACATATGACCTTCATTACTCACTCTTCAAGGACTTTTTTATAAAAAGAGTAATTTTGTTAAAAAAAATTGTAAAAAAAAAAAAAAAAGCTAAGAATTGAAGGAATCAAAATCAATCAATGAATCATTCTCATGATGTTAATTATACCAGCACACTGGTGGATTGTTTCTACTGTATTATTACTAATCATCAGCTCACAGTGACAGAGCTAATCATTCAAAATAAGTACACTTTATTAATCTACAGGTCATGAGGATAATAATCCAGTTTCATCCAGACAAGTCAACCATCATCTTAATAAACAAGTCTGCATTAACAGACCCAAGACCAGTCTGCCCCTCTGACTGCAGTTTACATGCCCGGGTGCAGTTCTTACCTTCACGCCTGGAGAACAACAGCTAACTCAGCTCCACCTCCTTCCACCGCCACTGTGTGGTAATCCAGAGGGATTAACAAAATCACAAACACCTGAAGGGGAACTGTCTCCTGTACTTCTGTTCAAAGGTTAAAATCTTTGATGTCATTGGCTTGATATTAAATTTACGACGCCATCTTTCCCGTCCCATCACCTTCCAACAGTCAACAATACCTTCTTACTACAACGGCCATGATTTCCCCTCAAATCATCCAAATGTTTTTTAGTGGCGACGCATCAGGAAACAGATGTATAAATGATTTGTTAACTGTTAGAAACATTTAGGGAAACACTGACAACCCTGCTGTTGATAATCCAGCCAACACGCGGCCACGGACTCTGGGCCCTACAAAAAGAATATCATATATTATTATAACAATAATAATAACAATAATAATATTGCCCACAGATACTTACTAAAACACCAAATGTGGATTATTCCTCCACTGAAAATAATCCCCAACACATGCACCATTTCCTCCTGTTTGAGTAACATTTAATAAAAACTATGAAGTTGTTGAGCCTTGGAAAATGAAACTATGTTTTTTATATCTTCAGTAAACCGAAGGGGTTTAGATCTGCATGCCACAGACAGGCAGGGAGTAATGCATTCTGGGCATTCGTCTTTTTATGGGATTTGTAGAAACAATGTTATTAGTTTGTTTTTGGGATGCGCGGCTTTATATATATATATATATATATATATACAAAAACATATAGATAGATAGATAGCACCTTCTTCTGTGTTTATGTTTCCTCCTGTCCCTTGAGAGGAGGACCAGGTCTGAGTACAATTTATGGGGTTCTTTGTAAAGTCCCCCCAATTGCCTTGTGACCCTTAACTTAACCCTCAACATTCAGGGCATTCACACTCCATTCAGCTAAATGTCAGCGTTTCTTTTGATGCATTTGAAAATAATCGAGGTGGAAAAACACTCCATCCAATCAGCAGGAAAACAAATGTAAATTTACAATTTTGTGAACAACAGATTTGTTGAATGTTGACGCAGGAAAACCATGTCATAAAATGTTTCATATCAGCCTTGTGTCGTGGTGAACATGGTGAAACGATGGCTTCGGTTTAGGCAACAAAAAACGTTCAACATAGCAAACATTTACAAACGTATGTCCATGTTATAGGGTCATGTGTGCAGGTTTCATCGGTCTGACAGCTGAAGCGATGATAACTCCAATGTTATAAAGTCTGTGTGCTCCACTGGGAATTAGTGTGGGTGCTGGTGGTTCCCAGCATGGCACCGGCCCGGCTCTTGAACTAGGTTCGCGTTGGTGGAAAAGGGGTATTAGAGCAACAGTAGCAGATCCATGACCAAATCCCCGAGGTTTCTCATGGAGGGAGAAATGACGGCGGCCGGCCCATAAATCTCTGTGGCTCTCTGTCTAATACCTGATTATCTAATAAAGTGATTTACACGCCAACTGTGGCTTTTCTCATTACGTCTGTGAGGGTCTCTGTTCCTGTCTCTTATTGAGGGTCTGTAACACTCCGACCTGCCAGTGGATGTGAAGGTAAACCTTGTCTACCATCTCCCTACTGATATTTTCTCGGTGCGTATAAAGAGATGGTCGGGCTGAATCCGTCGTCTTGTCCTCTGGCCTCCCGTCTGCAGTAATCTTCATGAGGGGCTAATCAGCCAGAGAGACAGCTGCTCCCAGCCGTGGCCCCCCAGTGGGCCCCCAACCGTTGAAAACATCCTCTGTTAACCCTTCATCACCCAGACCAGGTCTGAAGTATGCCCCCCCAAAACACTCAAGTAATGAAAGGGATTTGACGAAAGCTGGAAGGATGAAAGCAAACGTCCTACGGTCATATTTGGAAGGAAATATAATAGTAAACATTACATTCCTCGTAGCTTTTAAGATCGAGTCCCTCCGCTTTGCTTCGTTTCTTCAGGAATTCACAGCAGGGGACGACGGACCAGACAGCCATGCTACTGTATTATTATTATGGGCTGTTTTTGCCAGATGTTGTAATAAGACAACACGTTCCACATGCAACCAAACATCAGTTAAAAAGGTTTGTAAAATGTAGTTACTCAGCAGATTTGACATATGAAAGGTCATAATGTGCACTAACCGACCTGTTGACACTATAGTGTGATGTGTTCATTAACCTGATGATGTCATCATATCATGTGACATTATGGGAAACACAGTATTTCTGGAGCTCAATGAAGGCAGAGCACCAGACTTTGAAGCAAAATTGTGGCCAAATGGTGGATTATAACTTCTGGTTCCATCCCATAATGTCACTGGGCCCAAAAAGACCTTTTCACATAGATCCACGTTGGGGAAGAAACGTCTGTAAATCAGCAGGATCGTGTTGTGGTCAACTGGCAAGAAGGACCATTAGTAAAATCATCATCATCACCCTGACTTTATTAACCCATCAGGTTGTTACACAGAACCATCTGAGAAGCAGCTGTTGGAAATGGTTTGGAAAGGGAAATTAAAAAAAAGAAAGAAATACATGCCAGGTGATTGGATAAACCATATGTCAATCAAACTCTTACCAAGCCAGAAGAATGAGAAGATGTTTTCTATGGAGAAAAACCAAACAGAAGCTAAACAGTCAACATTCAGTCAAATGTGTTTTTTGTGGAAGTAAAATCCTGTCAGAGTGGAACAGCTGACTAGATGATGTAAATGCTGTCAGAGGGGCGGTGAATATAAGACATTCACCCGTACAACGTTTAAAAATCAATCCGTTTTAACTGTTTGTCATCAACTATTTTATTCCAAATGAGGAAGCTGAAAATTGCTCTAATGAAAATGCAATGAAAGAAAAATAGATTGTTACTTTTTCTCTCTTTTTTGGGTGCATTCAGAGTTATAAACAAAGTAGTGACTATTCTAATATAAACACAGAGATACAACATCCTGCATGGATCAGTGGACTGAGGAGGATCCAGCTGGATCTGAGGACGACTGCAGCTGCCTCATCGGGTCCACTGGAGGGCGCTAATGATGCTGGAGAACACCAAGCTGCTATTCACTCCGCTGTTCACCAGAGGGCGCTGGAGCTAATTTATTATGCGTGTTGCGTTCAGGCTCCGCCAGCTGCTCAGGCCAACAGAGAACCAGGAGGACATGTGGAAGACGTTCACTTTAATGAGAAGATCTCAAATAAAGAGAAGAAAGATTGATAAACATGTTAACGTTTGCACCTTTGAGCTGTCAGTCACGTGATCTGCATCAACATTTTGTGATCAGAGTACATCTTCCCCCAAACAGAAAAGGGCTGAATTGTATTAATTAAACGAAGAACACAGTCCAGACGTGATGAAGGCTAAATCTTTGAAAATCAAGTCCTAAATCAGATACTGAAGTTTCCTTGATGACCCGCATTAAAAAATGTTTGTCCAGCATTTATAATCAAATTCAGTGAACTCGTAGAAAACTATAGTTTATCTCAGAACTCTTTCCTGGATCAAATGTATCTCATATATTAACTACTTTAGTAAATTCTGCATCTGGTGGGATCTCCGGACCCTCAAACACGAATCCTGTCCAAGTTCACTTAAAATCATAACACTCATAAAGGATTCATTCTGTGTTTTTGGGCACCAATTTAATTAATCCTAAAGAACATCTGTACTCGACTCAATGTCCAGATTCTCCTCCTGACGTTGCTGAAACCTAAATGGAGAAACCAGAGACCACTACTACCAGAGACGGTAGTAGCTCACATTAGTCCTGAGACCTGACCTGTGGTCCCTCAGAGGTCCTATTGTTTTTTATATATATACATATGCAACTTCAGAGAGACTGCCTTCCATGATGTTTTTAGATGCTTAACTTGGAATCCGTTTAATGATGTTGTGTCTGGTTACGTTCTCTGTATGAACTTGTCCTTCGGTTCCGTTGCATCAGGTCTCTCTTTCAAAATATATTTTGATCTCAGTTGGAGAACTGTAAATAAAGGTTACATAAGACAGTTATTTTGTCATCCTTCTGCCTTCTCGATGGTGTCTCCAACCCAACAGACACGATCACACTCAACGTGAAGACACCTGGTTCTCTTTTGTTAGCAAAACAGACAATCTATATTCTTTATTAACCAGATAAGCCTGTATAGCACAAACCTTTTCCCATTATTAACAAAAATAACATGAGAAAATAAAAACATTCCAAAAGAAATGACTCAACTGAAATCCTTGAGGATTTATATGTCCATTAAGGACCATCTGTCTGTCTGTTGAAGCTCCACCTGAACATACAGTGATACAGTAGCCTGGATGTTGTAAACAGCAGTGTGTTTTACAAGACTCGGGGAATGCTTTAATGCTTTAAGTGCTAAGTTGAGCGGAATGTTTACTGCAGAATGCAGAATTCTCCTCAAGTTTAGCCAGTTTTCTCTCCGTTTCCATCCCTCAGTCGGATGCCACCACTCTTTAATGTGGCTCGGGCCTCGGGCTTCACCGGTATCCATGCGAGGGTTCTCCACAAGTTTGGATGCCTCTATGATCTTTAGGCCTACAGTGAAGTTACATAACCTGGCCTCATTAACGGAGAGTGTCGGGTGGGCCACATGTTCAGGGGGTTTTGAGGCGGTGTGACGGTTAGTTAGAAATGTTGACTTGTCAGCTGGAACAGCAGCTTCATCCAGTTACACCTTCGTGTTCGTTCAGGTGTGCAGTCATCCTCTCACGAACACGGCACTCCAACATGATGATTTTCACACCCTCTGAATCTCTCACGTCATGTGACACCAACACTCAGATCAAATCTCTTGCTCTCTCGCAACTTCCACGTGAGTTCTGGCATCGGACTTGTGAGAACGGCCGTATAATCGGAGCCTGAACTCCTCCACGTTAACGTGTCAGAAACCCGCTCAAAGAATGATTCAAACTTGATTTGCTCAAACTTGAGATTTATGTCCGGCCGATTCAACTCAGCAGCAGGTTCATCTGCACCTTCTGACTTCCGAGTCAACATTGAGGATCTGTTCCTCCATTTACAGTTACTACAGCCCTTCTTATCGAGTCCTTCCTGCCTCCTGCTGTCACCGTGACTTGTAGAAGTTCTGCCTTTTGCATAAGTTGACTATGGATTCTCAACACATGAGTCGAACTTGAACTCCATAACGTGTGCCGTGAACGAGCCAACACAATAGCTTCAAAATGACAAATGACAGGTTTATTTCAGATCCCAGAAATGAAAGCCTGAAGGACAAAATCCTGCACAACAACACAGATATGAAGGTTCAAAAAGATGACTTGAGAAATAAAAAATCGGTCTCAGGCCCCGTTTACACGAAGGGAAAACGCAGATAGTTCCACGCGGTTTGGCCTCTCATTTACACAAAACCCCACTTTTTATCACAGAAAACGATTATTTCTAAAAACTCCGGCCAAAGTGGGGATTTCTGATGCTGGTTATGTGTTGTCGTGTCAACTGGGAGAAACAGGTTTTAGGTTCTCAAGCGTCACAGGAAGTCGCTCCTGTTATTCGGTGTTGTTGATTCTGAGGATTCTGATTGGCTTGCATGGCTTTATCCTTCTCCCTACACTGCCGCCCATAAGTTTGGCATAGTTATATAGTTATATATTGGTGCTCGACAGCGGATTTAGGCAGGTTGATGTAAATGACAACTTTTGAAAACGATGTTGTGTGCACGATGTTATTTTTTAAAATGGAGGGGGGGAAATGTTAGTTTCTCTAAATACCCTGCTACGTGTAAACGTGGCCTCACACTGATTCTATCAGAATGACAGAGAAACAAAAAAACCCAGAAACAAAAAGATGAAGTGGGAGTCACAGGACAGGGCACAACATGTTGAAAACTACAAACACACACACTCAGTCACAACGGAAGATGTTGACCCTCCGGAGTCAGCCAGACCCTGATCAGGGATCTGCTGCTCCCTTATATAACCTCTCTGACTGGCTGATTGCAGTCAGCTGAGGGAGATCAGCACAGGTGCTCCTCAGCTCCTGATCACCTGGGATCCAGATCTTCCAAACACATAAGTTACCACACATGGACAGGGCTGTCCTGTCTCACCTCTGCTGTTGGCCCCTGGCCGAGGCCCTCATGAATGACCCCTCAGTGTCGACCCTCAAAGCACAAAGTCGTTTTATACAAATGGCAACAAATCACTTTCTGCCGAAGAAGAATCAACAAGCAAATGTTCCCATTTACAAAAAAAAGTTATGAAATGTATCATCTCTGTTGAAAACTTAGTAAAAAGAAACAACACATCAGGTTGTCTGTGATAGGAAATAAAACCATTAATATCCATCCATACGTGAATCTGCCCCCCACAGAGAGGAGAGAGAGCCCTGAAAACATTACTCTAATGACAGACAGTGAGATTTGTATTTATCGAGCAAACTCACACCGTTTCATCACATCAGGCGGAGTTCGGCCTTCGGGGCTTCAGATCTTTACGTCTCTAAAGGTTGTTCATAATGAGAGGTTTCATTGTTGCACACAAGAGAGGAATCTATACTTTACATACTTTTCATACAGACGTTTCACTCTTTGACAAGTCAAAACCGGATCCTGACAGGCGTCTGTATGCAAATCAGATCGTCACGCAGGTTCGAGTCCCAGCTGGCTGGAGCGTTTGCTGTCACATGTTCCTCTCTGTTAGAAATAGAAATAGTAATAATAATAATAATAAAAATAATGATAATAATAAAAAAGAGATGAAATCAGATAGGTGGATGCTGTTAGTGTTTTAAATGGAGACCTTAATGAGAGGTTGTTGATAGTGAAGACAACAATATGGATGTTGAACAAACAAGGTACATCAGAACATCGGAGGATTGATCCCGACTCCTCCGGTCCACATGTCAGAGTGTCCTTGTGTACGACACCAAACCCAGATCACTGGTTGCCAGTTTGGAAAACGTCTTCTTTACACTGAAAGACAGGAAACAGAATCAGAGGTGCATTCTGGGTCGTGATTCGTGGTCTGTTAAGTGCATTATGAGTATTTATTAACCTTAATACAGCATTGTTCTTTATTTCGAATTTAGTTGTATGTTTATAATATTATATATATATATATATATATATATATATATATATATATATCAGCATCAAAAAAGCTTAAACTCAAGAAATGTGTTATATTATATAGAATTATATAAAAGAAAATCATGAGGCGCTATAATAAAGGTGTAATAAATATAATAAACGTGTCTGTGATGCTGTTATTATCACTTATACAATCTTATTAACACACGAATGTTAAGTGTAAATGTTAAGGCCTTATAACCTTTTAAATAACTTTAATATCAAGCTTTATATTAAATAACTTTGATATAAAGCTTCAGCAGAAATACTGATGAATGATGTGAGAATCGAGAATTGCTGTGATGAGGGCGCCGTTCTCCAGGTTTGTGGTGAACGTAAACATGGATCTAGGAGTTTTATAGCGAGCTAATGAGATCCATGTGCGTGTGAAGTCGTGTTTGTTTCAGGCCTCAACACGTTGACTGGCATCGCTGCTGATGGCGGCAGGAAGGATCCGTCCTCCCCTGGAGGGTTTCCTACAACCTGCACCTCAACATTCACTCGTCTATTTGTCTGCAGCTTTTTAATGGCCACATGAAATCCATCCATCCATTTTCTACCGCTTATCCTGTATTTAGGGTCACGGGGGGGGCTGGAGCCGATCCCAGCTGTCATTGGGCGGAGGCAGGGTACACCCTGGACAGGACGCCAGTCTATCACAGGGCTGACATGTAGAGACAAACAACCATTCACGCTCACATTCACACCTACGGGCAATTTAGAGTCATCAATTAACCTATCCCCATCTTGCATGTCTTTGGACTGTGGGAGGAAGCCGGAGAACCCGGAGAGAACCCACGCTTACACAGGGAGAACATGCAAACTCCACACAGAAGGAACCCGGGGCCGACCCGGGGATCGAACCCGGGACCCTCTTGCTGTGAGGCGAGAGTGCTACCCACTACACCACCGTGCAGCCACCACATGAAATATTTGTAATTAAATAGACACCTACCTAGATCCAGGATGGGAACCCAGACTATAAACAACCAGATTAGTATCTGTGCACATGAGAAAACAAAGAGAACAGGACAACACCTACTTATTATCACCTGTTTGTTATCTTTAACATGTTTTAATCCTCAGTTAATGACTGAATTTAAATGTGCATGTGAAGAATGAGTCATTTTCAACCAGGATACATGAAATAATTTGAGGCAGGGCTGGTTGTGTGTCTCCTCCTCCTTCAGACGAGGAGGAGAGGATATAAGTACAGACTTCAGAGAGCCAAAGGGACCCAATCTCTACAGGACCTTCTTCCAGACCTCCAACCAGGTTAGACCAGATTTACTCCTTTCATCTCCTCCACGATACACCCGAGCGCCTGGCTAAATCATATTTGTAATTTGATTTGATTAACTCTGTTTTTATTTCATTTCAGCCTCCATCACCACGGACACAATGGCAGGTTAGTGCAACGTTGGCTCAGGAGTTCTTTTCCACATTTATCCCGTCTTCACCTACAGTGTTTGGAAATGTCAGCCTCAGTGATGCACAAGGCACGAAAACAAGCACTTAGATAGTACTAAGAAAGCACTAAAAGCTCATCCATGGATAATGTGTTGTGTATCTACAGACACCAGCTTCCAGCAGGAGTTCCTGCAGAGCCACAACGCCTACAGGGCGAAGCACGGCGCTCCACCGATGACCCTCAGCAGCGATCTCACTGCTTCAGCTCAGAAATGGGCCAATCACCTGCTGGCTATCGGCGCCCTTCAGCACAGCAAGGGTGATTATGGAGAGAACGTCTTCAACATGTACAGCTCAGCACCCATCAAACTGACAGGTAGAGATAATAGCATTTATTTAGTTAGTTAGTTATTCACCTGCTTAAAGAAAACTGTCACTTTAAAAAAAAAACTGCTCTCCACTCTAAAAAGTTGGTATGAGAAGTAGCTGTGGAGGCTAATGTTAGCCACCTACTCTACTTTAAACTTACGCTTTAATACACTGTAGTTGGAGTGACTTTTTACGAGAATCCCTTCTTTGCCTTTGGATTTCGCTGGTTATTTAAACCTTTTTTGACTGAGATTTAAATCAAACAATGAGATTCCATAGCAGCTCTGTTTAGGCTTCAAATATTCATATTCATTTATTAATGTCTATCATGTTTAGGTAAAGAAGCTGTAGATTCGTGGTACAGTGAGATAAAGGACTACAAGTGGACCAACCCTGGATTCAGCGGTAACACTGGTAAAACACAACCTTCTTCTTTTAATACATAATTTCCTGTTATGTTAAAATCTTGTCATTTCTTAATTTCTTCTTTTATTTTGTAATTTCCTGTTTGTCATGATCTTGTCCTGTAGTTTTAAATGATGCTTCCTCCTGCAGGTCATTTCACTCAGGTGGTGTGGAGCGACAGCACTAAGCTGGGCGTGGGCGTGGCCACCGATGGCAAGAAGGTGTTTGTGGTTGGCCAGTACCAGCCGGCCGGCAACATGAACATGCCGGGATACTTCGAGAAAAACGTGCTGCCACTAGGTAACATTCCCACAATAATGTGTACATTGTCTGAATTCCTCCCAGGCTCCGGACGTCTTGTAAATGCAACATAACGAAGCCTTTAAGTTCTGTTTGTGTACTAAATCAGGAGAACGATGCTCTAAAGACGAGCAGGTTGTAGAGATGGATGGAGTTTATTTCGTGTGTTTCACAAGATAATCATTGAGGTTGAGAAATTTAGCATATCTGCAATGAAGCACATTAAGAAAAGGGTCCAGATACAAGGTTTCACCTGGTCTGGTTTTTAAACTGTCAGCTTAATGAATATCTTCTGCTCAAAGCGTGTAAGTAGATGCTTCAGTTTCAATCATCAGACAAGGATTTGTCATGCAGCAACCTCAAGTCCACTAGATGGCGACTCATTCATATTCATATGCTTGGACAGTTGAACACTTGAACGCCCGCATCACCAGTATTAACTGTCATTTCCAGCGTAAAGGCTGTGCATTTTACAGCCGGCAGAGAGGTGAGCGGAGCAGACAGCAGCTGTGATGAGGGAGGTGGAGGGCGGCCAAGGAAAACATGCACACTGCTGTAGATGAACCACGGCCCTGAGCTGCAACCCCAAACACACCCCATGTTCCACACTGTAAACAAAACAATCAAATAAAACATGTCGAATGAAATTGTCTTGAGTCACAATATTTGTATGTGTATGTGTGTTTGTATTGAAGTTCAATATAAATAAATTCAGTATATTGAGTATATATATATATATATATATATATATATATATATATATATATATATATAGAGAGAGAGAGAGAGAGAGAGAGAGAGTGAAATGTGTTATTGACTTTGCTTGCATTAATATCAAGAATGATGTTTTGTTTATTTCATAATCAGCAATTGCTATAGTGTTTTTAACAACTATGGTCTCTCCTGTCGATGTGAAAATAATTCATAAATGTACCACTAGATGGCAGCGTAACACAACGTGAAAAACGTGACCTGCAGGAAATCTGATGGTTTCTATGTTGTGTTCTATCTATCTATCTATCTATCTATCTATCTATCTATCTATCTATCTATCTATCTATCTATCTATCTATCTGTCTATCTATCTATCTATCTATCTATCTATCTATCTATCTATCTATCTATCTATATTTAGTTGTATTAAATACAGCAGGACAGTATTTGTTTATTATAAAATTAATAAAATTAAAATTAAAATTAAATAAGATATGATTGCAACTATTTTCATAAAAGTAGCCTAATGTTTAATTTACATGTGTAACTCTGGTATATTATATTGTTCTTAGGCGTTATCATTTTTCCAAAACCTGTATGGTAAAATCACATAAAAGGTTTTTTGACATGTCAAATATGATTGTTTGATTATATTTAAATGAAGGAGCTCCCTCTTTACAATAAAACAGTACAAACTGCACAAATAATAATCACAAAATAATTTGCTTACTAATTCAGAGGTAGTCAGAGGTCCTTAAAGCTGCATTCTCTCTGCTGGCCAGCAGGGGGCGAACCATCTCTGATTAAACAGAAGTCTATGAGAAAATGACCTACTAATTCTCTCTTAAAATATTATCTCAGTAAACATTGTAAACATGAGTTTATGGTCTCAATCTCTAGTGTCTTCTTCAATCAAGCATGATGTTCATTTAGTCAATTATGGTTAATTTAGAGTCAAACAGACCAGAAAGCAGGGGATGCTTTAAGGGCGGGGCTACCTGCTGATTGACAGGTCGCTACCGCTACCAATGCAGTTAGCTTCAAAGATGACTTAAAGGACCAGACCATTGTAATGAGCAGAGGTGAAATGAATTCATTCAGAATCCTGTAAAAGTCCCAGATGAACAGTTGATGGGTCAGTAGAATGCCAGCTGGGCCTGCACAGATATGATTGTAACATGATCTCCTGTGTTAGTAGGGGGGCAGATGCATGGTGGACTTCCCCGGACCACGTTGACCATTATGCGGCTGGGCGGTGGCCCTGCATAGCCTGCTGGTGACTGTCTGACTACATTAGCATCAAATGGGCTTCCTGGCTTGACTGTCTGGAAAGCAGCCAGACAGACAGACACAGCTCTCTTAAAGGCACATAATGCATGGATAGAAAAATCAATGTCAGGATGTCTTCCTCCCTCTGCATTATTAAAGATGCACCGTTCTTTTTAACACCAAATAAGGCATAAGCATTTGCTCCAGGGCTCCAACTCGGCTAGTTTTCCATCCATGTCAGTGAAACTTGACAAGAAAAGAAATGGAAGGGACAAAGCCGCACCTTCTGCCATTCAATGCCAGATTTTAATTAGTTCTAATGTGATTTGAAAAACGTTCTCTGATATGTTGTGTCATTTCATCTTGCTTGTTTCTGTGGGTGAAACCTGCAGTCCAACAATCCCAGTTTCACCTTTCCACCGTGTCTAGTGCGTCTCCAGGCCTTGAACGTGTTATGGTTTTGCAGCAGAATGTGAAGCTGAATGCAGTGGGGAGTCAGTAACCTGATCTGAGAGGGAATCAGTGTCTCAGCAGACAGACAGCTGCTCTTGTCTCACACCTGTCACCCAACAACCACCAGTATCTATAGGACCAGTCACAGAAGGCTGATCCCCCTGCCGGTGCATCATCTCAAAAAGCATTTATGTGTTTAGCTGTGATTTCTGTGCCTGCGTAGTTATTCTACAGATTTGAAACGTTTGGAAACCAATGTCACATATTCTACACCATTGTTGTTGTTACCAGGCACGTGCAGAGGATGCTCCATCTTATGTTTGGGCGTCGCCATCTTGTATTTTTCCACCAGTCATGTCATGATTTATCCTGACAAAATAATAGTGATTCACGTTAGTATCCCGATAACCATCAAAAAATGGTTGAAACACTTAAAATGGTATTTAAATAACTTGAATCATTAAGAAGCCAATAGTTTGATGATGTCACAGATAAGATGTTTTTTACTGAACATTTGGTGGACAATGAAACATTAGCCTACATTTCCCTGCATGAATAAATGTTAAATACAATGTATATTTTGTATCTTTTATTGCAATAAAATTGTATCCTACAGTTAGCAATACAATCCTATATCATCCCATCCTGACAGACATGCAGAACATGTTTCATGTTTCAGGTAATCTAGTTAAAGCATTATGACCTCTAATGCGGGCGTGTCTCTCCCAGCAGCTTATCTTTCCTTCTTGTAATATTGATCGCTGCTGGAGGCTGAGTGCTGAATGCGGCAGTGTTCTGAGAGATGCTGAGTCATGGGAAGCAGCGCTGGTTCATCGGGGCTTTAAAGAGACACACTGCCATGAAAATGCTTCATCATGAACTACTCATACAAAGCATCAAAGAACAAAATCTCCTTCCAGTGCACTGAAAGCCTTTACCACAGCTGAGCTAACCACAAACACTGAATGCACCATCATCCCAAAGAAAGAGATCAATGAATAATTGACCGGTAGTAGCTCAAAGGTCACAGTAGAAAAACAAAATCAAAGGGAATATCTACAATTAGTTGAGGCTGTCAGTAAAACAATCCTTCTGTGACTTTTGCTAACACACTAACGTTGCTAATTTCGAGTGCTTTTTTTAACGTAAGCTAGCTAAACTGTTTACATCCTACTCCTGCTAATATGCTAATGTTGCTAAGGTTGATTAGTGCTGTTAGAACGTTAGCTAGCTAAACTGTTTACATGCTACTTCTGCTAACATGCTAATGTTGCTCAGGTTGAACTGTTTGCATGCTACTTCTGCGAGCACACTAATGTTGCTAAGGTTGATCAGTGGTGCTATAATGTTAGCTAGCTAAACTGTTTCCATGTTTCTTCTGCTAACATGCTAATGTTGCTAAGGCGGATGCCAGCTTTGTGGTTTCTGCTGTTTCTAATTTATTGTAATTCCCTCGATCATTGATTTATCACTGTGTGTGATAAAGAAGAAGACTGATATTAACTGAATTCAGGATGTCATCAGGCCAGTCAGTCTGTAATGGCTGCGTTTTGTTTCAAAGGGTGTCTTCAACGATGGTGTGCTATAAAAATTAAGATCATCTTCTTTTGAATTCTTATTCTAACATCCTACGACAACAAGATAGCATTATTTACTCTGTTTATCTTTTTTCCATGGTTTTTCTGCCACCACATGTGGTCAAAAAATTATCTAATAATATTTAATTTCTTTTGTCTGCACTCACTTGAAGAATTACTTTGTATAAGATGGTTATGCTGTGTGAGTAGAGCACATCCTCCCTGTGACACAGCACTATCATGGAGCAAACAGAGGAGGCCTTTGTGTGTCAGACTACAACGCATACACAGAAGAGACTATGTGATCTACATACTGTAACATTACAAGTGTAGCAGTGGTGTTCCTGTAAAAAAAAATATCTAGCCCCCCCCAAGAGACTTAACTACTCTGCACAAGCCTAAATCTCCACAAAAATGTATGGTATGCATAAGTATTGTGCTTAAGGTTGTGTAGGCCTGCAGTAAACGTATATAAAGCCCTGTGCCTTGGCATAAAGGTCCATTTCGCCCAGTGGGAAAGCCTAATCGTCATGGCAACAACTATAGTAGTGATGTCCCCAGGTTACAAGACGACATTCAGACTGGAAGAAGTCACTTCACAAGATATGGGCAGGCATTTGGTGTGATATACCTATCATGTGTAAAATAATTCTCTTTCTTCATTCTGAATATCAAATCTGTGATTACAACACAGCTGCTACTGCAGGGCTATTTTTGGTCGCCTGTCTAGTAGATAATCTTAATGGCTGGGGCCAGGTAAATGTTCCTAAGTGTGTCCATTATGTTTGTCTCACCACACAAATGTTGAGTTTCTGGAAATATGTTATTGCCATGTGGCTCCAATGAGGCACTATCCAGACTAAGAATGGAGATCTTTGTATCATGGGCCCCAGACCGAACCATTTTTTCCATGTCCAGTTCTGTTGCGGCTCAACTGGACTATTTTATTCTGCTAGGCAGCCACGTGGACTCAGAGTCGATCCAGTCTCTGCTCAGCTCGCATTGCGGTCTCAAAAGTGATCAAAATGTGTTCCGTTGATCGACGAAAACAATTATTTCCCTGTGTTTTACACACGCCAACGTGCCGCCTTGACATGCAGAATAAATTCTGTCGCCATTGTCGCATAACTCCGCCACAATAAGGGAAGAAGGCCAAAGTCTAAAGGATCAGACGTTAGTCACACGGCTGAGATGAACGTGATTGGCAGGCGGATAAGACCAATGGCGGATAGGCATGTCAACACTTGATTGGTTAAAAATTGTGTCAGCGAAAGATGCCTCCGAAAATAAGCCAATAAACATTCGAGCTGACAAGAAAGAAGGCGGGACTTTCTGTCATATAAAAATGAGCGTTGAGCCCGAGTCGAGTACAGACAGAGACAGGCAACGCCATTGATCGAGCCTTATACCGACGATAAAGATAAAAGATGAGGGAAATCGTCCACCTTCAAGCTGGCCAGTGCGGCAATCAGATCGGAGCTAAGGTCAGTAAAAGTCTCTTCGCCTTTTTAGTTTTTAATGGACTCGTTTAATTCCGAAATACCGAGTTTCTTCTCTTCGGACCGGCGTTTAGTTCCCGTACGTGCCACAGAACCCCAGAAACCACACCCATGAATATCAATGCGCCCCTTTGTGATCGTTCACATTTGAACGACTTCCCTTTCGGCTTGTCTTCAATCCGGTGTCGTAGTTAAATACGAATAAAAACGTTGTATGTATGTCTTCATTAATTTCTAACCTTTTGTTGTAGCAATGTAAAATATGAAACCGTTTACGGATTTAGCTTGATAACCGTTGTTCGTCCGGTGACGTTGCAGCAATGCGAAAAAGAGAAGTGAACATTTTCGGTGGAAGAAAAACGGGTTTGTTACGATTTTTCACGTTATATGACAGTAACACCGTGTTTAGACCGGTAAATGGGCCGGTTTGTAACGGTTGTCAGTTGGGGCCTACCCGCTTAGCGGTTAGCGACGTAAGACGTTTCAAATCATAACCCGTGACCTCCAGCCAATAGGGGGCCAGGCCGCGCGCGCCGAAGCAGCACGGCGGGAATATGCTTTGACTTAGTGTTCTCCGTTGTGCGTTCTCTCCACAAACTGCCATATTCTCTTACTTTAACTAACGTGCTAATTCTCTTAGCACTTTAGCAATTTAGTTAAAGTAACTGGACATATAGACTTATTCATGCCCTGCTTTGAACATTGCCTGTTGGCGTGAAGAGCTAACGTTTGCATTCTCTCTCTGACAGTTCTGGGAGGTGATTAGTGACGAGCATGGTATTGATCCAACTGGTACTTACCATGGTGACAGTGACCTGCAGCTGGACCGGATCAATGTATACTACAATGAAGCCTCAGGTGCGTAAATGCTTTTTTTTTTTTTTTTTTTTTGAGTTTCATGAACTACATTATATTTTCTGAGAGATTTGCTCACCATAACTTCTCTTGTGTAGGTGGCAAATATGTGCCCCGTGCTGTGCTGGTTGATCTGGAGCCGGGTACCATGGACTCCGTGAGGTCTGGTCCTTTCGGCCAGGTCTTCAGACCAGACAACTTCGTCTTCGGTAACTTTTTTTTTTTTTTTTTTTTTTTTTTTTTTCTGCATCTGTGCAGACTGTTGAATCTGCTACCCATAATTTGCACCGTTTGTGTGACTCATAACCTGATTAATCTCTTGCAGGCCAGAGTGGAGCTGGCAACAACTGGGCTAAGGGTCACTACACAGAGGGTGCAGAGCTGGTGGACTCTGTCCTGGATGTGGTGAGGAAGGAGGCAGAGAGCTGCGACTGCCTTCAGGGTTTCCAGCTCACGCATTCCCTGGGTGGTGGTACCGGCTCCGGGATGGGCACCCTGCTCATCAGCAAGATCCGTGAAGAATATCCCGACCGCATCATGAACACCTTCAGCGTGGTGCCTTCCCCAAAAGTATCGGACACGGTTGTTGAGCCCTACAATGCCACACTATCGGTCCACCAGCTGGTAGAAAACACAGACGAGACCTACTGCATTGACAATGAGGCCCTTTATGACATCTGTTTCCGTACCCTCAAGCTCACAACCCCCTCATACGGTGACCTCAACCACTTGGTCTCTGCCACCATGAGCGGCGTCACCACCTGCCTCAGGTTCCCAGGTCAGCTCAACGCCGATCTGCGTAAGCTTGCTGTCAACATGGTGCCGTTCCCCCGTCTGCACTTCTTCATGCCAGGCTTTGCTCCCCTCACAAGCCGAGGCAGCCAGCAGTATCGCGCACTCACCGTGCCAGAGCTCACCCAGCAGATGTTCGACTCAAAGAACATGATGGCTGCCTGTGACCCACGCCACGGCCGCTACCTGACCGTGGCCGCCATCTTCCGTGGTCGCATGTCCATGAAGGAGGTAGACGAGCAGATGCTGAATGTGCAGAACAAGAACAGCAGCTACTTTGTTGAATGGATCCCCAACAATGTGAAGACCGCCGTCTGCGACATTCCTCCCCGTGGTCTCAAGATGGCCGCCACTTTCATTGGCAACAGCACCGCCATCCAGGAGCTGTTCAAGCGCATCTCTGAGCAGTTCACAGCTATGTTCAGGCGCAAGGCTTTCCTCCACTGGTACACCGGCGAGGGTATGGATGAGATGGAGTTCACCGAGGCGGAGAGCAACATGAACGACCTGGTGTCCGAGTACCAGCAGTACCAGGATGCCACCGCCGAGGAGGAGGGCGAGTTTGACGAAGAGGGTGACGAGGAGCTGGCCTAAGTGTGTCTCTTTTCCAAAGCTCTGCTGTCTGTTGTAATGTTCAGTCATTTCCAGTTTTCAATGTTCTTCCTACTGTTCTATTAAAGTTCTTCTGCGTATTTGAGTCTGCTGTCCTGGTTTTAATGACTGCATATATATATGAAGATGCTCACTGATTTAATGTAAAGATTATCCTACTTGATAGACTCTGCCCAGAGAATGTTTAATTTTTTTTTTTTTTTTTGTCAGGTGAGTTTTTCTGTAAAATGCCAGAACTAGAATCCAAAATGAGTTTATCCCAAGATATATTTTCTTATCTTACGTGTTGCTATCTTGAACATAATGCAGCTATTCCATGTGAGTGGTGTGAGCTGGTATGGTGTGCTGTAGGGGTGTAACGGTTCACCAAAACCACGATTCGGTTCGACTTCGGTTTTTGACTCACGGTTCGGTTCAAACCTCGGTTTTTAAAAACATACTGAAAAACCTTTTGGAAAACTTCCAGAAAAAATGTCTGGATTTTATTAAAGGATATATCAACAACATTAGTTATATTAACAAGTATAACACTTCTCTTTAAACAAGTCCACAACAAAAAAATTTTTTAAAAACACTTCTATTAATCTCTTAAGGAATACAACAAATAAACATTTGTCTTAAGACCAGTATACATTGTCTAAATAAAGTTAAAATGAAAAACTTCTTACACCAGTCTGAGGTATAACAAAAATAAATACAAAGCACTTCTCTTAAAGTGATGGTCCGGAGTGAAATGGACCCTAGGTCATTTCCACCATGACCTCCAGCCAAAAACCCCCTCGGAAGCATTTTTAGCGATGGTCAGCAGTGGTCAAGATAGGGCGATCAGCCGAACGGCTTTGTAATAGCGCTATGGTACTTACAGTATATCTCGTAAATGTCCCCACTAACAATGCATGGAGTGTTACCAAACTTCTGCAGTAGTACACATAGGGTCTGTACTCACAAAACGAGGCATTTTAAAGTTTGTAAGTACATCAGGAGTTTATTCAAAAAGAACACTTGCCTGATAGCTTCTAATGCTAAAGCTACGCACGGCACCGTGTTTACACAGCTTCTTCTTCGTTGGTGTTTCATGGCAGTTGGCGTATATCCAGCTGTTCCCGTCACGCGAGTTTCACGCCAGCGTATGAAAAAGTGTCGCCGATTTTTTTTATAAATGCTTGTCGACCTGATAATATAAGCATTTATGAAAAAATGTTTTTAAACGAAACCTTTTCATACCCTCGCGTGAAACTCGCGTCACGGAAACAGCCAGGTATACGCCGACTGCTATTAAACACCAACGAAGAAGAAGCTGTGTAAACACGGGGGACCCGCTAGCTCAGGTTTATTAGCCATCTTGAAACTAACCGGAGGGACCTGACACACGTGTGCGGTCGGGGCGGGGATGAACCGAGGTTCGGGAAGATAGAATGAGTTTCTGAACCGAAGTCCTCTGAACCGAGGTTTTCCGTTTCGGTTCAGAACCGTTACACCCCTAGTGTGCTGTATTTGAGCATTAATGCTAAAATTAAGTGTTTTTTTGTACTGGAGTCTACAACACCTTCCCCCAAAAAACATACAGATGTTGATAACTAGTCTGTGTTTTAATTGACCCAGATATGGAGTACATGCCAGTCTGTTCTAATCTGGATTATACTACATATACTTAGTTTTAGATATAATGACATTTTCCCAGTCAAAATGGTCTAGTTAGAATGTCAATAGAGAAACACATTGCCAGTATAAATCGTATTTCTAGATATCTAAAATGTTATTTCTTCCAGTCAAAGTTCAGTTTGAAGATCTCCTTAAAATGCTTAAATGGCCGTTTTAACATTTAATAGCTAGTGGGTGCCACGAATAAAAGGCCATTGGCTTCCGTTGTAGTTGGGTGGAGACTGGCTGCTCTGCATGGAGAGAAACCTGAACGTCCTTTTTCCTATTTGGGTAAACTGGACCTTTGAAAATGCAGCCAGACTTTCTGTCTTTCACCACATTGGAGCAGTAAATTATTAATGGAGGCACTACCTCTCATTTATCTGTATGTGTGCTTGCTTGTGATGTAAATTGTATTCGCCACTCAAATCCATGGAGCAGTTTTTCAAGATGAAGACTGGCTGGGTGGCTCCGACAAGGATTCATTTTAAAACCAGTTTAAATCTGAATGTATGTTTAAATGTGTTCATATTGTTTGTTTGATGTTATGGTCTGTATTTCTTGCGTATTTAATTATTTAATATTTACCCTTTCCCTGCGGCTGTAAACTGCGCAAATGTCCCTGTTGTGGGATAAATAAAGGATTATTGTATTTTAAAACCTGTTGTATGGAACTTTAAACTTGCTCAAAATGAATATAACATGTTATAATAAACGTGATTGACAGGCGGATCACACCAATAGTGGACAGGCATGTCAACACTTGATTGGTTCAAAACTGTGTCAGCGAATGATTTCCAAAAATGACCCAATAAACAGCCGAGCTGTTTATTGACGCGTGTAGGGCGGGCCTTGGTGTGGTATAAAAGTGAGTGTCGAGTCATCGAGGACGAGCACAGAGACAGGCAACGCCATTTATACGATCTTGTACCGCAGCATCTGAAGACGAAAAATGAGGGAAATCGTGCATCTCCAAGCCGGCCAGTGTGGAAACCAAATCGGTGCAAAGGTCAGTAAAGTGTCTTCGGCTTTTTATTCCTAACGTGACAATTTCCGTCCCGAAACACCGAGTTTCTGCCCTGGGAAGCAGCGCTTTGTGCTCTTACGCGCCACAGAAACCACACCCATGGAATATCAATGCGCCTCTTTGTGAACATTAACGTTTATGTTTCACTTAAACGAATCCCCTTTAGGACTGTCTTCCTTGCTTTTAATGTATCATTATTTAAATACAAATAAAAAACTATGTTTTAATGTTTTAAAATGTGTCTCTAAATTAACGTCTGCTTGTCTGTTTTAGCAAACCGTCTATGTTGAATATAAATGAAATCTCCGTGAACATTCATAACCGTTTGCGGGAAATCCGCATTGTTCGTTCGCTAACGTTGCCGCAATGCGAAAAAAGTGACGTGAGCATTTTCGGTGAAATGAAAATGGGCGTTGTACGATTCGTAACGTTAAACGAGTAGTGTGTTTAGATGAAACACCGGGCTTTTCTCTGTAAACGGGCTGTAAATTGTTTTTTGTAACTGTTCTCTGGTGGTGAATGAGGCCTGGTCGTTGAGGCCTACCCGTAGATGCCGTTTGAACAGCGCCCGTTTTTTTTGCCTGAAGAAGTAGCAAACATCCATTGGCGCATTACAGCGCCGCCGCCTGGCCTGGAATGTGCATGAGACGGTCTGCTGTGCTACATTTAATCCCCTAATTATTAAAATACTCATACCCTCTCTGAACTCCAACGTAACATGAACTATTAAAACTGGTGTCTCCAAATCGCCCTAGATATGACGTCCTCGTCCTTTCTCTTTTACCAGCTAATTTCACTCACTATTCTCTGGATATTATTAAATCAACCTATATTCCCCAGCCCCACCCTCCTGTCATTTTCCTATCATTCACAATGACGTGGAGTGTGTATATAGTGATTTGAGACCATGTTGGTGCAGATTAAATCGCAAGGCAGAGTTAACATTTGCATTCTCTCTCTGACAGTTCTGGGAGGTGATTAGTGACGAGCATGGAATTGATCCAACTGGTACTTACCATGGTGACAGCGACCTGCAGCTGGACCGGATCAATGTATACTACAATGAAGCCTCAGGTGCGTAAAATGCGTTTTTTTTTTTTTTTTTTTTTTTTTTTAACTACACTATATTCTGAGAGATTTGCTCACCATAACTTCTCTTGTGTAGGTGGCAAATATGTGCCCCGTGCTGTGCTGGTTGATCTGGAGCCGGGTACCATGGACTCCGTGAGGTCTGGTCCTTTGGCCAGGTCTTCAGACCAGACAACTTTGTCTTCGGTAACTTTTTTTTTTTTTCTCTGCATCTATGGAGACTGTTGAATCTGCTACCCATAATTTGCACCGTTTGTGTGACTCATAACCTGATTAATCTCTTGCAGGCCAGAGTGGAGCTGGCAACAACTGGGCTAAGGGTCACTACACAGAGGGTGCAGAGCTGGTGGACTCTGTCCTGGATGTGGTGAGGAAGGAGGCAGAGAGCTGCGACTGCCTTCAGGGTTTCCAGCTCACACATTCCCTGGGTGGTGGTACCGGCTCCGGGATGGGCACCCTGCTCATCAGCAAGATCCGTGAAGAATATCCCGATCGCATCATGAACACCTTCAGTGTGGTGCCTTCCCCAAAAGTATCGGACACGGTTGTTGAGCCCTACAATGCCACACTGTCGGTCCACCAGCTGGTAGAAAACACAGACGAGACCTACTGCATTGACAATGAGGCCCTTTATGACATCTGTTTCCGTACCCTCAAGCTCACAACCCCCTCATACGGTGACCTCAACCACTTGGTCTCTGCCACCATGAGCGGCGTCACCACCTGCCTCAGGTTCCCAGGTCAGCTCAACGCCGATCTGCGTAAGCTTGCTGTCAACATGGTGCCGTTCCCCCGTCTGCACTTCTTCATGCCAGGCTTTGCTCCCCTCACAAGCCGAGGCAGCCAGCAGTACCGAGCACTCACCGTGCCAGAGCTCACCCAGCAGATGTTCGACTCAAAGAACATGATGGCTGCCTGTGACCCACGCCACGGCCGCTACCTGACTGTGGCCGCCATCTTCCGTGGTCGCATGTCCATGAAGGAGGTAGACGAGCAGATGCTGAATGTGCAGAACAAGAACAGCAGCTACTTTGTTGAATGGATCCCCAACAATGTGAAGACCGCCGTCTGCGACATTCCTCCCCGTGGTCTCAAGATGGCCGCCACTTTCATTGGCAACAGCACCGCCATCCAGGAGCTGTTCAAGCGCATCTCTGAGCAGTTCACAGCTATGTTCAGGCGCAAGGCTTTCCTCCACTGGTACACCGGCGAGGGTATGGATGAGATGGAGTTCACAGAGGCGGAGAGCAACATGAACGACCTGGTGTCAGAGTACCAGCAGTACCAGGATGCCACCGCCGAGGAGGAGGGCGAGTTCGATGAAGAGGGTGACGAGGAGCTGGCCTAAATGTGTCTCTTTTCCAAAGCTCTGCTGTCTGATTTTTATGTTCCTATTCCTCTCCAGTATTCAGTCTTCTGACTGCTGTTCATGTTAAAGTTTTCCTGTATATTTGATGCCACATCGTTCACTGTGGCAGAGAGCACCATGAACAACCTGGTGTTTGAGTTCCAGCAGTACTAGGATGCCACTGCAGAGGATGGCGTGTTCGAGAGGGTGATGAGCACCAAATGTCTTTTTTCCAAAGCTCTGCTGTCTGTTGTAATGTTCAGTCATTTCCAGTTTTCAATGTTCTTCCTGCTGTTCTATTAAAGTTCTTCTGCGTATTTGAGTCTGCTGTCCTGGTTTTAATGACTGCATACTGTATATATGAAGATGCTCACTGATTTAATGTAAAGATAATCCTACTTGATAGACTCTGTCCAGAGAATGTTTAATTTTTTAATTTTTTTTTTGTCAGGTGAGTTTTTCTGTAAAATGCCAGAACTAGAATCCAAAATGAGTTTATCCCAAGATATATTTTCTTATCCAAAACGTTTCCTTAAGTGTGCACAATAGCTAAAAATAATAAACAATAAAGCAAAGTCATGCAGACAAGAACATGCATGGGAATATAACCATGTAATGAAAGCCTAAATGCAGCTGGGCCCCAGGCAGCCGTACGTGTTGCTATCTTGAACATAATGCAGCTATTCTACTGAAATGTTTCAAAGTACACAATCAGTGAATGAGCTGGTATGGTGTGCTGTATTTGAGCATTAATGCTAAAATTAAGTGTTTTTTTGTACTGGAGTCTACAACACCTTCCCCCCAAAAAACATACAGATGTTGATAACTAGTCTGTGTTTTAATTGACCCAGATATGGAGTACATGCCAGTCTGTTCTAATCTGGATTATACTACATATACTTAGTTTTAGATATAATGACATTTTCCCAGTCAAAATTGTCTAGTTAGAATGTCAATAGAGAAACACATTGCCAGTATAAATCGTATTTCTAGATATCTAAAATGTTATTTCTTCCAGTCAAAGTTCAGTTTGAAGATCTCCTTAAAATGCTTAAATGGCCGTTTTAACATTTAATAGCTAGTGGGTGCCACGAATAAAAGGCCATTGGCTTCCGTTGTAGTTGGGTGGAGACTGGCTGCTCTGCATGGAGAGAAACCTGAACGTCCTTTTTCCTATTTGGGTAAACTGGACCTTTGAAAATGCAGCCAGACTTTCTGTCTTTCACCACATTGGAGCAGTAAATTATTAATGGAGGCACTACCTCTCATTTATCTGTATGTGTGCTTGCTTGTGATGTAAATTGTATTCGCCACTCAAATCCATGGAGCAGTTTTTCAAGATGAAGACTGGCTGGGTGGCTCCGACAAGGATTCATTTTAAAACCAGTTTAAATCTGAATGTATGTTTAAATGTGTTCATATTGTTTGTTTGATGTTATGGTCTGTATTTCTTGCGTATTTAATTATTTATTATTTACCCTTTCCCTGCGGCTGTAAACTGCGCAAATGTCCCTGTTGTGGGATAAATAAAGGATTATTGTATTTTAAAACCTGTTGTATGGAACTTTAAACTTGCTCAAAATGAATATAACATGTTATAATAAACGTGATTGACAGGCAGATCACACCAATAGTGGACAGGCATGTCAACACTTGATTGGTTCAAAACTGTGTCAGCGAATGATTTCCAAAAATGACCCAATAAACAGCCGAGCTGACGCGTGTAGGGCGGGCCTTGGTGTGGTATAAAAGTGAGTGTCGAGTCATCGAGGACGAGCACAGAGACAGGCAACGCCATTTATACGATCTTGTACCGCAGCATCTGAAGACGAAAAATGAGGGAAATCGTGCATCTCCAAGCCGGCCAGTGCGGAAACCAAATCGGTGCCAAGGTCAGTAAAGTGTCTTCGGCTTTTTATTCCTAACGTGACAATTTCCGTCCCGAAACACCGAGTTTCTGCCCTGGGAAGCAGCGCTTTGTGCTCTTACGCGCCACAGAAACCACACCCATGGAATATCAATGCGCCTCTTTGTGAACATTAACGTTTATGTTTCACTTAAACGAATCCCCTTTAGGACTGTCTTCCTTGCTTTTAATGTATCATTATTTAAATACAAATAAAAAACTATGTTTTAATGTTTTAAAATGTGTCTCTAAATTAACGTCTGCTTGTCTGTTTTAGCAAACCGTCTATGTTGAATATAAATGAAATCTCCGTGAACATTCATAACCGTTTGCGGGAAATCCGCATTGTTCGTTCGCTAACGTTGCCGCAATGCGAAAAAAGTGACGTGAGCATTTTCGGTGAAATGAAAATGGGCGTTGTACGATTCGTAACGTTAAACGAGTAGTGTATTTAGATGAAACACCGGGCTTTTCTCTGTAAACGGGCTGTAAATTGGTTTTTGTAACGGTTCTCTGGTGGTGATTGAGGCCTGGTCGTTGAGGCCTACCCGTAGATGCCGTTTGAACAGCGCCCGTTTTTTTTGCCTGAAGAAGTAGCAAACATCCATTAGGCGCATTACAGCGCCGCCGCCTGGCCTGGAATGTGCATGAGACGGTCTGCTGTGCTACATTTAATCCCCTAATTATTAAAATACTCATACCCTCTCTGAACTCCAACGTAACATGAACTATTAAAACTGGTGTCTCCAAATCGCCCTAGATATGACGTCCTCGTCCTTTCTCTTTTACCAGCTAATTTCACTCACTATTATCTGGATATTATTAAATCAACCTATATTCCCCAGCCCCACCCTCCTGTCATTTTCCTATCATTCACAATGACGTGGAGTGTATATAGTGATTTGAGACCATGTTGGTGCAGATTAAATCGCAAGGCAGAGTTAACATTTGCATTCTCTCTCTGACAGTTCTGGGAGGTGATTAGTGACGAGCATGGTATTGATCCAACTGGTACTTACCATGGTGACAGCGACCTGCAGCTGGACCGGATCAATGTATACTACAATGAAGCCTCAGGTGCGTAAAATGCGTTTTTTTTTTTTTTTTTTTTTTTTTTTTTAACTACACTATATTCTGAGAGATTTGCTCACCATAACTTCTCTTGTGTAGGTGGCAAATATGTGCCCCGTGCTGTGCTGGTTGATCTGGAGCCGGGTACCATGGACTCCGTGAGGTCTGGTCCTTTCGGCCAGGTCTTCAGACCAGACAACTTTGTCTTCGGTAACTTTTTTTTTTTCTCTGCATCTATGGAGACTGTTGAATCTGCTACCCATAATTTGCACCGTTTGTGTGACTCATAACCTGATTAATCTCTTGCAGGCCAGAGTGGAGCTGGCAACAACTGGGCTAAGGGTCACTACACAGAGGGTGCAGAGCTGGTGGACTCTGTCCTGGATGTGGTGAGGAAGGAGGCAGAGAGCTGCGACTGCCTTCAGGGTTTCCAGCTCACACATTCCCTGGGTGGTGGTACCGGCTCCGGGATGGGCACCCTGCTCATCAGCAAGATCCGTGAAGAATATCCCGACCGCATCATGAACACCTTCAGCGTGGTGCCTTCCCCAAAAGTATCGGACACGGTTGTTGAGCCCTACAATGCCACACTGTCGGTCCACCAGCTGGTAGAAAACACAGACGAGACCTACTGCATTGACAATGAGGCCCTTTATGACATCTGTTTCCGTACCCTCAAGCTCACAACCCCCTCATACGGTGACCTCAACCACTTGGTCTCTGCCACCATGAGCGGCGTCACCACCTGCCTCAGGTTCCCAGGTCAGCTCAACGCCGATCTGCGTAAGCTTGCTGTCAACATGGTGCCGTTCCCCCGTCTGCACTTCTTCATGCCAGGCTTTGCTCCCCTCACGAGCCGAGGCAGCCAGCAGTACCGAGCACTCACCGTGCCAGAGCTCACCCAGCAGATGTTCGACTCGAAGAACATGATGGCTGCCTGTGACCCACGCCACGGCCGCTACCTGACCGTGGCCGCCATCTTCCGTGGTCGCATGTCCATGAAGGAGGTAGACGAGCAGATGCTGAATGTGCAGAACAAGAACAGCAGCTACTTTGTTGAATGGATCCCCAACAATGTGAAGACCGCCGTCTGCGACATTCCTCCCCGTGGTCTCAAGATGGCCGCCACTTTCATTGGCAACAGCACCGCCATCCAGGAGCTGTTCAAGCGCATCTCTGAGCAGTTCACAGCTATGTTCAGGCGCAAGGCTTTCCTCCACTGGTACACCGGCGAGGGTATGGATGAGATGGAGTTCACAGAGGCGGAGAGTAACATGAACGACCTGGTGTCCGAGTACCAGCAGTACCAGGATGCCACCGCCGAGGAGGAGGGCGAGTTTGACGAAGAGGGTGACGAGGAGCTGGCCTAAACGTCTTTTCCAAAGTTCTGATTTAATGTTCAACGTTCTTTCCAGTAGTCAGACTTGTCTGCTGTTCATGTTAATAAAAGTTCTCCTGCATATAGTTCTGCCGTCCTGGTTTTTATAATCCTCCTCACTGACTTAATGTACAGATAATTCTAGGTGATGAAGCACAAAATGCAAGTTTTTACTGAAATGTAAAGTACACATGAGCTTCTGTGTGCTGTATCTGCTTATGGACAAAAAATTATCTTAAGTTTAAAACGACTGATACAGCTGTATATAACTAATGTCTTTAATGAACCAGATTAGAGTGCATGGACCTCTGCTCTGTAATATGGATTAGACTACCTCTCAATTTACTGCACAACTGCTGTTGGGATCAGAACTTGAGACTGAAGGTTTTTAAAAGGTATTATCGATTGTGACGCAGAACCCAAAGCAAGTCTGGTTACCTATGATAAAGTGTTCCAGGAACGGTAGGTGATGTGAATTCTACCAGTTCTCTGATTTAGAAGGTTCTACAGATTTCAAAACTATGCAGACATGTTCATTGGTATGTAGCTCCCTGCTGGAGGGATTCTGGTTGTAGTCACTAGGTGGCAGTGTTTAACCTTTCTCCACTACAAGTACTCTACTGTGATAACAGGAGCTACAACTACCAATGTCCAAATGTGAGACAGAAGTTTGTATATGTTGCAGCCAGACTGGTTGCCCGGCTAAAGAGAGGCATTGTGGGTAAACCACCACCATCCATGTAGACCAGGGGTGGCTGCGATTGCGGACTTGCTGCCGGACCCAGCACAGAGCAGCATTTTTATTATAAAAGGACTGGTCCATTTCTGCTCACGCCCCAAGTCTTAAGTGAGGTCCCAACACTGATCTGTGATAGGTCTGTAGCCCCAGTGGGTCCCGCCCCCTATAGGGTTGAAAACGTGAGGAACTAGTGTTGTAGTCTCACCCCCTCTCACCAAAGCAGCCTCCAATGATGCAAAACGACAATATTTCTGCATCGCAGGCTCGGAATCTTGCACGACTATTAAATAGTACTGGGTTTCTAACAATACAAAGCTTAATGCAAATGGGTGAAGTAATTCTTTATGTTCCATGTTCATTTATAGGCTACAACATTTCAGCTACTTTTCAACTTAAATTGAAGTTTAGTGAAGTTATACTTTGTACAATTTTTTTTAGATGTTATAATCCGTAATGTTATCTGTATATGAGATATACAGAACTGTTTCATTAAAAATAGGTCAGTGAGTACAGAGCAGAGACAGCGAGGGTCAGACTGCCAGCTACAGAGAGAGCCAGAGCCTGCCTGAATGTAAATAGGGTTGTAAATAGTGCTGTTCTTGCAAAATACATTTCTCACTTAATTGCCCTTAGGATACCATTGTTGAACTTACCAATTTTACATAACAGGCAGAAGTCGTAATTTTTAATGTTCACAGTCCAAAATGCAAAGGTAATATACACCTTTCCTATTGGCTTAAAGAGCCGACACATACACGAAAAATGCACTGTAAAAGTAATTATTTACAGTTGCAGCAAGAGGTCAGTAGTGGCTTTCATTTTCCTTATAAATTTGGCTCCCCCAAGGTGACTGAAACTGAATAAGAATATGTGCGTAGAGGACACACATACTAATAGGCACGTCCAAATACAGGCATAACTACAACATAAAATAACAGAACAGCCTGACAACCATGATATGATTTTACATAAACAATTTACTATAAGATAAAAGTAGAATATCTCTGTCAAAGTAATCTCCATCTAATGAGTGAACATTGTTGCTGTCATGTCATTGAGAATACTTTAATTTCCATGTTACCAGAAGAAAATCATATAAATTGTTATATGTTGAATAAAAGTAATGAAAATCATCTTGTGACCCCCCTATGTGTCTCTTGAAAAAAGGAAAAGAGAGAGAGAGAGACCCTAACCCAACATACGCATTGCAACCACTACATGGCCCAAAGCACCAAATACAATTAGTATTAACATTAGACAGAAAATAACCATATTTGGATTAGGGTTAGGGGTTAGGGATTAGGGTAAGGGTTAGGGGTCAGAGTTAGGGGTTAGGGTTAAGGTTGGGGTTATAATGTTACAATTTACAGGACAGGAAAATTGTCATTTAGGTCAAACAGCGTTGATAAACACTTCTTCCTATTTGGGTAAACTGAACCTTTAAAAGTGCAGCCAGACTTTCTGTCGTTGGCCACATGGGAGCAGTAAAGTATTAATCGAGGAACTACCTCTCATTTAGCTGTGTATGTGTGTGTGTGTGTGTGTGTCTGTGTGTGTGTGTGTGTGTGTGTGTCTGTGTTTGTAATTCGATAGCTCTAGCTTGTGTTTGAACTCATCCACTTGTTTACAATGAAGCACATGTTCATCAGTAATCTTCTGTCTCTATAAACTCAGAAATGTATGTAAATGCAAACATGACTTCTAATTAGATTCAAGTAAATATAATGAAATGGTGGATGCTGCCTGAGCCCATCATCCCTTAAGTGTTTACTCTCCTTCTATCAAATGGCTTCATATGTCACATGGGGATCAATCAAATGCGCTTGTTTGGTTATGTGCGTTGTTAATAAACTGATTTATGGCAGAGCGAAGACACGATCAAGTGGTTCCATTAGCAGCTCTATGTTCTCGGCCATCTGGAGCAGCGCACATTTAGACTGCATGGGAGGGAAGATAAGGCTAACCATCCAGAACGAAGCCCAACCCACCGCTGCACACACACACATACACACCTTGTGATGTACAACCCCTGTGTGTGTGAGATGACTATTTACTTGTGAGCCAGGCAGCAGAGGAAGTGGCTGGTTGATAGAGGCTCCTATCAGGCCGCTCACATGTTCGTGTGACAACATCTGCAAACGGCGACTTCCTGTCTCTCTAGGGGTTCTGATGTGTAGATGGGCGATCGGGGAGGAAGGTACAAGATCAATAGGGATCATGATGTAAACACGGGCTGGGTGGATGAAACCAGTTTAAATTTAGACGTATTAAATGTAAACATTTTATCGTCAGATTTTAATTCAAACATATTTATTTAATTTTGTTGTCCAAAACTTGAAACATGAACCAGTATTAACTTAGAACTTACACAAATGCATCCATCTGGATTCTGGTGTGAAGATGCTAACAAATTTAGCTTCATAATTCAAGGTCAACTTTACAGCTAAGTGTTAAAGTCATCTTTGTAGCAACCTGTCAATCAGCAGGTAGCCCCGCCCCTAAATCATCCCCTGCTTTCTGGTCTGTTTGACTCTAAATGGATCATAATGTACTAAATGAACATCATGCTGGAATGAAGGAGACTTGGAACTAGAGATTGAGACCATAAACACATGTTTGCAAAGTTTACTGAGATAATAAATCAAAAGAGAAGTAGAGTCATTTCCCCATAGACTTCTATACAATCAGAAAAGAGTTGCCCCCTGGTGGCCAGAATACAAGTTTAAGGCACTTCAGTTTGTCTTCACTTCACTAGAACAGGAGGTCGCTGCCTGATTGGTACTCACTTAAGAGGCTTAGGGAGTGTTGCCTGCTTTGTTTTATTTTCAGCTTTGAAGTTTTGTATTATTTTTTCTCTCCCTATGGTTACTTTAAATTTACCAAAGGGAAACAATTAATTAAAGTTAATTATCAAAAATAATTAAATGGCATAGCTTCAATCTTGGGTCAGAGTGGATACCAGCCTGTATGGGTGGATGCTGTTATCATGATTCACACCCACCTTCTAATGAACACACACACACACACGAGTGTGGGTGAGACGAGGAGCATCGTCGCTGAGTAAATGTAACTACATGAAACAGAAGTGGTTTGTTCCGTTGAATGGAACAATGCAGTGTGTGTTATTCTGTTATCTCTCAGCAGCATTGGAACATCTCTTGCTCTCAGGAAGCAGCTTATCAACATGGACACAGAAGTTGAAATAATTTTGAAGTTTCTACGTTGCTCCACTAAAAGCCGCAAGGTGACAGAGGTTGAACAAAGCAGACGGATGAAAGAGACCTCCCACTGCTCCTCCGCACCAACCCACAGTCAAACAATCGCCATGTCCACGCCTCCCGTTCAGGACTCCCATCAGCCTCGCAGTGGGGGGGTCTGGTCAGAAAGGGAAGGAAATTGCTCTGAATTTCTAGGTAATTGAAAACACCTCTATCCCCTTGTGTCTCTACCTGCTCTGAACCCTCCACACCCCTTCTTCCTGCTTCCACCTTCTATACTAACACCCTCCTAATGGCCCCCCCTTCCCGTCCCGTCCCCCAGCCGACTCAATTGATGCAAACGATTGAGCCCCCATTTGCCGTCTGGAGGAGAGGCGACCCGCCTGTATGGCTGCTCGCTCTCTCCTGCCCCACCTTCTACCAATTGCAGGTATTGATGCCCTGCCATTGTTTCCGGCTGCCTGGGGGGCCGAGTGGTTTCAGGGAAAATTGGGGACCCCTCGGGTGTTTGATGGCTTTTATCGATTCACATCAGACTCCCCAGTTCCCGTTTACCCTCTGCTATGCTGCACGAGCCTTTTAGACAGCAGCTGTATCTGCAGAGCACCTATTGTTCAGAGTATTATTCTGTTCTACCGATAGGACTGATCAGTCAGAAGTAAACGTTGTCTTTTTACATCTCAAATTAAAGTTGCTCTACGTTCAAATGTCTCCCATTAATTGCATGAATAATATATATATATATATATATATATATATATATATATATATATATATATATATATATATATATATATAACAAGGAATAAACAACCTCAATCTTTCTTTATAACACAAGAATGTACACACACAACCAGCAGGAAAAGGAATATTTCAAGGACACCAGAACCTTGACTTGTGTGCAGTATAATGCAGATAAGATGTTTTTGTGACTGCAGCAGGAATAATCCCTGGTTGTATTTAGATAGTCTGTAGAAGTGGGCGTTGTCATGGTGGCCCTATTGGTGTGGACTACGATGTTGAAGTCTCAAATTTGGCATTTTGTACATCGCCAGCTTGGAATTTTTGCAACAAGTGAAGGAAGTGACCATTTTTGGACTGTGCCTATCATCCAGTGGGAGCACCCACAAAGGTCACATGTCATTCTGTGTTTCACAACTTATCAGCTTTTCCAGAGCTTTCAGCCACATCTCTCAGTATTCATCCTTTGAATTGGCTCAGGTACCATAATGTGACCTGAGACAGTCAGAACGAGTTCGTAGGTGGAGCTCAAATGTCCTTTTGGATTACGTTTAAATAATGTACATTTATAAAAGTCTGACAGACTGAACTTTATGGCAACAAATGAACACAATTTGTTCAGCAGTCATTTACCTTGCTGGTTTGATCTGTAGATGTGGATTTGTGGAAATATTGGTCATCCTCACTACTCTGACTCTGACCTGAGCACATCTACACTTTTAAGGAGTCACACTTTCTGCCATGTCTGAAACACAAATGAGCCTGAGCAGCATTGGCACACAGCTGAAGACACAAAAGTGTGGTACGACCAGAAACGCCAACGATCTCTGGAATACGGAGAGCAGAGCTGCAGTAACGAGTCCTTCGCACCAAATATGGAGACAAAATCAAAAGTGCAATGACAAGGATGCAGGTTAGCACTCTAACAGCCTGTTGAGATGTAGAACAACCAGCGAGCTCACAGAAATAGAGCTTTGTTGTGCTCATCGTTGTGAAGGAGAGACGAGGTGAGAACTTACTCCAGATCAGAGAGCAGGCTCTCCAAGCCAATAACCACCTCTTCATCAGCACCCTGCGACTCCACATTCACCCACTGGAACATACATCAGTTGGAAACGCACGACGCCCGCTCTCCAAATATTTAATTTTCTACTTGAGGGGTACCTCTCGTTTATATAACGGAGAATCCTCTCAATTAGAGCACCTGGGTGGGAGGAACACACACGCACACACACTCATACACACGTACACGAATACACACATACATGCATACACTCTGAACTGGACTGGGAGGTAAAATGATGCTTTCAAGAACACAATAACTACTATTTGTCACATCTGTTCCTTAAATCCTGTCATGTTTTATTGGCTATCATCTTTTTGTTTCCATTTCCTGTTTTATTTTGGAAATTTACTGTTCTACCTTCAGATATCTTGACCTCCCGTCTTCATGTGTTAGATTTACATTTAGGTCATTTAGAAGACGCTTTTGTCCAAAGCGACTTACAATAAGTCAATAAGTGTTCCTTCCTGATTGATGCCCCATCGTCTCCTGTTGCAGGACGGCAGCTTTATAAGGGCCTGTAGAGCTAAATGAACCAATGACATCAGAAACACAACTACACTCTAAGTATCAGTCAGTTAACTTCACCAACACTTCTAAGTCCCTTCAAATCCAGTCCTGAGGTCCAGGGAGCCACGGGTCCACCTTCCTGATGATCCACCTGCCTGATGATCCACCTGCCCGATGATCCAGCTGCAGCCACGTGCCATCCTGACAGGTTGTGATCGTTTGCTCTGCTTGGAGCTGATGTGTTGTATTAGTATGAGCACAGGCAGCAAGCTGTGCAAACAGAGCCAGCAGGATGTGGGTTTGATCTGAGGCTAAAGGTGGGGGGGAAGTGGTGCCAACAGGTCTGGACCCCACAGACTGGAACCAGTCAAAGCTCCCATTATTTGAGTTTAAACTAAGCAAAGGTTACTGGAGTTAGTGACTTTGGGGATGTAACTTTATTGTTGTGTTGATGCATTCACATGGAATCAGACCCACGGACAAAAAAACAAGCAGTCTGACCGAAGGATGGCCAAACAAAGCATGCATGAAGATATGTTGCTATGGCGATGGAATAAGCTATATGAAATCTATTGTGATGTAGCTATAAAATGCAGCTTTCCTATTGAAAGTGTACTGCATGTCCTCCTTGTGTGACGGATCTGTGTAACAGGTCCCTGAAGGCCTCATTCACTGAATGTTTGTGTAACAGGTCCTTGAATGCCTCATTCACCAAATTTCTGTGGTCGCTAATGTAACTTTAGTGCTAAATGTCTCGCTGAATCCATGTGAAGTTTGTTTGGAATGATCCTTTATTTTAAAGCAGTCAGTCTTTCATCGTCTTTCCACCCTGTTGCATGATGGGACAGTAACATTGTCTTCCGGTGCTGTGTGGACTTTTACATTTCATCTTCCTAATCTCAGCCATGAACTTGAGAACTCTTCAAATGAGGGTTCGTCTGTAAAGCAGCCAATAAGGAATGAGCCGTGTTTTTATTGGTGCAGAGAGGTGTAGTTTAGGTTTCAGGTTATGAGCTCGCCTTAGGTGGTCCTGGGTCTTGGTGGGGCCGTGGGCTGAGCAGGCAGCGTATCTTGGAGGGAACCGCTATTCTGCTGCCTCACCAAACTGCAAACCAAACCAGATGGGCTCATTTATGACCAATTAGCAGTGCGCTGTGAACGGAGCGCCGCTGACTCAATGAGCATTGGTGTTATTCCAGCTTTCATCTGAGTTCATGAGAAATGTGGCGGATTTTAAGGTTTGGGTGCATACTTGACCCCAGATGCATGAGGGAATTGGAAACCTGGTTCTGAGATTTGGAAGAGGGGATCAGACCTTGATGACTAGCTAGAGAGTATTATTGTTTTATAGTAAACTAAACACACTTGGTTGTCTCATAGGTCGTCCCGGAGGTCGTCTCAGAGGTTGTCTGAGAGGTCGTATCATAGGTCGTCTCAGAGGTCATCTCAGAGGTTGTCTGAGAGGTCATATCAGAGGTTGTCTCAGAGGTCGTCTCATAGGTCGTCTCAGAGGTCGTCTCAGAGGTCGTCTCAGAGGTCATCTAAGAGGAGGAACGAGGAGAGACCACCTCAGTGTGAACAGGGAGAGCCGGGAAGCTGTAACAGAAGGAGATGTTTTGAAGACGTGTTATGTGGGCGACCCGCCAACAGGGGGATTTAACGAGCATTGATCCGAAGAAGATTAAAGCCACTCACACGAGGCCGCCGTTGTATCATCAACATGTTTATGATGCACAGCAACTTGAAGAGTATTGTAAATGTGCACGACGAGCAAAAGTTCACCTTACACTTGATGCGCCAGCGCTTATCATATTTTAATACGTCACACTATAGCGTCGGTGTGTTCCACGTCACGTTCTCACTGGTTCCTCAAAGCCGGGATGCTTCTATAGAAGGAGACGCCGTTGTGCCGTTCTTTCTAAACGCTGCGACTGCGGCGTTTCGACAGCTCTCCTCTCCGTGTAAAAATGCTGAGTTCTTCCACTTAACCGCTGAACAGGAACACAACGAGGTCGCCGGGCTGCTTCTAACACGGCAGCAGAGACACGAGTGTCCTGTTACTGAAAGGGGGGTTCGAGTCCGATGCAGGAATGTTGCTCTTGTCTACCCCGGCCTTCCTCCCCCCTCATGCTCCTCTAATCGTTCCCTCCATCAATTCTTTGGCCTTTCCTTGACTCCCTCTGTGATGGTCCACTTCACTTCACTCATAAACAAGCCCCCCCCAGCCCCTTCCACACCTCCATACTCCTGTCTGCCTCTCGCTGCCTGCCTCTGAGTCACATCAGACCTTTTAACAGTAATTAGTTGAGGGACTGCAGCACAGCAAGACATTTCCCTCATTCCTCACCATCTCTGGGTCTCTGGGAGGAAAGGTACGACAAAATAATGTAGGCGGAGCCTTCTCAGAGAACGACGGGTTCATCACACACATCCAGATACAACCGGACTGAAGCTTTTTGTTGTCTTTATTTTGTGCTTCACAAGATAACGACATGAAAAGGTCCTCAAAGCAGCTGCTGCACACATCTGTGCGTTTACTCAGAATGATACAGATACAAGAAAAGGTTGTTGATGCACCCAAACATGGACTCCACCTCGAGGCGGGCTGGTTTCTCCCTGAGGAGGAGATCCCGACGGGTACCAGCCTCCTACGACAGGAAGCCTCTCGATGAATACTCCTTCCTCTAATTGTCCCTGCGCCGCTTATCAATGCTGCCAATCCAAACTACAGCGGAAACACCATCTTCCTTTACAGTCGGGAAGAACACGGAGGAGAGACGGGAAACGGGAGACGAGGAGACAAGAAGACAAGAAGACAAGAAGACAAGGAGACATGATGCTGAGATGAGGAAACGGGGATACGAGGAGACAAAGAGACAGGGAGACGAGGAGATGGGGAAACAGGGAAACAGGAGACAAGGAGATGAGGGGACCAGGAGACTGGGAAACGCGGAGATGAGGAGACGGGTAGATGGTGAGACGGGGCAACTAAGAGATGGGAAGAGGAGGAGACGAGGGTGCTTGCCAGTCTCTTCCATGTTCAGGGAGGGGGTTGAGGGACGGGGTTGAGGGAGGCGGGTGAGGGAGGGGGGTGAGGCACTTGTAACATCCTTGTGAGTATGTTCACGTGCACAGACACAATTCCTGCCCTCTGACTACAATCAATCAATCAATGAAGCTGTTTTCCTCAGGGTGAGGATTCCTTGAAATGAGCTCATCGTGAGCGGTGTGGCGCCCGCTGACCTGCTGCCACGGCGGTTAGATAAGCCCACTTCAGGCTTTGATCTTCCACAACCAGAGCAGACATCCACTTGTTTACATTTCCTCTCCCAATATGGACCAGCTGATATTGCTCATCAGTCGGCCAGCAGCGTTAGCATTAGCAGCATTAGCAGCATTAGCAGCTTTAGCAGTGTTAGCAGCGTTAGCAGTGTTAGCAGCGTTAGCAGCGTTAGCAGAGCTGTTCTCACATGGTTATCACAACGAATGGCGTCCTGATAACGTCGCACAGACCAAGATTCAAGCTGCTCATCGGCTTTCCTGTAGGAATTTTTATTCAGACATGCAGCTGTGTTCACCACTTTCACCATGATACAGCGACTGCATGGTGTGTGTGTGTGTGTGTGTTTGGAGGAGAGCTTGCCTTCACTAAACTCTCCGTTCATTATCAGCGCAGACATCTGGAAGTGTCTGCCGTCTGGCTCCACTCGGCTTATCAGTTTCTCATTGGCTTACGTAATTATAGAAAGAGAAAACACACACATGGCTTTGTGTGTGTGTGTGTGTGTGTAGCCATGCATCCACTCAAAGCCATGTGTGTGTGTGTCCATACACACATACGCAAAGAGGCATTTAGCAGCCCACCTAAATCCAAAATAGATCAACTTAACTCCTGGTGGCAGCAGAGTGGCTGCACAGACCATCATAGACCATCACAGACCATCCATCCATCCATCCATCCATCCACCGTCTACCGCTTATCCTGTATTCAGGGTCGCGGGGGGCTGGAGCGGATCCAGCTGACATTGGGCGAAGGCAGGATACACCCTGGACAGGACGCCAGTCTATCACAGGGCTGACATGTAGAGACAAACAACCATTCACACCTACGGGCAATTTAGAATCATCAATTAACCTATCCCATCACAGACCAGTAAGTCTGATATACTGGTTTTATTAATCCATCACAGACCAGAAAGTCTAATATTCAGGTTTTATTACTAGAATCCATCACAGCGTCCTATTTACCAGCTATTCACCCTATTAAAGCATTCCATAATAGAATGCCTCAAATATGTTCATCAAAGTTGAATGTATTTTAAAAACCTAAAAGATTTGCGGTTTTGTGGAGAGACATGGTTCTGCTTTACTCTGAGGTCATGACCAGCAGAATAAACACAGCAGAAGATGAGGCTAGAGATTGTTGGAGACCTCCAGGCCTCTAGACCTCTTACCCAGCAGCACCCTCTCTAACCTTCACAGAGAAAGTTCAGTTCAGCAGAAACAATCCCACCAACCTCAAACTGTCAGGCTTCTTTTTCTGGTTAAAGATGAGTTCATCAAACTAGTAAGAGGCCACCTTGTCTACCAGCCCCCCACCACATCCATGGCCCCCTATTGTAGTAGCTGTGCAGGTGTATGGCTGCTGATAAGAAGTGTAGGGGGCCCGTGGTTCATCAAGGTGAGGCAGCATCGGGCCCTCGGCCCTGCGCTGGCATTTCCAAACTGGGGAGCATCTACCGAGGGGAGCAGCTGCTTATCAAGCCGACTGACTGAGGACCAGGCGCCCAGCGGAGCCACGGGGACTTGAACTCCCGGCCTGTATCCCAGCATCTCACCCAACAGTGTCTGGCAGTGGGGCCCTGCTCTCAGGGTGAGCCTGAACACCCCCCTCCGTTTCTGAACCGGGACTGTACACCTCTCACCCTGTTCTGCTATGATATCTCTGTCTGAAATGCCAAACCTACACACACACACACACACACACACACACACACACACACACACATTAACACTGACATTTCAGCTGCACCTCTCCTGATCAGCATACTCTCCTTTGTGCACTCGGCTCTTCAGAATGATATCGATGGTGAGTGGCTGTCGCTTGTAGGTGAACGTTAATTTATTGTTGCCTCAAATATGTAATCAGCAGAATGGGAGAGTCAACAAAAGGCTGTTTTAAGGGCAACATGTCTGCTGCTTTTATCAGTGTAAGATATGTGAACACAAAACACATTTTAAATGAGAAATGAATACATTTGAACCAGGCAGCAACTTCCGGTTCTTAAAAGTAAAGCCAAGTCCGAGGTGCCTTAAACTGTCATCCTCTCGGCTGGCCACCAGGAGGGCGACTCCTCTCTGATTGTATGGAAGTCTATGAGAAAATGACGGTACTTCTCTCTTGATGTATTATCTCAGTTAACATTGTAAACATGAGTTTATGGTCTCAATCTCTAGTTTCAAGTCTTCTCCAATCCAGCATGATGTTCATTTAGTCAATTATGTTCCATTTAGAGTCAAACAGACCAGAAAGCAGGGGATGATTTAGGGGTGGGGCTACCTGTTGATTGACAGGTTGCTACCTGACATTGTCGTTGTCCATTATGGGAGTTGTTTCTGTTTTTTTCTTACAATTCTAACCCGTTCACAGTGTGTTGTTAATTTATTTTGGAAGGCAAAAATACCTGACTAAGACTTCAAATCAGCAGTCCACTCATGGATGGGTGACTACATCATCCGATAAAAAATACTTCTCATCAAAATATATTAAAGTACAACGATACATGGCAAATTGAAGTACTCTTCTTTTATTTCCCCCTATACAACCTCTCATAAAACAAGAACAAGGTATCATGGGGGGATCCCATAAAAGGGCTCTAAAAGTAGTGACTGTTAATATTCCTAAAAATAAAAATAACGGAGCTAGGGAACTCGTCTTCGGTCCACCCATTCCTGGGACATGTGAGCCTTGTCCCGTTAAGTGAATTGCATTATACCTTTCTCAGGTAAAATGTAAAAATTCACCTGAAACATATTTTCCGACTAATGTTGGGTGAAAATCACCCGAACACGTGCCTGTTGAAACAGCAGGGATGAGAGCAGGAAGCATGCCTGCGATGACACAGTGAGCAGACTGAAGCTAAGCCGGATTCATGACGTGTTCTTAAACCACAGAAATGTTTGGAGCTGTGTTCTCCTCTTGACGAATCCCACGTCTTTGGCATATTTTCACTCGCCTTCCCGCCATTACGATGGGACCCGAACAACGGTCTGCTGGGTGGAGAAACCCTCCAACATGGCAGCTGGGAGGTTTCTCCCTCTCCCCCTTCCCTTCCTGTTCATTTCCTGCTGCAGGGCATGTGTGTGACAGGGGGCGTGGCCATGGGCGTGGTTGGGGGCCTGGCTTCTCCTGCTACAGCTAACGAGGCACACCTGTTCTCACCTCGTCACCCTGACAATGAAAGCCTGTCTTCACACGACTCTGGTAGAGTTTTACATAGATGTTGGTGAGCTACCGGTGTTTGAGTTCACTAGTGTTTTTCTTGTGTGTGCAGATTTCCCATGAGCTTCCGCTGCTCGCTGCTCTTGTGTCTGTTCCTTGTGCTCTCATATCCCCTCCAGAGATAATTATCCTCCGCTGCCGTCCCTGTTCTTTTATGAAACCCCTTTTTTACCTGCCCATCTCTGCCTCTGGTCTCCGAAAACAGAGCTTCAAGCCGCTCCATTTCCAGTTGTGCTACTGCAGGGACTTAGTGTGTTTATTGAAATATAAATCTGAAAACTGTCTAGATGTCTCAGATTATTTATGTCCTGCTGCTAATTTGCTTTTCCATCTAAGATCTATTAGATTTGTTGGCTTTGCTAAATATTTGAAGCCCGAGTTTAGGGATTGCCTCCCCGACATAAAGTAGAGCCAGTATGTTTGTAGGTTTGTGTTTGTTTCTGCTTCTTTTGTCCGTGATGAGAAGTTCAGCCTTTCGATAAAACTCAACTCTGATCCACAGATGGAGCGTTTCTCGGACTTCCGCCGAGATAAAAATAGTGTGACATCGGGGGAATGATATATGATCTCAGTCATTCATCTAAATTGGACAAATGAGGTCCACACATCTGAGCTGTGAAAGCCCCTCCCCCGCCCAGTAGGACGAATGAATGGGCCAATGTAATGGAGGTGGTGTGTGTGGTGTCCATGCACACACACACACACACACAGTACGGGTCTCCATGTGAATGCCTGCCAGTGTGGTTGTGTGTGTGCATAAATATAAATACACATTATCATTGCCTCCATGACCTTCCATAGCATCAGCAGGATTATCTGTTTCCAGCTCTTTGTGTGTGGGAGAGCGAGAGAGTGAGCGGCAGCATTGTTGCATCTGCTCCTCATTAAAGGGCGCTAATGAACGCACGTGGGTTCCACCTGGTTTGGCGGCGGCAGGGGGTTGATGAGGGCGCGGCCTTTCCCAGCTCCGCCATCATAAAAATGCTCTCAAGACAAACAGGGGAGCTCGATCCCCAGACGCTCATCTGACAACAGTTTGGCAGTTCCTCCTCTAATGATGAAGGTGATGCTCAGCGGCGGCGTTGCTCGGCAGGACTGTAACTCTACCTGGAACACACCAGATTCCCATAAGAGAGGAGGACCTGAAGGGAGCCTGAACGTCCACCAGCTTGTCTGTCAAGCTGCTACAGAGCTTTTAAACATCCTGGTGGACACGCTGTGCCAGTGGAGCCAACAGTGAATACATG
Organism: Chelidonichthys spinosus; assembly: GCA_029853015.1. Lineage (NCBI taxonomy): Eukaryota > Metazoa > Chordata > Actinopteri > Perciformes > Triglidae > Chelidonichthys > Chelidonichthys spinosus. The sequence continues at coordinate 12,903,574 of CM056831.1, forward strand.
TGAACCAGACGGCAACTCCCAGGTCTGAAAAGTAAACCCAAAACTGAAGTGCCTTAAACTGTCATTCTCTCTTCTGGCCTTCAGGGGGCGACTCCTCTGGTTGCAAAGAGAAGTCTGATTGCTGTTGACAAAGAGTTGTACCTTACACTGTCAGAGAAACAGAATGTTCTTAGGCATTTTAACTAATGACAGATGAGATACACTGAATCAGTAGAGATACACAGAAACAGTAGGAATACACATATTTTTTTATATATAAATATAAATAACTTCATAAATAACATTTATAAAGTTGTTTTGAGACAGAGTGCCATGAGAGTAAAAGCAATAAACCAAAAATGAAAAAGTGATACAACTGCAATGATAACATGAACAGATTGTAAATCATAGAGCACAGTAATAAAATAAACACATAATAGAATGACAATCAGAGAGAGGAACGCATCAATCACAAGCAAAGAACGGCAATTTTGTCAAAGTTAGTGATCTGCAGGAAGTGAGTGAGGAAGTTTGCCGTGCTGAGGAGGCCGCCGCTGGTAGACGCCAGTTTCCATCGTAAACAAAGTCGCTGAAACTTTATGGTTCCAATTAAGTGACAACGCTGCGCTTTATTTCAATATTCATTTGCTTTGATTTGAGAAAATAAAAACCACACAAGATCAACTCCAACTGTTATCGTTGCTGTAAAAGTTGTGTCCTGCAGTCTGGAAACTGAGGTGATGTTGTTTCCATCAGTGGGGGGGGAGGGGCTTAAACAGGTGTTCACTCTGCAATCAGACCTCTGTGTGTGTCTCTGGTGTTAGCGTGTAGCAACATGTTGTGTGTTAGTGTTGTGTTTTTGTGTGTTGCAACAGTGCAGCGCTGATCAATACCTCATCATATGGAGCGACTGTAATAAAAACCCATATCAGCCGTATGACCATCAGACTGATGCATTGTGGGGCCATCGGAGGTGGAGGAGGCAACGCGTTTGTTGACTCCGTCACATCCATCAGTGTGTGCGTCGCTATCTCTGAACACGCCATTGCTCAACGTGTCTGCCGGCGAGCACCGACGCTCCCTCGCTGCTCATTTACTGGGAGCTGCAGTGGAACAGCTCAGAACTCTTAAGTGCTTATTAATTTAATATGCAAATAAGTCTGCTGTCAATCTGAATGCCTTTTAATGAAAAGGCTGATACTTCCACGGGGCTCCTGCAGGTTGGTGCAGGTTGAACGGGGCGGGTTTTGTCTGAAGGCAGTAACACACTGTTGCCATGCAACGGAATATGATGTTGACATGTTTACATTCAGAATATTGTCATATTCTGAATAATAACACAATCAATCAATCAGAGAGGAGTTGCCCCCTGGTGGCCAATAGCATTGGCTTCCTATTAAAGCTGAAGGTTCCCGTCTGAAAGTCACTGTTGGATGTGGTGCAGAGAATGGAAGCGTGGCCTGAACATGTAACATGGAGGTGATGATGCTTCGGCCTCCTGATCTGTCAGGGTTCCCAGCAGATAGACCGAATGTGGTGTTACATTATGAAAGGGAGCAGACACAAGCAGCAGCAGCCTGCACGAACATGATAGAGTGACACACAGACACACAGACACACACACACACACACACACACACACACACACACACACACACACACAGACACACTCCTCCACCACAGCGCTGTTAATGACAGACCTTAGCTCAACCTTTGCCTACATATGGGTGGTGCAGCGTGCTGGAAGTAAGGTGAGCGTGTTATTGGGAAGGTGGGGGTGGACTGCAGGCGGTGTTAAGTCAAGCAGGAACCCTCGATGTTGCTAATTTATTTACAGATTTAATTAGATGGATAGAGCCCTCACAGATATAAGAAAGAGAGGAGATGTTGCCAGCGTTACAGCACTTTAATTATGGTAGCAGGCTCCTGATCCCTGCGCTCCGCTGTCTGGGGAGCCAGTTAATTAAAATCCTCATTATTTTACTTTTAATTAGTTCCCCCCTCTTTTGTTTCCTTTCACCATATGGCCGTGTTCCGTGGTCAAATTAACGTAATTGAGCTAATTAAGCCGATCACTTTAATTATTCAAAGCGTTCCGATTGGCCAGGAGAACTTTTCTCCCTCTCCCCTCGCTGACATTCCTGTATGAGGTTCAGTAAAGTCTCTCTTTGTCTTTGTGAAAGCAATGAGTTATGGCTGCAGCATGCCTCCCTTCCTACTGCAGCGGCTCATGTTTCACTCCCATGCAGGGTCCCGGCACCTTCAGAGACGCTTTTACACGCTGTGGTTATGACAAATGAGCTGCATGTTGGTGGTTGTTGAGGTGCATCTGCTGCTCGGGGATCCGACAGCAGCTTCAACACCGTCTCCATGCTTGGATTTAGGAAATGGTGACAGCCAGATGGCGGTTTTACAGCAAACATACTTATGTTGAGCTCCGTGCCTCAGGGTGGACCAGACCTGTCTATCAGCATTCATCTACAGACACATACCTGTCTCACATCTTTCATCGGCAGCTCATCGGCCTCATCTTCAGAAATGTAGGATCATTAATAGTCGTGATTTATGATTCTATTTAAATACGAGGAAGTTTATTGGATCCGAGTTCAACACAAATCAGCAATGTTTCCATCTTCATTATCTGAAGTTGGAGCTTATGTACATTACACCACTTCATCACTTTGAGAGCAAACTTGGGCTTAATTGCCATGGCAACCACATTTTAACATGTAGCAAAAGCTGCACCCCAAAATAGATTTTTTTATAGAACCAGACGAGTGATAAGGGGGGGGGGGGATAACATCTTTTTCGGCTGTTTCAACATTTTCTCACGTTGTCGGAGAATGAGAAATAGGGTTCCAAAGAGGATAAGCATGAGAAGGAAACCGGACTGAAGGAGGACAGCCATCTTGGATCCCGATCCCAAAAGTGTCTGGGCAAGGAGGAGGCTTCAGAGCTCTTCTTCATAGCATGTAAAAATACCCGAGCACCGTCATGTGTCTTCACACAGTGTGAAGTGGAGGATCTTGGGCAATTACACCCGTCTGCATGTGTTAATATGATTAATTAGCAGGAATAAACACTTTTCTATGTCACCGGCTGCATGGTGAGCCACACACCTGCAGACGCTCTGATAGAAGACAACGCCTCGTGGCAAAGAGCCTTTTCATGAGAGCTGCTAATTGGCATCTGAAAACGTTCCGGCTAATTAGGAGGCGGCAGATGAGGCTTGATGAGTTTGAATGTAGAGTGTAAGTTGTGGTGCGGTGGGACCGGGAATGTGCCGAGTTTGATTTCCTCACCATCACGATACAAAGATAACTGTAATTGTGATAATTTGCATACGTTAATGAATTTGCGTGACGCTTCGTGATCAGACGTGGAATAAATAATTGATGCCGTATCAGCACCTACCATGACAAGTGGGATGTTTTTGAAATAGCTAAGCGCATTAAGGTGTGAGTTTGATGGCTGCCCCGCTCCCAGCAAGGTGTGAAAGTAGAGCAGATCCTATCTGCTGCTTCTTACCGCCTCTATCACGCCAAGATTACCTCCTACCGCCAACACCAGATGAGAACTTTCACATCGCAGCTCGGCTCGAAATGTTCCGAAGCATGCAGAGGTGGAGAACAAAGAGCCGCGATGGGAAAATACCAGTCTGTGTTGGAGCCTGAATTGGTAACACGGTAAACAGTAAATACATCAGATTGTTTCAAATACCCCGGATGTGGGGGGAGGGGGGGCACTCCCCTTTAATTAGCCTGCTTTCAGATTAGGCTTTATTGGAGGCAGGCAGCCACTGAGCCAGGCAGCCGCGGGATCGGCCCCAAGTTCAGCCTCCCAGGAGCTCCGGCAGCAGATACAGGGCTCATGTTTAATTGCTTCTGTAAATGGTCAGAGCTCAAGCCCCTAATTCCATTCCTCAGGGTAATCAGGCATGTTTTCACCATACAGGGCGAGAGAGAGAGAGAGAGAGAGAGAGAGAGAGAGAGAGAGAGAGAGAGAGAGAGAGAGAGAGAGAGAGAGAGAGAGAGAGAGACAGTCCCATGCAACACAATGCCACTCTAATGACCTCGGCTCATTTCCTCACGTTACAGGAAAATCTTTTTAATGGGATTTTTTAACTCCACATTTAGTTTTTCACACAATGAACTGGTGTCTGATAAAAAAAATAAAATCACACAGCAACATTACATATTAGTTGAGTTTAAAAAGTGTGGATCTGCATCTCCTTTTAACTGAGAAGTTTCAGATATTCTGGATTTTATATTCCATCCTCCGTGTGTAAAATCTCAGATTAACATACAAGAGAGAGATCAAGAGTTCATTAAAAACACAGAGGCTCATGGGAAATAATGCCACACGGCATCAGCAAAGCTTTGACAGTCACTTTAGAGAAGTCCATCAAATGTTCATTCAAGCATCTTCTCTTCCATGTGGCGCCGGCTTTCATCCTCGCTGTCTCCCCGCCCTTTTCCCACTGCCAGTACAGTCCACATACTGGTCCACATACTGGTCCCCATACTGGTCCCCATACTGGTCCACATACTGATCCCCATACTGCAAGTCTTTGATGATGCACACACCACTTTAACATTGAACAGAACAGAAATGTGACTTGAATGCGGTATATTTAGTCTCCGACAGGCTGGTGGACGGGGTCTGGGTGAGAAACGGCGTCCTCGTAGGGAGCGCCATGAGAATCCACAACAAAATAGACTGAAGAAGAAGAAGAAGAAGAAGAAGAAGAAGAAGAAGTGGATGAGGAGAAGTGAAGCTTGGGAGGAACGACGAGGCAGCGCAGTATCCTGCCTCTCAGCAAACCTGCAGACGGAGGTGGGGAGGGAGGGTCACAGTCAGGTTCATAAAGTCATAAAGTCGGTATAAACAGGACAATGGAGGATTTTACACACTAAAGTTGATCAACGTGAATTTCTGTTTCTGTGTACCAAAAATAGAGGATATGACTTCATCATTTATGATATTTGACCTTCACTTTAAAATACGTTTCTTGTTTCTTGTCTGACGGTTTGTTTTCAAAACTTATGTAAAGTGATTCCAGAATGTTTTAGAGTTATTGTTTTTTTTTCTAAGAGTTTTAAGTTAATTTGTTGCCAATCAGGATAATTTGGTGAATCGTAGTTATTTAAATCGTGACATTTTCACATCGTCACTTACATCATCACTAGGATTTAAAGACAGGGGAGGGGGCTTAGCCCCCAGGAGAAACATACAACATCTTTGCGCTTGCATCTTTATTGTACTGTATTAGAACTACACAACAACTTTTGTAATATTCCTGTTATAAAGTATACAGTAGAATAAACCAAGACGGATTTTAAAAGGTCACAGTGAAATCTGACAACATAAATATGAACTTTACAAGAATAACTGTATTTTGCATGTATTTATTCTGTATTTATGCCGGCTTAATGAGGATAAAGTGTCTGTAAAAAAAAAAAAATCAACATCAAAAACAAAAAGATAAATAGGCTTTACAGAAATGCTTCTATCTAAAGTATATTCTTTCTACAGACTATGACACTATAATCCTAAAACTCTTTGTCTACCGTTTCATCAGTATGAGAATATTATATATAAAATAATATATATATTATTTTATATATAATATATATAAAAATAAATTAATAAATAAAATAAACGAAAAGCCTAATTATTTGGGGGGGCTTGAGAACAATTAGCTCCAGCCCCCTTAAAAAGGGCCTAACACCAACACTGCTCCCATCATAACTCCCTTAAATGCTCCCACATAACAGACAAAATCAAAGGAGGATCAATTCTTAAAACTAAATATAATCCAAGATAAAAGCATGTGTTAGAGCAATGTAAAATCAGGAGTTCATTAAAGTAAATTCTAAGCTCTTTTTCAGTTCAGTTACCATAGCGACACTGTTCATATTTCAATCATATTTGATCGTATTTTTCAGTGGTGGAAGGAGTATTCAGATTTGTAAGAAGCAATATCACACTATGAAAAAAATACTTTAAAAATTATGAAAAGTAAAAGTATTACTGCAGAGTGTACTCTCATTGTGTTATTATATATTACTCGACCTATACTTAGACATTTTACATCTTATTTATATTAACGTTTACTTCTTTTTTTGTGTAAGTACATTATGCGAGAGACGCATTGAGTCATGAACACAAATGCTTCTGATTATATTTATGTTTCCTGATGCATTAACGTGTCAGTAGTATTGTAATGTTGTAAATCTAAGCCGATTAACGAGAAACAATGTATTTCATAAGCAGATGATGTGGCATGTGTATAAAATATGACTTTGTAAGTAACTATTAGCTTTCCGGTACAAGTATAACAAGGAAATACTGTAGTAGAGTACACCTCATAACGCAGCTACAGTACTACATGTGTGTACATTAGATTTTCTGTCTGGAGTGTTATTTTTTCAGACTCTTCCAACATTAATGTTGTATCCTTACTGCTCCGACACATTGTAAACACTGCATTATGATAGATATTTGATTATTATTTTGACCCACTTTGCTGCACTACTTCTTCCTAATAACAACAATATGACAGCAGAGTGTAAATACAAAAGCCCATATTCACCTTCTGGTCCGTCAGCACAGACTTGCTCTGTAGTGGAGGCAGGTGGCTGTTGAGCAAGGCAGCGCCGGGTCTGTCATGCTCACAGAAGATCGTGCCGTTGATGTAATGGAAGCGGTCGCCAGGCATTAGTCTGTTTCTACAGGTGGCACAGCTGAAACACTGCAGAGGAGCAGAAAGAAAGCAGAGCTCAAGCATAGTGCTCCATTATGAGCATCATAGCGATATATATAACCTATGTATTATTATCATATCACGTTTGTGATTGAACTGACGCATAAGGGTCAAATCACGGTTTTAAAGTGGGTACGTGAGGTAAAAAGATGGAGGACGGCGTCTCTTCCCCCCAGATGTTCCTGTTGGAGGAGAGACGGAGCGCCTGGATCTACCTTGAGGTGGTAAACGTTTCCCTGCGCCCTCATCACCATCTCGTTGGCGGGGATCGACTGGCCGCAGGCGCTGCATGCCCCGCTGTGCCCGAAGAGTCTGCACACACACACACACACACACACACACACACACACACACACACACACACACACACACACACACACACACACACACACACACACACACACACACACACACACACACACACAGATTGCTGCGTCTGTACAGCCTCCAGAATCTAACCCTAGCAGCCTCCTCCCTCTGCCTCCACCTTCCTCTCACCTGACGTAGTCGCTCCGACACAGAATCATGCCCCCCTTGCTGTAGCAGGTGGTCCCAATGTCCCCCAGCTGGGCCTGGCAGCAGGAGCACTTGAGGCAGCGAGTGTGCCAGTAGCGCTCCATGGAGAAGAGCAGGAAGCGGTCGGCGATCTTCCCCCCACATCCTGCACAGGACCGGGGGGGCGGCGGGGCGCCTGCTGCCTGGCTGTTCACCATGCTGATGTGGCCCTCAGAGGCCCCTAACACAGAAGAAAGGTTCAACACATGTAAATGTATCAGTAGGAATATTTCACTTATTCTTCTATGTGTTGGTCAGTATGTTGAGTCCAGGTCAACCTGTTACAGCTCAAAGTGAATATATTCACCATGGTAACCAGAGTCACATACTAACCATGTTAACCATATTAAACATGTTGATATTTGAACTCATAAATACTAAACGTGGTTTAAGCTCCTGCTTGTGACTATCTAGAGAGGGAAACAGGAGTAAATATAAAATACTATTATATATGTATATATATATATGGTATTATAAAGTAACCGGAATTATAGAGTAACCGAGAGGAAGAGATCTACATGCACCTGGATCCTGATCAGCTGGGAGAGTCCCAGGAAAGAGACTAACCTGGTTCTCTGGTTTCTTCCCGCGGTGAACTTCTGAGAATCTTAGCCGGTCTGAGTCGGACGACTCGGACCGGACATGTCCTGCTCTCCGCGGCTTCCGGGTCTCCAGTGAAGCCGAGACGGCCGGACGGTGACGGGATAGTTTAGCAAACTCTCCCCGACGTCACAACCGCTGTTCCACGTAAGCGCGAGGAGGAGACATGACGCAGCTCCTCTTCCTGTCCGTCAACACGCCTTCATGTCCGCGCGACGCTCTGAAAGCGGCGCGATTCATCAAGCGGCTATTTAAATGAGCAGGAGGAGGCGTGTCGACACGAAGCGCGCGGCAGCCAATAGGTGAGCAGGGGGCGTGCCCTCAGTCAAAATGATTTATGAGCTTCTACTGGCTCATTAACATGCACGTTGACGCCCCGTAGAACGTCACTGTGTGCGATAGGATCATGAAAATTCACCAAGATAAACTTAAAATAACATAAAATATGATATCGGCCCTTTCAACAACAACCCACGCATTCTTATTTTAGTGTATTTTAGTGTGTGTGTGTGTGTGTGTGTCCCGATGTTGATAGCTGTGATGTCATGTTAAATAACATGAAATATTGATATCATATTAACACACGTGCTAGTATCGTATAAGCAATAAAGTACCTCTCCACCTCCTTACACTTTTATTTTGACTGTAATTAATTTGCCAAAAAAGAGACGAAATTAAAAATAAACAAAGTTAAAGATGAAATTGTTCTGACAGTGATGAGATTCATTTTTGCTCAAGGGTACGACAGCAGGGCGGATAAGGGTCTTAGGTCCTGGTCTTGGTCTGCTTTAGGTCCGGTGTACTGCCAGTAGAGGACAGCATCCATAATGGTGCAACGAGCAGGCATTGGCAGGTTTCTACTGAATGTCCTGATATATGAGGTGAGATGTGACGGACGAGTGAAAAGAGCAGAAATAGCAAACTGTGACCGTGAAGAATCAACATTATTTTCCTGGAATAAACAAGGCTCTACAAATCTTTCATCTTTTTAAATTAAGCTTCTTAAATTGGATGTTGTAGAACTGTGGGAAAATGTCAATACAAAAAATAAAGCGTTTCTTAAGTATTGCATTAAGTGCACTAGAGGTCAGTGAACGCTCATTATTCTAAATGCACTCAGTTACATTTTATTTATAGTGTCATATCAAACCAAAGTTATCTCAGGACACTCAGTTTATTCACTTGGAAATGGTTGAGTTACTCACAACATTAAAACAATCAATACAAGTGTCTCTTCATAGGCTACATTGAATTCAAACATTAACTAAAATAGACACATTACAGGTTGATATATTTGTATTTGATGTGAAGGAGTTTACAGACAAAACAATCATCATCAAGTCTATCCATCCATCTGCAAAGGCAGAGTACACCCTGGACAGGTTACCAGTCAATCACAGGGCTGACCATCATCGGGTCACATGTCTTAAATATATAGAATAATTTCAATATTCAAAAATAACTATTGTATTTACACTGTGAAGGAGACACACACACACAGTACATGCATTAAGTCCCTGAAGGTGTGCATGTTTTTGTGCGGGCTGACTGGAGGCCCGGAGCCCCCCATGTGTAGGCTACGGGGTCTCGTACTGCAGCTGCAGCGCTGGATCCACATGACGGCATCCGGCGAAGGTGATTGGGCCCAGTTCCTGGGGGCGGACAGACTCCTGACACTTCCTCCCATTGTGGAGGAGTGACACAGGAAACTATTTATTTACTGACTAGCTAACACCTAACCCCAACCCTAACCCTAAACCAAAATAAAAAAAGGAAGTAACCCTAACCCCTAACTGTTGGTCTGTGACTCTGTTGGTCTGGTGTCCTTCACAGAGAGGTTGCCTGTGTGGGACCTGTACTTATAGACACATGTGGCCCTGCCCTCTCTAGGACGTCATCCACTCTCCTCTCAGGACGGATGAGAGTCCAGAGGGAGGCGCTGTGAACTTCTAATCACTAAGATCATTGGCTGGCATCAATCCATCCATCTGGATTCTGTTATGAAGCTGGTAAGCTAACTTAATAATTCAAGGTCAGCTAAGTGTTAAAGTCATCTTAGTAGTGACCTGTCAATCAGCAGGTAGCCCCGCCCCTAAAGCATCCCCTGCTTTCTGGTCTGTTTGACTCTAAATGGAACGTAATTGACTAAATGAACATCATGCTGGATTGAAGAAGACTTGAAACCGGAGATTGAGACCATAAACTCATGTTAACAATGTTTACTAAGATAATACATCAAGAGAGAAGTAGGGTCATTTTCTCATAGACTTCTATACAATCAGAGAGGAGTCGCCCCCTGATGGCCAACAGAGAGAATGCCCGCTTAAGGAAGATAAGCTTGGATTCACTTCAGAAGCGGAGGTGTTGCCTTGGCGTTTACCAGGTAGTCTCTGGTCAGTTAATGTGGATTCACTGGATCTTATTTCAGCTATCTGCTGCTTGGTTGGAACCAGAGTTCCAGAGGAAACCTAACAGCGAGCAGCTGAAACCTCCATGACTATGTTACGTTAGTTACAGAAGTTGTTGAATTTGCAGAAACGAATCAAAGCCCACTGGACCGGTTTAGGATTTCTGAAATCAAACCAAAGAATGATAAACTATTGACCACGACAACATGAAGAGCAGTGAGAGAGAAGCCGAGGCCACATTTTACATGTCATTTATTTTTTCTGGAATTAATTACAGGTTAGCAAAATAGTGTAAAAGCAGCAAGATAATAATTCAAACAACAGGATTACTGCTGACTAATCTGCTACAGTGCCATGAAAACATTTTGGATTAAATAACAGATCAGCAACAGATCTCACATAATAACTGAACATTTCATTTGATTTCTCTTTGATTTACCGGCTTGTGATTTAAAATCGCAGCTGCAGCAGGATGTCGGACTCCAGCAGCAGTTAGTTAGTTAGTTAGTGGAACCAGACCAGGATCATTCTGGTTTCCTCTCAGCTCAGCCAGTCCAGATCATTCTCCTCCTCATCGTCACCAAAGAGGGGGGCAGGGGGGGGGCAGCCCTTCAAGCTCTGGATGCAGACGACACACATGAAATCACAAAACGCTGTAATAGTCTACAGTGTGATGCAGTGTATCGATCCTTCCTCACCATCTCATCCTCCTCTTCCTCCTCGCTGGGTGCTGCAGGCGCTTTGGGAAGAGCTGGGTTCTGGAAGAAAGGCTCCTCCCCGTTTTGCTCACGTATCCCCTGAGTCGGGCTGAGAGACGAGACGAAGAAGTGCGAGTTGCACAAACGGAGAGTGAGCAAGAAAGAGAAAAGGAAAAAGGAGATGAAGCAAGCGAGAAAGAAGAGTTCAGACGGGCGGTTAGATGGCAGGAGTCTGTGGTTCATTAGTGGAGATGAGCAGCACAAACAGGTCAGAGGTCATTCACCTCGGCCTTTATCATCATCATCACTGAGACAGACCGACATCGCCACGGGAACAAAGGCTCTACTAGGGTGGACGAGGCAGGATTTGATCGTGGATCGGGATAAAAACCCTCACAGTGAGTTAATAGTGGTGAGTTTCCATTAGTGTGATGATCATCACGAGATGATTTGAAAAAGCCGTCTAGCTGCTCTCATGGTAGACATGAAAAATAGAGCCTGATTTCAAAAATACATGTTACTAAATACAATCTCTCGAAAATGTATTTCTTCATACTGCGTGAATGACGTAGGGCCCACCGGTGGCCAGTAGAGAGAATGCAAGTTTAAGGCACTTCAGCATTGGTTGTGTTTGTAACATTACAAATGCTACTGACATCCCCACTAAGGTTGAGGTCATCTCTGTTAAAACATTCATACAAGAGAGAAACGTGAGTCTCCGTAATGACATCCATATGTAGTATCTAGTAGAGGTGATCCGGGACTCACCGTGCGTCGTCTGCTGAGCTGTTGGGTGGTGGTGGGGGGTTGGCTGGGGGTCCGAAGGCTTTCTGAGAGGCAGCATGTTGTCCATCACCCACACTCTCCCTGCTCACTGTCGCCTCTCTTTCTGACATCATTTCCTGTCCATCCTCAGGTGGTGAAACCTCATCAGGTTCTCCATCTGGATCTGCACACTTGTCGGCGTGTTTGTCCTCCTTAGAGACTTCAGGACCAGAGTGTCCTATCTGATCCAGCTGTTCTGCTGACTTTGTTGTCTCTTGCAGTTTGGCTTCAGTGGCCTCTAATGTCTTAGTTACTGTCCCTGTCTCCTGGTCTGCCTGGTTCTGTGTCTTTGACCCAGTAACTGTCTCCTGGTCTGCCTGGTTCTGTGTCTTTGACCCAGTAACTGTCTCCTGGTCTGCCTGGTTCTGTGTCTTTGACCCAGTAACTGTCTCCTCGTCTGCCTGGTTCTGTGTCTTTGACCCAGTAACTGTCTCCTCTTCTGCCTGGTTCTGTGTCTTTGACCGAGTTACTGTCCCCTGGTCGGCCTGGTTCTGTGTCTTTGACCGAGTTACTGTCTCCTGGTCTGCATGGTTCTGCGTCATTGACTCAGTCACTGTCCCCGGCCCCTGGTCTGCATGGTTCTGTGTCTTTGACCCAGTAACTGTCTCCTCGTCTGCCTGGTTCTGTGTCTTTGACCGAGTTACTGTCTCCTGGTCTGCATAGTTCTGCATCTTTGACTTACTCACTGTCCCCGTCTCCTCGTCGGCCTGGTTCTGTGTCTTTGACCCAGTTACTGTCCCCGTCTCCTGGTCTGCATAGTTCTGTGTCTTTGACTTACTTACTGTCCCCGTCTCCTCATCCACCTGGTTCTGTGTCTTTGACCCAGTTACTGTCCCCGTCTCCTGGTCTGCTGCTACTTCCTGATCCGTCTGGGTCTCACTGAGCTGGTCTTGTTTTCCCTCTCCATTCACATGGACATGATGTCCAGTCTCCCGTCTTTCTTCAGCCTTCGTCCTCAGTGAAGCTCCGTCTGAGTCACCCAGCAGCTGCAGAGTTACATTCTGGAAAAGAAATAGGATAATATGAAGAGAGATGACTAAACATGCTTGGCACTAGACTGTATAGAAGTCAGCTTTTGGTCTGTGGCACGCCCTTTTGAAGGTTTGGCATTTTGTGATTTTACCACCACCATCTTTGTTTTTCTATCAGGAAGACACGAGAGGAACTGAGATGCTTCATACGACATGTTGGAGGAACAAAAAGGATGAAACTTGAATGAAGTTAAAACACTGAAAGAGTTCAAACTGTAGTCGAAAACACAGACTACTCCCGGACCGGATAACGAATCAGCAGTTAGCCCCGCCCATAAAGCAAACAGATGTAAATATAAATGGTCCATTTAGGTGGGCGGAGCCACGGTAGTGTGCATGCTAGTGACACCTTCAATATAACATCACATCATAATAAAACCTGAGAAAAAGAAACAGATGTTTTGAACCATCACTTTAAATGATGTTATTTGTTGTAATTATCATTGTGTTTGGATGTTATTTACTTTTAATATGTGTTTTGTTGTAATTCTGTTTTGAATGTTACTATATAAATATAATATAATGTATAGCTGACCAACAGTGGGTCTATTACAGTTTTTTTTGATTGCATTGACCTGGTTGAAGAAACTGGTAACCTCTCAGTCTTCATCATCACTCTCTCAGCAGAGCAAAAGACACCTCTTGCAAATGAGTTAACCCATTGTCATTGTTTTGACACACTTCCCGCACCCTTTTGCAAATCAGTTAACGCAGATGTCATTCAAGCAGTCCAAACTCCATTGCTTTAGCTGTGGTAACCAAACAGAAAATATATGTTCCCATCTCTTAGAAACTTCTTGACCAGTATGAAATCACTGAAGCACCTGTTTGACACTGCTGCACACAACTTTTCAATTAGCAATCAGTCTGCAGGCTTAAAAGGTGCCACGTTGTGTGTTGTAACTTGCAAGCATGGATGGTCTAAGGCAGATGAGAGTGAGAGGTAGAGGGCTCAGGGGAAGAGGAGTCCGAGGAAGAGGAGTCCATGTGCGAGGTGGAGGTGTAGCTGGAAGGGCTCAAGTTACTGATGAAATTCGGGCAACTTTGATTGATCATGTGGTAAATCATGGTCTTTCATTTAGAGAGGCTGGACAAAGAGTCCAACCTGTTGTCAATAGAAACACGGTTGCATCCATTGTCAGAAATTTTCGACTGGAGAACAGGTAATGTCACTTATACAGTATATACAGATATATCCGTAGTGATATACATTATTTCATGTATTTTTTTCCACATTTCATGTGTTGTTTATAGAATCGAAAGGCTACCAGTCGGTGGTGGTAGACGAAGACTTTTGAATGCTGAGCAGGAGGCAGCCATTGTCAACATGGTTCTGGCAAATAATGCCATTAGGTTGCGGGAAATCAGGGCAGCAGTGATTGCAGATCAGGGGGTATTTAGAAATATAAATACTTTGAGTGAGACCACAATAACCCGTGTGCTTAGAAGGAACAATATGGCAATGAAACAGCTCTACACAGTTCCCTTCCAGAGGAACTCAGATGCTGTGAAGGAGGCCAGATGCCAATATGTGGAGGTAAGGACACATTACAGTACTACGTATACTCTTATGCCTTGGCATATCATGCAGTTACAGTAAACTGGAGGTACTTTTACTGTATGCAATTGTAATTTTGCTTTTTTTCTTTAGCGTATCATGGAGCTTGAAGCTGAGGGGGCACATCATGTTTTCATCTATGTGGATGAAGCCGGCTTCAACCTCTGTAAAGTAAGGCGACGTGGGAGGAACCTCATTGGGCATAGGGCCACTATTACAGTTCCAGGGCAGAGGGGCGCCAACATTACTATGTGTGCTGCTATTTCTAATGATGGTGTCCTCTGCCATATTCCAACTATTGGTCCCTACAATAGTGAGCGCCTCATTGCATTTTTGAACATCCTGCATGACAGGCTCATCCCTCCTCAGGAAAGAGGGCTGTTGAGGCCTGGCATGCCTCTGTTTGTAATCATCTGGGACAATGTGGCATTCCACCACTCTCGTGTGGTGAATGAGTGGTTTGCAGGGCACCCGAGGATGATGACACAATTCCTTCCTCCATACTCTCCATTTTTAAATCCTATAGAGGAATTCTTCAGTGCATGGAGATGGAAGGTTTACGATCATCGCCCCTATGACCAGATGCCCTTGATCGATGCAATGACCGCTGCTGCCCAAGATATAGATGCAGAGGCATGCCAAGGCTGGATCAGGCATGCAAGAAGATTTTTCCCTAGGAGCATCGCAAGAGAAAATATTGAGTGCGATGTAGATGAGGCCATGTGGCCTATTCCTCAAGAGAGAATTGACTAGAAGAGATTTCTTTCTTTATTGTACAGAATTTTTTATTTTTATTTTCCTTATGTCTTACACAGTGATGGATTTTACTGTATTTTTTCTTTCATACTATATATGTGGTTTCTGTTGGAATATTTCATTTCTTAGCCACAATCTAAAAAAAAAAAGAATGAATACTGCATTCAATAAAATTTGAAAAATCATTGTATATGATTCTGGATCTATTTTTTGCAAGAAAGCAAATTGGCACTGATATGTAAGCTGCTGACCAGTAATGCAGCACTGATTCACATTGAGAGCTGAATTTTGTATTTTGATGCCCCTTGTCTAATGACTGATTGGAAGCGCTTATGCACTTGTGTGCAAGTTGTGGTGTTTGAGGGCAAAATTTGCTTTTGGTCCATATTTTAAATGTTTTGGTGGAGTTAGAGCCTTTTGCAGGCAAAATTAGTCATTTTGACCATTGGTGCCACTGTTTAGGCCTTTGCGTTAACAGTTTTGAAGAATGTGGATTTTGAGTCGACTACTGCGTCAAAGCAATCAAAAAAAACTGTAACTACTACAGACCTGGTTGCTATGTGATGATGTCATGTGATGATGTCATGTGATGTCAGCATGATGAACTCACCTTAATGGTGGTGACAATCACCCCCAGCACCGCCTGCCCACTGTAGGATTCACGGAGCTCGAACTCCCCCCGCAGAGAATGGAACACTCCGTTCATCACACGCTTCACCTGCAGGCACAGACAGCCGGCCTTGTTGGTCACATGTGATGAGTGATGTCATCATGTCACATGCACACGCAGGCTAACCAAACACACTTCTGCAGACATGAAATGCAACTGGGAGCTCTGATATGCAGCTTTAGTCATCAATGATGGAATAACTGGAACTTTACTGGAACATTTCTGTTTCTTCTGTATGGGGACGGAGACACTATTCTGTATTGTAGGACTTTTCTGACATTCACACTTCCTCCAATCAGAAGATCAGTTGTTTGATTCCAGGCAAAGTTGGTCCACATGCGGAAGCGTCCTTGTGCAAGATACTGAATCCCAAATTTGTAATTCTCACCGATAACATAGGCTCCTGTGAAGCCCACCTCAGTGAAACCAATCAATCCTCCTCATGTTCGCTGATCCTGGAGCCGCTAGCGCGCCTTTAGACCAGCAAACCAGATTGTTCCAATGATAAGGTGTAACATCTCCTCTGTTAACGCTCCTTGTTTGTTGGTGGTGAAAAGTCTTCACTGCCATCTGGTGGTGGCAATGAGCTATCGCTGATCATTCTGATTTTCATTATGTGACATGAATGATGGAAAACAGGAGGTAATAATTGTGCCACCCTCATTTCATTGACTCCTGTATGTATGAGTGTGTGTGTATGTGTGTGTGTGTGTCCTCACCTCTGCTGAAGTGTCTCCTGAACTCTGTTGCTCTGCCAGCTTCTTCTCCACTTCAGCAACTCTTCTCTCCAGTTTCTCCCTCACAGCGACACCCTGCTGCTCCAGCGCTGCATACTTAAAGAGGAACACACATCACTATGATGGAAGTGTGTGTGTGTGTGTGTGTGTGTGTGTGTGTGTGAGAGAGACAGTTCCTCCACAGTTCCTGGAAGGTGACAAATGCATCCCTGACCATTAATGTTAGCTAGTTCTCCATCTTACTTTTTGCTGAACTTCCTGCAGCTCTTCGGTCTGTTGGAGGAACGTCTGTTCTTCAGAATCTCTCGACTGCTTCAGAACCGTCAACTGTTGAAAACGAGAGATGCCAAAAAAAGGCATCACAAATAATTTATTCACACTTAATAATACAAACAAAAATATAACCAACTTTAAAAAAACAAAACATTTAAAACATGCATCACAGAAGAAAACCAAAAAAAGAAAAATACAATTCTACCACTGCTGCTAAATAAGAATGATGCTAATCTGTAGTATGGGACCAAATTCCCTGTAATCTATTAACATGTAATAGGAGTTCCAATAATGAGACAGCCTTCCTGATGATATGCTTGTGTGTGTGTGTGTGTCTCATCATGGCGAGCCCGTCTACCTGCTCCTGCAGAGCATCTCTCTGCTCCGTTAGTCCAGCCAGTTCGACTCTGTGCTGCTGTTTAACAGAGTTCACCTGCTGCTCACACTTCTCCCTCCACTGCTCCTCCAGCTGGGAGACACACAAACACACACACACACACACACACACACACACACACAGAAAGAGAGATATAGTGAAGGCGTTTCACACAGAAGATCGTCATATTTCGACAGTAATCTCAGACCTGGTCTGAAGCAGCGTTCTGGGTGTTGGTCCTGGTCTGGCGAAGCTGAGCTCGGAGCTGGTCCACCTCCTGCTGGCTGCTCTTACGGAGCTCCTCCACCTCCTCGTCCCGACGCCGACACTCAGTCTGCCACTTCCTCTTCCTTTCTGAAAGCGTCTTAAAGGGACAGTGCACAACAACTAATTCACACTTCAAAAACTCCTGCCTTAATACATACAGTAAATATGCATAGTAGAGTATACAAACTGTATATTTATATACATACATACAGTATATTTACATACATATATATGTATATGCACTGCTACTGATATGAGGTGCATCCCCTTATTGGAGAACCATAGTGTCCCCTTTTCACTGACCAGAACCATGAGGCCCACTTACCCGTTCTAGACTCTCTTTGTCGGTCTTCAGGTCCTGCAGCTCCTCCTCCATGTTGTGGACTCTCAGCTCTGCCTCTTTGCGTCTCTGCTTCTCCGAGCGGTTCTGAGTCTGAGTCCTCTCTGCTGCCTCCTTCAGCTCTGAACAGACAGAAGCAGCATTGGTAGACAACATGGCCTCCATCCTTAACTTCTCACCATTCAGTTGTTAACTCTGTGGAAACCTCTGAGTTAATATTAGCTAATATTTGGTGTTGTTGCCTTGGTGATAAAACCTACTGTAAATGGCTGTTTTTACTTTCTTAGGTAAACATAGTAAAAACTATGTAAGAAAACTGTAAAGAGGCGTGTGGAGGCACCACACTTTTCATACTACCGTAAATCACCCAGTATAGGGGCAACAAGTGCAGCACACTTTTCATACTAGCGTAAATCAACTAGTATATGCACAACAGCACAAGCACATTCAACTATGGTATTGTGAGCTGGTGGAGCCCACAGATGTAAATAAAGATGCATTGAAACTTTGACTTTTGGAGGAATATGTAAACAAGGGCCTTCTAAACCCCAATTTAACCACCGTTGTATTACAACAATAAAAACCTTCCAGCTGTGTTTCCAGGGCAGCGATGTGTTGGCAGAGCTTCTCACTGTTCTGCAGCGCTGAGCTCAGTTTACTCTGCAGCACCACAGCACTCTGCTGGTGAGCTGTCGCTTCGAGCTGCAGCTGAGACAGCTGGGCCGTGGACGAAGCCAGATCCTCCTTCAGACGGACCTGGGGGGACAGACAGACAGACAGGTTGGGTGAGAGGAGAGGAGGGACCACACAGAAACCTAGATGAGTGGCTACTGCTGTTAGTGATGTGGGAGGAAAAGGGTGAGCAGTGACTGATGGAGGAGGAAAAAGAAGCAAGGGAAGCTGATATAAAAAGGAGGATTCTGGGGCAGCAGTCAAATCCAGGTCAAACAGTAGCTAAACATGATAAGAAAATTACAACCAAAGGGAATTTGAAATAATTTGCAGGAATTGCTAGTAAAGACTGATCTGTTGTGCTCTTAACGGACATCATTCTTTGCTTTGTTTGCGCAAAACAAGGGCTTACGCTATTTTACTTTTTGCAAATACTTTTTGACCCGTCTGGTAGCGGTACACAGAGAAAACAGGCTCACCTGGCCGGAGACCAGGTCCTGAGGAGAGAGAGCAGGAAATGCTAGATTGTCCCCAGAGCAGCACTGCAGCACAAATAAGCAGGCAGAGAGCGGCGAAGCATCAGGAGTGTAACAGGAAACAGACAGTGAATGATTTCATAGATATGAAGGGAACGACTGAAGTGAAAATCAGATAGCGTAGAATAGAAGATAACGATGCTTGTGTATCCGACACCTGGAACAACTTGGAACTTGCTCCAGGTGAACATTTCAATTGTACATTTCTTTTCTACATTTGAAGCCCTTATATAGTGAAAATATTAAAGATAGTTGGTTCTGGTCTTTAAAACTGATCTTGCATCGGGGGGCTCTACTTCGGACCACTGCTACGTCCAGCCAGCTGTGCGGTGTTTAAAAGCCTTGGTCAGGTAAATGGCTTAAATGTCACTATTCTGTGTCTGTGGTTATGGTAACTATGGTTACGGTCCTCACCTTGTCCTGCTCAGCCAGCAGTAATCTGGCCTGGTTCTGCTCCGTGGAAGACTTGAGAGAGTCGTTCCTCTGCTCCATCAGCAGGTTGCTCTGCTCCATGTACCTAAAAAAACACATCACATCCATTCTCATTCAGGCTGAAAATCTCCCTGGTATGTAAATACATGAAAGCAGATGACAGTGTAAGCGCAGGAAGTAGACGGGGCGACTGTAAGATCAGTTCATCGTTTTTATCATTATCACCAGTTACACTGGATTTATTATAAATCCCCTCGTCATTGCACATAGCAGGATAACAGGAAAGGACAGTGAGACGATATCTAAAATAAAAACACAGCTGCAGATAAAACTAAGGGAATTTGATCCTGATTTGAAGACATTTAAAACAAAACAAAAAAACAACCTTAGTCCCATAATGATGCTTTAAAGGTAACAGCTCCGCATCCTGATGACAGCGGTTCTAAACAGGTTCTGATGTTCCGGCTTCCTGACTCACCTCTGGTTCTGGTTGATGAGCTCCCCGATCTTATGGTTTTGCTCCTCAATGCGAGAGCTTTTCTCAAACACTTCCTTTTTCAAACATTCATTTTCCTAAAAATAAAAGAAGAAAATGATTTGATCCCAGGACACCAGAAGATGAGGATCCGTACTTGTGTTCGAAAGGAGCCGAGTCATCATACCTGGACAATTCTTTGGAGGTTGTTCATGATCATGGAGGTCTCCATCGACATAGTGGGGATGCCCACGGAGAGACTTCCTTGTCTTTGGAGCTGATCTATCTGGTGAAGCAAAATTGGACCAGATGTATCTCTATTTAGTATAGCCTCCCTGTCTATCGACCACACACACAGCGGGTACCAACAGCACTGGATGGATATAAGCCTTCAAAATAAGGCGGCAGAGTTTGATGTCAGTGAAGTAACTCAAGTTTTTTGTTTTTTTCTAAAGCATAATTAACCAAAAGTGACATCCTGAAGAGTGACACAAGCTTTTTAAGTTAAAAAAAAATCTGGAAACACTGAGTCTCCATCTTATGAGCTCAGCTTCCTGTTATGCTACAGAGATGACCCCTGGTGGCGGATGCTGGTCACTACAACACATCACATCAATAAACTGTCATAGGAAGTGGACTGGATTTATGTCTGGATTTCGAAATACCTGTAATACCATAATACTGCCGAAGTGTCAGCGTGAATGAGGTCACCGCTATGATAATAATGAACATATTCTCGTCTTTATACCTGTGAAGCCAGCTGATCCACTTTGTCTCCTACTTTTCCGACAGCTAACCGGATCTCTGTGTTGTGTTGTCGGGCCTCAGTCATCAGAAAGGAAGTGACATCACTGGAGCCTGGTGAGAACAACAAAGACACAGGTTTCACCATTTAAATTGAAACAGCCTTGTAGTTACATTAAGGACCATGAGTCAAGATCTTAGGGGACAAGCTGCAGGACATTTTTCATTTCCCCTTCATACAACCCTCCACAGAAACACTCCACTGGCTGGTCATAATGGCGGCCTGTCATAGAATACGCTTACCCATGTATGGGACGGTCTGTGCTGGGTAGACCTGGCTAACAGGCTGCAGCTGGGATGCTGCGTAGGAGTACGGCTGTGGAACAATAAAATGCACTGATATTACCACATGTCCATGATGGTGGGAGGATGAGTCAGGACACAACGCGTGCATCACAGAAGATGCTCTCACCTGGAAAGCGTGGCTGGTGCCTGACAGTCCAGGCTGAGGGACAACAGTGCTCACAACAGGAAGTAAGGCAGGATGAGCGGTGGGAGGTTGAGGATGACCTGCAGGAGAAACAATACAGTTCTGTCACTTACCACCAAATACTGTACGCCTATGACATTTTACACTGCATAAATTAGCCAGCTATCCAGCCATTTTAAACTCTATAATATGGACATAATATTGGACTTGATCAGAGAAACCTCCTCTGGGTCGGGCTGTGATATAGGGTACTACATAATAGAAGAGTGTGTTCCTTGTAAGCAGCCGTACCATGTGCTGACACCGGAGGAGCCGTGCAGATCTGTACTGGAGACGCAGCCACAGACTGATCCTTCGCTCTGCCGCCACCAGTGTCCTGAGATCAGAGCAGCACAGACACACCAGAATCTCACAAGACTAGTTTGAGAGCTGTTTGTTCAATATAAAAAAGGAGCCCAGCTGAAATCAGTTCTACCAACATGAATAATATCTAATGTTAAATTGTTATTGGATTATTAGGTTTAAATGAGAGATCATTTGAGAGCTTCAACAGAAGAGCTCTATAAATTACTAACATAAGAAGGTATTGATTAATGTCTCTCATATGTCATGACACTAAGGAAATGGTCAAAATGGTGGTCTGACGGCCGGCGCTATCAGAGCAGAGCTACATAGAGAAAAAGCCCTCCCAAGATTCCAGCCGACCCACCTCAAGCTCAGAGTCACTGGATTCGGGCTGGCCGGCCCCCCCTGTCAGAAATGGCAACATGGGCTGGCCCATCTTCGCCATGCGAGAGATGAGTTTGGCCTTTGTGTTTTCTGGATTCTGAATTGAAAACGAAGGCGTCCATCAAGGCAAAATAAGTGAATGTGATCAGACTCTGTGGTGAAGAAGCTAAGAAGCTAACAAGCAGTGAGTTCTTACGGCCAGCTGGTCGTTGAACGAGTTGGACTTCGCACGAAGAGGTGGCTCCCTGCAAACAGAGAAGGCCGGGGAAATCATCTTCAGTGATAAAAGGGTTCAGGATCATGCTAGTAACTCTGTCCTGATGCTGAAACCTCACCCTGGTCTGCCTGGACTGGAGGTGGTCTGTACTGGAGCCTCTGGGGCCAGGTTCTCCACACTTGGGGCTGGGGAGGGAACAGGGGAGGGAGCAGCAGAGTCTCTGGAGCTGACGCTGCCGCTATCCTTGGAAAACTTCACCTAACGTACAAGAGAAGCTCCTTAAACACAGACATCACTTAGTATTCATGTTAGAGAACACAAGACGGCTGTTACCCGTCGAAACTCTGCTTCAAAAATCAGAGTGCTGTTGGCGGGGACCCGGTTGGGGACCCCCTTGGAACCGTAGGCTTGGTTGGGTGGGATGATGATGAGACGCCGGCCTGCTTTCTTCAAGCCGAGCATCCCTTCCTCCCAGCCCTGGTGGACACAGCAGCACCAGTCATTATCAAAGATACACAGAGATAGAAGGATAGTAATAAAAAGGAGCAGAAGAAAAGGAAATAATATGGGATCAAAAGCTGCTTTTCACTCACTTTAATCACTTTTCCAGCTCCGATTTTCAGTCGTAACAACTTGTCCTTGTTCTGATTGGAGTCAAACATCTGAAACATTCCATCAAAATAGTTAAACCCACAGGAAGTGAAAACAAAGGCCCAATCACAATTCCCATCCCCCCTTGTCGAACCACCGTGGATTTGAAGCCCTTTATGAACTCTTTCTGTCAGACTTTGCCTGAGGGAATTACCCATAATTCCGCATTGTGATGTTAAACATGGGGTTACCAAGGGAAGCCCGGGGCTGCACAAGTTCAGACTGGTATATTACAACCACACATTGAGGATTAATATGGAACATAAAACATAAACAGGAACAGTAAATATGATCCATCTGCTTTATTCATCAAACAATCATTTTAATTTGCTAATTGAAGTTGTTTTAACTAAAACAAGTAAATAGATTATTTGTCTAGAAGACTTTCAGCTCAACCAACAGGCCCATGTCCCTCACTCAACCATCTACCAGTGAAGTTAGGTCCCAGAGGGTTCAGGACTTAAGGCCTAGGGGGGACATTGGGACCGGGCCAGAATGAGTAAATGAATGAAATAATGGTGAAAGTGTGACCTGGCCGATGGCGTGGTTCTGCAGGAGCCAGCCTGTGTACACCACCTCCACCGAGTCTCCATTCTCCACCGCCTGGCCCTCACCAAGACTCAGATCCTGGACCACCACAGCATCCAAGGAGACCGCACTGTTGGCTTTCGCTAAACACACCTGAGAAACCAAAAGTTAATCAGCATCTAATGAACGTAACTAGTATCTTATGTAGGTCAGAATAATCCAAGACCACATGTTGACCCCCAACGCCCGTTGCCATGGTTACTCCCGGTGTCACTCACCTCTTTGCAAAAGTCCGATAAAGCTTTCTCCGACTCAAACATCAGGGACCAGTTCTGCCTCTGCTCATCATAAAAAGTGCAGTAATTGTTTGGCTGCACCTGCAGGTGAGAGACAGCAGCTGAGCTTGTCAACTCTTATTCATCATCACGGTTTAAAGCTTTACGTTAAAGACTCAAATACACTCAATAAGATCAAATACAAAGATACTTATTTACAGAAACACTGAATTTATATGATATAAATTAATCTTGGTTCCTGTAATGATTCCGTCCTGAATGCCACAACTCACCGTGAACACAAAACCCACGTGAATCCTGGCGGCGCTCACTGGTTTCTGTTGGCTCAAGTACAGAAGGAGCTTGTACTGCAGAAAGAGAAAGGCATTATTCATGAAATCAGAAGTCACACCAATAATCTGAAACCAGTGACCAATTAGCAAACGTCCGACCTCTTTGGTTGCATGGCTGCCCAGCACGGCTGCTCCCAGCTTCCCTTGCTTCACATACTGGCCGTTCAGGCTGCACGAGGCACAAAAGCTTTTCACTTGACTTAATATAAGACGATTTAGGGAATCCTGACTTCTTTTATGCATTTATTATGGGAACCCATCTTATAGTTTCCCATTGAGAACACACATGAAAACAGCACGTTCAAAGCAGTTCAAGCTACATTCATGGTTTTAATGAAAGAAATGGGTGCTCACTGTCTGAAGGCCTGGACTGCTGTTGCAAACAACACTGCAGGAGCTCCAGCCGGTGGAGCGGTTTTCTGGGCAGCTGGAGCTGCAAACGAGACAGATCCCAGTTCAGATCCCTGTTCAACCTCCACATCAGGGCTTCATCTAGTCCCCGACAGCTCCACTCTCATCACCTCACCTGAACCGGAGCTCTTTCTGGGCTGCTTCGGTGCCGTGTACTGGAAAGACTCGTTCCCCCGACTACCTTCCTGGTCCAGTCCAAACAGGGAGGCCAGCTTCGCCCTGTGAGGAGAACCAGATCAGCTCCATGTCGTTATTTTGGCCTCCGTCGATGGTTACACTCAGAGAATAGAAACACCCTCACCACAATACGATACATATATAAACCTAAGCACGTTTTTTTGAAGGGAACATCCTTTTTAGTGAAAAAATAGTATCAAATAATCTTAAATAAGATGATCATAAACCATAAGGCCTCCCTGCATGAATATAGAATAATTACATTTTAGGCTCTATTTTTCGCTTGTCTATATGACACAGCAAACTCAGCTTTTTCAAGTCACTTGTGATGATAATGGCTGAACTTGTGGATGCGCCCCTAGTTCCTACACATAAGGTGAAGCCTCCCGTCTCCATGGCGATAAAGGATGAACTTGTGGACGCGTCCCTAGTTCCTACACACAAGGTGAAGCCTCCCTTCTCCATGACGATAAAGGATGAACTTGTGGATGCGACCCTAGTTCCTACACATAAGGTGAAGCCTCCCGTCTCCATGGCGATAAAGGATGAACTTGTGGACGCGTCCCTAGTTCCTACACACAAGGTGAAGCCTCCTGTCTCCATGATGATAAAGGCTGAACTTGTGGACATGTCCCTAGTTCCTACACACAAGGTGAAGCCTCCCGTCTCCATGTCAGGCTCCTTCAGCTGCTCTGACCATTACTCACTAGATCTCGTGTGTCATGGAGGCTGCAGCTTGCTGACGGACCACATTCACGGATCTTTACTCAGCTCCTCTTCTCCGGCTCGGCCTCACGGAGCTACGTTCTTGGTCAAACTACTAATTACTGATTCTGATGATCAACAAATCCACACTAATAGTGTAGAAGCAACCTGACAGTTCCTACATCGTTATATAAATCACAGGAACCTGGCATCAAACCTGCGAGTTTTTGTCATATCTAAAGCAGACAGGCGTTAAAAAAGAGCCCCGCTAAATACCGACCCCTGGAACTCCTTCCACTGGTAATCACTGGAATCCCCCACTATGGACATGTTGAAGGCCCTGAGGCCCTCATCTCCCACGGAGAGGAACCCGGACGGGAAGAGGCAGCCTGTCTGCATGTGTAAACGTCTTCAAGTCTACAGTCTTCTGTTCCGGGCTCCGCTAGTCTCTCGTTCACCAGCAGATTCAACAGCGTAGCAGAGGAAGAAACCGAGGTGCTCCTTGGTGCTGGTCTCTGCTGGGCCGAGATGGGCTTCGTCTGACTCCTCTAACAGGCAGCATGTGATAGGAATTAGGCGCCATAACACTCCTCCCTCTACAGCGTTCCCTTGCCAGCTCACACACACCGGGCTGTTATCACACTCACACTCACTCACACACACAGTCCTGGTGGAGGATCCGTCCCAGTGGAGGGAGGACCTGTGCTGGTGTCATTTTTGGCAGGTTTCTTCGTGTCCCTCATCATGTGATGGAGGGTCAGGACAGACGGTGTCCTTCTGTTCAGATTGTAAATACCTCTAGGGCTAATTTGGAATTTGGGGCTGTATAAATAAAATCTAATTGAATAAGTTACAGATGTGATTGTTTTATTCATAAAATTCTCAGCAATTAAAAAATCTGATCAACAGAATTATGAAGGCTCACTGTTATACTAGGAATACTTGTGATGTACATCAAAGGTCATAGTCTAAATCGAAATATTATTTTGGAAGTCGTTAACAGAGATTCTCCAGTATTTGGTGGAAGATGAATTATGGACACAACAATAATTACTTTGAAATATGGATTGAAATATGTGATTCATGGTGTAATATGTATGCAGAAGAAAAACACTTTTAAATAGCATATGCTTCACTTTCATCTCTTAAAGCTATTTTAAAAAACCGCTGTGACAATGAATAGCCAGATTTCATATTAAAAGTGCCTCATTCAAGAGAAGAAGAAGAGCTAGCCGTGGCAAAGTGGTGTAAGCTAGTTAGCTCGAGGCTAAGAGCGTTAGCTCGGCGGACTCACCCCCCCGATGGAGACAGGAAGTCCCCGTCCTCATCGTCTCCACCGAACATCGTCTCAGTCTGGAGCCTTTTCTTATTATATTATTATATCAATGAAACAAGTACACGGAGGAGTTAGCAACCTTTACATGACTACTTTGTTGCACTGTGACTTCCTCTTCCTGTTTGTGCAGGAGTCAGCTGACTTTCCACCTGACTCGCAGTTACTGAGCTGTAGCCTCCACTGGAGGGCGCCAGAGGCTGGTAGAGAAAGTGAAATGTGGCTTTTAGCAGGAGGTCCGAGGAAGAAGATCATGAGTTTCGTTGAAAGGTCTGCTCGATGTGCACGCTGCCTGCCCTGTAGTCCAGCTTGACCTTTGACCTCACACAGGAGCAGGAGAGGAGAAGAGCATTTTTTAACTAAGAATAATTGAATAAATGTGGCATAAATGGCCCAAAAAAATGATACAAAGTAATAATTAACTCAGACCGCTGAAAGTCACATTTAGAAGAAGGAATTGGAGAAGAGTGTGTTTCATTCAAGATTAATAACGTCGATCCACTGAATAGATAACTTATGATTGATTTTTTTAAAAGAATAATTATCAAGTTCTTAATGCTACTGTTAGCCACATTTGCTACTGTGACAAATATATGCAAGTCTTTAGAATAATGTAGTTTTGTTTGTATCAATGTATCTATTTTACCTTTTTGCTTATTTTAGTACTTTTTTAAAAACTGCATTTTATATTTACTTTTACATAGCGTCGAGCAGCTCATCTACACTATGTGATACACATGCGTGCAGTTTATTTAATAAAGTTCTGTAAAAAAAGATACATTTAAAAAGAAAGAACGAAGGTGTGTTTTCACCAATGAAAGTATTTCTCAGCGTCGGTGGATGTACTTGTCTGGCTATGTTGGACTCGTCACGCCAACCTGTTATCAAATGTTTTTCTTTCATCATCGCTGTAAAAATAGATCTCATTACACACAAACTCGGCCATCTTTCCTACAATCAGTGTTAATTCAGTGCGAGGCTCCGGCCATCCGTCTTCTGCCAGCTTCATTAAACAGCTTCATTGTTTGGCTGATCTCCAAAGAGCTTTCAGATCCGTCACAACACCGAGTGTGTCCTGGCAACACAAAGACCGAGTCTGACCTGTGACTCGGTTGTTGACGTGGACTCGTCATTTTCTACCCAGCGTTCCGATATTTCACCTTCAAGTCGCCAACATCTCTTCTGCTGCTTCCTGCCGCGTCGTTCTTCTACGTTGTTACACTACGTAATGCAAATTAAATGTCCCACGCCAGATGTTCAGAATTAAATTGCTCTTTGCAATTTTTGGAGTTGCCTTGTAGAAGATTCTGTTTCCTTTTTTTTAACATTGGACAAATACATATTTCATTCATAAAATAGAAGGTGAACACTTTACTCGACACCACGAGGCAGTTTAAGTCATGATAAACATATCAGAACACACAAGGTTGATAATTATAATTAGTGCATGATAAAGTGTACAGGAGAGACAAATGAACATGTAAAGACTTAATGGCAGAATGAAGGTTGTCGTGACAACGGCTCCTCGTTGTGAGCGACTTCTCTGACGGATGCTGAGAACATTTGGAGTTTTTTTCGTGTTTCATTTCAAAGTCTGACACTTAATCCTCTTCTAGAAACATTCCACCTGCTTCCTCTGTCCCCCCGCAGCACTAAACACGTGAGACCACCCAACGGGTCTCCTGTTGTTATTGTGTGGCATCATTCATGATATGAAGCTGATGGTTGGGTGGATTGGAGCGTTGAAACAGCTTCTTCGTTGTTTTCTGTGTATTTTGGTTCACTGTTCATGTTGGATGAAGGTGAAGCTCCACCAGTCAACACATGCACACGGGACGATAAATATAATCCATCTTCTTTACTCTCTTTCACTATTTACACTTCATCATTTTACAGCAATTTTACTTTAGATTTATGGCATTTTAACCATCTTTTGCCTATCAAAAATATACAAAAATAAAATCTTCCTATATCACAACTGTCATCAGTCCGTTAGTCTCTGGCTGTGCGTTAGGAAGACGTGCGTGGTTTCCTGTTCCGCTTCGCCCGCCGTGTGGCCGGAAATCGGATGAACTCAAAGTGTTTGCTTTGGTCCGTGTTGGGGAAGGGGGGCGGGCCTGTGTGGAGCCTCTTGATGAAATGGACCTCCCTCTGGTTCTCCCTCGTCCTGGAGGCTTTGATGGGCCTCCCTTTCCTGGTGAAAGCCACATACCAGCCCTCATACTTGGCATTCTGGAAGGCGGTGTAGTTGTTCTCCAGTACGATCTCGGTGAAGATACAGTCTCTGCTGCGGCCGTTGGGCTGGTGACGACACAGAAACCGTTCATATGTTAAAGCTGGACACGACACACACACACACACACACACACACACACACACGCATAAAAAAAACACATGCTATTCTATTTGGATGCAAAAAAAAAATCTTTATCACCCCAAAAATGCAATCAGGAGTTAGAATCTCCACTGAACCACAGTGTTGGAGGAATCAGAAATCATTATGAAATAATATTTAGGGGGAACATGTAGTTATTATTTTCTGTATATATATTTATACAATATATATATATATATATATATATATATGAGCATTCTGTTTTAATATTTTATTATTATTATAATTATTCTCAATATTGTCCTTTTTTTATTCTTATTTTTGTACTTCAGAAAAATGAGCGTAGTTACATATAAATATCACTCTTTGCTGCTATTCACGTTCTGTGGGAAATGATTCATGACCATTTTAACTTCTAACACTGTTTAAACGTTAGCAACCTTTATTTAGATATTCCATTGTAATAAGTTATGTTTTTGTGAAAATGTCTGGTTTTTATGTCTCGTATTTTTTTGTTTTAAAATTCATTCACTTATCAGACACTTTTATCCAAATTGCAACCATCATATAAGTTCAGCAAAGTGCTGCATTTGGAAACATTTGTTTAACAGAAATATTGTCGTGGTGTGTTTTGAACAATGAACGGCGAACGTTACATCATCAACAGAGACGTAACGAGATGCTGCAGGAGTCGCTGTGATTGATACAACAAACGTTACCGTGAACTCAGCGGGACAAAGAACTGAAAAAGAATTTCATCTGCTCACGTTTGAGCTTTTCTCTGAATATCCTTCTTTAAACACAAGTTCTATACTTCTGAACCACGAAGAGAAATATTATGACTTGTCATGAGAATCTATCTTTTCCATTTCCATGAAGGAAGTGGAGAGTTGACTTATGACCAAACACACAGCAGTGCATGATGGGAGGGTACTTTCCTCTCGTCGCCATCATCGGCCAATCAGACTGAGCGACTAGCACGCAGTCCTGTGAGAATCCTCGTTTCCAGCACATCACATCCTCCGCTGACTGAGACGTGAAGCTGGCGCTCCGTTCAGGCAACACCCGCTCATATATGATATTACAGACGACGTTTGGATCTGAATGTCTCCACATTTCAAATAAATGCTAACTTGTTCAAATAAATGTTGCCTTGATGTGCAAAGATACTTGATACAACTCCTGCTTGCAACTCATTATTGTCTCCATAATAGAACCGCAGCAATGATTTCACGCATCTAAAAAAGTATATCTTACCTTCCCAACAAGTTTCCCCTTCCGGTTCATGCAGAGGTAGCGGCCACTTTCTGCTCCTCGGATTCTCACTCGACTGCCGAAGGTGTCCGTCTCAACGAAGAGACGAGCTGCCAAACGAGAGACGAGGAAGTCAGAGACAAAGCAGACAGGAACATCCCATAATCATGCAGGTCACTTGATGAATAGCTAAGATCATTGAGAATTGTTTTCCATTGATGTTGATGTTCAAATAAACAGCATTAAAATCTGCTAATTGTTCATTAAAGCTCATTATCTGCATTTCATATATCTGACACGTAGAAAATGTTATATTTTTGGTAATTTTATTTCTTTTACTTTCTAGTAAATGTGAATTGTGTTTTTTAAGTGGATGGTAATAATAATAATAATCATAATAATAATAATAATAAGACACTCAAACAAACCCTTAAACAATTGTTGTTGCTCCACATTAAAGAGTGGAAGCAGAAGACACATTCTCAATTGAATGTGTCCTGCCGTCAATGATGGCAGTTGAGCGTTGTGTATTGGGCTGCAGAGACAAAGGCCGTGTCCTAATCAGCCGCTAATTTGCCAGACGATGGCTTCATGGATACAGCAGGGAGGCTGAATTAGCATAGAAGCCTGAAAACAGCTCACAGAGGGAGGGACAAGCAGGCCGGTTGTGCCTGAGGACGTTGGTCCCCAGCAGGGCCTCTGAGCCTGGACTGTCAGGGACCAAGACCTGCTCCATCCAGGATCTTCATCTAACTCCTCTGAAATATCTCTGCACTGAATATAGAACTAGCCAATCAAAGAACAACATCCATATATAACTTTATAGAAGGAGGCAGAAGGTTTGAGAGTATGACTGGCAGGAAAGAAGAATGCATATGTGAGCGTCACATCAGAGCTGAAGAAGAATGAGCCATTAAACAGCTGATGCTTGTTATTTGTAGACTAATCTGTCAGGATGAAAACAAATCCAGGCAAAGATGATGTCTGGACCCGACATGGACACGTTGTCCTTCATATCAGCCAATACTTTACATTTTCATAATAATAATGAGTTCATATTTTTGATAGTGTTTCATTTCCAGCTCTCTGAATTACAGTTAGACATCTTTCATGTTATTTCATCCAGAAGGGGGTCTATGTATTTCTCAGAAACCAGCTGTGTCTCCAAGACCTGCTTTGGTCCTGGATCTGTTGTACAAGTCTATGGAAACCCTGTGTGGGTTTACTAGTCCACACACATGTCTGGGTTCAGCACTCACCGAACACGTTCCCGTCCTCGGCCGTGGCGGTGACCCGTTTGCCGTGGATCTGGACGTGTTTCCCGCTGGTGCGGCTGTAAAGCTGGTAGACCCGGACCTGCCTGCGGCTGAGCTGGTCCGTCACTGCGCCCTGCGTCCTCACATACTGGTTAAAATTAGGAGACGGGTGATTCTCCCCCTTTTTTATGCAAAGGGAAAAATGAAATACATAATGTTTTTCTTTCTAATCTGAGAATGTGGGATGAAGAAAAGTATATAAAGTGTATAAATAAGTGATATAAAGTGTAACAAGTAGATCCCCTCTATTCATATTAGCATGCAGCATCCAGAAGGAGTTATTCGTTACCTGAGCATGACACCACAGCACGAACAGATGGAAGGATCTGCAGAAGCAACATGAAGAGTGATTATGAATCATCATCATCAGCATCATCATCATCATCAACACACAGTCGCGTCTCGGTCAGCGGCTCTTACATGCAAACGCAGCGCTGGTTGATTCCGTACATTCTCCTTTATTTCATCCGACCCAGACGCGGATCCTGGAGGCAGAGAAGTCCGGGAGGATGCGCTCACTCAGTCTGTCCATCCACTTAATTACGAACATAAACCCGGTCCGGTACTCTGAGATCCACGCACCGCGCCACCAGCGGATCCATCCATTACACGCGCGTTGTTGACCCCAGTGACGCGAGGCTCCTCGGCTCACTGCTGGTCTGCTGCGTTAGGTCCAGGTTTTGAAAAGTCCCCCTGTCTCACCGGGATCAGGGTGCTCACTGGTTAATGTGGAAGGCAGAGTCCCTCCCTGAATGTGTGTGTGGTGGGTGGGCACAGCAGCTGGACCCTGATGATCCCTCGCGTTCACAGGGAGACGCAGATGTGCAGAAAGGGCTTTCTGGAAGATCCTGAAGATGAGCAGAAGAAAAAGCAACAACAACAAAAACAAAAAAAATCCTAAAAAAGAAGGAAAGTTGGACTTTGATGAGGTTGAAGATGATGCATTTGCTGCTGTGATGCGGATCGTTACTGCTGCTGCATTTAAAAGTGAGGAGCCTAATGGCACCTATGGGTGTGGCAATTACGTGTTAAAGAGCCCACCGCCCCCCCACTTCCCTTTTATCTCAGGGTCACACTTCCAGCTCAGGTTAGAGGAGATGGAACTCATCTGTAGACAGCTCCACATAATAAAGATGAGCCATGAAAACAGTGTAACATGAACCCGTCTCACTTTCTCTTGACCCGTCGCCCCATCAGGACAATAAAGAGGTCAATGCAGCAGTTAGGCATCCCTGGCATGTTGCTCATGTCCCTCTGACATGTTGCTCTAACATGTTGCTCATGTTGCGCTGACATGTGGCTCATGTTGCTCATGTTGCTCTGACATGTTGCTCGTGTTGCTCTGACATGTTGATCTGATAGTTTCAGTTTCTTGTGCTGTATGACGAGGAGCAGGCCCGGTATTTCTGTTGCATCATCCCACTTTTTTTTATTCTCACTTGATACAATGCTTAGTGTTTATTGCCCTTGTGCACAGCCCCATACCCAACCCAGCCTGGACTATTTAGGTTCACTTTAACTTTAGTATTGACTGTTTATTTTTGTGCTCCTGCCAATGTTTACATTACTCATGATAATGCCCTTATTATTTATTATTGCTGCTGTTTTTCTGTTTTCTATCAGGCCTACATATTTACATATTTCCTTACTTAGCCATATGTATTGTATTGTATTGTCTTACCTTGTTGCACCACCGTCACTCTCAAAGTGCACCTTACATACATACTTAATTGAAGTTACTCAATTGAGTCACAGGGTCAGTCCATGCCCTTTCACTCATTCTCAACTGCCTCAGCACATTAATGTGGACCTTGCCTCTCTTATTCTATCTGGCACCTGTATCTGTATTCACTTATTCTATCTATCTATCTATCTATCTATCTATCTATCTATCTATCTATCTATCTATCTATCTATCTATCTATCTATCTATCTATCTATCTATCTATCTATCTATCTATCTATCTATCTATCTATCTGTCTGTCTGTCTGTCTGTCTGTCTGTCTGTCTGTCTGTCCGTCCGTCCGTCCGTCCGTCCGTCCGTCCGTCTGTCCGTCCGTCTGTCTGTCTGTATAGCTGGTGACACACTTCCTGTTGGCTGGATAAGAGAGTGTGAACACCTGGTTGGACCTGATTCATTGTAGTCAGAAACTGTCTATAAAGGTGGATGTCGTCATGGTGACGTCACACGTTGGTTTGTGGACGACGGTTTTCAAAGCCCGAAGTTTGGTGTTTTGCCCGTCACCATCTTGGATTTTCTTTCAACCAGTGAAGGAAGTGACTATATTTGGACAGTGGAGGAGCGATGGGTAGATCTTACAGTAAAGTCTAAGAACATAATCTAGACTTTCATAAAGAAAGCTACATCTGTAAGCAAGACAGTAACATCTGGAGTCATTTTCATCCCCATAGCAGACAAAATGGACATTAGAAAACATAATGGCCATCAGCAGGTAGTTGTTGTGGTGCGAGCAGAACCAGTGGAGAACCAGTAGCAGAACCAGTGGAGAACCAGCAGCAGAACCAGTGGAGAACCAGCAGCAGAACCAGTGGAGGACCGGCAGAAAATCCAAGATGGTGACATCACAATGTCCACTGCTTATATACAGTGTGTGATTAATATGCATGTGTATGTATATATGTATGAATGTGTATTGACAAGTATTTGCATGTTTCATTATGTATTCCTTGTGTCATTAAATGGATCTGGGAAATGGCTAACGGCTAACGGCTAACGGTAAGAATATGCGTCTTCCATTTCAGAAAGGTTGGACAAAGGGGGAGAGAGGAGCTAAATGGTGAAACAAAACCATATGATTGGTTGATGCTTGTCCACGTCACTTGACCAGTGTCAGTTTGTAGCTCCATGTCATGTCATGGAGCTAGTCGCTCGTAGCGTGAACATAGCATCAGTTCAGCCTTGCAGCATGCTAGTAGCCTATAAAACATAACTGGCTTGGATGGAAATAAGAAATCAAAATAATGTTAACAGTTTATTAAGTCATTTTTTCATTTACATTGAGTGTATATAATTAATTACATTTATATGAAGATGCACAATTTATTTCTCTTCATATGGGTGATCATATGTTTTGATGTAAACAAATATAGTTATTTCAAAGTAGCTTAATCATCACAACATGAATTATGAAATATAATTATATATGGTATACAAATACAAATTCTTGTTAATCCAGAGACGAAACAACTACTTCACAGACGTTGAGCATTTGCCAATCTCCCAAGACCTGAAAACAGTGAAACCATTTCCCATTGAGCTCGGGTCTTCCTCGGGTCCGGGTCTTCCTGGGGTCTTCCTGGGGTGTTCCTGGGGTGTTCCTGGGGTCTTCCTGGGGTGTTCCTGGGGTCTTCCTCGGGGCCACTGTAGCTCCAGTGACAAGTGAAAGGAGAACTGGTGGTCTCTAAACAGCTCTGACCACATCGTAAAGATCTCTGTCATAAAGAGCAACTGGCCACTCTTTCTGACCCTGCAAAAATAGAGACAAGGGTTCAGAACATGGGTGGTCCCCTTTATGAATGATCAAAAGAAGAGAAAAGTTTTTTAAAAAGCCAAAGGATTCACTTGGACCAGCGGCATGCTCTTCATCAGCAGCAGCAGGACTCTTCTGGTCCTTCAGGCCATGAACCCAGAATCAGGTCTTCAGCACTCCCGTTGACTTGGAGAGTCTGGGAATGTTACGCTCAAAGTGTGAATGTGTGTTTGTGCACTTCTTATGCAGAAGGAACCTCGGTGGAAACGTCCAAGCCGGCTTATTCCGAGGCTGCTGACCCCGACGCCGCTCCTGGCCATTTGCAAGCCGACCATTTGAGCTTGCCAAATTTGACACAGCTGACGCAGGCAATAAATTTGAACTAGTTCCCCCTCCCCCTTTATCCATAATGAGTGCTGCCCTGGAAAGCCTTTGAACACACACACACACACACACACACACACACACACACACACACACAAACACACTCATGCCAGTGATCCTAATGTGATAATCATGGGATAAAGTTGTGTTTTATGATGACAGACACAAGCTATCAGCACAATCGTAAATCTGAGAAAGTGAAAATGTGACGTCAAACACTGCAGGTCGCAGTGCTATGTGTGCATGACTGAAGAGGACATGTAAGAGCTCATGAGAGACAGACAATGTTGTCAGGGTGACCAGACAAATCCCAGAGTCCCTCAGCGCTGGACGTCCGACAGGTGAAACCCAAGCTGCTGATCCGTGATTAACACCCGCCGGCTGCAGACAGGCTCGGACTACTTCATCGACAGGCCAAGAAGCTGGGAACATGTCAGACTTAAACTAATAAAGTGACTCACACAACTGCCCTTCTCAGAGTCACAGACCCGGAGAGGAGGGAGGGGTCGGCGGTGGGGGGTTACGAGGGGCCATGGTAATGAAAATAGCCGAGGTCCAGCTCCACCAAGGCTAAGGGACACAGTCCAACAGGGCCCAGCATCTGTGTTATTTTTAAGGAGCAAAATGTCACTGAGCAATGAACATGCTCGAGCTGCATATCTAAGAGGGGTAGATGCAAGGTCACGAGCCGGATCGCTTTCTCAAGACACACACCGTTGTAAATGGTGGTGACACACATGCTGCTGCTTTGAAGCTGTAACCGAAGCTCCAGAGGAATCATTGTTAGCGCTTCACTCATTGTACTGCTGGTTTGTGGACGCAGAACTTTCTCTGCTGTTTGCAGAAAACAATCAGCTATTTATATTCTCATGAATCCTCAGAAATAGAAAAAGAACAGATATTTTAAATCCCTTTGCCTCAAGAAATGTTCACTTGATTCTCTGCTTGTAGTCATTTATGAATTAAAGGTATTATCAAGTTGTTTTGTTCATTTTGAATATCGGCCATGACATTACTCACAGCCTCAGTTATAGATTTAGGGAGGCAGCTTTCAGAAAAGGTTGGGTTAAAGTATGAAACTCTGCTATGATTATAACAATAAACAAAACAAACACATCTATTCTTTCTCCCTCATTGAGAAATTCTAGATCTGGTCTCTCCTTGCCCACCATTATAGATCTGGTCTCTCCTTGGTCATCGTTCTAGATCTGGTCTCTCCTTGCTCATCGTTCTAGATCTGGTCTCTCCTTGGTCATCGTTCTAGATCTGGTCTCTCCTCACCCACCATTATAGATCTGGTCTCGCCTTGCTCACCATTCTAGATCTGGTCTCTCCTTGCCCATTGTTATAGATCTGGTCTCTCCTCACCCACCATTATAGATCTGGTCTCTCCTTGCTCACCATTCTAGATCTGGTCTCTCCTTGCCCATTGTTATAGATCTGGTCTCTCCTTGCCCACCATTATAGATCTGGTCTTTCCTCGACCACCATTATAGATCTGGTCTCTCCTTGTCCCCGATTGTAGATCTGGTCTCTACTTGTCCCTGATTATAGATCTGGTCTCTCCTCGACCACCGTTCATCCCCCATTATAGACCTGGTCGGTCCTTGACTAGATTGTGCACCAAGGTGGCGCCGTGGAGCTCCATGACTGGCATGTGATATGCTGTGATGTTTTGGGCCTCTGAGACCTTTTTTGTGTTTATAAAGAGCAATGACATGTTTTATGAGCGGAGCCAAACTGGTGTCAACAAGCTAACAATGGTCAATGTGGTGAGTTTCCAGAGCCGGGCACAATGGACAGATCCAACTACATGGACTCAGTTAGAGATATAGGTGATTAGAGGATGTACAGGTGATTTACCTTACAAACTATGTGTTACACTCTTTTCATTGGCTTCTGACACCATGTAGGGTTTGATGATTTTATGTGTATACCTGCATATTTTTTATCTTGTGGCAGTGCATTTTATTTATTAATTACTTTTATCTTTCTATGTACTTCATCTTTTTATTGTGTTATCTATTTATTGTGTTTTATCTGGTTGTGTAGCACTTTGGAAAACCTTGTGTTTGTTAAAATCGTGCCATATAAATAAAGTGGATTGGATTACACAATTATGAAACTATTAGAATCTTCCCTCTTTTGTAGGAAGTTAGTTATTATCCCATCAGGGAATCATTTCCTTGTGCTGAGATCGGCTGTGTTTTTAAGTATGTTTTTACGTATGTTTCTACTACGATGAATATCGTACCAGCAGTACCTCCAA
Source organism: Chelidonichthys spinosus (assembly GCA_029853015.1). NCBI lineage: Eukaryota > Metazoa > Chordata > Actinopteri > Perciformes > Triglidae > Chelidonichthys > Chelidonichthys spinosus. The sequence continues at coordinate 12,941,191 of CM056831.1, forward strand.
CATCCTCAAACAAGCCAGAAGTCCTGAGAATCTGTGGCGAGAGAAAAGCAAACAATTTAACCTCTGCACACCAGCATTGGGAGAGTGGCCATTTATTAGAAATTAGTTATGGATGGAAAGACATGTGACCTCGGGCTCCCAGAGGGCAAGTCAGGCCATTACATTTGACTGGTTTGGGATTTCAAGGACTCATGATGGCAATTTTCAAGATATATTGTGTCATCAGTTGACGGCAGGACGACAGACGTATGTCACCGATGTCACTGGGAATTCTTCAGAGGATCCTTTCAAAATAAGAGAATAGGACTGAAGTCGGTAATGACAATCCTGTGTGCATTTTAAATTAAAGATTATAAATAAAACAGAAGATGTGAATTTGAGAAGTTTTATTCTGTTAACGACCTTGTGTGGCTTTACCTCAATGAGGCCAACATTCAGTTACTAACAGCTGATATCAAACATCTTTTTGGAGTATTTTTGTGGTGAAAACTTTTTTTAACAAATATTATACATTTTACTGTGAACATATCACGAATACTCAACATGGATCTAATTTGATCAAAACGTATCATCAGATTCCGTTTGAGTGCAGGCCTGTCTGGAGGGTAAATCTGCTCAATGGCTTGAAAAACACCAGAACATGTAGGTGTCCTCGTAAATACATAGTAATCTGTGTTTATTATCTACAGCAAACAGTTAATGTTCACTGTAATGATCTTGACACTCTTACAGTAGGAATTGATACAGTATGTGTTTATGTGCATCAGCTGTTCCTTATCTCTAAAGAAAGATGTGTTCGTTGTTCTCAGCGTTCCCAAAATGAAGAAATATGTATGAAATATGCATGGCTGCCTTGGCTGGTCTGGAGAGAGTCGGGGCCCCCGGTAGCCAGCGTCGGGCCCCAGGCCCAGCTGGTGTGCTGCAGTGGAAGGTCTTGATGTGGGGCTGCAGCAGCTGTCTGCTCCCTCCGCCCCTTCCTGCTCTGATCTCTGCTCTGCAGTTCACACCTGATCAACAATGACTGCACTTCACACAGGAATTTTCCATTTTCTATTTTCTGTCACCCTCCACCCCCCACACACAACGGCCTCCAGACCAGCGGCCCCCTGACCAGCGGCAGGACAAGTGGTGCCCTACAATGTGGTGGCGACAGGGACACCCAGCAGCCAGTGAGACGGCAGCACGCCGAGTATTTCAGGCCCTCATGACTCCGTTGCTGCAGCGACTGAGAGTGACTCTATTGTTAACTGAGCCTCCAAAGTGAAGCTGATGGAAGCAGTGAAACAGCTCACGCCGTCACTACGGTTACAAAGCAAATCATAAAAGGTGTTACAGTTAGTCACCTTTATCTATTAACATGAAAGGTTCAACATCACGTTAACTTTACACAACAATGTTTTCAATATAATGTGCAACTCATTGAAACCGGGCGGAATGGGTCAAAATGCGCAACTTTTTTAAGCGTAACTGTTGTCATGGAAACATATCCTTAGATGATATGATAATTACCTGGTAACGAGGGGTGTTTTTAGCGTTTATTTTTCATTTACCAAAACAAATACAAACTACAATATCATTTAAAACGTGACGATGACCTGAAACATTCTGTCTTTTATTTTTTGAATTTTGTCTGAAGTCTAAAATAAAATGACAGGCTTTTGATGCTTTCTGCTTGAATAATCCAGGAATCAAAGAAACAACCGCATTGATCACTTTTTTGAAGGTTTAATGAAGTTTATGATGTCTATTTTCAGAAATACAGGTGGATGCAGCGTCACGTTGTACTAGACTGTAAACATGAGTTCATGGTCTCAATCTCTAGTTTCAAGTCTTCTTCAATCCATCAATTATGGTCCATTTAGAGTCACACAGTCCAGAAAGCATGGGATGCTTTAGGGGCGGGGCTACCTGCTGATTGACAGGAAGTGAACTTTGTTGGATGGTCGGCACCCAAAGCATCTCACAGAAGCTCCTTCCACACACTGCAGCCCTGAACGCATGTAGACTGGATCTCATCAAGGAGCTCTACGTGTCCCATGTATTTGTGCATTTGTGATGATGTTGCATTGTATTTTGGACGTATTGTTTACAGAAGATGACAAATGATCTTACGAGTTGACAGTATTTTTGCTGGCGACGGAGTCTGTGTTGGACGGAGTCTGTGTTGGACGAACACAATGCTGTTCTCTTACCTGTCTGTGACCTCCGCGACGGCTGTGACCTCCACGACGGCTTGGTCCTCCACGACGGCTACGATCAGACCGTCAATCTCTCCTCGCGTCATGCCTCTCCTGGCCCCTTGTTCCTTTCAAAGGCTCCTTCACAGCAAATAAGGGCCCCGGCTCAGGGGCCCAGCCAGCTCTGGTGCTGGGGACAAATACAGCCACTCAGAAGGCCATCCGTCACATGTTCCACAGACATGATGACATAAACAAACAGGGCCTGGTGTTACTTCAACAAAGAGGAGGGAAAACTGCCATCGCACGGTTGTTGTGGTGACGTGCAGATGTCTCCTATTATTCTGCTCCCTGTCTTAAGTCTAAAAGCATGTTAACTTCCAGTTAGAACCATTAAAAACAGGTTTTATTGTTGCAATACTGTAAACTGTATGGGGGGCACATGGAGGGAGCAGCGAAACAGGACACTCTCAAAGACACTTTCAACACTTAAAATACACAAGTGCATCTCTTGTTCCTGCTCACCTTCAAAGCTCTGGCATCAAGTCCCATCAAGTTGGCACAGGAGGGTCAGCGGGGGAGCTGCCTCTATCAGCCCTGATTGTCCCCATTAGGCCGTAACAGGACGACATTAGTGCTGTCGGGAGGTCGGATCTCACCTGTTGGGTTCCAGGCCGTCGGGGGCCTCCGTCTATCAGGCTGCTCTGATAACAGTGTTTGATGTGGAGTAGAAGGCAAACACTGGGGGTCAAAGGCGCTGCAGTAATGCCATTAGTCCATTCAGGTGAGTCACAAGTGCATCAACTAATGGCAGCAGAGCTTCAAAGAGGCCTCAGCACACTATTATGCAGCGAATAATTGCTTTTTAATTACACTATAATTGAGTAAAGCTGTTTTTCATGATAAACATGTCACCTGCTGGGGTGAGGATAAAGTAGCACGTATCTGTTAGAAAGGTCACGTTCTGCTTCAGAAAAGAACACAAAGTCAAAATCAAAATGATTTTCATGAGAAAATGAATTTGTCTTCACACAGCGGGTTTACCAAAGGGCTGAAACATTACTTCTGTTAACAGAAGATGAATCAACAGTTTATATCATGGAATAAGCAACATGGCGTCTGTGAGGCTGAACTGAGACACCTTTAGCTAAATGTTTATGCTAGCATGGCAACAAGCTCACACTGATGATGTTCAAGATGCTGATGTTTACCATGTGTGTTAGCATGCTAGTGTGAATTAGCACTAAACACAAGGTATGTTTGATGGCAGTACATTACAGTAGAGATCTTCTATACTGGACCAAAGTCATTAAAATAATTTTTCTTACACTTTAAAGACCACGTTCCTGATATTTTCCAGACTAAACAGCAGGTTTAGTTTTAGTGCCCCCCTGGAAGCCTCTCAAGTAGACCCTTAAGAGCGGCTGGAGAAGACAATTCTAATGAAACCACAGGGGTTCTTACAAATGTTTATTCATCCACATGTTCCTGCAGGGCTCCCAGCCGAGCTCCTAGTAAAGCTCCCAGCCCCGCTCCCAGCCCAGCTCCCAGCCAAGCTCCTAGCAAAGCTCCCAGCCCCGCTCCCAGCCCCGCTCCCAGCCCCGCTCCAAGCCCCGCTCCCAGCCCGACTCCTAGCAAGGCTCCCAGCCCAGCTCCTAGCAAAGCTCCCAGCCCAGCTCCCAGCGAAGCTCCCAGCGAAGCTCCCAGCCCAGCTCCCAGCGTGGCTCCCAGTCCGGCTCCTAGCAAGGCTTCCAGCCCGGTGCCTAGCAATGCTCCTAGCGGGGCTCCCAGCGAGGCTCCCAGCGAGGCTCCCAGCGAGGCATCTAGTGGGGCTCCCAGCCAGGTTCACACAGGAGGCAGCAGCAGACCGAGGGAGCCATCATCAGCAGAGCAAAGATGAAGCCTGAGATCTGACAGCGGATACGGTTACATGTCACTTCTGATAGCTCCCAGCATTCCTGAGAAAATGTCTGCCTATTCCTCACCTCAGCACTCTGGCCCCCTCTCCCCCTTCTCCCCCAGGTTGACAGCAGCAGACACAGGGGTCCACAGCAGGGTGTGTGTGTGTGTGTGTGTGTGTGTGTGTGTGTGTGAGGGGGGGTGATGAACAAGCATCAGCCTCCCCAGAGCTTCCAGTAGCTCCAGTCACACTCCAGTTGCAGCCTTGGCTGATGCAGACAGCAGGTCAGAAGATCTCATCCATTACGGCTGGTTGTGAGAGAGAGAGAGAGAGAGAGAGAGAGGAGAGATCAGTAATCATCTCCTTTTAAAAAGGCTTTTACTGGATTTATCAGAAACAGCTTTAATAATATTTAATTACATTTTCAAAATGTATTCATATAGCACCAAAGCACAAATGAGTTCCAGAGAACTTTATGGTGTAGAGCAAACAGAGGTTCCAGACTGGGTCCTGAGAGAAGACCAGGATAAGTGGTACAGCAGAATAAACCGCATCATAATTACAACAGAGTCAGAGTGTGATGGGAGCAGTGATAGCATATTAGGAGAATAATATTTCTACTAATGATAAGAGCACATAAATATGCCTACGTAATTCTGGCAGCAGGTCCAGCAGGTCCAGGCAGCAGGTCCAGGCAGCAGGTCCAGCAGGTTCAGCTGCACCTGAGAGGCAGAATCATTGTCAAGATTAGGAGCAGTGGACACCTGGACATGTGGACGCTCGGAGTCGGAGCTGCTCAAATTTCTTTGTGTGATTCGGGTTTTCCCTGGGGAATTGTGTAATTCCTATATTGGAATGAAGTACTAATATAATTGTTGAAATGATGTTTTAGAACATGGAGGAACCTTCATTATATTGTATAAAGCACTGGTTTGGTTGACTGTTTTGCTGTTACATCATTTAATAAATGGTTACTACCTGCAGTCAGTCTGGGAGGACCAGAAGACCGAAATACTGGCGTGAATAAAAACAAAGTGAATGTTGCTGCTCCGTTATTACACATCTGACAGGCACACAGTCTTTAGAAACGTCTTGCATTTCATGTCTTGACAGTTGTTTAAGCCCCCGAAAGAGTGCAGAAAAGGGAGAAAAATGCAGGACAGCGGTGAAATCCTCACACAAGCACACAAACCCTTTTTAACACATTCCGGAAGCCGCCGATGAATGACATTCTGTGAGGTACTGTATCCGCCAGGCCAACCCACCCACCGCAAACTCTGACCGCCTCAATACACAAGTGCACCTGAAGCGTGAAAGGAAGGTGAAAATTAAGTCTACTTTGGGGCATTAAAAAAAGCCTGTGGCTTATCTCCTGGCTGGAACGATGCCTTCCCCTATCTGACACACAAGGAGCAGGGAAGCTGCCCTGAATGGGAAACAACATGGCCCTTTACAAAGGCCTGTTAGAAACAATTAGTCCTGAGTGCCAGGGTTTTGATTTGAGCGTCTAATTGCCGGTTCAGGGTTGAGAGAGTGTGTGAGGTGGCTGGGAAGGCCGGGGAGCTGTGAGGGCCCCGGGGGACAGCCGCCGTCACACAATAGCAGCCTTTATTTCACATTCAGCTTCTACAAAGTGGGTGTGCTCAAAAGATTTAATCCCACATTCAGCCCCGACAAGAAAAGTCATTCATATTGAAAAGGTGGGTACAACATAGTTTCAGGTGCCTCCCATCTACTTCCCAACCTCCACAACAAAGGAAAAAATAACTCTTTTATTATATTTTGTAGTTCTTCCTTCTAGGAATGAAGAGAGGTCGAGGGGGAACCCGATCCTCGTCAGGATCACCTCTGGATCCTTCACTGGCGCTCCTCTCAATGGGCTTGCCTTTCTCAGAGGCCAAATGGACCAGGATACCATTCCTGACTGCAGTATGTGTGAGTGATGAGTGCTGACACAAATAACAGTAGGCCATGCATGTAAAAGGATGGCACTGTGCTGCAGGATTACAGGAGCCCCATCCACACAGGTTGGAGCCTCATACTTTCACCTCCTAACACGGCTGGGATTTCAACCCCCCTCCCTTCTGTTTCAAGAAGTCCGTCCTCACATACCAAATCCCCCCCACTCTTAAATATCACCTGCTTTCTGCTCCTTTAATCACCTAAACAGGCATTCCTTCATGCAGTTTACAGCAGCCTGTCATGCAGGTAAAAGGGGGGAAATCTTTTTTTCCCAAACAAAGGTGAAGCAATCCATGCAAGCTGAAACTGCAGCCACTTCTGGATGAGAACACTTCACTTTAAATGCATGGAACAGATGCAGTAACAGAACACATACACTGATCTGGAAATTTGATATAAAATGCACAATCCACTGCATTTCAAGCGTCTATATAATAAATAATAAGAATAAGCAGTTAAAGATCTGTGAAGGCAGAAAGGAACATGCATAAACATGAGCAGTGTGATCACGCTGGTTGTGAACAACAAACTGGTTTAGAAGAGAAAATAAACTGTTATGTATGAAAACCTCCATCATAGTTTATTATTTGACCTTCTTCAACTTGGACCTCATAGTTGGTTCTGAAAAGTGAAGCCAAAGCTGAAAGTCCTTAAAGCTACATTATCTCTGCTGGCCACCAGGGGGTGACTCCTCTCTGATTGTATAGAAGTCTATGAGAAAATGAGCCAACGTCTCTATTGATTTATTATCTCAGTAAACGTTGTAAACATGAGTTTATGGTCTCAATCTCTAGTTTTAAGTCGTCTCCAATCCAGCATGATGTTAATTTGGTCAATTATGTTCCATTTAGAGTCCAACAGACCAGAAAGTAAGGGATGCTTTAGGGGCGGGGCTACCCGCTGATTGACAGGACCCACTCGTAAAAAACATTGTTCTATAGCTAAACAAGTGGTCAAAAACTCCACAGGGTAAAACATTTCCATCAGTTCAGCATCTTCTGTCTTCAGTACGGACAAGTTGTTGTGAACTAATGATCAATGAATCCAGTGGAGCTCCTCACCACCGGCTGAGAATAAAGAGAATAAAGCTTGCAGTACATAACTTTGTTGTTGTCAAGACTCAAACTGAATCACTGCTTTACAATGGCTCATGTTTCTTGTCCCATGTTGACAGATCACAATGTTATTACTACTGACAGAAATGATTCTTACGAAATAGGACCCACATTGTAATAAACTGGAGTTATCCAGTTTACATCACATTAACCCTTAATTATCTGGAAAGAAGATCTCATTCCGCTCGGTGTTCTCCAGCAGGCCATATGCACCCCAAGGTGTGCTGCATTCACATTCACAGAGAAAACCCTAAATTTCTCCATCACCTCAACCGACAGAGAAGGTCACTTCAAAGCCGGACCGAGTCACAGGAGCAATAGAAGCCTGGGACGACAAATGCACCAGTTGTAAAACTTAACAAGGTGTGAATGCCCTCTGAGTGCCCCGGCTCTCCAGTATGCAAGCCAGTCTGTGGAAGGTCTTAGGGCTTGGGCTACACTGCAAAAAATGTTGATTCTGACAAGAGCTTCTCTTTTCAGTCAGAATGAAGGATTCAACGCTATTAACATCTAGCGAGCCATAAGCATCATATTTGATGATCAATTCACAACTTGAACAACACAATTAACAAGTGGCCTGAAGTCCTTTGTTATCTGATTGGGAAGTTAGTAAGAGTCACATTTCTGTGTTCACCTGCTGATTTGATTTCACAGCCTAAAAAATGCAAAATGAATGAGAAGTTGCAGCCATGAAAATCAACTCATTTTTGATATGAAAGATATTGTTGCTAAACCAAGGCCTCCATGCTGTCACAATAAAATAATAAGACCCGTACTTTGTCCAGGAAAACCACAGTTTTGCAAAACTTGCAAAAAGTCAACTCTGTCATGTGCAACAATACTATTTTTTTTTAAATATAAACTGTTTAACAATAAATGTCATAAATATAAACTGGTTAAAGTTAATTATCATAAATATAAACCGGTTGACAATAAATGTCATATATATAAACTGGTTAAAGGTAAATGTCATAAATATAAACTGGTTAACAATAAATGTCATAAATATAAACTGGTTAAAGGTAAATGTCATAAATATAAACTGGTTTACAATAAGTGTCATAAATATAAGTTGGTTAAAGGTAATTGACATACATATTAACACAGATGCATTTAATTTAAATATGTTAACATTAAACTTAAACAACGGGTCATACTGCACTAAATATATTGACATCAATCAACAATCATTTTTATAGAGCAATAGGTTTTTTTGCTACCGTCTACAAGTTTTTCATTTGCAAGAGGATAAGTGTGTCATTTTTTCTTTCTAACATCTTATTTTAACAAAAGGTAGCTAAAATGTATATTTTTTTATTTATTTTTTTTACAGTGTAGCAGCTCTTTGGGGGAGGAGCTGTGTTTGGAGAGGAAGCATCAGGTGGCGGGTTGGACCACTGGCCCTGGACACTTCTGATTTATCTGTGCATTTCAGAATTATGTTGCCGACCTCTTCACCTCAATGCCATTTGTGTCACCCCCCAAGTTCTGTTCAGGCAATCACCCCTACCCCCAAGACCCCCACCCACCTCAGAGCAGACCGCCCACTACGAGCTGCAGTGTCATCTACAGTTCGGTACACATATACACCCACAAGTAAAAAAATAATACTAATATAATAATACAAATGTTACTCTCAGTGGGTCAGGCTTTAATTCACCTCAATAGAGATATTTGCCTGTTGAAGAAAATGTCTTTTAAGTGGCCTTTAAACGCAACATGTTTTTTCTTGTTTGTATTATTCGGCTGTAAGACATTATGTATTCAAATATGTTTAAATATTATCAAGTGCTATGTTGGGTGATCATGAATATTTACACTGTGTAGAGTGTCTGTTTTGCATATGTTCATCTGTGAACGGGAATCCTGTAAAACAGCTTCCAACATATTTACTAGAAATTATCATTTCAATGACCGTTTTACCGTAATTGCTGTCTATTTTCTGAATGTATTTTGAATGTTTGTTCTTCCATTCTGTTATGTTGAATACAGGGGCAGTTGTGACATGCTGTAATATGTAGTTTATAGAGTTGCATATCAGTAAAATCATACTAATATTGAGGGAGAACTAGGAAAGGCAATCAAGTCCTTGTGAAACGTTTTTTTTAGGAATTAGACTCTAGCACCCTCTAGTGGATGCAAAAAGGTAAGGCAGCAAAGTCTCAGCAATGAGATGTCGCCTATACATTTATAAACCTCCACCTATGCAGGGCACCATTACTCTGACTTCACTCACTGATTTCAGTTTAGAAATAACAAATAAAACGGCGACAGCAACAATAAAATATGTCATTGTGACGTGACTGGGACGATATGAACATTGTAAGTCATGATTATCAGAATAAAGCAGCTCACAGTATTATCCAATAATCATCCAAACATGCGTAAAAGCCTTTAAAACGGCACTATAACATACTGGAACCTCTTTATTTGATATTGAGTCACAGATGAAACACCAATACGTTTGTAAGTGAAACAATTAAAGCATCTTAAATCAGATGATCATACATCATTAGGCATTGCTGCATTAATAAAGGATTTATGTCTTATTGTCACTACTCTAGTGAGCTACGCAGCTTTTTCAATTCACTTGTGACGATTAAAGATGTATCTCGATGATAGAAAAGATGATCAACTTATTGTGAGCGTTCGTTGTTTGTTTTTATTTTTAACACGATCTGATAATATCGATCAACTCCTTCATCCTCATTGTAATTCATGCATTATTTGTAGCCATTCTTAACTTCCACGTTCATCTCAAACATGCCCATTAAACTGTGCGTGTGTCCGTGCGCGCGGCTGCGTGCAGGACTGAGAGGAAGTGTGACTTCTTACTAAAGGGCGCGTCAAAAGCTCAGACCAAACCCTCCGCTGCACCGACCAGACCTGATGTCGGAGCTCCTCCATCCAGAGCAGCAGGTTACTTCAGCAGGTTACTTTATCATGGCTCTCCGCTGCCGCCAAACGGCAACCGCGGCTGCGGTGCTCGCTCTGTGCATCGTCGGGATTCTGCTGCTGGTCCTTCCAGCGCGAGAGATGGACACTCCACCTGCATACATGGTAATGAAAGCGTTGCTGTCTCCTAACGGGCAGGTTTGCTTTGAAGCTGATGGGCTGATTTTGTTGCACGGAAGTTGTAATGTTTGCTTTGTATAGTTAGTTTAATAAATTTTTACCGCACAACGGCATTTTTTGTTTTGCCCATTAAGCATCATTACCATACAGCAAAAAAAAAAAAAAAAAAAAAAAAAAAAAGTAGTACCGTTTATAAGTGGTATTAGCCTAACTCAGAGTACAAATAGAACCTATTGGACCAACAGTAAGATACAAGACACAGCATGGCTCATTTTGTGCATGTTTGGATTCTGTATAAGAAATAAAGTAATCAAATTCCGAAAATCAAGTCCTTAAGAGCTGTGTGCTCTGACAGTAGGTTCCAACCAAAGAGTAGGCGAAACAGGCGAAATCCGGGCTCCACCCCCTCGCTGGCTCTAAAAGCTTCAAGGAGAAATCCTGTCATTTTTTACCCCATTTTCGTTGTCCCCAGGGTCATCCCAACTTATTAGAAGCAAAAAACCTTACAAAAATTGACGTTGCCTAGCCCGAGATCTGTACCTGCCTGGCAGCCTTCCAGACTCGCTCCAATACTAACCCATAGGGGCAAGTTTTATCTGCTTTTCTGGGCCTCAGAAAATAATTCCAAGACCTATGCAACAGAGGTTGGGTCCATACGAGACATCACGGCGCTCGTTTAGCTCAAATAGTGTGGCGAAACGACATAAATATGTGTGTTTTTGCATGGAGTAACTCACCTCAAATAACCCCGTAGACATTAGCAGTAGATTGCCGAGCGCGCACTGCAGAAACGAAAAAGTTTTCCTCGTAGTTTTGATTTTGAAAAAAAAAGTTTTAGTTTCTGCAGTGAGAGGGACAGACGAGCGCACGCCTGGCACATTACTAGCTCTAAGCAATCGTTGCTATGTTGTAACATAGTCATACATATGGACATGACAGCTTCATGGATTTATTACGGACATGGCGACTGCACTTGATTTTGGAATTTGATTATCTTATTTTTTATACAGAATCCCAAAGTACGTCGGCGCAGCGCTAGCGTTAGCAGCAGAGGATAGAAGCTATCAGGCAAGTGTTCTTTTAAATAAACTCCTGGTGTTCTTACAAACTTTTAAATGCCTAGTTTTGTGAGTACAGACCCTGTGTGTACTACTGCAGAAGTTTGGTAACATTCCATGCATTATTAGTGGGGTAATTTACGAGATAAACAAAATGTACCATAATCCAGTACTAAGCCATTTGGCTGATAGCCCTATCTTGACCAATGTTGAGGGTGCATTTCACTCCGAACCATCACTTTAAAAATGAGCATTCTTTCCATCAAATGGTGTGTAATCGTGTGGTTGATGACTAAAAATGCAATAAATCAGGAAGAAAATATGGGAAATGTTCTGAAGAAACAGTCTAGTAGTTTTAATTCCAATCTTGTGATTCACAGACAAATGTGCATAAAATATATAAATGTATGTTCAATCATTTATGGAGGAGTGACAACATACCACCCACTTTTTCAAGTCCCCCCAAGGACTTTCACCGTGTCTTAAGTCAGCGCATATGTCAATCCACTCGCCACTATTAAAGTTTTACTTTCAATTGTGAATCAGTTTCTTTCTGACGTGTTTTCTCTTTTCTTTTGGCTGAGGCGCGGTGACAAACACTTATAAAGTAGAGAAAACCCTGATGCTCTCGGCCTGAGAAAACAGATAACACAATAGATGAGTTTTGTTGCTCGATGGAAACTTCATTGTGAGAAAAGGGGAGAGAGTGTGAAACCAATCAAATGCGTGTCAAACGGCCAATTCGTGAGAGTTGGCAGCCCTGAGTTATTCTGTCAAACAAAGTTTAGATTGGGGTCTATGTTTTAAAAAAGTGTGCAAGCTTCTTTTTTTCCCCTGATTGCTAAACGACAGTGGGCACAACTGAAGTCACGTGTGCACAACAGTCTATACAGCAGCAGTTCATGTGGACCAAACTCTAGCTGGTTTTTCTTTGCTTAAACACAGTTTTCAAAACTCTACACACTTCTCTCCTGAGGTTGATGACTTTAACCACAACCTGCACAACACACTATAATCCACACATTCAAAACACAATGATTTCAGCCTGGTTACTTTCAAACACTGATGATTTCAATTTCAGCTGAAAGCCTCAGCAAGTGTCTTGTTTTAGACTCGGTAAAGAGCATATATAGAGACAGAGAAGAAAGAATTTATAGGAAATGGACCAATGAAGACATGTTGGTGGAGGGAGAAGAGTGGCAGGGAGTATAAATATAAATATATTGTAAAAACTGACGATTTTCATGAATTCTAGTTGACCTAAAAAATGCTTTTATATAAATAAAAATGTTCATGTGAAAGATTTTCACTCTTTTCTTTAAAGAAAGTATTGAATTGTGTGAAGTCACTCAAATTATTCAAACTGTGAAGAAGTGTCTAACTTGTGTATTGCTGTCTGATGGTAAGTTTTCCCTCAGTGCGTTCTGAGTGACAGTGTGTGTTGTCGCCATGACGATTGTTCAAAGTGTTTGGCCGCAGTGAGACGGTTTTGCACATGATGTGAACAGTTTAGCTCAGGTCACTGTTGGTGATGCAGATGTGGTTAGAGTTTGCACATGTAGCTGCAGTTTGAGTTGTGAGTTGTGGGGGATAAATGTTTGGCAGGATGTGGCCGTCCCCTTCCTGTCAATACTGGGGGTGCAAAGTGAACAACACAGTTACAACTAATAGAAATACCTTAGTTATGGTATGAGAGGTGCACTGAGTTTTATGTCATATAAATATCATACAATATAAGTGGGTCAAGCGTCTGAGCAGCATAATAAACAGCTGAGATGAGTTATTGTTTGTGATATTTAATGTTCCGTGTGTTTCAGTATGGAATCGTATTGGATGCAGGCTCCTCCCACACATCCATGTTCATCTACAAATGGCCCGCTGACAAGCAAAACGGCACAGGCATTGTGACTCAGCACAGCGAGTGTCTGGTAAAAGGTGAGAGAAGGCAGCATGATGGCCTCTGGTTGGCCTGGTCGAAGCTGACAAGAAGATGCAGGCAGTCAAGGCAGCATGTGATTGGTGGATCTAGTTGTGGATATAGCGCTCCATCCATCTGTGAAGCTCCAGAGTCATCGATACGCTGCAGGTCAACTTGCCCTGTTAAAAAGTGAAATAATTCACCTATATTACAAATGTCAAGGTTTTTAAATTGTTTTGGAAGATGTAGTTTCCCAAACTCTCTGCATAGCTAAAGGAGCAGAGGTTTCCTGAACTGACCCTTTGACCCCAGACTGTCCTGCAACACATCCCCACTTTCACTTCTACAATGCCACCCTAAACTTATCTCATGACTTCTTCATGCTCTACTTCCTCACCATGCATCTTAGTTACTTACTCAGTTATTTGTCATTTGTTTGCAGAGTTTCCTTAGAAACAACATCCTTCATCTCAGTGATGATTCATCCTTTAACACAAAGAAGTCCAGTTGGCGCTCTTAATCTCTCTTTCTGTGAAGGTGGAGGGATCTCCAGCTATGCAGGTGTTCGTGGTGGTGCAGCAGAAAGTCTGGTTTCCTGCCTGGAACAAGCTGGGAAGGATATTCCAAGATCCAGGCACCACCAGACGTCCCTCTATCTGGGAGCCACTGCAGGCATGAGGCTCCTGAAGTCAGTAGATATTCCTGTTCAGAATGGATATTGCAATATCTCTACCACACTCCTCATTCATTATGAATGAATGCATTAGAACTGATCTTGGAACTATTTAATTCCGCTCTTTCATAGCATCGTCAATGCCACGGAGTCCCAGCGGCTGCTGAAGGAAGTGGAAAACAAACTGCGGTCGTCCCCTTTCAAATTCAAAGAGGCAGTTATCCTCAGTGGACAGGAGGAGGGCGCTTACGGCTGGGTCTCCGTCAACTACTTACTAGAAAACTTTGTCAAGGTGAGCTCCCACTTTTCTCTCCAACATATAGAAAGTCACGACAACGTCCGATTGACACACTGTGACTGACTGACACACTGTGACCGACTGTTCCACACACACGTCCTTTGAAAGTGTTTGCGGCTGGTTGTTCTCCTCAGCTGAAACAGCAATGTCTATTGTCGCCATGAATTGTGAAGTTATTCTACTTTGTCTCTTCTTGCCCTTCAGTATGATTTTGTGGGCCGTTGGCTGAATCCGGGCAGAGAGACAGTCGGGGCTTTGGATTTAGGTGGAGCTTCCACACAGATTGCTTTTGAGACCTCAGAAACTGTGGAGGACAAAGAAAATATGATGGAGCTGAAGCTTTATGGACAAACCTACAGACTGTACACCCAGAGCTTCCTGTGCTACGGTCAAGACCAGTTCCTGCGGAAGCTGCTCGCTCATCTGATCAAGGTATGTTCCAGAGGGAGGGGGCAGCTGCGGCAAAGGCTCTGTTCAAAACGTGGAAAGTTGTTGAGATACAACATCATCTGAGAAGTCGAAATCAGCTAAATGCCAAAACTCCTGGACCTCATAGGAATTCATATTTTGCTGCAGTTGTACTTGCCAACAAGTGGGTTTGAAGCAGGGTGCTCGAACCAGGGTGGTTCTTGAACCATGTGCTTGAACCAGGGGCTTGGTCCTCTTTGGTAAAGAGGCGAGGAGAGTTAGATGACCACCATCCAAAGTGCTGGTAACTTGTGAACATGTGAACTAGTACTGTACTGTACTAGTTTACGTGAGGTCTACTTGCCCATCATGTTTACAGAGGTTTCACTCTGCCCTGGTTTCAGGCTGCAGGTGTGAAGTCCCAGGTGGACCATCCCTGCTATCCACAACAGTTCAATACATCGATCAAGCTGGGGGAGGATGTATTCGATTCTCCATGTACTAAGAACTACCGACCCGCCAAGTTCGACCCCCAGATGTCTGTCACAGTGGTGGGAACAGGAAACTACCAGAGCTGCCTGGACAACGTACAGAAGATGTTCTTCTTTGACAACTGTACTTTCTCCAAGTGTTCCTTTAACGGAGTCTTCCAGCCTGACCTGAGAGGAAGCTTCATGGTGAGTTTTTACTAAAATGCAATACATTCTTCTGCTTTTTGTGTTTTCATTTTGACATCAGTATGAGTATTGTTGCTGATGTTGATGAAGGTATAATATGCAAAAACATTGCATTTCCATCCAGTTTAATTTCTGGAACATTAACACATGGAAACAGGGCCATCAATGGAACGGCACCTGTCTACCTTCAAACACTGGTCAAACCTCATGCCCCGAAGCAAGCTCTTCGCTCCTCTACTTCAGCTGGCCGGCTGGAACGAACTCCCGACTCAGGACAGCAGAGTCATTTGTCATCTTCCGAAAAAGGCTCAAGACTCACCTGTTCAGACTTCACCTTGACTCTCCATAGCATGACCCACTAACACCCTCCCTCGACCCCCCCCCCCCCCCCCCCCCAAAAAAAAAAAAAAAAAAACAACCTTACCTATAGCACTCTGATCTTAGCACTGTTGCTCTTGGAGTACTACTTTACCCAGATGAGGACCTAACACTTGTTCTATTTTAGCTCTTACTGCATTGGCAATGATACGTCGTGGTTTCTTTGTTTCCTTCTTTTGACAAATGTACTTATTGTAAGTCGCTTTGGACAAAAGCGTCTGCTAAATGACCTAAATGTAAATGTAAATGTAAATGTAAACAGTCGGAGCCTATAAATGTCTACAATAAGTAAATGCTTATATTTAAAAAGCCTGATTAGAGCTGTGGAGGCCTGACCCTCCTTCAGTGACACATCAGACCTGTACAGACCTGCACAGATTACCCAGAATGCTGTGTTTAATGCTTCCCATTGTAGTCCACAGGCTCTTATAAATGTTTCCTTTAATTCATCACTTCAATTAATGAATTGTAATGGTCTCTCCTCCACAGGCCTTCTCTGCCTTCTTCTTCACCCACAGCTACATCAACCGCCTCACCAACATCCCCATCACATCCCCCAGTCGCCTGAAGGAGGCCATCCGGGTCCTCTGCAACATGACCATCTCTGAGGTACCGAGCCAGACCATAATAAATAAGGATTCTCAAACATGTCCATGTTTAAAACCCCTAAAGAGGCCATTCGACTCGAGCACAAAAACAAACTATTGAATGTTCAAGGAATTTCTTCAGTGATGGGAGACAAAGTCAAGCAGATTTAGATTTGAATAAATGAATAATACTATATAATATTTCCACTAATAGATGAGTGAGAAGGCCAAGCAGAAAGAGAAACACCTGAAGAACGTCTGTGCCGTCTCCACCTTCGTCCAGGTCCTCTTGCTGCAGGGCTACAGCTTCGATGAGCGCTCGCTGACTTCCATCAACTTTCAGAAAAAGGTCAGGAAATCTACTCCACATTCAAACGATTGCCACCGTCTGCTGAACCTGCAGGCTGACCAGTAGGCCACCATGGTGGTCTGTGGTCTCAGTGGGTCCCCTCTTGTGTCTTGCAGGCGGGTGGAGCATCTGTAGGCTGGGCTTTGGGGTACATGTTGACTCTGAGCAGGATGGTACCAGCAGAGAGACTTGGACTGATGAAGGCACTGCCCCTTGGACCCTGGGCCGGCATCCTCTTCCTCTTCATCACCCTCCTCCTCATCACACTGGGTTACCTACTGATGATCTACAGGAACAGAGAGACTTAAGAAGGCCTGGTGTAAGAGCATACCTGCCAGTCCATTTCATATTCTTCTTAGAGTATGTGCATCCAAAACGTATAAAAAAAAATTGCAAAAACTTTTTAAATTCTTTGTTGCACCATGTGTGCATGTTTATCTAATATGGCCGACATTATTTACTTTGCCACCCACTAAACTTTGTGCTTGCTTCTCTTGACAATCAAACAACAGAATAATGTTTTATGTAAATGTTTCAGATGCATTCATTTATATTACACATCTGGAGTGAGTCATTCCTCTGTTTTCTCCCAACAGAAACAAGGTTAAAACAAACAGAACAATGTAAATATAAAGTAACAAAACTCAAATCACTGACATTCTTAGAAGTTCTCAGTTGACGGTTTTTATTGAACACACTTATTGGTCAACTTTCAATAATCAGTTGATCTTTTTTGGCTTGGGGATCAGGTTGATCAGTGTTGGTGGTAATTCTTCTTTCTCTGTAGCTTTTTCCATCACGGCTACTAAGAAAGGGGCTAAACTTAATAAACTTTACTTATTTATCCATCACTGCGGGGGGATTTGTTGTCTTTAAGGGAGCCAATACAATTTTTTACTTCTGGAGAAATAATTTTCTGGTCACATTCTGATTTAAAATAAGCATTATTTTTATCTTGAACCTGTACTTATTTGTATGTTTCTTAAAAGTTCAATAAAAATTTAAATGACGAAAAATGATCATTGCTGCCTTTAATGGAATTTTCTATATCTTCAAGAAACACATGAATAATATAAGCAGAATTTCACTTCCTCATATAATTTGTCCAAATCAAGTTCTCAGTTCCTCTTCTCTGATAGTCTCATTATTTTAGAAAATATGGAATTCTCCTTCTCAATTTGCTTTGGCAATCCTTCTTCCCAAAAACAAAGCTACATTTTTATTTTTAAGTGTAAGTATTATTGATTCCATATTTATATAAATTCTAACCGCCCTATGCTCAGTGAGAACTGCTGGCTGTTGCCCTGAATCCAGCTCATCCTGGATCTGCGAGGAGACCAACCAGCTGAGATCTGTTAGGTGTAAATCCTCTGATCACCAAATATCAAAGAGCTCCATCCTGCATTCATTCTGAGGGCCGTCTATCCATGTTTTCATCCATCACTGTATTAATAGACGTTGGCTGATGGAAATGTTACTCATTTTACTTTCTATTATTGAAAATAACATTGCATTAGTTTGTTCATGAAATATTAATAAACTGAGAGTATCATCCATCTACCATTTGTTTCCGTCAGATGATCGCATGATGTCCCTTCCCATTAACTTTCCCTTTCCCGTCCAACGTGCTCATCCATTTCTATAAAGTGCCTTTGATAAAATAACAATCCATATTATAACTCCCAATGAGTTGGCATAAATCGCTAAAGGGTTTGATATGTCCCCTTCTTTCCACGGATCGTGAAGGAAGCACGGAACCTTTATCGCCGCCGCTGTTTCTGACGGACTATTTACAACATTGCAACACCGGAAGTTTGCGCTGCGAAGAGCGAGTTGTGTTGTTGTGTAGCGAGCGGATTCTTTGTGGAACCAAACCGAAGCAGTGGAGCGTTGAAGCCGGACTTCCAGAAGCCGGACTAACAGCCGGACGGGGGTGAAGATGTTCGCGGGTCTTCCGGAGCTCGGGATCTCCAACGGGGAGGACCTGAAGGAGACTCTCACCAACTGCACGGAGCCGCTGAAAGCCATCGACCAGTTCCAGGTACCCGAGCCCGCCTTCCGACCACCATGACGGGGTCCACGTCCGCGCTCATATCGGTATTTCTGGTTTCAGCTGGAACGTTACATCTGGATGTGAATAAACGCGCATTTACCTGCCGTCTTCCATGTAGGCGCGTTTTAACGGAATTGCGTTGCTAGGCAACAGTTAAGTTCCAGGTTTACTTCCTGTCAACTAGAATAAACGCCGATACGTTTCGCCGAAAGGTTTTAAACGGGGGAAGGTCCATCCGTAGATGTATGTAGACGTCATGGTCGATACGTTGGAGAGTTGTGACATCACAACCGGCTCGTTTAAAAGCACAGCGTCTGAACCCGGTCTGCGTGTTCCTCCATGGATTTAAACAGCATGTGACCTCCTTTCTATAAACACATTACATCTACATCTACTGTTTCCTATGTATTGATACAACTGTCTTAAGTTGTGTTTTAGCTGAAATCAGAAAAGCATGGAAACCTTTATTCAGCTGACTGCGACTCCCTGCTGACTCTTTAACGCGTTTCTTGAGTGCAGATGGAAAACGGCATCCTGCTGCCGACCCTCCAGTCTGCTCTGCCCTTCCTCGACCTCCATGGAACGCCTCGGCTGGAGTTCCACCAGTCCGTCTTTGACGAGCTCCGGGAGAAGCTGATGGAGCGAGTAGCCACCATCGCAGAGGGCAAGGAGGAGGACAGGTATGTCCTCGGTTGTTTTTGACTCGGAGGAACCAGCGGTGGATGCTTTTGACTCTGTTTTCTTTCTTCCAGATACGGGAAGCTTGAAGAGCTGCTGGAGAAGAGTTTTCCTCTCGTCAAAATGCCATCCATCCAGCCCGTGGTGATGCGGGTGCTGAAGCATCTACCAAAGGCAAGTATAACCCACCTGTGTCTCGTCATGAAGCGTGTCTTCGGACCATCTAGGAACCACGATGAATGTCCTCACAGAGATCCCCCTTCATCTCCATCACATGCTCCCTCCTGCAGGTGCCAGAGAAGAAACTGAAGATGGTGATGGCTGATAAGGAGTTGTACAAAGTGTGTGCCGTGGAGGTGAAACGGCAGATCTGGCAGGACAACCAGGCCCTGTTTGGGGATGAAGTGTCCCCCCTCCTCAAGCAGTACATCGTGGAGAAGGAAGCAGCTCTGTTCAGCAGCGACCTCTCCATCCTGCACAATTTCTTCAGCCCTTCTCCCAAAACACGACGCCAAGGCGAGGTGAGTCCCAGACACGAGAGCAGATGTCTAACAGACACAAGGAACCTGTGTGAGATGACGACGTGGTCTCTTCTGTTCTAGGTGGTGCTGAAGCTGACACAGATGATCGGAAAGAACGTGAAGCTGTACGACATGGTGCTGCAGTTTCTACGAACGCTTTTCCTGCGAACGCGAAATGTCCACTACTGCACACTGAGAGCAGAGCTGCTGATGTCTCTACACGACCTGGACATCAGTGAGATCTGCTCCGTGGACCCCTGCCATAAGGTCAGGATGCTGGATCGCGTCTCAGACCACCGAAGCCTGAATTTGAGTCAGCTCTGCCTTATATTCACTCACTCTCGTGTTTCTGTTGTGTGCTGTGACAGTTCACCTGGTGTTTGGACGCCTGCATCCGGGAGAAGTTTGTGGACGGCAAGCGAGCCAGAGAGCTGCAAGGTTTCCTGGATGGAGTGAAGAAAGGACAAGAGCAAGTCCTCGGGTAACTCAGAGGGGACGGACATTTACAGAGCTGCTCCTCTCTGATAAACCCAGGAATTCATCTTTGGAATTTGTGTTCCAGGGACCTGTCCATGATCCTGTGTGACCCGTTTGCTTGTAACACCCTGGTTCTGAGTCTCATGAGGAACCTGCAAGAGCTACTGAGTCAGGACGCTTTACCCAGGGTGAGCTCACTGGGGACACTGAGGACAATGGGGACACTAGGCACACTCAGGACACTGGGGACACTGAGGATTGTGTGCGTGTGTGTGTGTGTGTGTGTGTGTGTGAGAACAGGACAGTCCAGACCTGATGCTGTTACTGAGGATGCTGTCGCTGGGTCAGGGAGCGTGGGACATGATCGACAGCCAGGTCTTTAAAGAGCCTCGCCTGGTAGGTTCACTAAACCCTCATCAAGTCACTGCCAACTGAAATAACCTGTGTGTAAGTTCTTACATCTGTCTTTCTACATTAAGGACCTGGAGGTGGTGACCCGCTTCCTGCCAGCCATGATGTCAGTGGTTGTTGACGATCACACCTTCACTGTCGAACAGAAGCTCCCCAGCGAGGAGAAGACGTCGTTGTCGTACCCGAGCGCCCTGCCCGACGCCTTCAACAGGTAAACCGGGGATGGAGGATGTCAGGAGGCTCGTAGTGAACCAGTGTTTATACCTAGATCAGGACTGACGTCCCCCGGCCCTGGTTTGCATTATGTCATTCATCATGCAGAAGCTTGTTTCTTTGCAGCAGTAAACAAGTCGTTCTTAAACAGAGACGAGGTAACTTTATTATGTACACGTCATGCACAAGGCAGACTGAGCGTTTTCACTTAAAAACGTCATGCGATAAAATGAAATAATAAAAGAAGTTTATTCATTATAGCAATAATGTGCAGTTAAGTTTTAGCAGAAAGCTAAAGCGAACGTAATAGTTTTAAGTCTGGATTTCAATGAGTTTCTCTGGTCTTAACTTCAGGACGTTTATTCCAGCCGACTGGTGCACAGTAGCTACATGGTCCTCCCCAGGTTTAGAGTTTACTAACAGAGGGTCCCTGATGATCTCGGAGGTCTAGAAGGCTCCCGTACCAAAGCCATGTAGTGATTTCTAGGTGAGCAGCTATACGGGGAGCCGGGGTCAGGATTAAGACCTGGTGTAATATGTTCGTGTGTTCTCATGTGAACTCTAGCAGCAGCAGTCTAATAAGATGAGGGATGTTGATTATCATTAATCAGAATTAAATCCTTTATATCGTATAATACATCATTTATAGTAGATCATCAGTATGTTAACTTACCAGAATCCTCGGGTGCAGACCTCCACACCGTGTCCTGAGGTTGTTAAAGATTGTGGTGCTTTGGAGCACTTCCTCATCCACCGTGAACCCGGCGTGAACAGCCCACATCTCTGGAATAAAAACCACCACAAGCTGGAATTTCAAGGCTCTCTTTCCTGTTTCTTTATTATGTGAAACTTTCAGGTACCTGCAGGAGAACCGAGTGGCCTGTGAAATGGGTCTCTACTACGTCCTCCACATTGCCAAGCTGAGGAACAAGAATGCCTTACAGAGGTTACTGCCGGCCCTGGGTCAGTACCATCAGGTCCACAGACTTGTAAAGGTTCCAACCAGAATCTTAAATGCAAAAACACCTTTTTTTCAATTCCTTACCAAGTTGAAACTGACATTTAATTTTAGTGACTAAAGCTTTGTGGTGTTGTTACTTGTTAGATAGAGGCTTTGTTGCAAGTTCCCAGTTAGAGTGACAAGTCCCTGATGTGGTTCTGTGCTGGTCCCCCACAGTGGAGACCTACAACGACATGGCCTTTGGTGACATCTTCCTGCACCTGCTGACCGGACACCTCACGCTGCTCTCGGACGAGTTTGGATCGGAAGACTTTTGTTCCGTAGTCTTTGATGGCTTCCTCCTCACGTCTTATTCCAGGTGGGCCGATTCTAGTCCAGCTGATCATCTCAGTACAGTCAGACACACACATTATTCAGCCATCACATCCTGACACAGTTCCTGTGACTATTTCCAGTAAGGAGAACGTCCACAGACACGCCCTCCGGATGTTGCTCCATCTGCACCACAAAGTGCTGCCATCGTACATGGAGACCTTGATAAAAACTCTGGAGCCTCCCAAACAGGTTGGTTTCATTTCTCCATTCAGCTTCAGAGGTCAGATGTTCAACCAGCACGTTCACACATCAGTTATGACCAGGTGACAGCTGAAGAAGTAGAAGAGGCTTTCACTCACCTGATGCTTGTTGTTTGCTGTGACAGAGCAGCGAGCCGGTGAAGGAGCTGTACACCCAGCTGACGGAGAAGCTGGACGCCCAGAAGAAGAGCCCACCGCCGCCAGAAGAAGCCCCGTCCCTGGACCTGGGCCTGCACCCGGTTGCTGTCCCCACCACCACCTCCACCCCAACCACTCCCCTCTGAATCTGAACCAGGATCAGTCAGTCCATCATGGTTTACTTTATGATTCGTTTTGCAGGGAGGATTATTTTTTTAGGACGTTTGTCCCTCGCAGAATATACAGTTTCTTCACGTTATTGGGCCGATAATGTGTGAATAATGTCAGTAGTGCATCAAACCTGTAAATAAATGATTATTTAGAAATACAAGGTGGTGTCATTGCCAAAGAGAGGAGATGCAGTTCTGGTGTCAGTCCACATCGTAACTCTCAGAGTTAGGATGAACTCGTATATGATGCTCTCTTTCTTTAGGTCGGGAATTAAACTCTTTAAACACGCCTGTTGACCTCGATGAACGGGGAAGACAAAACAAGACCAGGTGAGACCTGGTTTCTGTTCCCACCCAGTTTTCACCTTCCTTACCGGTCCGACGCAAACGCCAACACTGCTCCCTAAACACTGACAATAACGTTGACTGAAATACGGCAGCGGCCTTGTTGTTGGGACCAAAGAGTCTCTGATTTGGTCTCCGTGTGAGACTTAAGATACTGTCAGAACTCCGGAGACCACAGACCTACGACATGTTCCGCCTCCAGCGAGTGACGAGAATCTCAACGCTGACCGGCTTCGCATCAGTGTCGCATGCTAATTTGTGGCTGAAAATGTCTATAATATGTCTGCTATCCAACAGAAAGCAACAAACTGATGATAATTAATTGATAATCATTTATTATCAATAACATTAATTTCTAACAGCAATAAAATAAATGTAAAAGTACATCGGTAAAGAAACGGGTGCAAAATGATAAATAAAAGAGGGATCAGTGAAGACCCTGATGAAATGATGTCAAAGTATGTCAAATTATTTGGTGGTTCAGCATCTGTAGTATTTATATGTAATATAAACAAGTCACTTAGTGAAGGAAAGAACTAATAAAATACTGTCTGAAAAAGTTCATCATTCTGCTGGTTCACAGTAGTTTCTCTTAACCATTCAGTGAGTTTAATAACAAACAAAAAAAAGAATCTTTCTGCTGAAGTAGTGTGACAAGAAATACTTCAGAGCTAAATCCTTTTATTTAACCAAAGGCCTTAAATGTGGTGTCTGACCCCGTTTCTGACTCACCCGTAGGGACTTGTGGCGTCGGCGTGTCACATTTACAGCAGGTGAAGAGAACCAAGTGCAACATAAGTGGAGTGAAATCTCAGAGACGATGACTAGGTGAGCTCTGCTCAGTGAAAATTATAAAAAAAACGTATAAAACAGCATTTAGTGTCTTTTAATAGTCCTCACAAGAATCAGGGCAGGTCTCAGGTCAGGTTTAGGGCTCTTTGGTCTGCAGCAACACTTTCCTTCACTTCTGGGGGGCCCGGGGACGCCGTGCTCGGCGACACTGTGCTAGGGGACGCCGTGCTAGGGGACGCCGTGCTAGCGGCCACCACCACCTCCTCCTCCTCCTCTCTGGTGGGGACCTGGAAGCCACCATCTTTGTGAGGAGGCAGGGGAACATTGGACTCTAGAGACATGTCTGCAGCTACAGGTGGATGTCCCTCAGGTGGAGGTGGAGGTGGCAACCCCTCCTCCGATTTTTCCTCCACCATCGTCTGGCTGTCGCCTCCCTGACCCTCCTCCTCTACAGCTGAACCACTTACTGTGGCAGAGTCTTCTTCTCCTTTACCCTCCTCTTCCTCCAACACAGAACTATGTGACTGGCCTTCAGGGCCCTCTGAAGCTTGGAGACCTACAGATCCATCTTTGTTCTCCTGCTTATCTCCATCCTTCTTCTCCTCATCTCCATCCTTCTCCTCCTCATCTCCATCCTTCTTCTCCTCATCTCCATCCTTTTCTCCATCCTTCTCCTCCTCATCTTCATCCTTCTCCTCCTCCCGGATGTGGCCAACCTGTGGCACCTCCATACAGGACTTGTTAGGCAGGACTGGGGAGCTGTCCTCCTGGATCATGGACACAACCTGCTTGATCCTCCTCCTCTTCTGGGACTCTGTGACCTCCCCGTCTCCGTCCACCTCCTTCTGGGCTCCTCTGAACTCCCCGGCCCAGTCGATGGAGGGGTTTTCTCCAAGGAGGTGTAGACTGGGGTCGCTGCTGCTGAGGACGATGCTGTCCCTGTACAGGTTGTGTCTCCGCTGGACCGCGGCCTCCTTCACAGCTGCAGGACACATCAACATGATGAGCAACAAAACTGATTAATAACATAAAACATGACTGATAAGTTGACCAGATTTATCATATCTGGTCATCAGGATTCCTGTCATTTCCTAAAAAGGAATTAAATAGCAGATAATATAGTGTGCTATCTGGTACATTTCTACTGCTATTCAGTCTTATTTCACTTTTTGCTTTGTGAACATGCATGAGAGCTAAACAGGTTTCTTCTCAGAGTGGCCTCATTAAGATTCTCAGTTCATTCAGTCTGGAACTACAGACAGGAGGGATAAGAGAGGACTGACCCAGCATGATGTCCTTCATCACTGAATGCAGCACCACCTCTTCAAAAATGTTCTCCAGCAGGATGAAACGGGAGAAGTCCTCAAAGATGAACTCCTGGAAGCGAGGCAGCTCCTAAAGTTCACCGCAAAGACCAATACACACTTTAACATTCAGGAAACGGCTTCATAAACGTTCTCATTTCACAATCGTTTCTTTGTCACGTGTCAGACGGGCTACGAGATGCAGATGAGAACAAACATCATACATTTATGACTATAGAGGGAGGAGCATTAATAAGTAGAAGTGCATCGATGTTCCAGGTTCCTGGAGACTCACCGGGACACATGAAGGGCTGAGCTGCTTCAGCATGTAGGGGATGAAGATCTGGAGCAGGGCTTCCCTGAAGAACCGCTTCCTCACGGTGCTGCTGTCGTAGTCGAACTTCTGATCCCCGACAGAGAAGAACTCATTTCAAAAGGTGACAGAATGATAAACTACACCGTCTAACTGGATTCGTTTAGTGGTCTGGACCTGCTAAACTACACCATTTAACTGGATTAGTTTAGTGGTCTGGACCCGCTAAACTACACCATTTAACTGGATTAGTTTAGTGGTCTGGACCCGCTAAACTACACCATCTAACTGGATTAGTTTAGTGGTCTGAACCCACTAAACTACACCGTCTAACTGGATTAGTTTAGTGGTCTGGACCCGCTAAACTACACCATCTAACTGGATTAGTTTAGTGGTCTTGAACCGCTAAACTACACCGTCTAACTGGATTAGTTTAGTGGTCTGGACCTGCTAAACTACACCGTCTAACTGGATTAGTTTAGTGGTCTGGACCCGCTAAACTACACCGTCTAACTGGATTAGTTTAGTGGTCTGGACCCGCTAAACTACACCGTCTAACTGGATTAGTTTAGTGGTCTGGACCCGCTAAACTACACCGTCTAACTGGATTAGTTTAGTGGTCTGGACCATCATCTGTACCTTGATGACTCGGTCCTGGCAGCGCTGGATGGTCTTACAGAGCTCATCTGGAGTCTCAGAGTCCAGACTCTGGTGAAGGATCTGCTCAAACGTGTAAACCGCATGGTCCATTTGCTACACACACATGCACACACACATGTTACATTCCAGAAATATATCAGTACATTTGATAATAATATAATAATAACATTAGGTGTTAATAGCATGCTGTGAATGCTTGCAGTAACATAATTGTGACGTATTAGCTAGTTCTGGTTCCCCTGTGGTTGAACACACACCACTAGTAAATGAATGAGCTCACTCCACCTGAAGGCCTTCTGGTCAACAAACATCACATTGAAATATAAAACAGAGTTCCTGAACAAGTTCAACAATCACTGTTGGCTGAAGAAAAGTGACACATCGTGTTTGATGACTCAATAAGCAAGAAGGACCTGGTGCGGTGACTCGCTGTCTTCACAAACATGGAGGTGAACTTTGTCTCTGAGCAGTAAAACCTTCTAACCATCTTGTTTTAGGACTTTCACAGATCTGTATTCTAAGCAGCATTTGAACTCTAAATGACCCCCCCTCTCTTCCCCCCATACTGGTAACCATAGAAACCTGAAACTGTCCCGCCAGTTGCAGTTGCCAACCTATGATAGGTGATCACTCTTCAGGGGGAGGGGCTTAGCAAGCCAAACAAGCTCCTCCTCCTGGTAACGGTCTGAGACTTACCTCTCTCATGAGGATCTGGGCCCTCTGGACAAACACCAGGGGACTGGACACGTCAAACCTCTGCTGGAGACCCTCCAGACTCAGCTGGTCCATCTTCTCATAGCAGATCTGCATCTTCACTGGATGGAATGCCAACATGGAGATCTTCTCCATGTGCTGGAAGAGAAGGATGACTTTAAAAGACCTGTAACAGACAACCAGTTCATATGAGGTCTGATCGCCTCCTCCTGGACCACCTCCTCTATGTGATCAACCCACACTAGGACCTCCTCCTCTGTGTGATCAACCCACACTAGGACCTCCTCCTCTGTGTGATCAACCCACACTAGGACCTACTCCTCTATATGATCAACCACACTAGGACCTCCTCCTGGACCCCCGCCTCTATGTGATCAACCCACACTAGGACCTCCTCCTCTATGTGATCAACCACACTAGGACCTCCTCCTGAACCCCCACCTGAGCCACGGTCTCCTTGGTGCCCTCGTTTAAGGTGTTCTTGCTCATATCCACCAGCTCTCTGAAGAAGACATCCCGGACCTCAGAGAAGCCGCGGCTGGTCGGCTCCATCAGGGCGTCCAGGATGGAGCTGATGTAGGGCTGGATGCTCACCTTCAGCAGCTTCTCCGCCTTATGGAGGACCACGTCTGTGGGGGGACCCGAGAACCCCCATGTCAGAGAAGCAAAATCATATGCACATGATAATCTTCATTGTCGACACACTGAAGTCCACATTCAAGGTCTTATTATTATCCTATTAATCCAAGCATCTTCAAGGTCTGTATTATTATTTTATTAATCCAAGCACCTTCAGGTCTAGATTAGTATGTTATTAATCCAAGCACCTTCAAGTCTAGATTAGTATGTTATTAATCCAAGCACCTTCAGGTCTAGATTAGTATGTTATTAATCCAAGCACCTTCAGGTCTGCATTATTAAATTATTAATCCAAGCACCTTCAAGGTCGTATTATTATTACCCTATAAACCCAAGCACCTTCAATGTTGTATAATTATTATCCTATTAATCCAAGCACCTTCAGGTATGGATTATTAAATTATTAATCCAAGCACCTACAAGGTCGTATCATTATTACCCTATTAACCCAAGCACCTTCAAGGTTGTATTATTATTATCCTATTAATCCAAGCACCTTCAAGGTCTGGATTATTACATAATTAATCTAAGTACCATCAGGTCTGGATTATTATATTATTAATCCAAGCATTTTTAAAGTCTGGATTATTATTTTATTAATCCAAGCACCTTCAAGGTCTTGATTATTATTTTATTAATCGAAGCAACTTCAAGGTCTGGATTATTATTTTATTAATCCAAGCACCTTCAAGGGCTGGATTATAATTGTATTAATTCAAGCCCCTTCAAGGTCTGGATTATTATACGATTTTTAGATGAAATATTTAAAAAGTAGTCCAGCAGCAGGAGCTTCTCTCGATCCCCAAATCTGGGACTAACCACGGTAACATGTTCATCATTTATGAAACCTCCTAGTGGTTGTAGCTGGTAATGTCTGTGATGTCGAATATCAGCCAGCAGGAGGCGCTGTGACACCACAATAAACTCTCACTGGAATCCATTAGCAACTTTCAGGCGTTTCTAGTGTAAAAACCCAGCAGACCAATCAGAGCCTGGGTCTGAAGTCCTACATTTCATTTAATAAATAAATAAATCATAAATAAACGGTGCTCTCTCCGCCGACCTCGGATCTTGTTGGTGACGTGCTCCTTGGAGGTGATGATCTGGTCCATGTCGGTCCGGATGGAGGCCTCCAGAGAGTTGCTGGCTGCCTCACACCCCTGTACCAGGGCCTCGTACTGGACCCGACACTGGTCCTGGACAAGTCTGTAGACCGCATCACTGATCTACACACAGGAAACAGATGTTGTTCATCACCATCATCATCATGGCTGTCTCTCAGACCAAGTGTCAAACAGTTACAGGGATTTTAATTGTTAATAGATGTGTCGTGTAAAACAAGTGTCTGGTTCCATCAACCAATCAGTGATGATCTCTCTGACAGGATTAAACTTAATCATTCATACTGTAAAATGGTTTTCTATAAAAAATAACAAAATACTGAACACACAAGTATGTGTGTGTTTGTCCCTTCAGGCTTCCATCCAAATAATACAAAGAACCAACATGGCTGCTGGCGGAAGTCATCACTGTCAGGACAGAAGAAGACGGGGACGTACAATGACCAGCAGGTAGACAGACAGGTAGGTACAGACAGACAGACAGGCAATTAGGTAGTTAGACAGGCTGACACACAGACAGACAGAGACAGACAGACAGAGCAGGCAGGCAGGCAGGCAGGCAGGCAGGCAGGCAGGCAGGCAGGCAGGCAGTTGGGTAGGTAGACAGATAGGCAGGTAGGTAGACAGGCAGACAGACATACAGACAGCCAGACCGGTAGGTAAGTAGACAGACAGTTAGGTAGGTAATCACACAGACAGGCAGCCACACAGACAGACAGGTAGGCCACAAGCCAGATAAAACGATCTTTGTCCTTTTTTTCAAAGCTTTATTGTTTTTTTGATGGCTGCCAGCGCTAGGAACCTTTATTTTAATAGGATTTCACATTTTATATCTTTTGTAATGAATGTAGATCTTAAAGACAGAAAGCTGGGTTTAAATGAAATCTAGAGATATTTGATGGGATTTCCTCACCAGCATCCAGTTTCTCTGCCTCTCGTGGAGTTTTCCTTTGAGCCGAGGAGAGATGAGCTCCTTCAGCTCAGACAGGAGGTCCTCCATCACCAGGTTGGACAGGATCTACGGGACAGAACCCAATGACCACCATGGATCCTCCAACCAGCCCTCCATCCTCATCGCTCAAACAAGTCGTTTCCCAACAGCGACCTAACTTTGAACCTCTCACGTTTGTTCTGCTTCCACGACAAAAACGCAACTTTCATCGTCACAACTGGATTCTCGCAACATTACAAGATCACGTGAGAGTCGAAGGATCACACATCTGTCATCAGCTGTTACACCACTGAACTGCATGCTGGGTAGAGATCACCCTCCGTCGCTCACTATATTGAGTATTGAAGAACATCCAAATACACACTATGTTGGGTGCAAAGTTGTTAAGATGAGCAGTTCTCCAGAGACCTGCAGGCTGACCCCCTAACCCGTACACCCAACCTCCTAACTTTAACCACCAACCCCCCAACCCTGACCCGTACGACCAACCCTCCAACCCTAACCCTTACTCTGTATTCCGACCCAGAAGACGGGGGTGATGCCGTCACTGC
Source organism: Chelidonichthys spinosus (assembly GCA_029853015.1). Classification (NCBI taxonomy): domain Eukaryota; kingdom Metazoa; phylum Chordata; class Actinopteri; order Perciformes; family Triglidae; genus Chelidonichthys; species Chelidonichthys spinosus. The sequence goes on from CM056831.1 coordinate 12,971,354, forward strand.
CATGCTTACCTGTGATGGAACACCACACATCATCTCCCAGGTGCCATAGTGCCCTTGTGCTTGGCGGTAGAGTCGTACTGCATCAGTGAAAGCTGGTGTTTGGACTTTATTCTCCTCTGACAAACCTGGGATGGAATATTAGTAGCTGTTAGTGCTTAGCATGCTATTGATGTGGCACTAGACCAGGATCAGAACCCTGAAGGCACTAGACCAGGATCAGGTGCTTAGACATGTTTTGTTGTTTATAATTTGTGTTAAATATTAGATGGGACCGGCAGACAGGTCGGCAGGACTCACCATCGTTGGCGTGTCGGACGCAGTCCTGGAGGACGGCGTTCCACTTCTGCTGCTCCGTCTCCGTCAGCACACAAAAGTAGTAGTGATGGGCATAAGGGTGCCAAAGGATCAGAGGGAACTGGGTGGCACACTTCAGGAAAGGTGAACTCCCCACCTTGACTTTTTATATCTGGAGACACACAGGAGTTAGTCTGAACTCTGCAGCAGGAAATGCATCCTCCCCGCTACGGAGGCAGAACATCTTTACATGCATCTGAACCAGCAACCCCCCCTCACCAGGTAGGCTGCTGCTGACCAGATCCAGGTACGTCTCCAAGGACGTCAGCACCTTGTAGCCGGCACAGCTGATGCTTGCTTTAGGATGGAGGCGTCGGTCATGTGACTAGTAGGTGAGACGGGAGCAGAGTTAACATGCAAGATATTCAAACCAGCATCCTGCAGACAGACGGGCAGATGCCTCACCGCTTTACTGTCGTAACAGTTGATGGTGTAGGAATCCGGAACAAACAGGAAGCGGTTCCTCCACTTCCTGTTGTCCTCCAGGTACTGAAAGAGTGACCCGGAGAAGATGGACTGGTTCGCCAGAGGGATCTGGGACACACGACACATTTCTAATCAAACCCTGATGACGATACAAGTGGGAAGAATTATTCTCAGAGATGCTTTGGTGGAACAGATGGTGGTTATATTTTATAAAATACATATCTCTAATTAATCTACTAGTGGCCAGACACCAAACATCGTTTTCCTGAAGACGGCTAACTGCATCCGTCACTTCCCTCGTACACAGTTAACCAACGATCAGTGTCATTCTGGTTCAGTCCAAGCTTTTATTGTACAAACCAACATGGCTCACTTCAAACTCCTCCCCTCTCGTCTGACAGGATGTTGACATCAGATGATTTACTATTTCATAGTCAAAGATGTCTTTAGTTAAAGTTAAAATGATCAGATGCCAAGGAGGTGTTGACTGATTAAATCAATATGAAATCATTAATAATTAGGCATGAATGAGTCTAAATATTGCTTCTTAAAAATGGACGACTGTGGCACAATTTTTACTTTCATTAATCTGAACTTGTGATCGACGTGTTTTATTTGTATTTAGGGTTTGGCTGGCTGGACTTTGGACCTGGCGGTGCAGCAGTTGGGCTTGTGGGCCTCCGCCGCCTTCTACGTCCAAGCGAACTCTGTTGAAGAGAGCGACTGCAAACTGCTGCTCATAGAGACGGCCAAACTCTTCCATCACCTCCCTGGTCCGAGCTGTAACACACACACACACACACACACACACACACACACACACACACACACACACACACACACACACACACACACACACACACACACACACACACACACACACACACACACACACACACACACACACACACACACACACCTATGAAAAGAGACACATGTATGCACAGAATCTGGCTTAACTAAGTCTTTTACACATCTCATACAGCAGCTAAACAGCATTCCCTACAGGCAAAGTCTGTAAAATCTTACTATTCATCTATTCATACTAAAAAGGTTTTGTGGAAAAAAAGGGAGTGAAGTAGCAACATGACAAAGACAGAGGGCAGAATGCAAGAAAAGGAAGGGGGGGGGGGGGGGCATCAGTAGTTCAGTAGACAGAGTTTAAGTTTGATTTTTCTTTACATATGTAACTAAAGTCACCTTGTATTCAGGTGTGCACAGCTCCTGCATCAAGTGGTGTGTCCTTCCCACACTCCCACACTGAACACACCACACATCGGTCCTCCGACCGACACTGAACACAACACACAGGAAGTGTGCTTGAAAGCTCAAACAGACCCCAGCTGACTTTGTTAGAATGTGTGCTGCGTTTCTGGCTGTGCATCAGGACACAAGTCCAGGTTTGATTGGAACAATTGCTTCTGACTTCCACACAGAGAGCACTGTGGATTACGATAAATCCAGGCTCAGAGATGTACTGGGCTTATAGACTTCATTAAAGTCTCTACTTCCAGCTTTTTATTAGAGGTTTTCAGGAATCCTGGGAATGCTCTGCATCCAAAACAACTCCAGATGGATCGGATCAATACTTGGATCCTGCATAGAGTAAATAAATAAATTCCATTCCCTGAGTACTGTCCCTCTAAAACATTAGTGCACAAAAAAAACATAACGCTACACAGACAGACCAGCTAAACGCTCAGCGGAACCGGTGCCTTCAAGGAACATTCGTAATCACACTACACAGATTTCTGGTGGTCCTCTGGAGCCCCGGGAGGTATTCGGTGATCCATAAGTTCTTTATACCGACAGAAATTCTGATGGACGTCGGTGCCCCCATCTCTATACTGGGGTCACATTTGGGTCACATTTGGACTTACAGATCAGGAGCCGTTTGATCTGTTTCTGGGAGTCCCGCTGACTGATTGTCCAGCTTTCAAATACAACCATGTTACCATATTATGTAACGGCAGCTTGTCTTATTGACATCTCTTCAACACTTTCAGCATGTCTTGATCATGAAGGTCTGAGCCGAGACCAGATTGCTCTTAAATAGACTCACAAGAGACCCACAGCCCCCCTCGTCCTTCCTCCACAGAGCCTTAACAACAACATTCCTCAGAGAGGACCCAAAGAGTGACTCATAAATTTACACTGTTACCATCGGAGCTGTGTGAGGGACTCGAGCACCAAACCGAGCTGGATGTAAGCATGTTTAGTGGCTCACTAGAGGCTCCTCATCCGTGTGTGTGTGTGTGTGTGTGTGTGTGTGTGTGTGTGTGTGTGGCTCCTCATCCATGTGTGTCGTATGCTGACTAAATTTCACACTCATACCAGTTTTACCAAAGAGGAAATGAGAGGTCAGTCATGTGATCTGGGTCATTTCCAGCCACTACACCCCCACATGTCCTCCACAGCTGACCTCATGCTTGAGGTTATGAGGGAAGTCCATCACGCTGCCAGCCGGTGTCGTGTGACTCAGCGAGGTGACGATGGTTGGGTGTGGTTGTCTGGATGTAGTGATGAAGCTGAAGGCTGATGACGAGTCATCATGTCCACCTAATGATCACTGGCACACTGACCTCTCATCAGAACACAATGATGAATGACTTACTGAGTCTGTATCCAGGGGCCTTATCTTAAAAGGGTGGGGCCTTCCCTTATATGGAGGGGCCTTCTCCTAAAGGGAGGGGCATTTTTTTCATAAAGGGACCCAGGATCTGTCCTCTTCTTGGCAGCAGAGACAGTGAGGCGCTGACTCAAGGCCGAGGCCTGGAGGAGGTTTCCATCAGCCTCACAAGCTTTTTCATGCATTCCTCAGATTCCACGTCAGATACGTGTGTGTGTGTGTGTGTACGTGTGTGCGTGCGTACATGTGTGTGAGTGTGTATGACTTTGGCCTGTAACACAGTTAATTAGCTTCATGTGTTTTTCTGCAGACATTGCAGACATTGAGGGAGGAAAGTGAGGAAACACTGAAAGGTCAGCGGGTCTAAGAGTCGAACAGTCTAACAGCTGAAGTGGGATAAAGTCATTGTTTCCTCGTGTGCGTTCCAGAATTTTACAGGAAGTACACAGATGTGCAGGCCTCACTGCTAAATGAGCTTCCTCTCATTCACTTTTCACTGTAAATGCTTAGACTCCCATCATCTTATTCAGGCGTTTAGAGCCGAGCTAGAGAAGCTAATGGCAACAAGCCCACAATCACAATGCTAATGTCATGATATTTAACATTTAGCATCATCATATACATTTAGCATCATCATATACAGTCCAACCAAGGCTGGTTTGGCTGGTCTGGAATCAGTGCATCCAGTATCTGTCCAGTATTTTGGTCTATGGACTGAGCTACTGATACCCCACAGACCAAATGATTATCAAAATAATATCTGGATAAGACGATCAAATAAAATAATAGAGAGCCGCAGCTCTAACTTTATGCAATATATTTATTTTAAATAAATAAATAAATAAAGATGTAGCAGTTTGGCTTCTTTGAAGCTAATGTACTTTCAAGGGTTCTGGCTGATCTGGGTCTGGATCTGAACCCCCACAGCTGAATCTATGATTGGAAGTCAGCTAAATGAAATGCTTTTCTGTTTGATATATATGTCATAACTTTCTTCATCTCCATATTCTGACGTTTTATAGATCAAACTCTTGATAGAAACTATTTCACTGATGATGATGATGATGATGATGATGATGAAGAATATAAATATTTCTAAAGCCCCAACTGGAGTCAGATGAGTGAAACAACAGAACTCTACTTCCTGTTAACATTAATACCAGAAAGACGAGAAACTGCTACAATCACAAATCAACAGCAACACACACACACACACACACACACACACACACACACACACACACACACACACACACACACACACACACACACACACACACACACACACGCTGCTCACCTGTGATCATCTCTCGCTTGGCATCGTCCAGGTGACTCGAAATCACGTCCCCCATAGTCCCAGATTCAGTCCACTGGTCCCTAACTGGTCTCTAGCAGGTCTCTAACTGGTGTCTAACTGGTCTGTAACAGATCCGGGTTCAGGGTGATTCAACAGTTTGGAGGAGACGAGGCAGCAGCTCAACAAGAAGGAAAGAGAGTTGGGGAGGGACACGCCCTCTTTAAAACAAGGAGAACCACGCCCACGTTCCGGCCGCGCTGCCTTCAGGAACGCTGGGGAAATAAAGCTCCACGGTTATGTTAAACTACTGTCCACACTTCCGGATAGCAACTACTTTATACGGCCGACTACATCAGTCTTCAGTCTAAAACTACTGAAATACAATTTATATATCTATATATATGTTGAATATATTGTATATATGTTTAATATAGGCAATACAGTACTATTCATCTGATGGTGGCTGTGGATATAGTTTGCTAGTGATTCTCACTTTACTTGAGGACCAATAAAACATTTTTTTCCCGGTGACTTGAACGCATCAGATGTGACCTTGATGAAAGTGGAGTTTCATGTGAACTCAGCAGCAGGACTCAGCAGCTGCTTTACTGTTAACTTATCCTGTCTGAGCTGAGAGCCGCGTTACTGTTTACTTGTGCTCTGCCGCCCTCTGGTGGATATTTGAGGAAGTGTATCCTACCTGTTAGAGAACTGTATGTTTGGACACCAGAGTCCTCTAGAAGACCTTAAAAGAAGAACTTGTTCCATGTATTCCTGAACTAAAGCTTGTGTGCTCTTCTTCCAACACCATGAAATCATTAAACATATTTAACTCATTTTTAAATATGAAATTAATACATATTATACGTGTGTGCGCGTGCGTGCGTGTGCGTGCGTGATGATTTACTTTTATTTATTTATTTTAAACTGTAGGCCAATTATTATATTAATGCAGTTTAATGTCTTTTTGTATCTTTCTGCCACAGTGCGTCACAACTGAATATATGCATAATTCCAGAATGATGTCCATGTGTCCACATCATTTAGAAACATGTTCATCTGAATGAGTCTGTTACTGGAGGCTTTTATTTTGTATCGCGTGGGACGGAAGCGTGTTCCTGGTAGCCCTGAGCCGACCGTGTCAGCAGTCCGGTTCCAGTTCCAGAGGAGGACCAGCAGCAGAGGACTCATCATGTCACCACTTGGACTAAAAGCCATCGTCGGAGAAAGTGAGTGTCTTATATTTAATAGAATATTTGTTATTCTGACATGTTGACATTTAATACACGTTTCATAGATTTCCATTCATAGATTGCATTTATAATAATCATAGGCATGGAGAGCTGTCCATTCGATCAGATATCAGCGCTCTTTTTCAGATTATTGATTATGAAAAAGGACCACGCAACTCTTGTTGAAACTGATATTTAAAAGTGATTATGTTATGAAGTTCGGTGGGTAAAAGACACGCAGACACACGCGGCTCTCCACACGGTTGTTTCTCCAGATTCTCTGGTCAGACAGACGAATTATATAGAAATATGAATATGTGCAATGTTGTTTCTATCGTTCATACCCATTATGGGTGTTTATAGTATGAATATGAGAGCAGAGTGCTGGTGGGTGTAAATCCTCTTTGTCTGTGCGGATTAAGTGACATCACTGAGAGGAGGACGGACAACAACATCCCAACTATGTCTGCTGAGTATCAGCAGCATCACCGTCCCGAGAACACCTGCTTTATCTTGAGAGGCAACATGTTGAAACTACACAGATGATTCTACTAGAATAAAGAGATTTATTTACACTGCAGCCTTTAGTCAGATAAAATGGTGCCTCTTCTCTTTCCTATAAGGAAGTGTGGACCAGCAGCCTCCTCATCACTTAACTCTTCATCACAAAACAAAAACAATGAGAGCAACAACCCTGAGCTAGAACGTTATGTCTGTGACTAGAATCTGTCAGTAACTCTGTCTGGCTCCGCCCACAAAAGTTCAACTGGCAGAAGAACTCTGTCACACAAATGTTAATGTGGTTTGAGTGTACGTTTGGTTGTTCAACAATGTTTCCTTTAAAAAATGCCTATATTGTCTATATTTTCCTATCTGGGCGTCCGATATTTCTTGGCTTCTGTTAGTGTTTGTTTGAGGGTGTCAAGTCTATGTGAAATCATTTAAAACTGGATTAATTTCATTTTAACAATAGATCAATTAACTCCATGAAATATGAAATATTTCGAGTGAATGTGAGTCCAATATTCAGTCTCCTTTTAGCTCAGCTTAGGTCTCCTTGTGAGTCGTTAGTCAGTGAAGTAAACATCAACCATACTCTTTTCCTGAAGTGGTTTTGCATGCATGCGACTAACTTCTTGTGAAGTTTATTTTGAAAAGACACTCTTCACGTAAGAAGAGTATCTTGACTTGCCGTCACTTTTTATTTTATTTCATCTTTATTTAACCAGGAAGTCCTATTGAGATCAAAACTCTCTTTTACAAGTGAGACAAGGTATAGCCGTGCAGAATAAACTATATAAAACACATGATACACAAATGAACAATAAAACAGAGTGAAAGCTATTCAAGTACAATAGCCTCTCAAGTAAAACAATGGCATTCCTACCTCACTGCATCCTTTATTATGCACTTAAATCCCTAATAGATATGAATGTTTTTAGTTTAAGAGCTTATGGCGACAGTGATGGTCGAGGGGAACGCAGTCGCTCTGACCGAGCTGTGTGATGTGATGAATGTGTTGGTATAGAAACCAGTAAATCACCATGGTTACTGGTTTGTATGTACCTGTTTGAACAGAGGGTGGACACAGTGGTGCTACAGGAATCCAGACTCGCAAAGACCAGTACAGGATCTCCTGAGTGGACAGAGTGTCCACCAAAGGAGGGGACACATAAACAGACACTTACTGGGATAACATACAATAAATCCTGATTATCAGCAGCAGTGTCCTGTCGGTGACAGAACACTTCCTTTTAATCTGGTTTACCAACTGGACAAACAAACAGGGACATTCACATCTATCACTGTCTGTCCTCAGAGACAAGTCACACATATCACAGGCATTACCCACACCTGTCCCTCAGTGTTGGACCAGGACGTGTTGATGACATGAACCGTGTCCCTCAGTGTTGTACCAGGACGTGTTGATGATGTGAACCGTGTCCCTCAGTGTTGGACCAGGACGTGTTGATGTAGTGAACCGTGTCCATCAGTGTTGTACCAGGATGTGTTGATGTAGTGAACCGTGTCCCTCAGTGTTGGACCAGGACGTGTTGATGTAGTGAACCGTGTCCATCAGTGTTGTACCAGGATGTGTTGATGTAGTGAACCGTGTCCCTCAGTGTTGGACCAGGACGTGTTGATGATGTGAACGTGTCCCTCAGTGTTGGACCAGGACGTGTTGATGTAGTGAACCGTGTCCCTCAGTGTTGTACCAGGACGTGTTGATGATGTGAACCGTGTCCCTCAGAGTTGTACCAGGACGTGTTGATGATATGAACCGTGTCCCTCAGTGTTGGACCAGGACGTATTGATGATGTGAACCGTGTCCCTCGGTGTTGTACCAAGACGTGTTGATGATGTGAACCGTGTCCCTCAGTGTTGTACCAAGACGTGTTGATGATATGAACCGTGTCCCTCAGTGTTGTACCAGGACATGTTGATGTAGTGAACCGTGTCCCTCAGTGTTGGACCAGGACTTGTTGATGTAGTGAACCGTGTCCCTCAGTGTTGTACCAGGACGTGTTGATGATGTGAACCGTGTCCCTCAGTGTTGTACCAGGACGTGTTGATGATGTGAACCGTGTCCCTCAGTGTTGTACCAGGACGTGTTGATGATGTGAACCGTGTCCCTCAGTGTTGGACCAGGACGTGTTAAAGATGTGAACCGTGTCCCTCAGTGTTGAACCAGGACATGTTGATGTAGTGAACCATGTCCCTCAGGGTTGGACCAGGACATGTTGATGTAGTGAACCGTGTCCCTCAGTGTTGGACCAGGACATGTTGATGTAGTGAACCGTGTCCCTCAGAGTTGTACCAGGACGTGTTGATGATATGAACCGTGTCCCTCAGTGTTGGACCAGGACGTGTTGATGATATGAACCGTGTCCCTCAGTGTTGGACCAGGACGTATTGATGATGTGAACCGTGTCCCTCAGTGTTGTACCAAGACATGTTGATGATGTGAACCGTGTCCCTCAGTGTTGTACCAAGACGTGTTGATGATATGAACCGTGTCCCTCAGTGTTGTACCAAGACGTGTTGATGATATGAACCGTGTCCCTCAGTGTTGTACCAGGACATGTTGATGTAGTGAACCGTGTCCCTCGGTGTTGTACCAAGACGTGTTGATGATGTGAACCGTGTCCCTCAGTGTTGTACCAAGACGTGTTGATGATATGAACCGTGTCCCTCAGTGTTGTACCAGGACATGTTGATGTAGTGAACCGTGTCCCTCAGTGTTGGACCAGGACTTGTTGATGTAGTGAACCGTGTCCCTCAGTGTTGTACCAGGACGTGTTGATGATGTGAACCGTGTCCCTCAGTGTTGTACCAGGACGTGTTGATGATGTGAACCGTGTCCCTCAGTGTTGGACCAGGACGTGTTAAAGATGTGAACCGTGTCCCTCAGTGTTGGACCAGGACATGTTGATGTAGTGAACCATGTCCCTCAGGGTTGGACCAGGACATGTTGATGTAGTGAACCGTGTCCCTCAGTGTTGGACCAGGACATGTTGATGTAGTGAACCGTGTCCCTCAGTGTTGTACCAGGACGTGTTGATGATCCAGTGTTGCTTCCTTTCTCTGACGCTCCATCCGCTGACACAGATAGAACCAGTGGATGGACTAAGAGGATTAGGAGGATTGGCAGATTAGGGCCAGTGATTGATGTGGGCTGGTCCCTCCCAGGACCACGTCACTTCATATTCAGTCTGACAGACAGAGACAGGGAGGATTCTCATCCACACAAATACTGGATTCTGTGTTACATCAGTGTGAACTGACACTGTTGTGTCTCTACTAAATCCTGTTGATTGTATTACACGTATTGTTTAGTTGCTGTGTTGATCCAGGGGCCCGTTTCACAAAGCAGGTTCAACAAACTCTGAACCTAACCCTGAACTCTGAGTTGAACAACTCTGAGATGGGCAACTCTGAGTTTTCAGTTTCAGAACAGTGGTTTTGAATTAGTTCACTCAACTCTGAGTATGTAAACTCTGAGTTACGCGCGTGCCTGCCGACTCTACAAAGCCATCATCAATGGAGCTCCGATACTACGATTCAACATGGCAACGGGGAGAGCGTCATTAGATATTACTGAGTGTTTATGTAGAAAACGAGCTCATCCTGAGAAAGCGGAGCACCGTAACTGCAGCAAAGTAGCGATACTTGGCGTGGCAGACAATTACTGCCCGATCTAATGTGTATAACTGAATGAAACAGTCTATTGATCTAAAGGTAAAAAGTCTTTATTTTCTCACATAGAACAACGCTGTGGTGTAATGGTTAGCAACGCTGCCTGTGGTGCAGGCGACAGGGGTTCAGTTCCCGAAGTTCACAAAGTAGCGCATCACATAAATTATTATTTTTATTGGGTGTAATCCCCCCAGGCACAGAAAGAAAGTGGCTTCAGTTGAAAATTAAGCATAAGAATATTGCGCAAATACGTTGACTAAGGCATATGATTTTAATCATATTTCACATATTAAACAGTAAATATAAGCAGGTATTTAAACACAGGAATGTACTTAAACATTTCATAAATCTCCCGTTCGCAAAAACACTACCTCCGCAAAGAATCTGGTTGCGGATTATGTCCGCGATATGAAATGTTGAAAATATCGGAGAATATTGTTTAGATAATATCTAATGTGATTGAAAGGAAAGGTAATCAAAATCCTCTCCCGACGCAAAGCTGCTAGAATCACTTTTATTTCCATATCGATTAGGTTGACGATGAAAGGACGGCACATTTTTTCAGAGTTGGTTCAGATTCCGGAAAAAGGCGGAGACATGTAGGGAGAAACTCAGGGTTTGTTGAAGCAAACCTGCTAGCGAGCAGGTTAGTTTCACGGAGCATGTTACCCGGGTAACTGACTCAGATTTATGCTGAACTGGCTTTGTGAAACCGAAAAACCAGAGTTTCCCTCATCTCAGGGTTAACTAACTCAAGGTTTTCACTAAACCTGCTTTGTGAAACGGACCCCAGGGGCCCGTTTCACAAAGCAGGTTCAACAAACTCTGAACCTAACCCTGAACTCTGAGTTGAACAACTCTGAGATGGGAAACTCTGAGTTTTCGGTTTCAGAACAGTGGTTTTGAATTAGTTCAGTCAACTCTGAGTATGTAAACTCTGAGTTACGCGCGTGCCTGCCGACTCGACAAAGCCATCATCAATGGAGCTCCGATACTACGATTCACCATGGCAACGGGGAGAGCGTCATTAGATATTACCGAGTGTTTATGTAGAAAACGAGCTTATCCTGAGAAAGCGGAGCAACGTAACTGCAGCAAAGTAGCGATAGTTGGCGTGGCAGACAATTACTGCCCGATCTAATGTGTATAACTGAATGAAACAGTCTATTGATCTAAAGCTAATAACTCTTTATTTTCAGACTTTCACAGCGACGCTGTGGTGTAATGGTTAGCAACGCCACCCACAGTGCTGGCGATAACGGTTCGATCCCCGTAAATCACAAAGTAGCGCAACACATAAATTATTATTTTTATTGGGTGTAATCCCCCCAGGCACAGAAAGAAAGTGGCTTCAATTGAAAATTAAGCATAAGAATATTGCGCAAATACGTTGACTAAGGCATATGATTTTAATCATATTTCACATATTAAACAGTAAATATAAGCAGGTATTTCAACACAGGAATGTACTTAAACATTTCATAAATCTCCCGTTCGCAAAAACACTACCCCGCAAAGAATCTGGTTGCGGATTATGTCCGCGATATGAAATGTTGAAAATGTCGGAGAATATTGTTTAGATAATATCTAATGTGATTGAAAGGAAAGGTAATCAAAATCCTCTACCGACGCAAAGCTGCTAGAATCACTTTTATTTCCGTATCGATTAGGTTGACGATGAAAGGACGGCACAATTTTTCAGAGTTGGTTCAGATTCCGGAAAAAGGCGGAGACATGTAGGGAGAAACTCAGGGTTTGTTGAAGCAAACCTGCTAGCGAGCAGGTTAGTTTCACGGAGCATGTTACCCGGGTAACTGACTCAGATTTATGCTGAACTGGCTTTGTGAAACCGAAAAACCAGAGTTTCCCTCATCTCAGGGTTAACTAACTCAAGGTTTTCACTAAACCTGCTTTGTGAAACGGACCCCAGGTCCCTCATGTTGTTTCTCTGTGTAGGCAGTTTCAACAGATTGTTTGATTGTCATTTTCCCCCATTTTATCAGGATTTACAGTTTTTATGATCAAGTCTTCACACTGAGACCAACTCGGTCTCACAATGGCTCGTCACACGAGTCCTCATTCATGCCCACCTGTTAGGTTCATGTTCAGGGACAATCTTACACAAATATAACGTTAATTAGGATCCTTTTTCATGTTTAATTAATTAATTAAACACATCCATGTGCAACGTCCGTTATTAGTGTGGTATTGATTACTGGGAAAGTCCCCTGGTGGTGGGGGTGGTCCACCAACACAGGACTTTAACCATCAGACCCTGTTGGACACTGCCAGTCCCAAAGTATTGTGATGTAACGTGATGGTGCTAGTTTTTTACAAGCAAACTAAGAGTTTTTGTCATCTAAAACGTTGGTTTTGTTGTTTAAAGCTAATGTTGGTTTTGTTGTTTTAAGCTAACGTTGGTTTTGTTGTTTAAGGCTAACGTTGGTTTTGTTGTCTAAAGCTAACGTTGGTTTTGTTGTCTAAAGCTAACGTTGGTTTTGTTGTCTAAAGCTAACGTTGGTTTTGTTGTAAAGAGATAACTTTGGTTTTGTTGTCTAAAGCTAACGTTGGTTTTGTTGTCTAAAGCTAACGTTGGTTTTGTTGTATAAAGATAACATTGGTATTGTTTTCTAAACCTAACCTTGGTTTTGTTGTCGAAAGCTAACAATGGTTTTTGTGTCTAAAGCTAATGTTGGTTTTGTTGCATAATGCTAGCATTGGTTTTGGATTTGAATTATTAATGAAAGTATCAAAAAGTGAGAGATTGCAGATATAACACACACTCACACTCACTCACATGGTGTCTCATCTTAGAACTACAAAACCTAACAACCTCATGGATTTGCACGTTTTTATTGTGTTTTTTATGACACACAACAAGAAAAGTATGAGAACTGAAGAATATCATCAAATTAATTGAGAGGCAAATTTCAAGAATGTGTCAGATACAACAGTCAATGAATATAAGTCACTGTCTATTGAAACAGTAGCTTTAGCCAAGCTAAATTAACATTTCTTTGTGTTTTTATACAGTACAGTAAATTGATTCTTAGTCTCATAATGATTTTGTTGATGTCCATGTCTGATTGCATTTTCCTTCTCCACAGAGATAATGAACAATGTGATCAAGAAGGCGAGAGAGAAAGGAAAATGGAAGGTAATGGTGCTGTTATTATCCCAGTTGTGACTCTGAATATGAATGAAGGTAAATGAGATCTGTGTTGTAGGTTCTGGTGGTGGACAAGCTGAGTATGAGGATGATTTCATCCTGCTGTAAGATGACAGACATCATGTCAGAGGGAATCACCAGTAAGTAGCACAGTTCAAATCAGTCCAGCTACAAGGATCGATCAATATCTTTGTCTGATCAAGCTGATGGATGACTTACTGATTATTGATCTCCAGTTGTTGAAGACATCAACAAACGGCGTGAGCCTCTGCCCAGCATGGAGGCCATCTACCTGATCACACCTTCAGATGAGGTAACACACACATTACTCCGTCGTTGACTCTTCATCCCACAGGGTTTGGTCCTTTAGCTCCAGTGGGTCTTATGGTTAGTTTGGTTAGATGTCCAGTACAACCAGTCTGTCGGGCCACAGACCATTGCAGCATTAAGGGCCTTGCTCAAGGGCACTTCAGTGGTGATTTACCAGGCTGGTCTATGGAGCGACAACCTTCTAGTTAACTTCTCTGATCTTCAGACCACCGCCGCCTCATTGATCCTTTAAATCATGTTGAATCCTAAAGTTACTAACACACTTTTATTCAATATTGATTAAAACCTTGTTTTGTGCTGTCTCAGTCTGTAGAGGGTCTGATTGCTGACTTCAGAGACCCCCAGACCCCGAGGTACCGAGGAGCTCACGTCTTCTTCACTGACAGTGAGTAAATCTGAAGATTATAAATGTGTCTGATATAACTGATGATTCCCTGCAGTGAACAGAAGACATTAGAGCTATTTTACTACATATGTTGTTATAAGGAAAGTTACACCATTTCAGTCTGACGTAGTCACCGTGTTCCTCTGTGATCCCGGCAGCCATCCCGGACTCCCTGTTTGGACTGTTGACCAAGTCCAGAGCCTCCAAAGCCATGAAGGCCTTGACTGAGATCCACATCGCCTTTCTGCCCTACGAGTCTCAGGTAAAACTCAGCATTGTCCTCGTTCTCACACAGGACGGAGGTGAAGGAAGGAACAGAGCCGACTTTGATCAGTTTGTATTTTAATGGGTTCATGGATCATTGATTACCTTTAAGCAACACAATGAAATGCAGTTGTAGCCCATTAAGTGTGAGCTGTGAAAACATTCTTGGCAATAAACTCCTTGATTCTGATTGATATGATTCTGATTCTATAAAGGTGAGGTAACAGCTGGTTTCTGTTAAACCCCTCCCCCTGATAGATGGACACAGCCCTTCAGGACTGAACAGGATCAGACTAGCAGCTTTAGTCTTCAATCCTCTTCTGTTGTCAGTTGTTTTAATCCAGAGAGTGTCCCTGCTCCTCCTCCCTCACCCTGCTCTCATCCCCTTACCTCATTGGCTGACATTCTCTTCAGCCAATGAGAACACAGATGAGATGTCCGTTATCATGTGATTGAACAGAAAGGTGCATGTCTCATGTGTTTCTGATTTAATCAATACTTCAAGTCAATCAGTAAGCGGTTTACATATACCCCTACATGGATCAGTCCACTTCAGGTCTCACCACAGACCCCCAGTATACATGGATCAGTCCACTTCAGGTCTCACCACAGACCCCCAGTATACATGGATCAGTCCACTTCAGGTCTCACCACAGACCCCCAGTATACATGGATCAGTCCACTTCAGGTCTCACCACAGTGTTGATGGAATCGGTGTAAATGAAGTTGAGAGTGACTCTCTGTCCTCTTGTTCCTCAGGTCTTCTCCCTGGACAAATTGGACGCCTTCCAGGACTTCTACAGCCCCTTCAAGGCTGATGTGAAGAACAACATGTTGGAGCGTTGTGCTGAGCAGATCGCCACCCTGTGTGCCACCCTCAAAGAATACCCTGGGGTCAGATACAGAGGGTGAGACAGGCCACATATCCTTTCAGTACTCGTTCATATACACAGTACACAAAAGGCAAGGAACTTCAACATAAAACAGGAACCAAACAAACACACAAGACCATGTCAGTCTGAACATGTATAGCACACATCTACTGAAGCACCTGTTTGTATATTAGAAAGCAGTTTGTACACACAGCTAGCTGACACTGTCCTGTGGTGGTTCAGGGAGTACAAAGACTGTGGAGTTCTGGCTCAGATGCTGCAGGAGAAGCTGGACGGCTACAAGGCTGATGACCCGACCATGGGAGAGGTAGGAAACAGGGTTACTGATGGGACAACCGTCCACATGCCTGCATTTACAAGGATTTTAGAAAAATTAAGCAGTTTGTGTTGTGTTGCCTTCAGGGTCCAGACAAGTCGCGTACTCAGCTGCTCATCCTGGATCGGGGTTTTGACCCAGTGTCACCTCTCTTACATGAGCTGACGCTGCAGGCCATGGCCTACGACCTGCTGGGCATGGAGAACGACGTCTACAGGTAATTAACGGCTCCAGGAGGCCAGATGGCTGCTTGGAGTCACTTCAACATCTTTGTTGACTTTTATCTACAGCCCAACAATCACTTCTATTTATATAGACACACTTTTTAAAATCCTTTATTTCTCGCACAGTGACAATAAAATCCACAACTGATAACATTGCATAGACAGCACACGGATCATAAATATAGAACAATAGGACAGAGAGCGAGTTCTTCAGACCATCATCAACAAAAATCTATTTTAAATTCATTCCATTGATCAGAGTCCTCTCAGTCAGTGTCTCCACTCTCCTCTTACGCGTGCACACGCATGAAGCAGTGACAGTGAGTTACCATGGTTACGTGTACACTCTGTCTCTGTTGTTCGAGCCTTCCTGTCAAAAAAGGGTTCGGGATGCAGACTTGGTTTTCATCGCAGCCTCTGTCTACCAGGTAGACTCTACCTCATCAACAGTGCTACAGACGTGATGCTGCAGTAGAGTTGCAGGAAATGTCTTTTTAATTACTTATACATTTCAAGTATCCCTCATATTTGGTTCCCCGTTTTAAAACATAACCAGAGGCCCAGGGTGAGGAGCAGAGATCTTTATTAACCGTTATTAACTATATCTGTGAGTGTATGTCAGAAATTATACCCAATATACACAAATTAGCAAAATGATAAAAAGGCGTGAATTCATGAGGCCAGAAACAAATCGAGTGGAACAAAAAATATGTCCCTTAGCTTTCTGAACACTATAGTAGAATAGCCCTGCCTTACTTTGTATTGACCTTGTGTCTCCAAGCCGTAGAGTCTGATAATGTCTTTGGCCTCTGTCAGTTTTGAGACCAGTGGGATGGGAGAGACCAGGATGAAGGAGGTCTTGCTGGATGAGGACGACGACCTGTGGCTGACTCTGAGACACAAACACATCGCAGAGGTGTCAACGTGAGTCACTTTGACTTAGTGACTAAACATCCAGAGCTTCCTCGACTCAAACCAGCTCTGTCTGAGCGCTGTAGGAGAGGAAGTGGTGCATAGTTCAAGTGGGTCATTTTCCCCTCCTATAGTAGAGAGGAGGTTTGTTGTAGCCTTCTGTCAGATTGTGACAATGGGCCTCATTTATCAAACGAACGTACGACCGAAAACCGTGCGTACGACCATTTCCACGCAAACTTCGGCATTTATCAATTTGGACGTAAGCGGAAGCTGCGATCAGATCTCACGTCAGGTCTGAGCTCGTGTACGCAAATTCGAGTCTATGGATTTGCGGTGCAGCACAGCAAAATCTGGCGTAAAATAATGAACAAACCTCAGCTGTCATTAAGCATAAGCAGTCACATATTTAGAACAGATCAAAACGGATTATTAAAACGAAAACATTTCTTTTAAAGCCCATGTTTTTACTGATACCACTTTCAAAAATTTAAACAATGGGATAAATAGCCTAAGATGACAACTAATTATTACACATTAAAATGTGAAAGAATCATAAATACAAGCAGAAATGTGTGTTTGCAAATTAACTAAAGGCAAAAATGTGTAATTGTTTTTGTTTTTGTCCGATGGGTGTGACAGAACTGATGAAAGAAAATGAAAGCACCTGTTGAGATAATCATCGTTCCACTGTGGTTGGTCAGATGTTTATTCATTCCCCTATTTAAACAGATGCTTTGACAGTTATCAAGTCTTGATGATGGCAGACTTGCTTATTTTGGAGGAACAATACGCGCGTGTCAGACGTGAGCGCGTTTTCAGGGACCGCAGGGATCTCTGTGTCACCTCCACCACTTATGCCACTGATCGACTCCGACCCAATTAAGCAGGCAATTTTTTCCTCCGTCCCCGTCAAGATCAGCGGATGAAAAGATTCATTTAAGTCGTTAGGCATGGGTTAAGTTATTGAGAATTATATTCAAACCTCAGCTGAAGTCCGTTCCTCTGCGGCAACGCTGTTGACTGCCTCCGTTATCTTTTTCCAGACAGCGTTTTTGTGAGCCCCTTTTATGCCACCCTTCAGGCTGCCAAAAAGCACTGTCTTGTTGTGTTCCACCTCCGATGTCAGGATGCCGATATCCGTGTCAGAAAAGCTTCTTTTCTTACCCATGTTTCGTCTCTCCATGTTTGACCTCAGTGGGCGAGGCCTCCGAAACAGGAATATTTATGGGCGTAACATGTTAATGACGATCTAATTCAGCCGCCGCATTTATCAAGGCCCGCTCATTCGTACGCTGAGATTGGTCAGATACGAACGTTAAATCGCACGTGTGTCCTGTCGTAAGACCAAATCTGCGCTCAGATCTGCGCCCGTTGTCACGCAAGATTGATAAATGAGGCCCATTGTGTGTAAATAATACTAACTGTGCTATGATGAGAATGAAGTGATGACATTTTGCACAGACATGGATATGAAGTGACTGACTGGCGGAGGGAGACAGTCGTTCTATTTCCTTCTCTCTTTTGTCATCAGGGCTGTGACTCGTTCTCTGAAAGACTTCTCTGCCAGCAAAAAGATGAACACTGGAGAAAAGGTAGAGGACCAACTTTCTCTCTGGTGTCAGCATCTGAACTACTTTCTAGTATAGAGTATATTATGTACCAGATTTAAGAGGCTAACAGTGATTCATTTTTCAGACCACCATGAAGGAGCTCGCTCAGATGCTGAAGAAGATGCCTCAGTATCAGAAAGAGCTCAGCAAGGTGGGAAATCAAGTTACAACATGTTGTGTAACTGTAGTTAGTTACTGCACATCTGTACACTTACTGTATGTTGTGTTACTGGTGCATCATACTTGTGCTGGAGCTTAAAGGACTGTATGAGAGTTTCACCTTAGGGGGGTTGGCGGATGCCTTAACTACTTCATAAATGTACCAAAATATTCAAACCAAATAAACTTAATTCAACTGTTTGTATAAAGAGAGCGAGGGGAAACCAAATCAACACTTAATCACAATTTATTACACTTGGGGAGGAAAAAGGGTTAATGTTCAAATACTTATCACTTTAAAATTATGAGTCCTAATTAAATCCTATCAAATCTAAATTTAGTTGGGCGCCCGAATTATTATTCTAATACAGAAAGTGTTCTGGCCAACGTTGCCGCGGTTACTGGAGAGGAGAGGCGGAGAAAACTGTTCGTCCGCCTGGAGAGAGAGCGAGTGCACCTGGTTGTTGACAGACGGTGAGGTGCTCGGCTGTAGAGTGTGGCTGACTGCTGCGGTGCCGGTGGAATCGGGAAGACGCTGCCCAGTCCAAGGATGCACAGTCTGCCCCTGCAGACTGCGACACACTGCGTATGGCGATGGGTGTCCTCTCTGGTTCCGTGGGTGAGCTAGCTTAAACGCTACCTCGCTCGGGGTATCTCCGCAGGCAGCCGGGCTGAGAATACGCGATCGCCTCTCGACGCGTATTCGCTCTTCCTCCGCAGGCAGCCGGGCTGAGAACACGCGTTCGCCTCTCGACGCGTGTTCGCTCTTCCTCGGTAACGACACTTCCACGTCGTTTGCCAAGGTGGAGTACAATAACTTCTACCACTTAAGCTACACTCGATCTGTCTTCGTAACAGCTTAATTCCTCCACTGCACGAACATGCTCAAAACAAAACTGTGTAACTCACGGCGCACGTTCCGATATTCATACATTTTACAGTCACATGACATTGTACGTAAACACATAAAAAACCTCAAACCCTCCGCGAAACAAACTAGAACTTATTTATACAATGAAGTATGGGAAATTATAATAAACGAACTTCCACATATGAAAAACATGCCCTCTTTTATGGAATCCCACCCAAATTGCAGACCCTTCAGCACAGCCGCCCCCTGATTTGCGGCGCTAATCAGTAACTACTACATGAAGGTCTGCAGTCTAGTGGTCAGTCAGTCTAGTCAGGTGGGTCAGAGTCAGAGTACTGGGGTAGCTGGATCAGTCGTGCCACTGGTCTGTGGTAAGTTCTTCCTCCAGTGTCCACCACCGCTGAGCGAACTCTTCCATCATCCCCTTTCACTACGTTCTCCACCCGTCCAATGAGCCAGCGAGCTCGGGGGAGTGCCTGATCCACGATCATGACTGGGGTTCCAGGTTCCAGGTTGCCTCTTTCCGTGAGCCACTTGCGGCGGCCTTGCAGTGATGGGAGGTACTCTGTGGTGAACCTCTTCCAAAATTGGTCGGCTAAGGCCTGACTATACCTCCATTGTCTCCTGCCGATGATCTCGGTGGAGGCATAGACCGCAAGTGGGAGGGCCGCGTCTCGCCGCCCCATCAGAAGGCTGTTTGGTGTTATAGGGTCGAGATCGGCTATGTCACTGCTGACGTACCCCAGTGGCTTGGAGTTCAGTATCGCCTCAATTTCCACCAGCACGGTGTTGAAGACCTCTGCTTTAGGGACCTGAGCTCCGAGTGCAGCGCGGAGGGCAGACTTCACGGACCTAACTTCTCTCTCCCAGGCCCCACCGAAGTGGGGTGCGTTTGGAGGGTTGTAGGAGAAAGTGACCTGTTGACTGGCCAGCTCTTTCTTCAACTCCTCACTCATTTGGTTGTAGCTCTTGATGAGCTCAGCTTCTCCACGGAAATTCGTCCCGTGATCAGACCAGAGGGTGTGGGGTCGCCCTCTCCTTCCAGTGAATCGACGAAATGACTGGAGGAAGCTGTCTGCTGTCATTTCGGCCAGCACCTCAAGATGGACGGCTCTCGTGGTGAGGCATTTGAAGATAATTCCCCATCTTTTTGCAGTTCCTCTCCCAACTTCTGCCCTGATGGGGAATGGCCCGAAGCAGTCCATGCCCGTGTTGTAGAAGGGCGCTTCTTGGAGGCGGAGGCGGCAGGGTGGAAGGTCAGCCATTCGTGGTATGATGGGCTGAGCTCTTAGCTTCTGGCAGACTGTACATGACCGTTGGTATGATCGTACAGCCTCCCGTCCGCGAAGAATCCAAAACCTCCTCCTAAGCTCAGCAAAGAGCCGCTCCGCTCCAGGGTGATATAGCTTGGTGTCATGGTGGCGGATCACCAGGTTGGTCACTGGATGCTTCGAGGGGAGTAGGATGGGGTGTTTGCTGTCCTCTGTGAGGCCCTGAGCCCGTCGCAGGCGGCCTCCAACACGTAGGATGCCCTTATCGTCTAGCTCGGGGGCCAGTAGCCTCAGCTTGCTGTCTCGTGGTAGCTCTACCATCCGTTTGAGACATGCCATCTCGACTGAGAAAACCACCCGCTGCACCCTCTGCAGCAACATGATCTCAGCGGCGGCATAGTCGTCCGCGCTAAGGGGGGTCGCGTCTCCCAGGTCGGGGTTCCTATGGCGGAAGGTCCGTTCCTGGAGCTCCTCTAGGGTCTGGCAGTCTTCAACCTTTGGATCGTCTGTCTGGAGGTCTTGGAGTCCTGTGAGTCCGCAGAAGATGGACTTCTTTAGTTCCGCCTCCACCTCTGCAGTATCCAGGTTCGGGGGAGGAGGCCACTCTGTTTCTGGCTCACGGAGGAAATCGGGTCCTCGGTGGTAGAGGTTGGGACGGGCCAATTGCTTGAGGGTCGCACCTCTGGTGATCACGTCTGCCGGGTTGACATCGGTTGCTACGTATCGCCAGCAGCTGGTTCCCACAAGCTCTTGGATCTCCGTCACCCGAGTCCCCACAAAGACTTTATATTTACACGAGGTCGACTGGATCCACTGGATGACGGTTGTGGAGTCAGACCACATCCAAACCTCGTACAGTGGCAGGTGGAGCTCCTCCTTCAGCATCTTCCCCATCTGGGCTCCACTTAGAGCAGCACAGAGCTCCAGTCTGGGGATCGATTGCTGCCTTTTGGGCGCGACTCTTGAGCGCCCGAGGATGAAGGAGACGTGAACTGTACCATCGGGTTCTTCCGCGCGCAGGTACGCCACTGCACCATACGCCATCTCGGACGCGTCACAGAACACGTGAAGGGTAATCTTGCTGCTGGTCAGACTCACACTCGGGGGAAAGTAGCTCCTGGGGAACTCGATCTGTTGGAGGGTGGGGAGCTCTTCCTCCCATTCCTTCCACTTCGCCCCGAGCAACTCAGGCAGAGGATCATCCCATCCCTTCTTCTCTGTCCAAAGCTCTCTGACCAGAACCTTGGCGCGGGTCGTGTAGGGGTTGATGTAACCCAACGGGTCATATTGACTCGCCAGTGTACTGTAGATCGATCTCATGGTGATGTAGTGACGAGGCTCGATTTTCTTGTGCCGGTAGCACAGGGTGTCGGATCTGAAGCACCAGAGGAGACCCAGCGTCATCTCCTGGGCGTTGTCACTGGACTGGGAGACCCAGGTCTCGCTACTGTCGGACTTCGCTTCCTCTGGGAGGTCCTGGATGACCTCAGGGTCATTACTGGCCCACTGGCGGACATCAAAGCCAGCGGTGGCCAGGAAGGTGCGCAAATCATGCACCAGCTTGTGTGCCTCTTCTGCAGTCTCCACGCTGTGGAGGCAGTTGTCCACATAGAAGCTGTGGTGGACAACATCGGAGACTCCTGGGGGGGCGGTGCCGCCGTCGACGTGACGCTGCAGGGCATAGGTAGCGCAACATGGGCTGCAAGTCGTCCCGAAGGGCAGCACCTCCCATTGATAGATGGATAGTTCTGAGTCGTCCGGGTTTGTTCTCCACAGGAACCTCATGAGTGGTTTGTCTTCGTCGAGCAGACAGACCTGATGAAACATGCGCTTTATATCACCACTGATCGCGGTCTTCTGCCTTCGGAAGCGCACCATGACACCGAGGAGAGGAGGGGTTAGAGTAGGGCCGGGCAGGAGGTGGAGGTTTAGGTTTTGCTGCCGCACTTGGAAGCTGCAATTAAAAACCACCCTATTCTTTCCATTGTGCTTGACGTTGTGGTGGGGAAGGTACCATGACTCAGCACTCCTTTCCGCCTCCGCAGGCTCCAGCTTCCTGACCAGTCCCGACTCAATGAGTTTGTGCATCTCCTCAGCATAGGCGGTAGCTGTCTCTGGGTCTTTGCTGAGTCTTCTTTCTGTGCTAAGCAGGCACGGCATCACTACGCCCGGAGGAACCTTGAAGATCGGCATGGGCTCTCTTCTCAAGAGCGGTGTGGCGTATCTAAGGACACCGCGCACGCAGACACGCTTGGTCTTTGCTTGGAGAAGATCCATAGCACTCTTGTCTTCCTTGGAGCGAGTGTGCATCTTCTCGTTCTTGTATGGAGAGACGTCCATCTGCCATAATTTCTGGACGTTCTCCAGCAGTGCCCCGTCTTCATGTCCGGCTCCTATGTAGAGGCAGTGGGTCTGACGGGTGTTCCCATTTCTCAGATGGATAGGGCCCTGGAGGGTCCAGCCCAACGGGGTCTGCAGTGCAACAGGACATCCGGCAGGACCCTGAATGATGTGCTTGGGTAGTGTAAGATGCACGTTATCAGAGCCGAGCAGGAGGGTTGGCTTCACCTCCTTTGCAGAGTCGATCCCCAGGTTGCAGAGATGAGGGTACCTCTTCATCAGGAACTCCATGGGGTAGCCGTACCTGGAGAGGCACAACTCAGCGGCTGTAAACACGTGGCTCACTTTATAGGCTTCCTTTGGCCGGCCGGCCGGTGTGATAGTAAGGGCCACACTCTCTCCACTGATGGTCGTGCGCCCTGGTTGGATGGTGAGGAGATCCATCTTTTCTGCTTGACCCCTGAGTCCTAGCGCAATGGCAGCCTCGCGCATCAGCAGCGTGCGCTCTGAGCCATCGTCGATAACCGCGTAGGTCTCCAGAGTCCTTTCGCGGTGCCGCAGTACCACTGGCACCATTTTCAACAGCACGCGGGGATTGCTACCCCTCACAGGGCCCACGTAGTAGGTGCGGATCCCTTCTGGTGGGTCACCTTGGGCTTCCACAACATCAGGTTTAGCTTTGTATTCCCTGGTGTTGAGGTCGTGAAGGGCCGTGAGGTGGGTCTTCCCGCATCCAGTCTGTCTGCAGGGTCCCTTCAGTGTGCAGTCCTTCGCTAGGTGCTCACGGGCGCATCTCCAGCACCGTTTATTGTCTAGTATCCACTGTTTCTTCTCCTCCGTAGTCTTGTCTTTGAATACGGGACAGTGGTCTAGCCAGTGGGTCTGAGTACAGCACTGGCACGGGGGTGGAGGTCTCTTCTCTCCTTTCTTTGAGAGGCCGCCCCGGTTACCTTTCGGGATCTCTCGTTGCTCCCTTGCTGGGGTTTCAGGGATGGTCGTCAGTACCCGTGTGGACCGTCCCTTGCTGCTCGAGATTCGATCAGACTTGTCTCGTCCACAGCGCCTCGCTTCGTCTTGCTTGGGGAGGCGGATATGCCTCATCTCTGACTTCAGGAACTCAGAGAACTCCACCAGGCTAGACAGTGGTTGGTTGGGGTAGAGACGCTCATGTTCCCGCCGGAACCTTTCTTCCCTCTCCCTTGGAATCTTCCTGACGAAGCGTTCTACGTTGGAGCCTGCGTATAGCTCTCTGTGACCGGCGGCTCCCTGGAACTTCAGCATGCTCACCAGAGCCTGTATCTTCAGGGAGTACGCGTCCAGAGCCTGGTCGTCCCTTATGTCTGCCATTTCTCCCAGCTCATGGAGCTCATCCAATATGTGGTCCCACGGGCGTCCCCAACGCTCGTCAAGAGCCTGGATGGATGAAGTGTAGGGGGTGGGGGAGTATGCATTGGCAGTGCATATGAGCTTTGCTGCTGGTAACTTACAGTGCATGGACAGCTCAAGGAACTTCTGTTGCTCGCTGTGGTTGGCGCCACCCAAGAGGAACTCCAGGCACATCCTCATGTCGTGATACTGGCTCCTGGAGTCATCTTTAAAGAATGGGATGGCGCTCCCTGGAGGGCGTTGTGGGAGTGGGTCGTAACTGGGGGCCGCTCTGGGCTGGAGCCGGCCAGAGGTGTAGTGAGGAGCCGCTGGTTTTGAGGAGGGGGTGGCACCATGGTTTGATGTCTGACACTCTTCTTGTAGGCGAGCCAGTCGCCCTTCCAGGTCTTCAGAATCGGCTTGGTCCCCCCTTGGGGGTCTGGGAGCCCTCGCCTGCTGCTCCTCTCTAGGCTGGCAGCGCATGGGTGAGTTATTCCTCGTGGATGCTCTTGATGTTGGCCTGGAGGCAGAGACAAATTGCAGTTGTGCGGCTACAAGCCGTGTGTTCTCCAAGGCTTGGGCTGCCGCTCGATCACGCTCCCTCTCCAATGCTTCAGCGGCTCTCCTTTCTCTGTCGAGCGCATCTTGGCGGAACCGCTCCTCTCTTGCGAGCGCGTCCTCGCGTTGTTGTTGCAGGAGTTGGACAATGACTTCAGGGCCTGTACTTCGAATGCTTGACCTGCTTGAGTGGTGGCTGCCACGGCTGCGTCGGGATGAGCAAGACACTCTGCTGGGGGGCCTACCATTTCTGTGGGTGTCTAGGAAGAACTCGCCTGGTCGGAAGTGATTGAAATCTTCCCCATTGTGTGGCTTCACACAGTCTGGGGGAGAGATCTCTTGGCTGGACTCTGAATTGGTTTCTTCTGGGTCACTCTCCTCCCTTTCTTCTTTCCTAGACTCACCTTGGTTGGCAGCATTCAGTGGCAGGGGATTAGTAGGAGTGAGTCTGGGTTTACTAGTCTGGCCTGCCACCATTTGTCTCTCATCCACTTCAAGCAGCTGGGAAGTGTCAGGTAAGTCTGCATTAGAAGTCATATCTTCCTGCGGCGTGGCTGTAACACCCTCTACTGGCTGGGGTGTGTCTACCGTCAGTGTAGAACGTAAGTCCACTACTGTCTGGTCAGCTGGTGTGTTTAGCACACGCTGATTGCTCTCTGGACTAGGAGTACTGTCTGTCTCTTGGTCTGGTGTGCTCATGACATAGTCCTCTAGTCTAGAGGGCCTTCTGCGCTCTCTAACACCACGTGACTTCACTTCAACAGGGGAGACAAAACCTTTTACTGGAGACCCTTCGCTCTCTCTAGACATCCTAGTCTGATTTACATCCGGCTCGAAGGACCAAAATTGTGCTGGAGCTTAAAGGACTGTATGAGAGTTTCACCTTAGGGGGGTTGGCGGATGCCTTAACTACTTCATAAATGTACCAAAATATTCAAACCAAATAAACTTAATTCAACTGTTTGTATAAAGAGAGCGAGGGGAAACCAAATCAACACTTAATCACAATTTATTACACTTGGGGAGGAAAAAGGGTTAATGTTCAAATACTTATCACTTTAAAATTATGAGTCCTAATTAAATCCTATCAAATCTAAATTTAGTTGGGCGCCCGAATTATTATTCTAATACAGAAAGTGTTCTGGCCAACGTTGCCGCGGTTACTGGAGAGGAGAGGCGGAGAAAACTGTTCGTCCGCCTGGAGAGAGAGCGAGTGCACCTGGTTGTTGACAGACGGTGAGGTGCTCGGCTGTAGAGTGTGGCTGACTGCTGCGGTGCCGGTGGAATCGGGAAGACGCTGCCCAGTCCAAGGATGCACAGTCTGCCCCTGCAGACTGCGACACACTGCGTATGGCGATGGGTGTCCTCTCTGGTTCCGTGGGTGAGCTAGCTTAAACGCTACCTCGCTCGGGGTATCTCCGCAGGCAGCCGGGCTGAGAATACGCGATCGCCTCTCGACGCGTATTCGCTCTTCCTCCGCAGGCAGCCGGGCTGAGAACACGCGTTCGCCTCTCGACGCGTGTTCGCTCTTCCTCGGTAACGACACTTCCACGTCGTTTGCCAAGGTGGAGTACAATAACTTCTACCACTTAAGCTACACTCGATCTGTCTTCGTAACAGCTTAATTCCTCCACTGCACGAACATGCTCAAAACAAAACTGTGTAACTCACGGCGCACGTTCCGATATTCATACATTTTACAGTCACATGACATTGTACGTAAACACATAAAAAACCTCAAACCCTCCGCGAAACAAACTAGAACTTATTTATACAATGAAGTATGGGAAATTATAATAAACGAACTTCCACATATGAAAAACATGCCCTCTTTTATGGAATCCCACCCAAATTGCAGACCCTTCAGCACAATACTCATTAAGAGTAAAAAAGGCCACATTGGAGTTGCCAGATTAATGTTAAATCAAATATCATACTGTGACACAGTTTTTCATCTGTGCATGTGTATGGACATCTGGATAATCTAGTCATAATTGAATGGCAGAAACAGGAAGTGGTAACTGTATCTGAATGTGTTGATGTGTCCTCTCTGACTGTTCAGTATTCCACTCACCTCCACCTGGCTGAGGACTGTATGAACCGCTACCAGGGCACCGTGGACAAGCTGTGTCGGGTCGAGCAGGTAAATCACACAGGTGGTCTCTGGTCTGGAGAGTGAAGGCAGCATTCATGTGGGGGGACATGGGACTCTTGAGTCTCAAAGTAAGTAAATAAAGAGAGGAGATGCTGTGATAACAACACACACAGAGGGAGAGTGACTTCTCTCTCTGCTCAGGTAGCCTTTACTGCACTAAATATTGACATAGACTGTAGTTGATGATATATTTAGGATCTGGATAGAGAACCAGTAACGTACATTAAACCTTTATTACTCAATACTCAACACACAGAGTTGCAAACAGGAACTGCTAATTGCTTATTCAGCATATATTAATAAAATGCAAATAATTCCATTGTGAAACAACGGGGCTCAAAGTGTCACCCACAGTTGTCTCTATTCATGTCTGAGGCCTAAAGACGTCAGACAAACACTTTCATCCAGATCAGCTGATGTCTCAGCTAGATTTCAACACAGGAACCTCCTTCCAAAACTGATATGGAAGTCAACTGTGTTGTTTTTGAGGATCTGGCGATGGGCGTGGATGCAGAGGGAGAGAAGATTAAGGATCCCATGAGACTCATCGTACCGGTTCTACTGGACGCCAACGTCACCGTGTCGGACAAGATCCGCATCATCCTGCTCTACATCTTCCTGAAGAACGGTGAGGCGTCCCTCGCTGTCCGTCCGCTCACAGCTTTAAATGTGTGTGCAGACGTAGGCTGCATGAACATTAAACGTGCACGCTCTCATGCATGTGTGTCGGTGTGGGTGTGTGTGTGTGTGTCTGTCAGGTGTGACTGAGGAGAACCTGTGTAAACTCCTCCAGCATGCCAACATCCCACCAGAGGACAGTGACATAATCTCCAACATGGCCCACATGGGCATCCCCATCGTCTCTGAGGTGAGCCATCATGTCCTCCTTGTCCTCCGTGTCGTCCGTGTCTCCTCACGTTAACTTGGTGTTGAACCGACTCAGTCAGTGAGATGATCTGATGTGTTTCTTGTAACAGCCAATGAATGATCACCGTTGTTTCATCACAGGGCGCCCCCAAGAAACCCAAGAAGGCTGAACGTAAGGAGCGAATCAGTGAGCAGACGTACCAGCTGTCCAGGTGGACGCCTCTCCTTAAGGATCTCATTGAGGTAGAACATAATAATAATAATAATAATAATTGGAAAATATATATCACCTTTCAAGGAACCCAAGCTACATTCAGTCAAAATGCTGCAAGTATTTTTGAACATGTTTTGTTTGGAGCTCATACAGAAATGATTCATGAGCTCAGTGCAGCATTGTTCTTAAAACCCCCCAGATAGTTTTCCTGTTTATAAAAATTTGGACTGATTTATGTCTCCAGGGAAGGTGGGCTGGTTTTAACATGACCTGCTCCTCAGTGACTATGGAGGTCATTTTTAAGCCCCTCCCAAATAATAACTTTTGGCAAACCTTCTGGTCCTGTTGGCATTTAAATGTGAAGCGACGTATTTGAGAGTTGATCGCTGAGAAACAACGTGGAGCCGTCAGCTGTGATTTAAGTCAATGACTCATGTTAAAGTCTTAGGCTTTAGATGAGAACTGTGATCTGGATGAGTCCATCTCTTCTCCTTCAGGACGCCATTGAGGACAAACTTGACCCTAAACAGTACCCGTATATCTCTCAGCGACAAGCCTCCTCCAAGGCCAGTGCTCCGTCCAGGTGGGTTCAAGTTCTTCGTGGAACAGCTGTTACTTCCAGAACCGAACCTGGAGCAGTAAGAGTTTATGTCCTTGTTTGACATCTTGCAGTGCTCGCTATGGTAACTGGCACAAGAACCGGGGCCCCACAGAGATGAAGACGGGACCGCGGATCATTGTCTTCATCATCGGCGGGCTGACGTACAGCGAGATGCGCTGCGTCTATGAGGTCACGCAGGCCAACGGCAAGTGGGAGGCTCTGGTTGGTGAGTTGACTGGACAGGAAGTCCCCACATTTATACTTGATATCTGATGATGTTGATGTCGTAACACGGTAAACATCCTCCAACATATTTAATAGGCTCTATTATGAAGGATAATTCTTGAGGGTGTCTGACACGATGGATGAAGGGTCAGGTACAGGAAGGGGGACACAACAAGTCTGAACTGGTCCTGCAAAACCAGACCAGTTCAGACTTCATCCGTCACATTGACCCTTCAAACAGTCTTATAGAGGATTCAGAGTTAAGTCAGGTTGTTTTTGTCTCTGTAGGCTCCACCCACATTCTCACCCCCCCAAAATACTTAAAGGAACTACAGCACCCAGACTTCCTGGATCCCAACGCTCCCCCAGAGGGTCAAGAGGGCCCAGAGGAGCCAACTGAAGAATAAAGTAAATACAGGTGATGATCTGAATCCCCCCCATGTCTGACCTGATCCTGGTCCTTATGTGTTGTATCTAGACTCTCCTGATAGTGATCCCGATCCTAGTCCTCATGTCTCATATCTAGACTATCCTGATAGTGAACCTGATCCTAGTCCTCATGTCTCGTATCTAGAATCTCCTGATAGTGAACCTGACCCTGGTCCTCATGACTCTTATCTAGACTCTACTGATAGTGAACCTGATCCTTGTCCTCATGTCTCATATCTAGACTCTCTTTATGGTGAACCAGTTTGTAGAGGTCCACTCAGTCCTGAGACCAGGGGCCCGTTTCACAAAGCAGGTTCAACAAACTCTGAACCTAACCCTGAACTCTGAGTTGAACAACTCTGAGATGGGCAACTCTGAGTTTTCAGTTTCAGAACAGCGGTTTTGAATTAGTTCACTCAACTCTGAGTATGTAAACTCTGAGTTACGCGCGTGCCTGCCGACTCTACAAAGCCATCATCAATGGATCTCCGATACTACGATTCACCATGGCAACGGGGAGAGCGTCATTAGACATTACTGAGTGTTTATGTAGAAAACGAGCTCATCCTGAGAAAGCGGAGCAACGTAACTGCAGCAAAGTAGCGATAGTTGGCGCGGCAGACATTTACTGCCTGATCTAATGTGTATAACTAAATGAAACAGTCTATTGATCTAAAGTTAATTATTCTTTATTTTCAGATTTGCACAGCGTCACTGTGGTATAATGGTTAGCAAAACTGCCTATGACGTGGGTGACAGCGGTTCGATTCCCGTAGTTCACAAAGTAGCGCAACAAATAAATTATTATTTTTATTGGGTGTAATCCCCCCAGGCACAGAAAGAAAGTGGCTTCAGTTGAAAATTAAGCAGAAGAATATTGCGCAAATACGTTGACTAAGGCATATGATTTTAATCATATTTCACATATTAAACAGTAAATATAAGCAGGTATTTCAACACAGGAATGTACTTAAACATTTCATAAATCTCCCGTTCGCAAAAACACTACCTCCGCAAAGAATCTGGTTGCGGATTATGTCCGCGATATGAAATGTTGAAAATGTCGGAAAATATTGTTTAGATAATATCTAATGTGATTGAAAGGAAAGGTAATCAAAATCCTCTCCCGACGCAAAGCTGCTAGAATCACTTTTATTTCCGTATCGATTAGGTTGACGATGAAAGGACGGCACAATTTTTCAGAGTTGGTTCAGATTCCGGAAAAAGGAGACATGGAGAAACTCACGGTTTGTTGAAGCAAACCTGCTAGCGAGCAGGTTAGTTTCACGGAGCATGTTACCCGGGTAACTGACCCAGATTTATGCTGAACTGGCTTTGTGAAACCGAAAAACCAGAGTTTCCCTCATCTCAGGGTTAACTAACTCAAGGTTTTCACTAAACCTGCTTTGTGAAACGGACCCCAGGTCTCATTATGCAGCATAGGTGTGTTGGGGCCAACTCAAGTTGAAATAAACTGGAATCACCTTTTAATGTTCAGAATGTAAAAACTCATGATGATGATGATGATGATGATGATGATAATGAAGAATATGACATTGACCGAGTCGACCATCCATGTTTTTATCGTGCACGTCGTCGTACAGACAGAACTGATCACGTTGTGTATTTCAGGATCAACTGAAGTCTAATGAAAGCCCTCAAAGACCCCTGAGAGAGAGGAGCAGCTGGACGGCCCAGTTGTCCCTCGCCCTCGGTACCAATGACTCCTCCTTTACTCCATCACAAATACATGTTTGTTTATAGTCCCATCTCTGTGAACTCTTAAACAACATTTGTTGACGGTGATCAAAGTTTATTGGATGACATTTGTGTTGAATGTTGATGTGAATTAGTTTAGATGACTGGATGAGATTCTGGGTTTCACAGTAATATAACAGAACAAAACTCTGACACATTCTCTGTGTTTCATTGTGTTGAAGTTTCCTTCAGTAGCTTCCTGCCCGTCTGTGAAACAGAACACCAACGCCAACGTAAAGCCACTAAATATACAGCGGCATTGGATTCTCTTCCTGTAGAAATCCAGTTTCCTGTCAGCTCCCTGACTTGAACCTGATGTTATTCTCTGTAACTAGCAAATATCAGTATTATGAGCAGTATGTGCTTGTGTGTCCACATCGAGGAACAATTCTTGCTGCAGGACGTGTGTACGCTAATAAAGTGGCTTCCATTAAACTCTTCATTTAGTCTTTTTTTTAAACTGTGTGAATTAACAGGAAACAGGAAACAGACCTCATTCATCGCTGAGTCTACAGCTGTGAGCCGAACCTGCTACTCCAGTGAAAGTCAATTAAACAGTCTTTTTTTCAGCCCAAATCACATTTGCTGGCTACAAACAAGGCCCGTGACCCTGAATACAGGATAAGCAGCAGACAATAGATGGATGGATGGAAACAGGTAAAGGGTCCTTATTTAGTCCTGGTTCAGGTTCTCAGGAGATCAGTTAGTGCGGCATGAGTGTCAGGAATGCAGACAATCTGGCAGTGAGCGTGAATCTGGAATCTTAATATCGGCTTGATTAGTGATTCAGAGCAGCTGTGTTAAAAAGGTGGTGTTGATGAGGAGGTGGGCGGGGCTTACAGGCTGGGGGAGGCGAGCTGAAGGAAAAGGTCTGTGGTGAGTCTGAATGAGGAGGGTGTTGACTGGATGAGATGGGAATACAGAATTGTGACAGTCATTATATCATCATTATATATTTGAATTATATATCATCATTAAATATATTGTCATTAAACATCATCATTATTAATGGCCATTAAAGGAAAAATGAGGATCCAAAAGCAGGTCGGTCTGGTTGCTTATGACCTTTATTACTTTCTTCAGCAAGTTATTGGTAATTCAGTCAGTTTCAGACAGCGTTCATACCGAAATCATTTATAAACACGATTTGAGCCAAACATGTTAGATGTTTAAAATGCTTGTTGTCGTTATTGCATCTGAACATGGGATTTGTTCAATAATAGAAAAAGACAGAATATGTCCTTATTTTATTATATATTTTTTTAAATGCTCTCAAAAAGTCCATCATGTTAAAGAATCAAGCCATCAGCTGTCCAGTTAGAATTATTAAACACAATTTGGAACCGAAGAAATCAAAATTCTTTCTTTCCTTTCTGCATTTTAACAAACCTCCTCCCTCGTTGCTGTAGATCATGTGACCCTACACACCTGAAAAAAATAAATAAAAACTAATGCTTTACTCCAAACATGCAGCATGATATCATCTTTAGTTTGATCACATTTAATTGAGTCTTCAGGGGATCTTGGGGGTGGAATGAACAGAAGAATCAGTGACTCATGTTTGTGGGGATAATATATCTGAAGGGAAAACACAAGAGATATTAGCAGTTACATCAAGAGGTCACATGATTGTGTTTAATAAAACGCTCTAACTTCTCAGTATATAAATATATGTGCAGCCTTTTCTGCACAGAATATATGAACATTTGGCATTCACAAAAAATGCAAACCAGCAGTCTCATTTACATTTGAATCATGTTGGTTGTCTCATGCCTCATCTCATCACGATTCTCCACATGTCCTCTGACTCTAGTGGGACGATGTGATTACAAAAATACACACAACCATCTTAAAAACAATCTGCCCAATATACCTTTGTGAAAGCATGTCCTCCTATTATTGGCTCTGCTGTACACATTGTCAAGGGCCACTTCTGTGTTAAGTAAAGGGACTTTCTGAGGTGAGGTTTCCATCATTGTGGTTGTATCAACTATGGCTAAATGGCTAGCTAGCTAATTCTGTGGTTCTTTAAGAACGACATTAAAGCGACAGAAACAAGCTGCAGCGCTGTTCTGAATGTGTTGCACACTAAGTCAATGCAAAGAGGCCAAGAGACAAGATTTCACGGTATTGGGCCACCTGAATGAGGCAATGCCAATTAGCCGAATGAGGCTAACAAAGACAAATACTTTTTTTTCTTGAGGAGAAATATTACTTATTTCAAATCATTTGATTGATGTGATGCAAATGAGGCAAATACGTGAAACTTGGCTCAGTTGGTTATTATGAATAAAAAAATCTGTGTTCGGGTTCTTCTGTGTGGAGTCTGGAGGCAGCATGGGTTCTCCGTGTTCTCCGTGTTCCTCCATCAGTCCAAAGACATAATAATTAGACAGGTTTTGTTGTCTAAAGCTTGCAATGTTTTTTATGTTTTTAATTTGTTTTTTAGACAGGCAGTAAAGAAAGTTTATGTGGAGGTAAAAAGCAAAGTGAATGTGTGTGAGGAGAGATTTCTACATTTGTTATAGATGTTCTAATTCGGTGCTACCTCCATAGGACAAGCAGCTAATGTGGTTCAACTGTGGCCAGGAGAGACAGAAAATACTTACTGAGGCTACAATTGACTGATTTATCATGTACAGAGAGCCAGCAGCACTCTGGCTGGAGGGATGTCTTCTCATAGCATGCAGCGGATCCACTTTAGTCCACCAGCACCGCACAGTTGTAAAATAACACACAAAACCCTCCATCAGCACCTTTCACCCAAATAACCAAACAATTAATTGAGGCAACAAATGACATCGAGTGCTCACAAATGTGTAACTTGTGACTGTGATATTCATATTTATATGTATTTCTTTCTAGGGAAATTACTCGTTGTTTTCAACATGTCTGTCGGTAGTATTTGAAGTACTATGTGTTCCTCCCAACAGAAAGGAAAAGCAGCTCTGTCTCCCCAGACATCGTCTCAAAAACCACAAATACAACACTGACTGGTATATAATTACATTGTCTCTCTGGTGAAACATACACCAACAATCAGGGTTTGAAAAGGAATGAAAAAGAAGCAAATAGCATTTGAGTTATAGATATAATATCCTTTTGTAAGTTTAAAATGTGCAAATGTTTGTAGAGTGCAATAGACAAATCTCTTTCCCTGAAATGAAACGAGGGCCATCATTATTGGACAACAGCATTCCCTCCTAGAGTCCTGGCTCAACCACCACAAAGTTAATGTGGTCCTGGTCTTTGGTCTTGAAGGCCTCGGCTATGATCTGGGCAGCATCCCTGTGCTCCCGACCTCTCAGGGGGATACCATTGACCTCCAGGATGACCTGACCCACCTTCAGCTGGCCGCCGTTGTGAGCTGAGCCTCCTTTCTGTCAACGGGGACAACAAGGGAGGCGATCATGTGACCTCGTTCAGAAAGGTAACAGCTAAGTTGGCAGGAAGCACGATACAAAGCTGAACATGTGACTACTCTCTGTCAATCTGTTTGCATGTTTGTATGTTTGCATGTTTGTATGTTTGCATGTTTGTACGTTTGCATGTTTGTGTGTTTGTATGTTTGCATGTTTGTATGTTTGCATGTTTGTGTGTTTGTATGTTTGCATTTGTGTTCTAACATACAAACAACGTGCAAACATCCAAACATGCTTATCAAGTTAAAGCACTGGAGTGATTTAAGTAGAGGCTCTTTAAGCCCGGTTGTATCGCTGCCTCACCTGTATGGTAACTATGCGCGGCAACGGTTGCCGTGTGTTGGCTCCGCCCTCTATAGCGATGCCCAGGGTGCTGGTGTTCTTCACCACTTGTACCAGTGTAGCAGTGGGAACTGGGACCGGTGAGCCAGTCTGCTGGGACACAAGGTGAAGAGGGGTCAGAAGGCCCAACCTTATACTGTTACCAAGGTGACGTGTTGTAGATATAGATGGGTCAATAATTCTGTTGTAATTAGACCTCCGATAATATAACGTCCGTTATTCTTTCCAAACTTGTGGAGGTGTGAAAGTAGAAAAGCCTCGAGCTTCATCACACAACCAATACTGTCGCCATTGGCGACAAGCTTCTCACCCAACTCAGTTAGGGCTGCATACTAATTAACACTGCTGTAGTACTAATTAAAACTGCTGTAGTACTAATTAACACTGCTGTAGTACTAATGAAAACCGCTGTAGTACTAATTAAAACTGTAGTAGTACTAATGAAGACTGCTGTAGTACTAAGTACTAATGAAAAAACACGGATCATGGCTCACTTGTCTGGTCCCTGGAGGGACTAGGGGTCCCGTCTTGTCCAGGTGGCCCTGCTGGGTCTTGCTGGGTCGAGGGCTGCCATCTTTACTGGCGCCCCCCGTCTCGATGTCCACGCCGCTGTCCTCACTCAGAGTCTGTCCACCGTCTGACAGCTGGGACAGACTGGCTCCTGGATGGATAGAGGCCTTTATTGATCTTAGACCAACTTTATATCTGATAATCGCAGTCACATGTCAATAGGATTTTATCAGATTTTATTAAAATAATATAAACTGTTTTACTATCTTCCCTTTTGTTTTATTTTATTATTTAATTCCAAGTAATTCTATGTCTTGAACAGGCCGGGCTCCCTTTCAGAGTCTGTCCTTGCTGGAACACACAGGTGACAAGGTGGGTGTTTCGGTTTTGTTGCACCTGATTGGTGCACATTTTCAGTGTGGAGAAACTTGTACTTGTGATTGGACGAGAGTCCAAAAGAGGGCTCCGCCTGTTCTCATAGAACTAGGGTTACAATATCGTGACCTTTAATCGCTCTTTGTGCAGCCTGACAAGCTAGGATGTTAGAAGATCAGAAAACTCAACAGTCTGTGGATCATGTGGAGAGGTCAGGACCTGATTCAGGATGATCTACCTCTTTGCTGCAGTCTGGAATCTGCAGACAGCCGGTTCATGTCTGTTATGATGACTTTGTGGGTGAGACCAGGTGAGCAGGGCCAGTCAGGACTACAGGGAGGAGCAGCAGGTATGATGAGGGAGGGGCAGGGGGAGGGACATGGGGACAGGTGGGGTGAGGGATGAGGGGACGGCATGGGGACGCCGCTTTGGAAGAGGATGCAGACTTTGACAAGTAGGAGGACTTCTCATAGGAGCTGGATCTGGAAGCCAGCTTGACAGATGTCTCTGGCCTGGCAGAGTGGGAGGACTCCCGGTGGTGCAGGAAGCCGGGGCAGGTGTGGTGTCCTGAATTGGGCCTGCTGTGGTGGAAGTGGGGGTGGTTCTGGTCCTCAGAGGACTGAAGGGCATTAAGGGAAGTGTGGTGATCTGATGAGGGCTGGTGGCTGGTGGGGAGGGATTTCAGCGACTTATGGAGGCAGTCCTGGAGCAACCAGGTGGGACCGCTGAAGAGCAGGCTGGAACCGGACTGCATCCGCCGGGTTGAAGACTTCCGGCTCTGCTCCTTCTCCGTAGTTCGCCTGCTGTGACCCTGGAGAGGGGTGGCCCTGAAGCATGGAGGAGATCCACCTGGAGCCTGGATTTCATTCAATGACAACAAGACAACATGTGACCCACATGGAGACTTTCAATTCTAACCCGTAAGACTTCAATCCTATTGGATTTAGACACACCTGTGGTTACAATGAGATGATCAACACATTTTCAACAAGCCAGATGTTTAGGAAATTTAACTTGGATATTCAATGTCACCAGAAGATGAATTTATTGATTTTGTTATAACCTGTCTGGACTGAACTTCCTGTTTTATTTTGTTTCTCTCTTAGAGCTTCACTGGAACGTCAACATTTAGTCTCATGTGAATCTCAAGCTCCATAAACATACAGTGTATCTGCAGATGCTGCTGCTGAAAATTTCTCTAATATAGTAGCATTAACAAATCAGAAGCAGGTACATTGTAAAACTCTGTAAGACTCGTCACTGAATGTAGGAAGCACAACAGACACACAGGCAACATCAGCAACAGTCAGACAGAGATAAGCTAGATCGTCATGGAGACCGAATCAGACAACACAGTGATATCATGGCAGATAAAACAAAGATGACACATACCACGGCGGTGTGTTGTAAGGTATAGGTGTTGTCCTCCTGGTTTTTGTGTGCCCAGCCACCATAAGGGCCATAAAGAAAGTATAAAACATGGTGTTATTGCTGCAATGAACTCATTCTGGTTTAGTTTGGCCCACTTCTGCTGATGTCAGAAGGATGAGATTTGCCCCGCAGGGCAACACAATGGGAACAAGGAAGTT
This sequence comes from Chelidonichthys spinosus, assembly GCA_029853015.1. Taxonomy (NCBI): domain Eukaryota; kingdom Metazoa; phylum Chordata; class Actinopteri; order Perciformes; family Triglidae; genus Chelidonichthys; species Chelidonichthys spinosus. Next base: position 13,008,646 of record CM056831.1, read on the forward strand.
TAGTCTGTTATTTTCTGTAAGCTGTACCGTTGGAGGCTCCTTTCTGTCCTCGACAGCACCAGGAGCCATTTAAGGGACCACATATGGTCCTCCAGCATTACAAAGACTATACATATCAATGTATTATAGGGATGTTATATGGGGCTTCCTCCTGTCCAGTGTCCACACAAGGTGCTCCAAACACCTCCCACCCTTTTAAACGGCAATGATGTGTCACCGTTTCTCTCTGAGTAACTAAGCGACAGTGTCAGTTCCATGCTGTTAACTTTTTATTGTTATAACTTTCATAACCTAATGAGAGTCAGCAGGCAGTTAGTTAGACAGAAACATGGTGCAGCCGGCAGGCTTTTAACAGCTGCACCAAACAACTGAGCCAGCCAGGAACATAATCCACATGTTAACACAAGCAGACTGGAGCGTGACACAATGAGGGCAATGAGGACTGATGTGGGCCACAAACACGGTCTGAGACTGAAGGACGAAGCAAAGTGAAGGTTCACACTGCATAACTCACTGAACTCTGCAGTGCAAACTGCGTCTTATTCTTCTTCTTTTATGTGAGTCCAGTCTCATTAATGTGGATCAGGTTTGTACCACACGGGAGATATCGTAGGTCTGGATAGGGGACCTACCGTTGCAGGGAGACTGTGTCCTGCATCGTTGACCACAGGGGTCGAGTGGTTGCATGGTCCTTGAGGATGCAAGACTCCCAGACCTCCATGCCAGGTCTGGTGGTTCTCCCTCTCACGGTGCAGCACCAGCCTGTCGTACAAGTCCAGGTCCTGGGGGGCCACCAGACTCCTCACCTCAGACAACATGGACAGCTGGAGGATTGAACAAGAAAGGACAGAGCTGAGATAAAAGAGTCTGAACAGGAAGTAAACCAACAGAGACAAAGGTTAATTAAAACATTTGTTTAGTGAAATTACTGATATGAAAAGGAAACATCGTTCACCTGAGTGAAAACAAATAAATCCATGAAACAATGGATCGTCAATGGACACAATCCTCCTTCTATTTTTTCAATAGATTGTAATAATAATAATAAAAATGTTTATAGACTCTTATGAGGGAGATGTTGTTATGATTGGAGCCTTTTCAGTCTGATTTGTCCTCATCACCCAGTCCACCCAGTTCTCATGGTTTATCACAATTACCTTAGCATGTGTGTTAAAGAGCTCATACAGAGCCATGACCAGCGGCTCTGCTCCGATGTGTCCCTCCTGGTACTCCTGCAGGTAGTAGGTCATGGTCTGACGCTCCGGCTCCGTCAGCAGCATGTAGGCCTGCTGCTCCAGAGACACCTGAGAACCCGGCGGGGCCACACCTCTGTAGACCGGCTGCTGGACCAGATTGAAATGAGTCACACAAATAGGATGAGAATCGTTATACTTATAAGTGTAAGTACAATCAGCCTGGAGTCCAACAAGGTTGTTGAATCATACTCTACCGGCAGCCATGTTGTCTGTTCACATTCAAGCTTTGACTCAGAAGGTTTGAATCAGAAGTTAAATCTACATTAAAACATTGACAGTATATCAGTTATCAGGAAGAAGGAGAGATTTAGAAAAGTCTTGAGGTCCACATAGTCCAGCATGTTGGACTCACATACAGAAAAAAATGTTTCCAATCTTACCTGTCCTAATACAGGTGTGACTTTGGCAGACGACGGTCTGCAACAAAGAAGAAGACAATATGTAAGAAACCAATCAGATCCATATTATGAATTCATCATTAGCCATGTGAACGGATTGGTAGGAATGTTGTCTTTAGGGAATATGAGGTGCATGTTAACGTAGCCGCTGATGTCTGTGCTCTGACACTTCTATTCCTCAGCACCACACTCACCTTGAACTCCAGGGACTGACGCTGCCTTGTTGGCCCGTGTTCATGGTGTTGTTGCTCACAGAGCCTCCGTTAGCAGCAGCGTTGCTCACAGCTGGGGACCGACTGCAGATCCACTTGGTCTCGTCCACCACTGTACGTGCATGAGGAAGACGACCCACATCCCTCACCTTCATCAGCAGGTGGCATCCTGTTTTGAGGATGAAGACCGCCTCGTCGTGGGAGATGGTGACGAAGCTCTGACCGTTCACCTCCAGGATCTGATCCCCCACCTGCAACAATTAGGTTCATGAAGAAGATCTTCTCCATGGACAGACACAGAGGTCAGTGGAGGACATCAAAGACAAGACCGTCTGGTTGAACTGAGTCAATCCTCAACATGTTGTCCACTATGTTTGGATTCCAACTTCTACAGATGCTCAGCCTGGTCTCTATTAAAATGCTGTTTAGTTGAAGGGAAACCTACATTGGTTCCAGATGAGTCAAAGGACCCCCACTTCCCTCCACCTTAAATAGTCTCTCAGTATCACCAGCTCTGTGTTTCACTTTTGCGTCCACCATGAAAAAAGATCCTAATTCACACTGACATTGTTTCAGGGCTGAGAGACACTAATCACGTCCCTGACCATGAAACTAACAGATTGTATTTAGTGACTTTCCTGCCCTGAGACTGAGGAGGCCTCTGCTGCTGGAAGCATCTAATGCTGCATCAATACTCCGTGGTCTGCTGGTAAACAACATCCACGCTTATGTCAATTCGTATTAGTGTCAAACCCTTATTAAAAGTAATCCAAACCTCCATCATACTGCCACAACACTGGTGTACACACACGCACACCCACACACACACACACACACACACACACACATGCACACACACAATAGACAGCAGTAGATAGCAGCTCCCTCCACAAACAATGAATGACAAACAGTTGATGAAGACATCTCTCTGGACTGAAGCTGCAGTTTGGATTCACCAACCCTCCATGGCAGAAATAAAACCTCTTCATCTCTCTCTCTCTCTCTCTCTCTCTCTCTCTCTCTCTGTTAGAGTAAGACTATCTCTGAAGGGATAACTTTTGAATTTCTACGAATGTCTTTTATTAGTTGCTGAGAAATCAAACCATAATGGGACGTTTTATTTTCATTCCCAACTAGGACACAGCATGATGTTATCAAGTCATATTGAGGATTCAGCCAAATTGTTTACAGCTAGGAAACAATAATGTTCTTCTTCCCTCAGGCAGCTTGAAAATAGCTTTAGAGTGGCCTGCTTGTTGAGGCAGAACGCTGACCCGAAATGACTCAGCACAGAGTTAGCATGGTTGGCTTCGCTGATGGATTTAACTAACGGGTTCAGCAGGTACCAGATGTAAGTGATGCCAACTGGTTCATCAGGTAGCAGATGTTAGTGATGCTAACAGGTTCATCATGTAGCAGATCTTAGTGATGCTAACAGGTTCAGCAGGTACCAGATGTTACTGATGCTAACAGGTTCAGCAGGTACCAGATGTTACTGATGCTGACAGGTTCATCAGGTAGCAGATGTTAGTGATGCTAACAGGTTCATCATGTAGCAGATCTTAGTGATGCTAACAGGTTCAGCAGGTACCAGATGTTACTGATGCTAACAGGTTCAGCAGGTACCAGATGTTACTGATGCTGACAGGTTCATCAGGTAGCAGATGTTACTGATGCTTCAGGTTCAGCAGGTACCAGATGTAAGTGATGCTAACAGGTTCATCAGGCAGCAGATGTTAGTGATGCTAACAGGTTCATCAGGTACCAGATGTAAGTGATGCTAACAGGTTCATCAGGCAGCAGATGTTACTGATGCTAATAGGTTCAGCAGGAACCAGATGTAAGTGATGCTAACAGGTTCATCAGGCAGCAGATGTTAGTGATGCTAACAGGTTAATCAGGTAGCAGATGTTAGTGATGCTAACAGGTTCATCAGGTACCAGATGTAAGTGATGCCAACAGGTTCATCAGGTAGCAGATGTTAATGATGCTAACAGGTTCAGCAGGTACCAGATGTAAGTGATGCCAACTGGTTCATCAGGTAGCAGATGTTACTGATGCTAACAGGTTCAGCAGGTACCAGATGTTACTGATGCTAACAGGTTCAGCAGGTACCAGATGTAACTGATGCTGACAGGTTCATCAGGTAGCAGATGTTACTGATGCTTCAGGTTCAGCAGATACCAGATGTAAGTGATGCTGACAGGTTCATCAGGCATCAGATGTTAGTAATGCTAACAGGTTCATCAGGTACCAGATGTAAGTGTTGCTAACAGGTTCATCAGGTAGCAGATGTTAGTGATGCTAACAGGTTCATCAGGCAGCAGATGTTAGTGATGCTAACAGGTTCATCAGGTAGCAGATGTTAGTGATGCTAACAGGTTCATCAGGTACCAGATGTAAGTGATGCCAACAGGTTCATCAAGTAGCAGATGTTAATGATGCTAACAGGTCCATCGGGTACCAGATGTTAGTGATGCTAACAGGTTCATCAGGTAGCAGATGTTAGTGATGCTAACAGGTTCATCAGGTACCAGATGTTAGTGATGCTAACAGGTTCATCAGGTACCAGATGTTAGTGATACTAACAGGTTCATCAGGTAGCAGATCTTAGTGATGCTAACGGGTTCATCAGGTACCAGATGTAAGTGATGCTAACAGGTTCATCAGGTAGCAGATGTTAGTGATGCTAACAGGTTCATCAGGCAGCAGATGTTAGTGATGCTAACAGGTTCATCAGGTAGCAGATGTTAGTGATGCTAACAGGTTCATCAGGTACCAGATGTAAGTGATGCCAACAGGTTCATCAAGTAGCAGATGTTAATGATGCTAACAGGTTCATCAGGTACCAGATGTAAGTGATGCTAACAGGTTCATAAGGTAGCAGATGTTAGTGATGCTAACAGGTCCATCGGGTACCAGATGTTAGTGATGCTAACAGGTTCATCAGGTAGCAGATGTTAGTGATGCTAACAGGTTCATCAGGTACCAGATGTTAGTGATGCTAACAGGTTCATCAGGTACCAGATGTTAGTGATACTAACAGGTTCATCAGGTAGCAGATCTTAGTGATGCTAACGGGTTCATCAGGTACCAGATGTTAGTGATTCTAACAGGTTCATCCGGTACCAGATGTTAGTGACTCTAACAGGTCCGTTGGGTACCAGATATGGTATGGTGTAACTTTATTGTCACTATACGAATACAGCAAAATTACACATGAGGGAATGATGCAGTTAGTGATGCTAACAGGTTCATCAGGTACCAGATGTTAGTGATGCTAACAGGTTCATCATGTACCAGATGTTAGTGATGCTAACAGGTTCATCATGTAGCAGATCTTAGTGATGCTAACGGGTTCATCAGGTACCAGATGTTAGTGATGCTAACAGGTTCATCATGTAGCAGATCTTAGTGATGCTAACGGGTTCATCAGGTTCCAGATGTTAGTGATGCTAACAGGTTCATCATGTAGCAGATCTTAGTGATGCTAACGGGTTCATCAGGGTCCAGATGTAAGTGATGCTTACAGGTTGGGTTGCTCTCCCTGCATCTGTTCAGGTGGATTACAGGTAAACGAGGGGCGGAGTCTCGTCTATCAGCCCGACCTGTTGATGGGTCACCTGTCTACCTGAGTTCAGATGCCCCTCCTCTATGCAGCAGCAGAGTCTCTCTCCAGCACCTTGATTTGTTTATTTGTTTAATTCAAAGTCTGGTTGAATGAACTTTGTTCCTTCCTTTAAATCAGCATCGAAATGCGACCAAAGCTGTAAAGTGAATTCAGCTTCCCAATAAATTACAACACTTAACTTTATTCTAAATGGAATCCAATAAGATTGAATGGAGCATTATGATAATCCATTATATTCTAGTTGATGTACTGATTGAACATTCTTCTATCAATTAAGCTGGTGATGAAGGATTCTCATTGGATTGGACTGGTTGTGTGGCGTAAAGGATGGGTGGAGTTTAGGTACCTTTAGTGCACCAGCATCTGCAGCAGATCCAGGATCCACTCCAGTGATGTAGACCCCTAGTCCATACTCAGCCCCACCTCTGATCATCAGGCCCAGAGAGCGACCATCATCCATATTCAGGTTCACCTGTAGGGAGACATGACGTTTGGGACGCATACATAGGAGAATCTTTAAGGCGATTTACTCATTTTAAAGATTAATTCAGACAAATTTAATTTCACGATGCATTTTTATTATAAAAGGGCCGGTCCAGTTCCGCTCAAGTCTGAAGTGAGGTCCCACCACTGATCTGTAATAGATCTGTAGCCTCAGGGTCGCGCCTCTGATGATGCAAAATGATGATGTTTGCGTCATCGGAGGCTCTTTCTCTGAATAGAAATACGGATATCTCCCATCTCTGGGGAAAATGAGGGAATGATGAACGACCATTCAAAATTACTACCGGATGTCTAACGATACAAAGCTTAATGCAAATGGGTGTAGTATTCCTTTAATAACTGCAGGCAGTTGAAGGAGTCGCCGCAGTCACATGATCAGGATTTCTGTTGTGTTATAAGGAAGCATTGTGTTCCTAACAAGATCAATGTGTGACGTGATTGATCCGATCAGACAGGATGGTACCAGCTCTACACAGACCTCAGTGACCTGAAAGGTGATGATGACGTTCCTCTGAGGACAAATACAAAAACTGCCATACTGGATAATAAATTGTTTAGAATCTGACGGACCACATTAAAAAAAAAACAGTATTTTTGCATCCAGGTCGAGGTCAAGGTCAGATGATGTTTTATTCACGTTGAACTTTTACCACCACACACACATTGTCCTTACCGTCCTCTCGGCGACGCCATGTCCTTGCTCCTGGTTGGCATTCTGGCTGTCAGGTGGGGGTGAGATACTCCGTCCCTCAGGGTCCACCCAGCTGTACACGTTGTTGGTGATGTATCCTCCGGGGATCCGACCCATCGAACACACCGACATGGACAGCTTCCTGCTTCCCTTGAGCACCTGCAGAACCAGAGGAGAACGGTTCAGGCAAACTTCAACAAGAGATAACACAAAGCAACTCTTTCACCAAATAAACCAACACAACCAACACATACCAACGGCCTTAATGATGACTCTGAGTCCTGGTTCCACTTCTTCTCTCCACAACAGAACACAACACTTCCACAGTTTTCCTCTTTGGAAACATGGTCAACCAGTTAGATGTAACCAGTTTTACAAACTGCAAGCAACTGCAACATGGTGTCAGGATGGAGGATGAAAGACAAACAGGACACAGAAGGCTAAAGGGATTACAGATAAGAGTGTGGACAGATGGACTGTATTTTTTTCATTTAACCTTTATTTATCTAACGTTTATTTATACAGGTTGTCTCATTGAGACACGGGGTCTCATTTTCAAGAGAGACCTGAACAACAACAATACAAGAACCACTAGTTACAGACAGACATTATCAACAGTGTAGTAAAATCAAGGTGTCAAGTGGAAACAGATTAAAACGCTAAAACAGGAACAAGCTTCCAGAGATGTTTCCAGAGCTTTAACATACAGTAGAGTAGAACACACTTCAGAACACAAACATCAGAATAAAACAACACATCTCTAAGATGAACAGGCACATTTTAACCTCCATGGCTCTCACAACCCACAGAGAAACAGAATGAGAAGAGAAGCATCCAATTTCCAATCATGGTTTAAATGGGCCCACAAACATGTATTATGTGAAAAACAAGACTCGTTGGGAACAAAGCAAGTTGAATAAGTCATTCCTATTCAGTTATGCAGTATGGAAATAAGTAATATAGGTAAATAAGTGGAAAATCGTATTTCTTATGTCATCAATATTCCAGAGTTTGGACTTGTTGAACACATTTGTTGTAAATGATTTACTGTATTGTTTTAAATGTCTCTTTACAATTGAGTGGAATCATCATTATTTAGTTTACGAAGACAAGTTCCCCTCCGAGCTCAAGTCACTTTTTTTGTGGAGGCTGAAGATCTTGTTGAGTACAACCCAGTGAAGTATGATCTCACTATTACAAAACAGCGCCCATCACAGCAATACATGACAAGACGGTGCTAATTATGTGCTGACCAATTAAAAGTCATCATTAGAACCAATCAACCAATACATGTACAACTCAAAGTGTCTACAAAGGCTGAGGTATTCCTATTAGACCTTCCACTGACACTGACTCTACCCAACTACAGGCCAGATCACATTTAAAGTATCCGGTTTCTCCACAATAGAATCAAAGGAGTGACCCAGATTAACTAGAGGCAGCAATGGTTGTCTGCAACTGGAGCTTCACTAACTAAATGCTCTACGACAAAGAGTCTCTGCAGGCGAGTCCATTGACTTTATTCACAGCAGTGAATTAGAGTTGAGCTGCTTTCTATTCTGGGATGTTTTCAGGCTCTAGAGAGGAAAAGATCAGCAGCGTAGCCGCCAGATAAGAGTGACTCTCAAACAGCTGGACATGCATTCCCATGGTGATGGTGGCGGGATGGCGTGGGAGGAAGAGGAGCTCTCAGTGGGATCACATGGGGCAGGATAGGTGGGTGGATGAAGAGGGAGAGAGGGAACTGTTGCTATACCAGAGGGAAAGATGGCTTTATTGTTCAGCTGGAGGGCCGTACCAGAGCACAGTCTATGCTGGTCCGAATACTGGGGACGGTACTGATGGATGGGGGTGGTTTTGTTGTGTTAAGCTAACTTTGGTTTTGTTGTCTTAAACTAACGTTGGTTTTGTCGAAAGCGAACGTTGGTTTTGTTGTTTAAAAATACTGGTTTTGTTGTTTATAACTATCGTTGGTTTTGGCATTTTTTTTTTGCATGAAGTAGTTCATAAGAAAGTATGAAAACTACCAATAGCAAGAGGTTCCATCAGTTAAAATAGACGAATGAATGTTGATCTGATCTGAGACACAATGATGGGATCTGAACCAAGAACCAGAAGACGTTGTGTACACTCATACACTCTCTCTCTCACTCTCTCTCTCACACACACACACACACACTCACACACACACCGATCCACATCAGGGAGCTGATTCCCATCATGTTCTCCCACACTGACGCCTGTTATCTACAATATGGGCTTTGAAAAATGGAGCGGTGCGTTAAAGTACACTTGACAACAGCAGCTGCAGGCAGCCGTTTCACAGAGAAAGCCTCCACCAGGTTTGTTCTAACGACGTCACACTGACAGCAGAGCATCACTTCCAGCAGTTTCTGTTTTTAGAGCCGCTCAGGGTCATTTGGTCTGATTATGTAACATTGTTTCTACACAAACACACAGAATAAAGCAGCCAGTTTAAAAATAGATCCACACAGTGGACACGGTTACTCAAACGGGATTCAACACAAAATCATATTCCCACACAACGGAACTACACTCTGAAGGATGTTTCTACACAAACCTGTGTTTTGTGGAACAGAGGGTCTCAGTATTAAACAGTTGTTGTCTCATTAGGTTATTGTGTATTTAGTCTGTGTCTTTCTTCCTGTGTCCCTTTATTTAATACATATGCTCTTTGTTTGTCCTTGCCCTTCTGTCTTCCTTGTGTCTTCTTGTCCTTGGTCCATCAGTCTGGTCGTCTTAAAGCTAACCATGGTTTTGTTGTTTAAAGCTAACGTTGGTTTTCAGCGTTTTGATTTTGACACACACACACACACACACACACACACACACACACACACACACCACGCACACACACGTCCTACCTTCACGGCCTCTGTGTGAGTGACGATGTCCAACATCATGTCGTTCACGGTCACTATCTGGTCCCCGACCCTCAGTCCTTCTCTCTCGGCCGATGAGCCCGGCTCCACCAGGGACACGTAGATCCCGACCCCGTGCTCCGACCCCCCGCGGATGCTAAAGCCCAGACCCTCGTGGCTCCTGGAGCGCGTCAGGGTCACTTTGCGCACCTCTCCAAAGAAGCGCGCGTCCGCGGCGGCGCTGAGGTCGTCCTGAGAGTCGGAGGTGAGCGGCTCCTGGATGGAGGAGACATACTCGTGCAGGGTAGGGTCGCCCTCGTCTCCAAAGCCGGCCCCGTTGTTGGGGGGCAGCTCGGTCTTCAGGTAGAGTCCCTCGGACGTGTACTGGTCGAACAGCAGCTGGTCGGACCTCGGGATCACCAGGCGCAGCATCGGCAGCAGCTGGCGTTTAGCGGCCGTGTGGAGGATCACGTTGAGGGTCTGGACCAGGTCGAAGACGTTCCGCTTGGCGTGGTACACATTGAGACAGTGGATGAACTGCTCCCTCTCCGGCGCGTCCAGCAGCAGGTTCAGCGCGTTGTGGAGTCTGTGGACGTTCAACGACAGCGCGCGTCCGCCGGAGCCGCCTGACTTCACCGATGCGTTGAGCGAAACGCGCTCCGGATCCGCGCTCATCCTGCAACATAACGGGTCATCGGTGCGCCACGGAGACCGGAGGACGGAGCGACGGCCGGTTCAAGCGCCGCCCGAGTCGAGTCTCCGTTAGGAGGCTAAACGCTCCAACAGGTGACCGGAGAACGCGCGTAACGGCGCCGACGTGGGCGCTGATGTGGGCTGCACGCCCCGGAACCACACATGCTCACTGTCGGAGGTCCAGACCTGGACGAGTCACACAGGCTCCTTCTAGTCCAGAACCAACAGAGTGTAAAGGATGTATCCGTTAGGTCATGAAAGGGAACCATTTAATAACAGGAAGTCCGAGTCCGTCTCCGAGACCGAGTCCTCCAACACTGGAAGCTGCTGACACAGCCGCTGTGTAGGAAGTGACGCAGCTGTGTTCGTGTGTGTGTGTGTGTGTGCGTGTGTGTGTGTGTGTTGCTTAGAAACAAGCTTAGACAACATTACTCACTCTTATATCAATGATTATTTTTGGTTTTATCTGATGTCATTGTTGAGTTAAAACGGAAGCAGCTTGAACACATTTGTTTGAGTTGGTTGGTTCACGATGACGCAGTGAAGCTGCCTGATCATCACACTTCTTGTAAACTGACCCGGAGTCTGTTTTAAACTTCTATTTATAGGAGCCCAGAAACTGGTCCATCACATCACCAGAGTCCAGGAACGCTGCTGGACCAGTTTACGATGATGTTTCAATGTTCACAAATTCAGATCCAAAAATGCAGTGAACAGTCAGTTTCGTGCCTGTCCTGGCCCAGATGTTGCAGTCAACATTTGAAAAAAAAAAGTATGTTTGAGATCTGGATATGATCAGTCACATTTGGCTAAACCCCCTATTATAACACATTTGCATTCTGAATCATTCATAGTGAATTCAGAACAAATAACTCCAGATGAGTGTTTTACAAGGTATAGGCAAGGTATCACCATTAACCTGATGACATCGGCATGTCTTTGACTGTGGGAGGAAGTCGGAGAACCCGGAGAGAACCCATGCTCGGGTTTCATCCACACAGATGGAACGCGAACCAAGAATTGAACCTGGGACCCTCTCATTGTGAGGCGGCAGTTCTACCCCACATGCAGCCCCTTGTAATTTACAAATCATCGAAATAAAAAAAGTTTCTTAGATTTCTAGATCAAATATAGATCCCCTTTTTGAACTACATTTTTGTATAGCTAGCTGTAGCATTAATTTTGCATTCAGAAAACATCTTTCAAAATGAAAGTATACAACACAGTTTAAGCGTGTTGTGTGGCAGCAGAGGCAGGCAGATGTCCTCCAGCTCCTCTGGGGATCCTGAGGCAGTTACACTCAGAAATGAAGTCACTCCTGCCTTCGGCAAAAATCTGCTTATCTGCCTTCAACTTGATCAAAATGCAGCTTTATTGGGTAAAATGTAACTGTGTCAAACCCTTTTCAGACATCATTGCCCATTTTTACAGCATGGATTAGAAATAAACAAGTACTGTACCATCTCAATTAGGACACTAAACTTTGGAGCAGAATGCCAAAGAGTCTGAAGCTGCCTATTTACGAGAAGGCTGAGAACAGAGCTTAATGTGTGCAGCATTCATCACCATTCATTAACAGGGGATACACTCTGCTGTGTCTTTATTTCAAACACAGGTCTCATTAAATCTGCCAAATGCATTATATGTGCACTAATCTAGGACCAGGAAGGTTTTTCTAAAGTAGAAACAGCTACAGTATTGCCACAAAACATCACATTTAGGACTACATATCATAATAGTCCCAAAGCAAGTTCACAGAATCACTAAAGTATTGTTGTGGTTGATCACCTGAATCACCTGTAATCATCGCATCATCGCGTGCATCTTGATATTGTAGGGACATTGTTAGCTAACTCTATGCTAACGCTACCTCACAAAGCGGTGGCTAGGTCGTACGCTAATGTCTGCTTCAAACATTACGAGGATGTCAGCTTATTACTTTGTCTTGTCCGGTGTTTCAGGGCCCGGCCATCCTGCGGTGCCATCTAATACCAAGGTCCTGATACCAAGGTCCTGGTTCTGATACCAAGGTACTGATACTGAGGTCCTGATACCGAGGTCCTGGTTCTGATACCGAGGTACTGATACTGATTTCCTGTTACCGAGGTCCTGATACCGAGGTCCTGGTTCTGATACCGAGGTACTGATACTGATTTCCTGTTACCGAGGTTCTGATACCAAGGTCCTGGTTCTGATTCTGAGATACTGATACCGAGGTCCTGATACAGAGGTCCTGGTTCTGATACCGAGGCACTGATACTGAGTTCCTGTTACCGAGGTTCTGATACCAAGGTCCTGGTTCTGATAAAGAGATCCTGATACCGAGGTCCTGATACAGAGATCCTGGTTCTGATACTGAAGTCCTGTTACCCAGGTCCTGATACTGAGGTTCTGATACTGAGGTCCTGGTCCTGATACCAAGGTCCTGGTTCTGATACTGAGGTCCTGTTCTTGATACCCGGGTCCTGGTTCTGATACTGAGGTCCTGGTCCTGATACCCCGGTCCTGATGTGTTGTGATGTGTCTCTGATGTGTTGCTGGGGATGATAGAAAAAGAATCATAGTTTAACTCATTTCTCCTCGGAGCGATCAGAGCATTGTTTGTTTGTTTGTTTGCAGCGCTCATAAGCCTCAAGTTTGTTGTGGGCGTTCCTCCTGCAGCTCTCTAGAGCGTTGCCCTATGACATGTTGTGGAATGAACGGAATAAGAACTATGACCACTGGAAACCCAACAAAGCACAATATTAGGAATCAGGATGCCGTAAGGGTAGAAAATAGCTCTGGCTCTGATTCAAACAGAGTACATTGTTTAATGTTGATTGTTCCACCCAGAATCTTTCTGTCAGACTCTTGTTTGGTCGGCTGAGGTTTGTCATCGACTAGCAGCAGAACGAGACATCTCTTCACTAATTATAAATGCCATTTCTTCAAGAAGTTGATAGAATAATGTTCACTTACATGATAGGAATAAAGTTGACATATTTATTTTCACCACTAGATGGTGTGATGATCTAAAGAAGCAGACATCAGTTTGATGACATCATATCATTGTATCTCCAGTAATAAAGTGACCCACCTTTGCAGCAGAGAGCAGACTACTTGACAGCATATCTATAAGTTGCTCACATGTATCTGTGATATATGATATGAGACCACTAGTTAATGAATAAAACAACTCTTATAGCTGCAAGAAGGCTCAATGCTAAAATTTTGGCCAAAGAAAAGTGGATGTATTTAAAAATGAATGTAATTCTGAAAATTCCAAAAGCTATTAATCCCAAACCATTAAATAACCTGACAAAAAAATATTCAAAACCAAAAGCATTGAACTGTTCTGCTGCAAAAACCTGGTAGCTAAAATATAAAAATAGTTGTACTGGTAGCAGTGGTAGTAGTAGTAGTAGTAGTAGTAGTAGAAGCAGTACTAGTAACAATAGTAGTAGAAACATTTCATAGCTTTTTTAGTTAGTCGGGCTGTAAAACGTTGAAACATTTAAATCAGATTAATCTCAATTAATCACCATTCCTAAATATAACCCCCATTTTCCCCATTTTCTTCTAAATTGTTGTGAGAACAATATATAGTGCATTGTGGGTACAGTTTATTTGTTGGTGTATAAATGCTTTCCAGGGAAAGAATCACATAATGTTGTCATTTAAACACAAACGCGGCCTCCCAGTAGAGCTTACTAGTTCGTGTTTGCTGGAACACGTTATAGAACAGAGCGTACGCCAGGCGTGCTGGACCTCAGAAACACGTGTCATAGAGAGGAGCACGCCAGGCGTGCTGGACCTCAGAAACACACGTGTCTCAGTGTGATCATCCCTTCTGCATCCCACTGCACCAACATCCATTCATTCCACTTCCTGTGTTCAGCTGGCCGCCTATCATGGCGTTCACCAATATGTGCTGAGACAGTAGTTTAATTCCTCCACATCTATGATAAGATAACGCTGCTGTAATATCCAAATATACACGGGTGATTTCCACAGTACTTACTAATGTGTCATAAAATCAGTTTACCACCTGGCCAAAGGGGGAATCCCATAAGCCCTTTGGTCATCAACAGTCTGAGCATGTTTCAAATAAGCAGTCAAACACATAACTATAATAAAGAATGTAAATATAAATCTGAGCTGAGGCCTGCTATTGTTCGGAGGCCTGCACTTCCTCCTCCTCTGACCGTGGATCAGCTGCACCTGAAGGGCAACAGACAGGAGGAGAGGGTGGAGGTGTAGGAGGAGGGGAGGCAGACTGGACCAGACAAAGGGACACAGGGCCAGAACAATGGTAAGACCTTGTGCTGGAACTGGAGCGAGACACCGTGTCTGCAGGGCCCCCGGCCGCCCAGACCCAGAAGGAACCTGCAGCGCCACACAGGAAAGGGCTTTCTGCAGAGCACACACACATACACGCGCACACTTACGCAACACACACACACATTTACACAACACACACACACTCACCGATACAGACAGCTGGAACAATGGAGGCCCCCGTAGTGACCGAGCCCTGGACTCTGCTGTAACTCGTCTCTCATTAAATCAAGGAACAAACTGTCCTGTGACGGAGACGAGGCAGAGGTCACTCACGGTCACAATGTTTCATCAAAGGTTCAGCCCTCTCTGCTTACACAGCACTATGTCTGTGGATGCTCAGGATTCATAGTCACCGTGATGAGTCACTATCGGTGATCCGGTTTCAACTACATTCAGCTGTTTTGTTAGAATGTTCTTCTTTCAATCATATAATCGTTTTTTTTTTCCGATTGCGGAACTACAGCGGTCACAACTGCAGCTACATGTGCAAAACTCTAACCACAGTCTGCATCGCCAACAGTCACCTGAGCAAGACAGTTCACTTCATGTGCAAAACCGGCTCAGTGCAGCCAAACACTTTGAACAGTCGTCATGGCAACAACACACACTGTCACTCAGAATGCACTGAGAGGAAAACACCAGACAGCAATACAGTCAGTTTGAATAATTTGAGCGACTTCACACAATTCAATATTTTCTTTAAAGAAAAGAGTGAAAATCTTTCACATGCAATGTATATTTAATAACACACCAGTGTTTTTATGTGAAACAAGAAGGAATGAAAAGCGGTTTGCTTCAATATATATATATATATATATATATATATATATATATATATAACAGCTGGGATTGACTCCAGCCCCCCCGCGACCCTAAAATACAGGATAAGCGGTAGAAAATGGATGGATGGATGGATGGATATATATATATATATATATATATATATATATATATATATATATATATATATATTGTATATTGAAGCAACAAATCCTTCCTCCTGCCTATGGGTACAATTGTAAAAACTGTTAAAATATATCTGTGTAAATATTCTATAATTGCAATACATAAAGGAATACATTCCTGTAATGTTTTCATTTTCTGAGGTGGAGGAGAGGAGGAGAGGAGGAGAGGAGGAGGAGAGGAGGAGGAGGAGGAGAGAGTAGGGGTGAGCAGAACAGAACAGTACAAATGAACGACCTGGTCTGTGCACTTTGAAGAAGGATAGACACAGTTTACTTGGAATATATTTATTCTGCCAGACCGACGCTTTGATTCCTCTCTCTCTCTCTCTCTCTCTCTCTCTCTCTCTCTCTCTCTCTCTCCTCCCCCACAGACGGAGACAGTGTCACAATTTGGAGGAATGTGATCTTTTATAGATGAGAGCCGATAATGTGATCTAACAACATCAGGTACAATCAGAGAATTAGAGATCATGACCCGCTTTCAGGGAAATCATCCACTCTTCAACCAGACCACATGGAAACAGCATTGCTACCATATATGGTCATAATTCCTTGCCACCATCATCTGTATTCAGCATATGTTTGTCAAAACGACAACTAGCCGCCGTGACAGGAAGGATCAGTGTTGCCTAGAGCAGCCATGGTGACAACCCCCCCCCCCCCCCCCAACAGGGGTCACCTCTGATGCAGACCACCGACGCATGAACAACAGTGTGAATATGAGGCTAATACGCACCAGAGACAACAGAACACAATACAGTGACTTATCCAGAAACGACAAAGCGTCCACCGGGAATCACTTCTGCACAAAGACAATCGCAAATGTGCCAAATTCCAGGAATTCTTCTTTGATTCTGAGGAATGTGTTTTATTTTCAGCTTCTTTGTGTTTCCATCATGAGCTGATCCAGATGATACTACAGCTGCTATTGGAAAACAGTCAGCCAGCCTTCTGGTCTTCTGGTCCTGCATTCTTCTTTTTCGTATATTCTCTCCCGGGGCTTATGTCATCATCGAACCTTGACCTTTGCTCTCTTTCCAGTTGCTTTTGACAAAGAGGAGTACAGGGCCATGCTTTGGACACTAGGAGGTAACATCGTCAGTCCCAGTTAAGAAGAGTGCTGGAGGATTATAAAGGACCTGAATGTGACACAATAAACTGGATCAAGCAGCAGGAACCATACCTGATGATCAAGTTCATCTTAATAGCACCTTTGTTCCCATCAGCCTCAGTTGTGCTGTGTTGACCAATAATAAGAAAACCACTAAATGAAATAAACATTATCCTAAACATCAAAGCATACAGCATGTTAGCAGGCTGATGTTTGCTTTTGGCTCAAAACCTGCCTCCCCATGTTGTACTAACAAGCTCAGCATGCTAATATTTACATTCATTAATCCGTGATGCAGTGAGGAAACCAACGTTTAATATGATGACCAACAAACACACGCTTACTAACACAACCTGCCTCAACATCGGGCCTCTGAAAGAGTATTGAGAAACACTGAGGACGACTTTTAAGTAGCCAGACGTTACACTAAATATAGTCAATGATAGTAATAAATTCTTTGGTTCATTAGAATTATTAGAAATATTCAGAATAATAATGTTAAACTGTGATCTATTGTGATACTTCTATTCCTGGTACTTCGGAACATTAACACAGTATTTTACCAACGTAAAAAATGGCTGTTTTTGTTTTCAACTTGTGAAAGAAGGAAATGTTTGACTGTAACGAAAACACATTAAAAATTATATGAATAAATTCTAGACATTTAATTGTCAGTTAAGTGGAAACAATGTGTGAGCAGCTAGTGGGTCTGATGGTAATCTCTCCCAACTGTTCTACAAAGAAAAACTACTTATTCACTAGTTCTCCCGTTTTTAATCAGTCCATTTGGCTTGTTTTATGAAAAATCCCAAATCTAATCTTGTTAATGTGTGACCGGCTGACAACAATTCATCAAACAGGACACTGACTTCAGATCAGCATGATCACATCTGAAAGCTGACTAATCCTGAACCCGGTACAGCTGAAGCCTGGTTCCTCATCACAGACGCTGGTTAAAACCGGTCTGGACTGGAATCAGTAGACTGCCACTCCTTCACTCCGCTGTGATCATTAATGTGGTTCCTCCCACGTTGCCTTTGTCTTTGCCTTTCTTCCTTTCTTTCTTTCTTTCTTTCTTTCTTTCTTTCTTTCTTTCTTTCTTTCTTTCTCTGTCTGTCTTTCTTTCTTCCTTTCTTTCTTTCTTTCTTCCCCCCCGATCATATATATTCAACCTTCCAGGAGCAAAGCAGGTCTGATTTACGGAGAGAAACATAATAAATGTTACTCTTTGTTCTCACCCTTTATTCTGTTATTTATATGCTTTTCTCTTAACAAAGCACTATGAATATTCTGCTCTTTCATCTATGTATGCTAAATATAAAAATATCACAACAAAGGGACACAACATTATCCCTATTTTTCAAAGTGACCTATATTTTCATGTCAAACTATTTTTTATCACAAGAGTTTTATCTCCCCCAATCCAACCCTACACACACACCAACACCTCCACACCTCCACCTCAGGTCTTCCTTTGTCTCTGGGCGTCCTCCAGGCTCAAAGGCTGTCTGCCAGAGTGTCTGTTGACATCAAAGTGTCCACCGGCTGATGAAAGACAGGAAGAGGGTGGGAGAGAGGGCCTGCGTCTAATGCTGCACACTGCTGCCAACACAGCAAAGACAATTGCCTCGAACACTTCGCTTTTCCCCTTTTGGATCAGTCTAAATGGAATAAGGGGTTGTAAAGCTTTCTGCTTCCAGTAACATGAGGAATAAAAGGGACAGATGACACATAAACTGTAATAATGTGGGCAATTAAAATATGGCTGAACTGTGACCTCTGAGATTGGCTGAGATTCTAATTTAAGTTATAATTAAATCATGCATATTGTCAAGAATTATTATATTTAATGTTGTTCATTAAATACTGACAGACTTAATTTAAGGTAATAGTTTGACATATTGGGGCGCACTCACACCAGAGCCATTCGATCTGTTCCATGCCTTGGCACGATTGCCCCCCCACAGGGGTCCCCAGCCGGTTTGCACTCACACTGCCTAGGCCCGAATGCCTGTTGTACATGTCATCACATCGTAATACGACACACACACACATGGCTTGATGTTGTTTTCAAGGAGGGCCGTCTCAAGTCATCACAATAGAGAACAACAGAGAGAACATGACTGAAACCTAACTGACAAGTCCTGTCTGCATATATTTCTAGTCATGTGAGTGAAAGCGATCGGGCTGGCAGTGGATTTTGGAAGGAGACACACAGTGGCATTTTTGTTATAAAAGTACTGGTCCGGTTCCGCTTCGGTACCGCTCACATCACCAGTATGAAGCCCCAAGCCCGACCCAGAACCCCGCTGTGCCCTACACAGTCATCAACAGTATTTTGAGGATGGAAATCCAAGTTGAACACCGAGCGATAATTAGTGGGACGGCCTATCGATTAAAGCCTACATAATGTCAATATTGCATACGTGCATGTGCACGTGCCTGAATCGTATCGTACTCAAATCCACCTCTTCCAAGCGTGCTGGGGCCAAGGAATCGTACCGTTCTTAAGTACAGAACGGAGCACTCACACTCGCCAAACAATCCGGACTTAAGCCTCAATCATGCCTGGGCACGGTACGATTGGTGTAGTGTGAGTGGGCTCTTAGTCATCTCAACCTAATTACGTAGTGAGGTCATTTCAACCATACTACGTAGTTTGGTGATCTCAACCTAACTTTGTAGTTTGGTGGTCTCAACGTAACTGTGTAGTTAAATGGTCTCAACCTTACTATGTAGTTTAATGGTCTCAACCTAACTTTGTAGTTAAATGGTCTCAACCTAACTATGTTTAGTCATCTCATCCTAACTACGTAGTTTTGTAGTCTCAACGTAACTACGTAGTTTAATGGTCTCAACGTAACTACGTAGTTTGGTGGTCTTAACGTAACTATGTAGTTAAATGGTGTCAACCTAACTACGTAGTTTGGTGGTCTCAACGTAACTATGTAGTTTAATGGTCTCAACCTAACTTCGTAGTTTGGTGGTCTTAACGTAACTATGTAGTTAAATGGTGTCAACCTAACTACGTAGTTTGGTGGTCTCAACGTAACTATGTAGTTCAATGGTCTCAACCTAACTACGTAGTTTGGTGGTCTCAACCTAACTACGTAGTTTAATGGTCTCAACCTAATTATGTTTAGTCATCTCATCCTATCTACGTAGTTTTGTAGTCTCAACCTAACTACGTAGTCTTCTCAACCTAACTATGTAGTTTAGTTATCACATCGTAACTATGTATTTTAGTAGTCTCAACCTAACTACGTAGTTTAGTATTCTCAACCTTATGTTGTAGGTCTTGTTTTGTGTTAGCCACCTGTTTCAAACGGTGACCGTTTGTTCCAGAAAAAAAGAAGTACTTTCTCATGTAGTTGATGTATATAGAAATGTGATTAAGTCTGAGATAGAGTTGTTTTACCTGACAGCCATACTACCTCATCTATACCTCAAGTTGAGTTTAAAGATTAACTTTCACACTGACTGTGAACGTCTGGGCTTGGAATGATTTATTCTGCATCAGCGCACAAACACTCCTTCTACAGTCACATGGGATTATTCAACTGACTGATACTGCAGCTTCCCATATCAGCATGTGAGCAGCGCCTCATGTCGTCATGCCCAACAAGCTGCAGGGAACTGGTTTGAGCCGGTCGAGGGACTGTCAGTGCAAGCAGATTAGCAGACGTCCTCTGTGTACGGCTGAACCTAAACCATCACACCCAGCCCCCCCATGAAACCCTGGAGCGACGGCTTTGAAGTGTGTAGACTTTTACAGTGATGGAGGGATTATTTCTGCTCTTCTTGAGAGTGAAGAATCAGATGGTGAATCCTCCACCCATCTAAACCCTATAATGCTACTTAGACAGGTAGGCTTATCTGGAGAGCAGCGATGATTAAATAGACTCAAGCACTGTGCCGACAAAGCCGCCCAGCCCCCCCAGCCCAAACTGGTTCGCACTGGCCTGATGAGGCGTAGGCTACACAGAGTTGTGAGGGAAACCCGATGACGGGTGACCACATCCTCTCGTGCGTAACTCTGTCCCTGATGTCCTCTGCTGAGTCAGAGTAAACAGCAAGAGGCTACAGGCGGAAACATTTTACTGTGAAACAAATCTAGATCTCCATAACTCAGCACCCTGCAGGGTCTCATCTCAGTCTCCATCCCCCCTCAAAGACTTTCTATGGTGGCGTTGATGTTTGGCCTGAAGGGTTATGGTCACAGCTGGACAGACCATCACGTGTTTCATGTCAAAAATCATGTTTCAAAAAAGGGATTTAATTTTGGATCAAAAAAAGCCCAGAATAAGCTTCCCTTTATTTTTGTGTCTCGTTTGTGACATCACTAATCCTTCAACGATAATAAAGCTCATCACAATGGCCCCAAATCACCTCATTTATTGACCAATAATGGAAATGACTTGTGTGAAAAAGGACAGGCAAGAGTTAAACTTTTGTATAAAAATGGAATTATTTATTCAATTTTTAAAAAAAAAACAAGATAAATAAACATCAAATCAAGTCATTGTGCGTTAATGTTTCGACATTTTCAGATGAGCCGAGAGAAGGCGGCTCCTCGTCTCCTCGAGCCCCGCGGGGCTCCGGGCTCCAGCTGCCCGGCATCCACAACATGCAGTCACGTTTCAGGGACGATGTGGGCACGACCTCCGCCCGCTGCAGCTTCTGCTGCCCCGTCTGTCCGGAGTGGACAGCTGCAGTATGGTGTCCTCCAGGAGCAGCCTGTCCTCCACCAGGACTTAGTCTGTCCTCCACCAGGACTTAGTCTGTCCTCCACCGGGACTTAGTCTGTCCTAAACCAGGACGTAGCCTGTCCTCCACCTGACGCCCCTCAGGCGGACGGTGAGTCTCATTGCAGTGTTTCCACGTCGGGCTCACACACGAGCCGACACACACAACAGTCAACGTATCTGGAGCAGCTGCCGGAGCATGCCCGCGATCTGGAGGAACTTATCCTTCTTGCGCTGCTTTAGGGCCATCAGGGCCCGGGCCGTCTCCTCCGGGTCCAGGGTGTAGGAGAAGATGCTCCTCACCCGCTCCTCCGCCTTCATGTCGCCCGTTTTCTGGAAGAGCCGCATCAGCGCG
The DNA here is from genome assembly GCA_029853015.1 of Chelidonichthys spinosus. NCBI lineage: Eukaryota > Metazoa > Chordata > Actinopteri > Perciformes > Triglidae > Chelidonichthys > Chelidonichthys spinosus. The sequence goes on from CM056831.1 coordinate 13,030,409, forward strand.
TCCTGGTTTACGTCCTCGAAGATGTTGGCCACGGCCTTCTTGCGGAGCGCCGTGTCGAACTTGTTCCCGCGGACAGACGGCGTGACGCGGCGGCATTCAGAGGACCCGTAGGACGACATGGTGTCTGGTCTTTGTCCGCGGCCGTCCGACTCTGAGTACAAGCTGGTCTCCGGCTGTAGGCGCTAGTAAACAGCTCTCGGAGACCTGAACAGCTTTATAGGCCGCGGTGGGGCGTTCCCTTCCGCGGTGACGTCAGCAGTAGTCAAGCAGACCACCCTCGGCCTGCAGCACACCGACAGGCCGCTGGAGCTCCAGATCCGCATCAGTCTGGCTGAACTCCCGGTTGCTCTGAGATGTGACACGGGTCTTTCCTCCCAGCTCTCCACACATCCTTCTGCCTCCCAGTGCCTTTTATCTTCTATTACTGCTGCTTTCATGAGTGTGTTTGATCAGGGTCGTCTAAAAGGCCAAGTACGCCGTTCATACATGACAAAGTGCTTTACAGCGGCAGAGAAATACATTCAAAGACCTTAACTACCGGTATTTAAGTATAGAATTCAAACAGAATACAAATAGTAAACGTGCATTTTAAAAAACCATGAAACAAACAGGAAAAACATAAAGAAGCCTGAATACAATTGGACAAAATTGGGTACAATTATGTTTCAATGAGGTTTTGTTGTTAAGTCTGTGCAGTGCACTGTGGGTAAATGTACTTGGTTACATTCCTCTCGTACAAGCTAGCAATCAACATAAAGAAAACATGTCCATAATGTATGATAATGTTTGTTATTACCACCATATCCCAGCTCATCTGAGACATTTCTGCCACTTTATCAAGCCAGAAGAAGATGAATAAACGTGTGTGATGTTAATGTAGTCAAATCCTCGCTGGATGTTAGAACACGTTGTTTTTTACACATCACCGTTTTGACCGCCATCGGAAGTAACATTTACACTGTGATCCCCTTGAGGCTTTAGCATTATTCAGTCATGTCAAAGTGTGATTTATACACGATTATATCTCCCTTTTCCAGTTAGCAGTGCCAAAAATACGACGCATGTTGTTAGTGAGTTGTGTTTACAAGTGGAGTTGACCCGTTGCCCATGAAGCCGGCTGATCTGTGTTGATAAAGCTGCAAGGCGTCGCCCTGTGCGGCAGCCTCATAAACAACACCGATGGTGTCATGCTGCTGGAAATGCATGCTTTCCTAAAAACTGTCCTTCTACCCGGGTGAACACAGTCCTTATATGGAAAAAATACAGACAGGAGCCGTGGCCATAAGAGGTCCAGGAAGTGTGTCTTTCCCTCCAGAGGTCTGCAGACCGTTCACACTATTCTGTCAGTCTACATTCAGTCACTTTTACATCAGAGCCACAACTATCCTAGAATAATATTGGTTTCCAGGTCTGTATGTCAGAAGGAAGTCTGCAGTTTCAGATCAAACATCAGATGTGATATCTTATCATCTTCATTTATCTGACATTTTCTTTCTTCCATTTATTATACAGGAAAGTTTAAACATAACATTAAATTAGAGTTTTACAGGTGGGCCCAACTCAGTTTAATAACTGGTTTCCAGCCGGTTGTTCTGCAGAACATGAAACATATTCCACAGTCATATCACATCAAGACATCACATTTACGGGACATTAGCATGGGCTAGGCAGATACAGACAAATAAAACAAACAATACAAATAGTGCAAACAATACTTGAACAATACATGAACAATCAACAATTAACCCTAACGGCAGCTTCAGTCCTTATACCAAAGAACTCAGATAAGAAAAGGACGCAGCATGTTGAGCAATGATTTGGGACGGATGAAGTAACAGTCAGAGTTCAGCGTTATCTAAGAGAGTTGTACTGTGATTCCCTCCTTGGCATTTTGTTTATGATTGTACTGTACTTTAGGCAACAAAATTTCATAATACACTGAGCGGAAGTGGAGGTGATCTCAGTGAAACTGGGAGTGGAGGTGAGTGGAAGTGGAGGTGTGGGGAGTGGAAGTGGAATTGAGGGGAGTGGAAGTGGAGGTGTGGGGAGTGGAAGTGGAAGTGAGGGGAGTGGAAGTGGGAGTGGAGGTGAGGGGAGAGGAAGTGGAGGTGAGGGGAGTGAAAGTGGGAGTGGAGGTGAGGTGAGGGGAGTGGAGGTGAGTGGAAGTGGAAGTGGAGGTGAGGGGAGTGGAGGTGAGGGGAGTGGAAGTGGAAGTGAGGGGAGTGAAAGTGGGAGTGGAGGTGAGTGGAAGTGGAAGTGAGGGGAGTGGGAGTGGGAGTGGAGGTGAGGGGAGAGGAAGTGGAGGTGAGGGGAGTGAAAGTGGGAGTGGAGGTGAGGTGAGGGGAGTGGAGGTGAGGGGAGTGGAAGTGGAAGTGGAGGTGAGGGGAGTGGAGGTGAGGGGAGTGGAAGTGGAAGTGAGGGGAGTGAAAGTGGGAGTGGAGGTGAGTGGAAGTGGAAGTGAGGGGAGTGGGAGTGGAGGTGAGGGGAGTGGGAGTGGAGGTGAGGGGAGTGGGAGTGGAGGTGAGGGGAGGGGAGTGGAAGTGGAGGAGAGTGGGAGTGGAGGTGAGGGGAGTGGAGGTGAGGGGAGTGGAAGTGGAAGTGAGGGGAGTGGGAGTGGAGGTGGAGGTGAGGAGAGTGGGAGTGGAGGTGAGGGCAGGGGAGTGAAAGTGGAAGTGGAGGTGAGGGGAGTGGGAGTGGAGGTGAGGGGAGTGGAAGTGGAGATGAGGAGAGTGGGAGTGGAGGTGAGGGGAGTGAAAGTGGAAGTGGAGGTGAGGGGAGTGGGAGTGGAGGTGAGGGGAGGGGAGTGGAAGTGGAAGTGGAGGTGAGGGGAGTGGGAGTGGGAGTGGAGGTGGAAGTGGAGGTGAGGGGAGTGGAAGTGGAGGTGAGGGGAGTGGGAGTGGAGGTGAGGGGAGGGGAGGAGAGTGGAAGTGGAGGTGAGGGGAGTGGAAATGGAAGTGAGGGGAGTGGGAGTGGAGGTGAGGGGAGTGGGAAGTGGGGATCTAAAACGGGTGGAGAATGATGAGATTATTTTGTTTTGTTCTTTTAAATAAAGTCATAACAACAAATTATTTATATATTCTATACATTAGAAAATGTGTTTTGTTCAAATACAATTACATCCAATGCATGTGTGAAAAATTTAGCTGATAGGAAAATCTGTGAAAGTCTTTCTTGTTGAAAAGGTTTGACATACAAAAACACATTGAATCCCCTGTAATTGTGACATATTGAACAACAGAGCTTAGGTTATATGCGGTGTTTGCTTTTCTCCAAAGATGAACACATCGTGTTTTGGAAATGCCTCACTAGCTCTTTGCTCTTATTGTTGTGTAATCTGCACACGTCCCAGATATCTGAGGCAATTTCAATTTTCAACACAAAGCAGAGACACTTTTATCAAGAGGATGTCCACAGTTCTGGTGAGACTTTGACCTTTGAGTTCATAGTCATATGATTCTGTCTATAAAACCCACCACAACAATACATAATACTGTATTATATGCCTTCAGTGGGATTATGAGGAAGAAATACATTTTGATTGAATTCATTTTGATTGAGAAGGAAATCTACTGATCCAACATCACTATTCCTGTAAAGTACAGCGATGAAAAGAACCTGTGTGCTGGAGTTTTTCTGAGGAAACAAACAGTCAGGGTCAGTAAACAGAATAAAATGAGTCACCTTTACTAAAGAAAAAACATGGTAGAAGAATGGATCTCTTTTGTGGTTACAATAAGAAAATGAATGTCTAATTTGTTTGCCTTTAGTTATATTGAACTTAAATGCCAGCATTATGTATCTGAAGGCCTGCTTATGTAACATTGCAAGCATATAATCATCAGACAAACACTACAATACTTATTTAACATACTGACCAAATTAAACAGCTGCATCCTAAAGTATTCTTCTGCTTTTCTATATTTAAATCATTTATTCCATTGAATGCTGTGAAAATGAGCATCTCTTTTTAATAGTTATGAAGCCTATATTCATGTTTTCAGGAAGGTTGGAGCGGTGCATGTTGGCTGAGCAACAGCCAACACAATGGATCAGGCGGTAACACTCGCATGCAAAGTAGAGTTCATGTTTCCACCCCCCCCCCCGCCCACACACACACACACACACACACACACAGGGACCAGTCTGTGCATGCAGATTAAATGACTGAGCGCTCTGAACCACCAAGGCAAGGCACCATTACATTCAACCGGTTCAATCCGGCTACGTCTGCTTCACGGCTGGCTGCACCACAGGAGCCTGAGGGCAAATCTATCCACACGATGCTCCCCAGTCGGGATCCTGTACTGGGTCGAGGAGATCAGGTGGATCATATTAAGTTCACTGGTGTACATGGTGTTGGGTGGAAGAACTACGCACCCAAAGCTGCTTTGTGTTTTCTTTAGATGGGCACTGTACGTATAACATATACCTGTATAACATTGTCACATCAACAGGAATCCATGTTTCAGAAGATCCCATCATCCTCTCAATTTCCCTTTAGCAAGCAAAGTTGCTACTAATTAGCTTAACAAAGAAACAACTGACTGACATCATTGTGTGCTGTCATCCATGATCCCATCCAACTATTGGATGGATCACCATGATCCAGCCATCATTTGGTCCAACACGTTGTTTTATGACCACTCTAATGACATTCCTGTCTCGGCTAAGTCAACTTGTTGAAGAGGGTCAGTTCAATTGTTTTAGGAGATTTAGTTTCCTCCTTGTGCTCTTCTGTTGGTTGAGCAATGTATTCGCAGATAAACGTTTCTTATTATCATTAGCTGATCCTGCAGAACACAGTAAGACTCCACCCATGGTTGAGGTTACCCAGGATGCACCACTGCTTAGCAGGAGCTCAGATACTTTCCTGTCTCCATGGTGATACCATGGAGGGCAACAGACTCAGTGGGTGGAGAGACAAGGAGGATCCTGGTGTTTGACTGAGTCACCATAGCAACGCAAGCAGTGAGTCAGTGTTGAGAGTAACTTCCTATTGGAAGCAGAAAGAGTTAGTCTGGCTTCACAACCATTATGTCGCATCTGGTATTCCTGTGTAGGTGTAGGTTTGACATGATGCCGCTAGAAGTTTTACACAGCATGGTTTATTACAAACATAACTGTAAGTTCATATTTCCATAACATTTATTCCTCAAAGCAGGAGCCTGGTTCTTCTCTCCCACTAAAAATGGCCGTATGTGAGATGGTCAATGTGCTGACCTCCAAACCGGGACCACAAAAACTGATGGGCTTTGGTGGAGCGCCAATAAAGGAAAGTGCTGGAGCCAGTCGACAGCAGGCCCATTGTTCACGAAGGCGGGAGGGCAAGGTCATAGCGGAGAACCCGGAGGGAGGAACACGCAAGTCTGAAACGAGACAAGTCATCTGTGGCAGAGTCTTGATAACTGAGACAATAGAGCTTTGATGGAATTGTCCCGCTGATTGGTCTCGCGTGTCTGGAGTTTGCTTTTAAACAAAGCGCTTAATGAAGATGATACTAACAGGAAATGGAGGTACAGTTCCAGCAGAAACATACACCTAACAGCTGCAGAAGGCGGAGCCATCGGTGTTTGAATGTGTGCGAATGATTAATTAGATCCTGAATCTCAGATACATAAGAGATTAAACTTCATTGTTCTTCAATCCTTGTGTATGTAATGATCCATTCCCAGTAATATTGTCATGAAGCGTTTACGGTTTTGCCGGGTGCAGCATTGTTGGGGCGTGTCCGGTCACTTCATGCTATTCTCCATCAGTGGATCTGATGAGGCTGCAGTTTTTTTTTTATCTTCTTTTCTTCTGGTGGAAAACTGTATTCAAATGAATACATCGACTGAGTTGCACTGAGGTACAAAATGCTACTATGGATCACATTTTGGTAGAGAATGCTGTTTAAACATAAACATACGTTTTTATATAAAACAATCATGGCCTACAGTTTATTTCCAGACTGTTAACATTTAAAAAATGCACTGAAACATCTGCCAAACCTTATTATAAGGACAGACTTTTTGGTATTATAATTAAACAGTAAGATACATTTCATATACTGTTCTGTACTGTGCTGTATTATTCACGGTACAGTATAGTCATATTTCAATAAATAGTGAAGCTGTAATTTCCTTTCATATATATATATATATATATATATATATATATATATATAATAATATATATATATATATATATAATATATATATATATATATATATATATATATATATATATATATATATGTATTATAATTATATATATATATATATATTATGGTAATATATTATATATATATCTATATATAATATATATACTATATATATAGAATATATATATATAATATATATATATATATATGAGTATATATATATATATATATAATATATATAACACACAAACACTGTAGTTCTAACTGTGAGTTAGAAGCACCGGCAGGCCCTCTACTGGACTCTATGGGTAACACACTCTGAAAATCAGGCCGTGCCTTCTCAAATACATGGCAACCCCTCAGTATATAAGCAGCACAGCTACTATGTTCAGGAGCAGCAAGTTACAGAGTTACGAGTGGGCGGAGCCTGATTAATGCATGCCCTGCCGCAACATAACATTGACCTAACCACACTTATCTGGAATAATTTAATTTAGATAGAAATAGAAAAAGTGATAAAATATATGCATTATTTGTGCAGAGAAACAGCAAAACGCTCTCCTTCTCTATCTAATAAATCTCTGAGATTAATGTTGCAATCCCCCGGGTAGTCCAGACCCAGGTTAGGAATCACTGTTCTAGGTATTATAAACCACAGAGACGAGTTCCACTAGGGGGCGCCGTTATGCTGTGAAGAAAGGAGAACCAGATGACTTCTCGGGATGTTGCAGACTTTCAGGTTTTGTGCTTTGATGTCACACTGAGCTCCATCCTCTGAGAGTCTGGCAGGTCGAAGTAGATCCTACTGATGTCAACTTCTTCTCTGTAGGCCAGTAAATCCTGGAGTGTGAACTTGTCGTTGTGGCCGGTCCACACTGTCAGCGTGTACCTGTGTACAACAGGAGAAAGCATTTAATGAACCGCTCAAACAGATTTACATATTTTATGTTAGTGCAAAATAATGATTCATTTAAATTGGTGGGAGGAAAAGTGACTTCTCCCAGAACTGAACTCTGCTCTTTTTGTCTTTTGGTTTATGTAGAACTGGACTCCAGGCTGACATGTGACACATGCCGTACTTTAGTGTGAGTGACTTCAAATTGATGCTCGATGATCAGCAGCAACTATCTAATCTGTGCCGCCTCCAAAATCTCAAAAATTAACCTCACAAACAAGTGTGTCGAAAGGGTCGAGTTCGTCACAGGATGCCGTCACAGGATGCCGTCACAGATGCCGTCACAGGATACATACTCCGTACCTATATGTAGTATTAATTATTAAACAGAAACCAGGACTAAAGATGGTAGTATTTAGTCCTGTTACTGTTTAATAATAAATACTACATACTCCATATGTACATATTTAGTATTTATTATTAAACAGTAACCAGGACTAAAGACGGTAGTATTTATGATTATTATAAAACATGTTGCCGCTGTAGACAACACGGAGGATATTAAGTGGATTTTAATTAAGCCATGTGTTGTCCAGGCTGCTGAAGCCTCTGTGTGCTGACATTCACCTGTCTGACTGCTGCAACAGCCAGGTGAGCTGGGAGAAGGACTGGGCCAGTAGAGCTGCACGTACTGGGAAGGTGACCGGATGTTCAACAGCTCTACATATCTCCTCCATCGTAAGCACCATATCCCAGCTGTAACCTGAAATAGATTCAAACAAAGATCTTTAGGTTTCACTTCGATCATTTCTACCACCTTATTCCTCTGTGTAGTTATCAAAAACACACACAAAGCAAACCACTATAAGCCCCCCTGTTGGAAGGGTAAACACATGCTTGTCAGGAGTGAGCAGACCAATCCAGAGCACAAAGAGCCGTGACCCAGAGAGTCTGTGTACACTGAGAAGGATCATCTCGTATATCTCGTAAGTACAACACTGCGACTCATAGGAGGAGTTTTGGGAAGCGTGGGCCTGTGATGACAGACAGGTGTGAAACTTGAGTGTGTGAAAAGGTGCTTGTGTGCAGCAGTGTGAGTGACTGGATGAATCAGGAACCTCTCCCGTCTCTGTAGGCGAGCCCTTCAGGTACCGGCTTCTTATTATTAGCAGTCACTGACCGACTGTTGCTTTCACACGTTAAAATTATATTATTAGTTGTCACGAAATCGATCACGTCATGCCAGTTTTATATCAATAAGTTATGGCCATCATTTTAACAGATCTCACTCAGCATTTGGATGACGTTACTTTGAAAAAAAAAGGTGTATCAAACAGAGTCAATAGACTTCTGTTACTTCAATGTGCATAATACATATACATTTTCAATTTTCCGCTTCTACGAACATTAATTTTATGATGGATTCAAATTTGGCTTGAATACTGGAACTAGATTCAGTAAGATGTACAATTGGGGATTTTAGATTGCAATTGTTAGAGATAAGAGAACCAGATTACTTTTCTACATCGTCTTTTTTTAAGCTTTCAAATCTTGACCACACAATGAGTGTTAAGGGTTCAGTGCCAACAAGCACCTCGATGGTTACTGTTGGCTTTATGTGTAGTGTGTCTCGATAAGCTTCCATCAGAATGAACCCTAACCCTGTCTGTGTGTCTTCACCTGCATTGTCTGTCCCAGCGGTCCACCCTGTAGTCCACCCCAGAGAAAGTACAGTGTGGCTGGGAAGAGTCGTCACAGCAGAAAGGAAAGCGTGAGGCTCCAGAGGTCTGGCTTGCCCCCCCGGACCAGAGAGGATGTCTGCATTGATCCAGACAGGATGGCTCTGCTGAGCCAGCATGTCCTCCAGCAGAAGGACAGACGGAGACACGGACTCCAGGCTGCGTGGAGAGACCACCAGCGTTAGCATCCCTCAGAACCACATCACATAGAAGACACACAGGATGTGTCTCACCTCTTGAAGTCTAGTTTGATTCCCTTGTCATAATCCTTCACTTCTTCCAGCCACTCCTTCAGTGTGATGTCACTGTCTGTGTCCGGGGGATGCGCCATGATTGGCTCTTTGGGGTCACGACCTCTTATGATTATGTCAGCCTCAATCATATGTGTGGGTCCTTGATCAAAAGAGAATTCTTCCACTTTTAATAATCAATGAGCATTTCAGCAATGTATCTTTTATTCAACCTCCAACTGAGTGCCTATGTAGCAATAAAATACAGCATGACAAAGTCTCAACTAGGCCTAGTAGTAGTAGTAGTAGTAGTAGTGATTAACCCCGAGTCCTGACAGGAATATGGACAGAAAGAAGAACTCCACCTGTGAGAGCCTCCATCAGCCGGCTCCTGCTGTTGACGGCGTGCGACCATCTGAGCTCGGCAGCGTCCTTCTTCTGGATTTGACTTTGACTCAAGAAATACTCCAGCGTCTGCTGGGACATCCTGTCTGCAGAAACAAGGGCAGGCAGACATGTCTCTATGAAGATAGACGGACAGACACCTCTCTATTAAAACCGTCAGACAGACTCCACGGAAGAAAACGTACCGCCACTTTGACGTCACAGCAGGATTTAGTGGATTAAGTGACGTTAACATCAGAGCGAGAAGGCTAGCTAGGAATGACTTCGAGGGAGCCGGTTATGTGCTGTTGCTAACAACAACAACAACAACAACTTCTTCTTCTTCTTCTTCTTCTTCTTCTTCTTCTTCTTCTTCTTCTTCTTCTTCTTCTTCTTCTTCTTCTTCTTCTTCTTCTTCTTCTTCTTCTTCTATTTCTTGGTAGATTAATATGTTGTACTGTACCGCCACCAACTGTACAGGAGTGTGTAATACCCTGAACGTCATATAGAGTTTAGGCTTGTATAAATTCAAAACAAAAACAACAAAAAAGGAACACCATGCCAGTATTATTAAGAAAAGTAAAAAGTATATAATATTGAGTTCTCTCCTTCCATTTCCTGCCAGATTATTCTATCATTATATTTCTCACATGCAAAAAGTACATGTTCTACATTTACATTCTATGCATAATCCATTCCTACTTTTTGTAAAGTAGCGTTCAATCTTTACAACTCCTTAACAGCTTCTGTACATTTCTCATTCCACCATGGGACATTCATTTTCCTCTTTGGCTCATATTGTTAGAATACTCTGGCTTGCTGCTGCAATGATACACATACTTAACTTATGAATCATAAGTTATGATTAATTTCCTCAATACTGTATTTCTTCAAGTATTTAATTTAATTAATCTATACACGAGATAAATTCGTTCCCACATTTTAGTTAATTTAGTAATTTTATTGGGAATGGTTGCTCGTTTTAAATGTGCTTTATAAATAAAGTTTGATTTCAGTTGAGTTCAGTTCAGTTCAGTTGAACATCAGTCTTGATCCAAATGCCACCAGTTGGTGGCGGTATTTCACTGTGACGTTATTATTACGCACACGAAGAAGAATCAGCCAGCTGTAGTGTCTGTTGGACCAGACCGGTATTATAGGTAAAACCCTCGTTTATAACTAAAACAATAACTGTGTATATTCCCGAGTGAGACAGTAAGTTGTAGGGCAAACCATAATAAAATGTTAAGTAGAAGAAAGACCCCAGAAGCAGCTCGAATCAACGTTACGTTACGTAAAGTATGTAAGGCTAACACAGTTTAGCTAGCTCGCTCTGTAGAGTTGAGGAAACGTTAGCTAAGATAAAGACAGCAGTGATGACTTGAATTAACTGCAAGCTCTGAAATAACGATATGTTTGTTATGGGATGGATTAGCTGAAAGACCACATCCTTTTACTTCGCCAGTAAGCGTTAGCTGTATTTCCAACCGTATAATGTGTGTGTGCATGTATCATCAACTCGGTTCTGTGTGGATGGATGGACAAGTCTCTACTTTGTGGAATGTTGGAATGTGGAATGTTCTAGATACATTTCTTGTAATATAAAGGCTTGTATTGTACTTTGTGGTCACGGGAAGCTGCATTTCTACGTATTCTTCTTCTTAATGTTGTTGCTTGAATGTGTTGTTGACAGACCAGATGGATGAAGAACCAGAGAGAGCCAAGCGCTGGGAAGGCGGCTATGAGAGGACATGGTAAGCCTTTTCTGTCATTCACCACTTTGGAGGGGCCCCACCTGTCTCCCATCTCCCCACCTGTCTCCCATCTCCCCACCTGTCTCCCATCTCCCCACCTGTCCCCCATCTCCCCACATTGCCCCCCACGTCCCCCGGAAAAACGAATCGGGCCAAGTTTAAAATATATGGAAATAACATCAAGTTCTCTATCGAATATACCATCAAATAACACCGATATCTGAATTTGTTGGATGCTCAGCCTCCAGGCTCATCTCCATGGGTCCTCTTCAGCAGCTGAAATAGGCAGACAGATATTAATTCATACTTTATTTGAATTGCATATTAAACACAAAAGAAGTCTGTCTGACAACAATTAATTCCAGTAAGTAGCATACAACATAAATAAAATGTAGCACATATGAGTATAATAAATAGTCAATACAATACCAACCTGCTGCATTAAATGATCCACTCCCATCTCCTCACAAAGTACAGAGAACAGTCGTGCTATCAGGCCTCGGGTTTGATGAAACTGACCACGTTCACAACCTCCGTCAAAACCTTTAGTTGTCCAGGACTGTGGCGAACGCTGTGTAATGTCTGTGTTCTCCCACAGGGAGGTGCTGAAGGAGGACGAGTCCGGCTCATTGAAAGCCACAGTCGAAGAGATCCTGTTCCAGTCGAAAAGGAAAAGGTGTGTGTGTGTGTGTGTGTGTGTGTGTGTGTGTGTGTGTGTGTGTGTGTGTGTGTGTGTGTGTGTGTGTGTGTGTGTGTGTGTGTGTGTGTGTGTGTGTGTGTGTGTGTGTGTGTGTGTGTCTTTCTTTCGACACTTCCTTTCTGTTATGAATTAAATTAGACCTCCACAATTGTACTACTAAATATAGGAACATTTTCCTCTTGCTGCTGTGTATATTTTAGAAATGTTTAATCCTGAGAGGAATTCCCTCAATTGTCCTAAAGGTTGAGCTCCTCCAAACTTAAGGTGGTCTGTTTCCTTTGTAGGGTCGTAGAGAGCCATGGACAAGTGAGGCTTGGAATGGTGAGTGACTCATCTGGATGGTCTACAGCCCGTCTCTCAGATCTTATCCTAAAATTGTATAAAACACAATTGTTTCCATTGATTTGATGGACTTATTTGATCTTGTGTTTACTGTTAATGTAAGTCATGAATGGCAGAAGCAGCTTGCAGTGACTTATGTGACTTATGACTTCTGAGTATAAAAAAAAAATAATAATAATTTCAAGGCACCGATAAATGGGCCTGCATTTATATGCTTTTCTAGCAACTCAACTACATTCAGTCACTTTTCCCCATTCACACATTCATACACTGATGGCAGAGGAGCAGTGTGCACATCAGGAGCTAACTCATTCAAACACATTCACACGCCAGGATTCAAACCTCCAGGACGACTCGCTCTACCTCTGAGCTGCCCCCGCCCCGATACCATGTCAGCTGACTGGACCTAAACGGACTGATCTAACTGCCTCAGTGGTTCAGGTTCCCCTGCTGCTGAATGCCGAGGTCTAAGTGCTCGGTTGCGATCAGAACAGTGGACACACTCGGTGTTTGTGTGATGTGAAGTGCCATATTGGGCTTAGTGTATTATGCTGTTAGTAAAATAAACTGTATGTGTAGAATGCATCCTCATCAAACACTTGTTGTGCTCTAGATGCGTCACCTCCATGTGGTGATTGACTGCTCACGTAGTATGGAAGACCAAGACCTGAAACCGAACCGCCTCACCTCTACTCTCAAGGTAAACCCTGCAGCAGACCCATGACACGATCCACCAGCAGACCCATGACACGGTCCACCAGAAGACCCATGACACGGTCCACCAGCAGCCAAACACCACCATGGGCTGGAATTCACTGGCTTCTTTCTCCTTTTCCCTTCAGCTGATGGAAATGTTTGTCGATGAATACTTTGACCAAAACCCCATCAGTCAGGTATGTTTATACCATCATGAGTTGTGTGCATGTTACCACTGAACTCTATTGAGACTTGACATTTAAAACCCTTGTTGAGTTTAGGTGAGTTTATATGAGATAAGCCTGTATGTGGAGGCCATCATGTTGGAAGTACACAGGAATCAAACGGTTCCCGGCCCCAACTTCTTTTGGCCGACCTCATTACAAATGTTAAATGCCCCATAAACGATCATTACTTGTTGCCCTAGATGATTGAACTCTGTTTGACATGTTCTCATGTTATTGTGTCCCTTCTCTGAATATTATTTTTTTTATGGGATGAAAGTAGATGATGAAGTTTGGGGTCTTTGAGTTTTCTGTCCTGATTCAGTGATTGAAGAAAACTACATCGACACCACAAATCACAAAACAATAGCTTCTTCTTCTACAATGATACGATGTCTGCAGACGGGTTTGAAAGGCTTTTTCAGTGTCTGACGGAACAACGTGTTGTGTGTCTTCAGCTGGGCATCATCACCACCAACAATAAAAGGGCTGAGAAGCTGACTGACCTGGCAGGTAAGGAACACGTGAGCTGCACATGTTAGACTCCACGTAATGCTGAAAGAAGTTTAGCCAACAGAATAGTGGAAGTGCTTTATCGTGTTTGCCGTTTTAGGATTTCTCATTTAAACTGGTAGAAAATGTCCCTTTTCTGCTCGTGAAGCCACAGAGAAATCATGTGTCTGCATCTTTTTAAACGGCATCACTGGGTTTAGAGGAAGTTACAGTCTTCGGTGTTAGACTAGAACATTGTGTGTTCCAGTCGGTGTAGTGAACCTGTGGAGCCAGACCGCTGGTAGACTTGAGTCTGTGGGCGGGCCTAATATTAACAACAGTGCCTTGTTGTAACTTGATGCATTGTCTTGTTTCACCACCAGGAAATCCCAAGAAGCACATTGCTGCTCTGAAGAAAGCAGTCGACACAGTGTGTTTTGGAGAGCCATCCCTGTACAACTCTCTCAACCTGGCCATCCAGACCCTCAAGTATGTTCTGCACTGTTGTATGGTCGTTGTTGTGGTCTCTCTCTCTCATTCTGCACCATATACATGTTCTAGATTCTGTAATATAAATGGATGTCTCTGTTTCTGTATGAAGGCACATGCCTGGACATACGAGCCGGGAGATCCTGATCATCCTCAGCAGCCTGACTACATGTGACCCAGCCAACATCTGTGAGCTGATTAAGGTGAAGTCACGCAGTCTGTGGCTGGTTGGGAACTCTCGGAGGAAGGTTCTCAGTGTCAGCCATGATGAGAGCTGTTAGAGTCCTCTAAATGTAAAGGAGCTTCACTGCTTCCTTTCATGTCTCCTCTAGGAAACACCGGACCTTCCTTTACCAAAGGAAAGGAGATAACTGTGTTGCTCCTCTTTCAGACCCTGAAGTCTCTGAAGGTCAGGGTGTCTGTGATTGGCCTATCAGCAGAGGTCAGGGTGTGTACAGTACTGACCAAGGAGACGGGCGGCTCATACCATGTCATCCTGGACGAAAGTCACTTCAAAGAGCTGCTGATGCTGCATGTCAACCCTCCTGCAGCCTCTTCCTCGTCTGAGTGCTCCTTAATACGGATGGGTTAGTATTCTGTTTCCTGTTCCTTCGTCTTTGGTAAAGAATCTGTTCACCTCAGGGTTCACTTGACAGACAGCTGCTGTTCTGGATCATCTCACAGTAGAAGTGTCTCCATGATTCCTTTCCTCACCTCAAAGGGGAGGGGTAGAGCAAAAAACAGGCTTCTGCAAAGAAAACACGTCATTCCCTTTGAATAATTAATTTCAATAAAGATTCATGTTTGGAACAAAGCACTTTTAAACACCAACAACAGAGACAGAATATGAATGAAATGTATTACTATAAAAGCTTCTCGGGTGTATTTGTCTGCTCAGGTTTCCCTCAGCACACCATCGCCTCTCTGACGGACCAGGATGCCAAGCCCTCATTCAGCATGTGGTGAGTTGAGCCGTGTGACCGTGGTGGTGCAGACTTCTGTGCACTAACGTTAATGTTCTTCCTGCTGCTCTGTGTGTCTCCAGTCACCTGGACAGCAGCAGTGGTGGCGGTCTGTCTCTGGGAGGATACTTCTGCCCACAGTGCCACGCCAAGTACACAGAGCTTCCTGTGGAGTGTAAAGTCTGCGGTATGTATCCATGTTGGTCAGCTGACTCCAAAGAAACCAATAGATATGGTGTAGCTTTAACAGGTATGTTGACTCCCAGGTTTGACCCTGGTGTCGGCACCTCATCTGGCCAGATCCTTCCACCACCTGTTCCCCCTCCAAGCCTTTCTAGAGAGTCCTGTGGAGGCGCTCCAAGAACACAGGTGCGTCCACCGTGATGCGTTCACACACTCAATCGTTACCTCGGCAACACCGTGTGTGTCTCTAAAGCGCTTGTTATGTGGTTTCAGGTTCTGTGAAGCCTGTCAAGGAGAGCTGAAGGATAAAAGTGTGAGTACTTTTCACAGTCGCACATAAGGCGTTCTGCCTCATTTTTGAAAACATCACACAAATTAGATTTATGATCCTTTTATTTAATGGCAACAGTAGAGACGTGACAGGAAATGAGGGACGGACATGCAGGTCACTGTGCAGCTCAGGTGTGATCCTGGTTCTGAACACCGTGGCCCCCCTTCAGAGTCCCTAAAGGACCTGTAGATCTCTTGGCTGGTTATAAAAGATCTTTCTATTCTTCTTCATACTGGGTGTAAACAGTGTGTACTTGTGTGTTCTCTCTGTAGATGTTCAGCTGTCCGTCATGTGGCAGCGTGTTCTGTGTGGACTGTGATGTCTTCATCCATGACTCGCTGCACTGCTGCCCCTGCTGCATTCACAGTCAGAGCGCTGCCTGACCCCCCCCCCCCCCCCCCCTACAGGACCACACCGCCATTTCTTTCTACACTGTTCTGATTGTGACAAAGCATTTACAATAAAACAAACTTTTTTGTACTTTAACCAGTTTCTACGTTATTCTACGTTCAAATGCCATCTCTTGCATTTGTTTGCAAACTTTAGATTTAGATGCAGACAATGTGCTTCAACTCCATGTTGATTTACAGGTCAAAAGGTGCACATTCTTCATTATTCAGAGCATTATTCAATCGTTTTTCGAGATGTAGAAGAATTTCTACATTTTTCTTGATAACTTGACAGTGAATTAAACATGGCGATATGCAGTTTTCACATGTAGAAACAAGGCAAAGCTAAATGAATCATAACAGAAGCCATACGCTCGAGTTCATGTTTAATATCACCTCTTCTGCTTCAACATCATCTAGAACGAAGACACTATACCTGCAACCAGGGACCTGCGGGCGTGTTCTGAAAACTACAGCCTAACAGATCTAACAGGATGTGGATTTTTCTTATGAATTCTGAGGGCTGCTGGAAACTGTCCAACCGGAGGGATTTACTATCAGCCCTTAATGGTGGAACACAAAATAACAATGGAGACTCTTCTAGGAAAGACACAAAAAACACAAAGCCTACAAATTAATGAGTTAAAAGTGGCAGATCACTTAGTTTAATTTATGTTATTTAGTTCGGTACAATATTAGTGTTAATATTATTATTTTGTCTGAAATAGTATTCTTATTATTATTATTATTAGTGCCTTTGTTTGTTTATTTTATTGTATTTGCTGCTCCACACTCCAATCCAGTAGGTGGCGGTAATGGACCTGTAAACTGGTTTGCAGCCGCCATTAAAAACCCCAAAGAAGACTGTCCGCCGGGACCGAACTCTAGTCTCCGCCTCCTCCTGCTGCCGCGGTGATTAAACCATGGCCCGAGTCCTGAACGCAATCGTGGCGGCGTGTCCGGATCGGGGGATCGGGTGGAACGGGAACCTGCCTTGGCATCCTGTCAGACTCAAGTAAGTCCCGGATGGTGGACTCTCCTCAAGAGCCCGGTGTAGCACGCGTACAAACAGAATGACGAGCACGAGACACTGAAGCTCGCGAAATGGGTTCCAAGCAGTCACGTGGTTCACGTAGTTCCAAACATTCCCGCCCATTCTTCGAATAGTCTTTTTTTTTTGTTTGTTTGTTTGTTTTGCGTAGGAAGGTTCCTAACTAGTATTACTAGTAACATCAAGCACTATAATGCTTTTTAGAAATACTATCAGACCTCCACTTACTTCCGTCCTCCTCCCCAGAAAGTGTTTCTCTCAACATCTTAAAAATAATAGAAACATGCCTTGTTTCAGAAATAATAAATTGTATCTGTTCCACCCATTACGTCATAGTGGAACAGATTTGTAAATGATATTGACTTTAAAAGAGTCTGGATGATTCCTCATAAATATCTGATCATGATCATGAAGGAAGTGTCACTTAGAATAATCAGGTGCAAGAGATACATAATGGAAGCAAATTTAGCTATAATATTATAAGTTAAATAAAAGATTCACAAGAGATCGGCTCATGTGTTCAAATGTCATCAACTTGAATGGACTTCAATGTTGGAGCTGTCTATGGGATCAACTGGGAACAGTACTTGCATTAACTTTGTCAACCGTTAAATATATGTTCTTCTTTTCTAGTAACGAATTCAAACATTTCCGCCGGATGACAGCGACGCCGTCTCTGAAAGGTAACTTCGATTTTAATATTTTAAAATCTCAGTTAATCTCTCTGTACAGACTGAAGCAACACATTCCCCATGAAGGATCCCCTCATAATAATCGTGCTCTCATACAACTACAGCAACATTTCTCTTCAAACTGCAACGTACAACACAACACCAAGAAGTGACTAGTTGTAATATGTGTTAGTAACTAGGAATTGGAAGGTAAATTACTAATAAATGAAGTCTTAATGGCGTATATATCATATTCCTGTAGCATGACAGACTTTATATGAGGGAGGACTCTTTAATCGGCCGGCCCACAGACACTGACTGGAGTGTGTCTGTGAGGTAGGAAATGATGGAATGCATGTAATCTTTTCCACGATTCTATTTAATGCATCCTGTCTGTCTGCAGCGCTGCTGGGTGGAGCAGGTGTACCTGTCTGTCTGCAGCTCTGCTGGGTGGAGCAGCTTAAAAATAAAGCATAAAATAAATATTACAATGAAAGAAATTGTGAAACCAGCCATCACTAATGGAAATGGAAATGTAACTCCAAATGATGAACTCAAAGCTTTGTGTGCTGCAGATAAGCAGAATGTGGTGATCATGGGCCGAAAAACCTGGTTTTCCATCCCAGAGAAGAACAGACCTCTGAACAACCGGATCAACATCGTCCTCAGCAGGGAGTACAAGTAGGTGCAACACGCTGGATGAAGCTGCAACATGCATAAAGGTCTTTACTTTTCCCCAGATTGTTGCTCAGTTTGTCAACTTTTATTGACAAATAACTTTTATTGTTAATCCTAATTTTTGCTGTGTGGTATTCATATTTCAGTTTAGAGATGAATCTGGTGTCATTTGAACAGTTTTCATCAGTATTTACTTTTGGAAAACATTTGATGTATTTTTTAGTAGATAGGACCTCTGATATATGCACCTTGTAGAAGTCAAAAATCAGGACAAGGATGTGGATCAGTTAGGGATGCGCCGATCTGATTCTTGGCATTGGAATCTGTATCGGGTATGGTATAGTTTGGGTGAACTACGTTGCTCAGCAACCTTGATCCAGGGCCCAAGGTGCTAAAGTAACATGTCACTTTGCAAGAACCCTTGTTGTTCCCTGATATAAGTGCCTGTTCTCCTCCAGAGAGCCCCCTGCAGGAGCACACCACCTCGCTCCAGACTTCAACTCGGCTCTCAGGCTGGTCGACACAGAGCTGAGGGAACAGGTGGACCAGATCTGGGTTATAGGGGGCAGCTCTCTCTACAAGGTACTTCATGGAACACCCAGGGTGCTCAAGGCTCTCAAGTAATGGGGTGTTTTAAAATCAGTAAAACTGTTTTATGTATACCCAGGAAGTGATGGAGAGTCCAGGGACCAGGAGACTGTTTGTCACGCAAATCCTGAAGCAGTTCGAGTGTGACACCTTCCTCCCTGAAATCAGTCCAGACACATATCGTCTCCTCCCAGAGTAAGTACATTTTGTTGATAAGTCATGTTAATTCCAACTTCTGACTGAGGTCACTGCTGAAATCTGGGAGCAGGTTGAATTTGCATGTTAAGGGTGTGACGATGGTTCACAAACTCACAGTTCAGTTCGGACCTCGGTTTTTGGTTCACGGTTTGGTACGTTTTCGGTTCAATAGGGGAAAACAAACGTTTTTTTTAATATATATAGTCCACATCATGTCCACCTTTTTATTTGAAGGTCACCTCACCTGAAATATGCTAATAATCCCTCATTGGATATCAGAACTAGCAAAACTAATGTACGTCAAAGTTGAAGCAGATTGTTGGTCTGTAAACAGAGATGCATGTTTACAGTCCTAATGTTTCTGTTCACCTTTGTTTTCTCGTCCACATAGGTTTCAGTGACCTGGGGAAATAATCCCCATGTTGTAATGAACTTGAATTCAGTTGATTCAGTTCACATTATAATCCTCTTTTACGCTGCAGTTTTTCAAAAGCAAATCGAAACACTTAAAAATCCCCGTCTAAAACCAAATGAGGTTTTTGTTCAGTAAATGTTACTGACAGCTGTTGGCTGTCCTGCATTTTAAACAATAAACCAAGACTGCCCTTAAACCTTTTTAATAATAAAAACCTTCTTCTGCAGGTTCCCAGGAGTACCACAAGAGCTACAGGAGGAGAATGGTATCCAGTACAGATTTGAAGTCTATGAGAGCATCGAACAATGAAGTGAAATTAAAAAAATAAAACCAGAACAATATAAATCTTCAACTTTATTTTTAAACACTGTACTGTATTTTTAGTTTTAGTTTTTTTTTTTAAAGGCTTCATCCCAAACATGGCTGTTGTAGGAGAAACTTGACTTGTCCTCAAAAACCTCTGACACTAAACCAAATTAACGATGAAGCCGGATCAGGTCGTTACGTTTGCCGATGCTCTTCCTTAACACCTATATTCTTTCTTTAAATCGGATAATTGAAAGTGGAAGGAATCACTTCTTGGATGAAATAAACTGAAATTGATTTTATACATACACATTTATTATTCTGGCCCCCCATTTCTGTTAAACGCCATGAAAATAAGATATGGAAAACCAGATGGGAGTCGTAAACCTAAGCAGAATATTGCTAAATTCATTCTTACTTTTCTGAACCAAACAGAAAAAACAGTGAACAATGCATGTAATAACAGTCTAAAGACATTAATAGGTAACTCACCTTTTCTTATAATCTGGTGTAAGGCATGTCTCTGTGGGATAAATAGTAAAGATAGGAAGTTGATAAGTAATATCTTGTTTCATGGAGAAATACTGCCACCATGTGGCCAGAGGTAACATATTCACTCATTAATCTTTCAGTATAACCAGGTTAAGTATGTTTTATATTTTTATTTACCAAACACTTTGGCTAAATTGACAGTTTTGCATTTTTGTGTGTCAAATCATATTTCCTTATTACACTCTTATCTTTTTGTCCTCTTGTTTTGTCCGTATTTTCTTTGTTTCCTCTTTGTTGTTTTATTGTAGTTATATTGATAATTCGCTTTTGGCAGCGCCTCAGTATCAGGACTTCGGTATCAGGCCTTCGGTATCAGGGCCTCGGTATCAGGACCTCCGTATCAGGACTTCAGTACCAGGGCCTCTGTATGAAACCTGTTCAGCTGTCGTGGACAGAGTTGATGTCATAGGCACACAGAAGAATTTTGGATTGAGTTTATACCATACACTCCCAACTATTGCCAAATTCCCAAGATTGTTTATCATTTACTCGCCCTTCACAAGTTCTTTTTATTTGCTCTTTTACAACCCAAACACCTCCAGCTGTTATGAAAGAACATTTTCTCACTCTTACTTTGACGATGATAACACTTCTGCCTGACTGCTGAAATGCAGTCAATCATTATATGAGCGTCATGGCTTTTTCAAGAAATCATGAAGATAGTGTTATCTGGTTTTTCAGCATGTTTCCATGTCGGACATTATCCTCTTTGTAGTTGGTCTACATGTATTGTTTCCGACCCACTGTGTTGTTTTCAGATTTCTCCCTAAAGTCTGTTCAGGCACTGTTTTTTCTCCACTAGGTGGCGCTGTAACTCTTGCTCCTGGTGAATTTGGGACTCTGAAATTCATTGACTTCATTGATTATCCTCATCCTGTAGTCCTGACCCTGTTCTAGTCCTGATCCTGTTCTAGTCCTGACTCTGTTCTAGTCCTGACCCTGTTCTAATCCTGATCCTGTTCTAGTCCTGGCCCTGTTCTAGTCCTGCTCTTTGTGGAAAGGGTGATATGGGGCGTGACCCCCATTCTCAGCAACGATTCTGAGTCTAGGCATCATTATCTGTTGACCTTGATGTGTGCCGCACATTAAAAGTCGTTCTTTTTCTCTCTCCACTTTTGGTTTGTAGATTTAAACAAATCAGGGAACCAAACTCATAAAAATCATTAATTAGAGGCCATGATGAAAAAGAGGGGAAGAGAGTGAGATGAAGGCTTCCTTCTCCTTGTGGCTGCAGGAGAGAGTGTGCCAGAGTCCACTGGTTCTAGCGCTGCAGAGTTGGTGTTCGGGACACCGTGAAGGTGGTCAACTTCAGTCGCTCAGAGAGTTTTTAATGTGGATATGTGTTCGATTATGTGGGCAACTCAGGGAGAGGTTTTACAAAGCATGTGAAACTGGACGCAGGAGTTTCACATGCTCTGTAACCGTGGGGAAGATGTTATAAGAAATCTGTTACAAGAGATTTCCAGGTTGGTGACGGGGGGATGGCCCTTCTCCTAGTCTCCACTTCTGCCTTCCAGGCCACGTTTTGTGGTTCAGTAGAGGTCAGGTGAACCAGATTACATTGTTGGTACCTTGAATCCCCCTGAATCATGCTTCAGCCTGCTCATCACATCTTCGATAAGGAAACCAATGGGCTGAACAATCCAAGCCTAAAACTTGCCCTATTATGTAATGCTGAGAGTGTAGCAGGTTGCGTTGTGGGAGTGGATATGACGTCCGCTTGCCTTTAAAACCCTATGGAAGATGACCGTGGTGAGGGACAAGGAATCAAGACTGCAGGTAAGACTTCACATCGCTCACTGCTTTGCTGTATTTGAGTTTTCTTTTTCATTTCTTTAAACTAATCTATGGCTGTGGGTCATTTTCTGCCTGTATGTTCATCAACAGGAATAGCCACTCTTCATCCCCTCAACCTGTTCAAATCTTACAATCAGCATATTTACTGCTAATGTTTTCAATGGATTTTAATTGGCTGGCCTGTTATTGGAAGTAGAAACCCAATGGAACAGTTTGATGAGGACACGGAAAACATAAAAACAGCTAAACAAAGCATTACAAAGTTTTTTTACAAATATTTTAAGAGACACTGATATGAAACACAGGGGAAAGATGTGGCATAAACTAACTGGTAGATTCAAATGGAGAGTGGGTCCGACACCATAAATATGTGTTGGCTTAGAGATAACAGCACATCCAGCTGTTATGAAAGTACATTTTCTCACTCTCACTTTGAAGATGAAAACAATTCTCCCTGACTGCTCAAACTCAATCAATCATTATATGAGATACATGGCTTTTTCAAGAAATCAGGACACTATCGTCTTTGTAGTTGGACTACATACATGTGGTTTCTTGTTCCAGGTTTAGTATGTATCATTTGTATAGGCTATACTTTATATAATATCATGTATTACAGTTCCTTGAAAAAGTATTCATACCCCTTGAACTTTTTCACATTTTGTCACTCTACAACCACAAACTTAAATGTATTTTATTGAGATTTTATGTGATAGACCAACACAAAGTAACACATAATTGTGAAGTGGAACGAAAATGATACATGGTTTACAAAAATTTAAGCAAATAAAAATCTGAAAAGTGTGGTGTGCATTTGTGTTCAGCCCCCTCTACTCTGATACCCCTAAATAAAATCAGTTGCCTTCAGAAGTGTATAATTTAGTATCAGTATAAATACAACTGTTCTGTGAAGGCCTCAGTGCTTTGTTAGAGAACACTAGTCAACAAAGAGCATCATGAAGACCAAGGAACTCACCAGACAGGTCAGGGAAAAAGTTGTGGAGAAGTTTAAAGCAGGGTTAGGTTATAAAAAAATATCCAAAGCTTTGAACATCTCAAGGAGCACTGTTCAAGCCATCATCCAAAAATGGAAGAAGTATGCCACAACTGCTAACCTACCAAGACATGGCCGTCCACCTAAACTGACAGACCGCGCGAGGAGAGCACTGGTGAGAGAAGCTGCCAAGAGGCCCATGGTCACTCTGGAGGAGTTGCAGAAATCCACAGCTCGGGTGGGAGAATCTGTCCACAGGACAACTATAAGTCGTGTACTCCACAAATCTAGCCTTTATGGAAGAGTAGCAAGAAGAAAGCCATTGTTGAAAATCAGACATTAGAAGTCCCGTTTGCAATTTGCCACAAGCCATGTTAGGGACACAGCAAACATGTGGAAGAAGGTGCTCTGGTCAGATGAGACCAAAGTTGAACTTTTTGGCCTGAATGCAAAGCGCTATGTGTGGTGGAAAAGTAACACTGCTCATCACCCTGAACACACCATCCCCACTGTGAAACATGGTGGTGGCAGCCTCATGCTGTGGGGATGCTTTTCTTCAGCAGGGACAGGGAAGCTGGTCAGAGTTGATGGGAGGATGGATGGAGCTAAATACAGGGCAATCCTGGAAGAAAACCTGTTGGAGGCTGCAAAAGACTTGAGACTGGGAAGGAGATTCACCTTCCAGCAAGACAATGACCCTAAACATACAGCCAGAGCTACAATGGAATGGTTTAAAACAAAGAATATTCATGTGTTAGAATGGCCCAGTCAAAGTCCAGACCTAAATCCCATTGAGCATCTGTGGCAAGACTTGAAAGTTTCTGTTCACAGACGCTCTCCATCCAATCTGGCTGAGCTTGAGCTATTTTGCAAAGAAGAATGGGCAAAAATTTCAGTCTCTAGATGTGCAAAGCTGGTAGAGACATACCCCAAAAGACTTGCAGCTGTAATTGCAGCGAAAGGTGGCTCTACAAAGTATTGACCCAGGGGGGCTGAATACAAATGCACACCACACTTTTCAGATTTTTATTTGCTTAAATTTTTGTAAACCATGTATAATTTTCGTTCCACTTCACAATAATGTGTTACTTTGTGTTGGTCTATCACATAAAATCTCAATAAAATACATTAAAGTTTGTGGTTGTAGAGTGACAATATGTGAAAAAGTTCAAGGGGTATGAATACTTTTTCAAGGCACTGTATATTACAAGCCCCGACTATATAATACCCCATATAATATAATGTAGTATAATGTATATATACTTGATTATGTTCCATGCTGATTGAAGTTAAATGTTATTCTGCCCTATATTTCTCATTTTGACAAACGCCTGAAAAACCTTTTATATATCATCAGAGGTTCCAAGTTATTTAATAAATTAAAGTAGTGATGGATGGATGACAAAAAGGAAAATACAAAATGTTTCCATTGTAAATGAATATGAGGGTTAACTCATGCTGTTTAATGTCCCCAGACTAAAACCATGGCCTCCAGCCGTCCCCTCCTCCTCCTCCTGCTGCTCCTGTGTAGTCTGTCTATGGCTGATGCCCAACTGAAGGTGTTTAACCTGCGGGCCAGCAAACTTCCCTCCGACATCTTAGGAACCACAGACGGCTACGTCAAAGTGTTCTGTGGCTCAGCCACTCTGGGTAAAACGTCGGTTCGCAACAACGACCCAGATCCCTGGTGGGAGGAAGAGTTCACCTATTTCAACGCCCAGCAGAACGACATACTGAGGCTGGAGCTTCATGACAGTGACCTCCTCTTCGATGACCTTCTGGGAGTCTGTCAGCGTCAGATCAAGCTGGGAACCCATGAGCACGACTGCTTCCTGAAGAAAGGTGGCACCCTCCACTACGCCTACACCCTCAGCTGAGTCGCCCATGGATCTTCATGGTCTTCACATCTCCATCCTAAAAGACTTAGACCAGGATTAGACCAGACCAATAGTGACTCATCAAAATGATCAATAAACCTTGTTCTGGTGGTATAATTGGCTATTTCACAGTTTCTAAGATTGTAATGAGACCGGTACTGTAATAACCAAACTTCTCAATGATCACCTTACCTGTTCTACTTGACACAGTTACCCAGCAAGCTCATTAATGACAAACGTTTTTATTGAAACTATATCCCAGCCAAAACATGTCCAATACAACAGAACAGAAGTGTGTGATTCTGCACCAAAACAACACATATCGAAGGCATCAGTTCAGAGACACAAGCATCATTTCCATCAACGGAACATTTGCAAAATACTAATATATTGTCGAGATGGGAGCATTTGTTCATTTGCTTTTGAATAATGTGATACTTAGAAATCAAATTAATTACATTCAAAGAGAAATGTCTCAATATTAAAGGAACAAGTTACACATAACAACAATTCACATTGTTTCTAAAACATTAAAATAAACATTATATACAAAGGATGGTCAGTAACTTGATGATGATGTGTCATCTTGGCTTCATGAAACTGTTGCATGTTTTTTAAAAAAAGGCCATAAAAGAAGCTCAATAACTGCTTCCTAAAAACATCTCATATCTCACTTTCCATCACCTCTGCTCCTCTGGGAAAAACATTATGCATCACAGTTGATTGACATAATACAGATGTAATTTAAATGGCAACGTGTTGCTCCTATATGGTTTGTGATCAAGTCAAACAGTGAGGTGGGGGAGGGGCAGTGAATCTCCATTTCCTTGCATTAGGGGTTGGAGGTGGAGCTTCATGGCCGGCGGTCATATTCGCTGATCTTCCTTTTAATGTGAGACAGTTTGGTCCTGAGATATTTACACCTTTTCTTCTTCATCTGGTAGTCGGGCGACTGGAAATCAGAGAGCATTATTCACACAATTCCATTTCATTCACCAAGAAGTGACTGGATTTCATTGTCAAGAACATCAGTGTGGTTATTACCTTCTTGAGGTCCTTCAGTCTGTTGTAGGCGTCCACGGCATCCTGACAGCAGAAACATGGGGTCACATTCACACACGTTAGTTTCATGCTTTTACTGTGAGGACACCATTAATCACATGACTCACACTAATATCACAATATGATAATTAATCTGCATTAATGCAGAGCACTTCACACTACATGTCACATGTAGTTTGCTTCTGTGGAGGATTTTCAAGCTCCAATGAAAGAATTACTGAAGTGCTTGTATTTGGGTGTCATAAATCTGTCTGCAGACCGTTTAGCTTCAGCTTAAAATAAATACATTACTACCTGGGTAGTTGGACCCAGTTATGAGGGCTCTGCATGGCCTGTAGGTTGGAACCAGCTAAACTACAGGTGTGTTAGCCTGAGAACCTGAAGCCTGCTGCAGGAGACTGGTGGTTCATTTGGTGGCAAGTTGTTCGCTACAGAAGGGATGTGGTGAACTGTCAAGTGTTTCATTTTGAGGCGACATGCAGGTTGGTAGCTTGGTGTGGGAACATGAGCACTACAGTTCAAGCCTTGGTTGTAGTTTGGTTGCCTCTTTATTCTGTGCGTCTTGGGACGATTTGGGTGCAGAGTGAGCCATCGTTTTAGAGGAACCCTTGGATGCTACTTTGGCTGGGTTCTTATGTAATTCAGTTCTGGATGTTCACCACCAGTTCATGAATCTCCATGGACCGACCCTCTGAAGAACCCTTGCTTTTCCAGCTAGTGCTGCACCATGTGACTGTGGGATTTTTTTTTTTATCCTTAGCTGTCTTTCCTAAATGCTTGTCCATGTTTTTGAGTTGCTGGTTGTAGCAGAGGTTGGTGGCTGGTTGGTGACCTGGGGGGTTCACTACAACCGGTCTGTATATTGAAAGCTGTATGTTGGGAACATAGTTTTTTATGGGGGAGTTGTGACGACCCCTCCTGGGGTCTGAGCTCCTCCTCCTGGCCCTGGAGGACGTTAACAGCTGAGGAGCCAAACCTGAGCCTGATTGAGACTCCAGGTATAAAAGCTCATCTTGCCTCCTCTGTTACATGGCTGCTGCTTAATTTGATAAACCCATTTTCACACATCCACACAACATTATTGACCTTATTTTGCAGCCTTGGGGCCCGGCTGTAACACGACATATATAGTCCCCAAATCCAGCATGAGGCTGACTTCCACACTCACCAGGAACTGTGGACTGCCCTCAGGGTGCTGGTTTAGGTCTCTATCTAGGTAAACCAGGTCTTGGTTGATGCTGTCCAGCTCAGCTTGCAGGCTCTTGTACTCCTGATGTTCCCGGTCAAATTCCCGTTTGTAGTTCAGACGCTCTTGCTCATCCACAATGGAAGGAAACAAACTGTAAAGGAGAATTTATTATGAATGACTCGCCATGACTAGCAACAGTCCACTCACAAATTTGGCGTGCGTGCACACACACACGCACAAAGCTTCATGTAGCTTTTTCATAACCCTATTTGACAATCAGATCTCTTCAGGTGCACTCACACAGGAAAGTGGTCCTCCTCCAGGTCGTCTCCAGACTTGTTTAGTCCATTCACCATAAACACTTTTCTGTATGTTGAGCCCTTTTTCCACATGCATATGTACTTTAATTCAAGTTATTGTCCTAATTGTTCACAATGGAGAAATAGGAAAACATGCTTTTTAACTAACCAGTGGGCAACATAACATAGATTTGAATCTGAATTTTCTGTCTAAAGCCTTGTCAAGCGGTGTCCAAACCATCCTGACGTGTGCAACGAGGGCTCGATGCTACTTGATGAAACACATGCCTATGTTGCTAAGACCCACAGTTAACTCATTGGGCTTCATTTCAAGGTGGAGGTTGAGGGGGGGGGGGGGGGGGGGGGGGGGATGGACCCTCGTGAGGTGCATTTCTTACCCTGGTAGGTAAAGAGGCTTTCAGCTTTGTAACCGAGGGGAAGATGTTATAAGAAATCTGTTACAAGAGATTTCCAGGTTGGGGTGCTGGTCCTTTTCCCAGTCTCCACTTCTGCCTTCCAGGCCACGTTTTGTGGCCCATATGTGATTCAGTAGAGGTCAGGTGAACCAGATTACATTGTTGGTACCCTGAATCCCCCTGAACCATGCTTCAGCCTGCTCATCAGATCTCCGATAAGGAAACCAATGGGCTGAACAATCCAAGCCTAAAACTTGTCCTATTATGTATTGCTGAGAGTGTAGCAGGTTGCGTTGTGGGAGGTGATATGACGTCCGCTTGCCTTTAAAACCCTATGGAAGACAACCCTGGTGAGGGACAAGGAGTGAAGACTGCAGGTAAGACTTCACATCGCTCACTGCTTTGCTGTATTTGAGTTTTCCCTTGGCTGCACGGTGGTGTAGTGGGTAGCACTCTCGCCTCACAGCGAGAGGATCCCGGGTTCGATTCCCGGGTCGGCCCGGGTTCCTTCTGTGTGGAGTTTGTATGTTCTCCCTGTGTAAGCGTGGGTTCTCTCCGGGTTCTCCGGCTTCCTCCCACAGTCCAAAGACATGCAGGATGGGGATAGGTTGATTGGTGACTCTAAATTGCCCGTAGGTGTGAATGTGAGAGTGAATGGTTGTCTGTCTCTACATGTCGGCCCTGTGATAGACTGGCGTCCTGTCCAGGGTGTACCCTGCCTTCGCCCAATGACAGCTGGGATTGGCTCCAGCCCCCCCGCGACCCTAAATACAGGATAAGCGGTAGACAATGGATGGATGGATGGAGTTTTCCCTTTTCATTTCTTCAAACTAATCTATGGCTGTGGGTCATTTTCTGCCTGTATGTTCATCAACAGGAATAGCCACTCGTCATCCCCTCAACCTGTTCAAATCTTACAATCAGCATATTTACTGCTAATGTTTTCATACGTTGTGACTGCATTGTCCTGTCGGACATGACGGGGACAGCGAGCGCTTTAACTGCATAACAATGTCCACCTGGTGGATTTTAATAGGCTGGCCTGTTATTGGAAGTAGAAACCCAATGGAACAGTTTGATGAGGACACGGAAAACATAAAAACAGCTAAACAACGCATTACAACGTTTTTTTTTACAAATATTTTAAGAGACACTGATATGTAACACAGGGGAAAGATGTGGCATAAACTAACTGGTAGATTCAAATGGAGAGTGGGTCCGACACCATAAATATGTGTTGGCTTAGAGATAACAACCCAAACACATGCAGCTGTTATGAAAGTACATTTTCTCACTCTCACTTTGAAGATGAAAACACGTCTCCCTGACTGCTCAAACTCAGTGAATCATTATATGAGATACATGGCTTTTTCAAGAAATCAGGAAGATGGTGCAATGTCGCTTTTCATTTTGGACATTATCGTCTTTGTAGTTGGACTACATACATGTGGTTTCCTGTTCCAGGTTTAGTATGTATCTTTTGTATAGGCTATACCCCCAATAATATAATACCCCAGAAAATATAATGTAGTATAATGTATATATACTTGATTATGTTCCATGCTGATTGAAGTTAAATATTATTCTGCCCTATATTTCTCATTTTGACAAACACCTTACAATCCTTTTATGTATCACCAGAGGTTCCAAGTTATTTAATAGTAGTGGTGAATGGATCATAAAAAGGAAAATACAAAACGTTTCCATTGTATATCTTTCTCATAATATTGAGATGAAAACTAGTGCAGGTCATTCTTATGATGGGATCTCTGAGATTTCTAATGTTGTTGAGAGGGAAAACGGGACAACTTGATCCCATTGTTTAATTTGAGGGTGCAGGGTTATATTATCTATTTTTTGCACAGAACACTGCTGCTAGAGCTTGAAAGATGTGATCACAGGTAAAACAAATGGAACAGAATGTGATGCATTACGCACCACCAAATGTACATGTACGTAGCAGACAAGTGAACAGGAAGAGGTCAAAGTGTGCCGTCACAAGCATCATATGCTAAGACTGAGGGTTAACTCATGCTGTTTAATGTCCCCAGACTAAAACCATGGCCTCCAGCCGTCCCCTCCTCCTCCTCCTGCTGCTCCTGTGTAGTCTGTCTATGGCTGATGCCCAACTGAAGGTGTTTAACCTGCGGGCCAGCAAACTTCCCTCCAACATCTTAGGAACCACAGACGGCTACGTCAAAGTGTTCTGTGGCTCAGCCACTCTGGGTGAAACGTCGGTTCGCAACAACAACCCAAATCCCTGGTGGGAGGAAGAGTTCACCTATTTCAACGCCCAGCAGAACGACATACTGAGGCTGGAGCTTCATGACAGTGACCTCCTCTTCGATGACCTTCTGGGAGTCTGTCAGCGTCAGATCAAGCTGGGAACCCATGAGCACGACTGCTTCCTGAAGAAAGGTGGCACCCTCCACTACGCCTACACCCTCAGCTGAGTCGCCCATGGATCTTCATGGTCTTCACATCTCCATCCTAAAAGACTTAGACCAGGATTAGACCAGACCAATAGTGACTCATCAAAATGATCAATAAACCTTGTTCTGGTGGTATAATTGGCTATTTCACAGTTTCTAAGATTGTAATGAGACCGGTACTGTAATAACCAAACTTCTCAATGATCACCTTACCTGTTCTACTTGACACAGTTACCCAGCAAGCTCATTAATGACAAACGTTTTTATTGAAACTATATCCCAGCCAAAACATGTCCAATACAACAGAACAGAAGTGTGTGATTCTGCACCAAAGCACGCATCGAAGGCATCAGTTCAGAGACACAAGCATCATTTCCATCAACGGAACATTTGCAAAATACTAATATATTGTCGAGATGGGAGCATTTGTTCATTGCTTTTGAATAATGTGATACTTAGAAATCAAATTAATTACATTCAAAGAGAAATGTCTCAATATTAAAGGAACAAGTTACACAAAACAACAATTTACATTGTTTCTAAAACATTAAAATAAACATTATATACAAAGGATGGTCAGTAACTTGATGATGATGTGTCATCTTGGCTTCATGAAACTGTCGCATGTTTTTTAAAAAAAAGGCCATAAAAGAAGCTCAATAACTGCTTCATAAAAACATCTCATATCTCACTTTCCATCACCTCTGCTTCTCTGGGAAAAACATTATGCATCACAGTTGATTGACATAATACAGATGTAATTTAAATGGCAACGTGTTGCTCCTATATGGTTTGTGATCAAGTCAAACAGTGAGGAGGGGGAGGGGCAGTGAATCTCCATTTCCTTGCATCAGAGGTCGGAGGTGGAGCTTCATGGCCGGCGGTCATATTCGCTGATCTTCCTTTTAATGTGAGACAGTTTGGTCCTGAGATATTTACACCTTTTCTTCTTCATCTGGTAGTCGGGCGACTGGAAATCAGAGAGCATTATTCACACAATTCCATTTCATTCACCAAGAAGTGACTGGATTTCATTGTAAAGAACATCAGTGTGGTTATTACCTTCTTGAGGTCCTTCAGTCTGTTGTAGGCGTCCACGGCATCCTGACAGCAGAAACATGGGGTCACATTCACACACGTTAGTTTCATGCTTTTACTGTGAGGACACCATTAATCACACGACTCACACTAATATCACAATATGATTAATTTGCATTAATGCAGAGCACTTCACACTACATGTCACATGTAGTTTGCTTCTTATGAGGCTCTGCATGGCCTGTAGGTTTCTGGGTCGTTGGAACCAGCTACACTATAGGTGTGTTAGCCTGAGAACCTGAAGCCTGCTGCAGGAGACTGGTGGTTTATTTGGTGGCAAGTTGTTCGCTGCAGGAGGGATGTGGTGAACTGTTTCATTCGGAGGTGACATGCAGGTTGGTAGCTTGGTCTGGGAACATGAGCACTACAGTTCAAGCCTTGGTTGTAGTTTGGTTGGTGTGAGTTTGGTTGTAGTTTGGTTGCCTCTTTATGCTGTGCGTCTTGGGACGATTTGGGTGCAGAGTGAGCCATCGTTTTAGAGGATGCTACTTTGGCTGGGCGCTTATGTTATTCAGTTCTGGATGTTCACCACCAGTTCATGAATCTCCATGGACCGAACCTCTGAAGAAGCCTTGCTTTTCCAGCTTGTGCTGCACCATGTGACTGTGGGATTTTTCTATCCTTAGCTGTCTTTCCTAAATGCTTCTCCATGTTTTTGAGTTTCTGGTTGTAGCAGAGGTTGGTGGCTGGTTGGTAGCCTGGGGGGTTCACTACAACCGGTCTGTATATTGAAAGCTGTATGTTGGGAACAGTTTTTAATGGGGGAGGTGTGGCGACCCCTCCAGGGGTCTGAGCTCCTCTTCCTGGCCCTGGAGGACGTTAACAGCTGATGAGCCACACCTGAGCCTGATTCCAGGTATAAAAGCTCATCTTGCCTCCTCTGTTACATGGCTGCTGCTTAATTTGATAAACCCATTTTCACACATCCACACATGCAAACATTATTGACCTTTTTTGCAGCCTTTGGGCCGGGCTGTAACACGACATATATAGTCCCCAAATCCAGCATGAGGCTGACTTCCACACTCACCAGGAACTGTGGACTGCCCTCAGGGTGCTGGTTTAGGTCTCTATCCAGGTAAACCAGGTCTTGGTTGATGCTATCCAGCTCAGCTTGCAGGCTTTTGTACTCCTGATGTTCCCGGTCAAATTCCCGTTTGTAGTTCAGACGCTCTTGCTCATCCACAATGGAAGGAAACAAACTGCAAAGGAGAATTTATTATGAATGACTCGCCATGACTAGCAACAGTCCACTCACAAATTTGGCGTGCGTGCACACACACACACACACAAAGCTTCATGTAGCTTTTTCATAACCCTATTTGACAATCAGATCCCTTCAGGTGCACTCACACAGGAAAGTGGTCCTCCTCCAGGTCATCTCCAGACTCCACACCAGGGTCATAGTCCTTCATCCGGGGCTTCAGGGCTGCCACAGAACTGCTGATGTCGGAGTCTCTGCAAACACATAATCATCAAACACATCATTGTGCTGCTTTGATCGCCTCCACGTCTAACTTGACACATTACATCAATTTTAATTTGATTGATTTATTTGCACCTTGCATTTAGCTTTTATGGAATATCTACAGCACTTTCCTCAATAATACATAAACAACCATCTCTTCACCTGAAACACTGCATGGCTCTTTTCACATAAACAATCATTTTATCTGAAAACGTACCTAGCTAACAGCAATGTTTGACTTCAGGAACCCTGTTTACATAGATTGGAAGGTTCTCAGCAGAACCCGTCTGAGTTTAGACCGTTCACCATAAACACTTTTCTGTATGTTGAGCCCTTTTTCCACATGCATATGTACTTTAATTTAAGTTATTGTCCTAATTGTTCACAATGGAGAAATAGGAACACATGCTTTTTAACCAACCAGTGGGCAACATAACATAGATTTGAATCTGAATTTTCTGTCTAAAGCCTTGTCAAGCGGCGTCCCTCCATCCTGACGTGTGCAACGGGGGCTCGATGCTACTTGATGAAACACATGCCTATGTTGCTAAGACCCACAGTAAACTCATTGGGCTTCAATTCCAGGTGGAGGTTGAGAAAAAAAATGGACCCTTGTGAGGTGCATTGCTTACCCTGGTAGGTAAAGAGGCTTGTTGTGGTCCAGCTGGTCCAGATAGTCTCTGGACCCTCTCACTTTGGGGTTACCATCATTCAGCAGCACCTCTGGACTTCCAGACACATTCTTCACCTGAAGCAAGAGACAAGGTCAGATATTTATTTAAACATGTTCCTGTAGATTTTAGTTTGGATCTTAGTTTTGTTGGATGTGTCTTCTGTGGATCAGGAGGCCCTTTGTCATAATAACCCTGATGATGTCATCAGACAACACATTTATTACAGGAAGCATCTAGCTGCATTATAGGAAGTGTATGCAGTATTATCTTTAACGGCCTCTCACAAGTCCCTCAATCTGTATGAAAGTCTAATACTTAATCCTATATGTTGTGTGATAAACAACATATTATTGTTAGATTTCTTCACCATGTCACAACCTTCAATGTAAATTACTTTAAAAAGGTAAACATAGCAAGTAAACATTTAAGTCCTGTACCACATAATAAACCAATCAACTAAAAACCATGTATCATCTATCACCTTCAGTGGAATTTTGGAATTTGACTATAGCATGTTTATTCTATTTTTTCTACTTTGTTATATACTAAAATATATAGTATTAAAAACATCAGTCTTACATTAAAAACTTGATTTCAGACTTTGTATTACTAACGATACAACAGAACGTTGTCCTGAGGCTCCTCTCTTACTTCCTAAAACAACCTGTTCCCTCATATGATAAACATGCAGCCTTCACCAGGACCAACCAGTTCTTCCACTTCTCCCTGCAGGTCTGAATACCACCGATACTATCACAGCATCAACAACAAGAAGCCTGACACTCTCACACACATGGAATGAAAACTATGTCGGTTTTCAGGTTAACACTTTAACGTGTGCCACTGCCCTCAAAAACCACCATGATGTAATTACTGGAAATGTGGGTAACACAGTAGATTTCTACTAATGTTCTTTTGTACATCCACACATCAGGCTTACAAACTGTCGTTTAGATGTCTTGGCTTCGAACAGGATTTTATTCTTAGAAGATATCCTCCTGTCAACACATCATGCTAAAAGTAGGAGTGGCTGAACAGACCACACCCAGAAACTGCCCATGAAACTCTCCCTCCTGACACAGACAACACACCACTTCTCATCTTTCACATTTGTGTGTTTTTTTTTAAGGACACAACAAAGAAGATTAGGTTGGATCCATTTCCTTGAAGTAAACGATATATTTCCTATGCAGTTGTATTTGGAGTGAAAAATATCTGTACACCGTTAAGTCATTACCTGAGATTAACCAGAAATATATAGAAATTGATGTAAATCCTCAAATATGTGTACAGATTACACACAAATCTTTATTTAAAAACATTTTTTTGCAAATCACAGGCTCACAAAGTTTATCTCACCCACTCCCCGACACTGGTGTGGTGGCCATCACTGACCACCTTCACTTCCTCCCAGAGAACGCGGTCCGGGCCCCAGCGCCTGATCTTAGTGCGAGTCCTGACTGCAAACACCAGCAGGATGATGAGGCCAACAAACACCAGGAAACCCAGAACAATAGCTATGGCCTGCAGGAACAACAGCACAGCACCAAACATCAGTGGGCATTAATAATAAATAACATGGACACCATCATGGACACTGCCTCCATCTTAAACTGTCACTTCACAATGAAAGTGCAAAGTAAGCATACACACCTCTTGAGGCTCCACCACACAGTAATGGTAGAGGTACTGGTTGAGGAAGATGCCCTGGGCCTGGGTCTGGGTCTGATATTGGGCACACAGCTGCCGGATCTGGCTGTAGTACACAGACCCTGTGGACTGGGCCGTTGGGTTCACCGCCACCAGGTACACGATAGTGGCGATTATCATCAGAAATGCCAAGATGGCACAGATGATGATGGTTGCTAGGTAGAATTTTTGTGAGCGGGCAGCATTTTGCCTCGAAACAACCAACACAAATATGATGAGCACAGCGATGAAGGTAATGCCAGAGATGGCGATGATGAAGCCTTTGCCAGCTCGGGGATCCATTTGTGTACCTCCATAGCCATAGGAGCCGCCGCCAACGCCACCTCCATAACCACTGCCATAACTGCCCCCACCGTATGAGCCCCCACCGTATGAGCCCCCCCCGTATGAGCCCCCACCGTATGAGCCCCCACCGTATGAGCCCCCCCCAATGCCTGGCATCAAGCCAGCTCCACCTCCCATACCCATGAGGCTCATATCATAGTCCCAGGCCAGGGTGGAGGCCACACAGGCAAACACAGCCACACACATGATGATGATGATGATGCACAAGATCTTCATGACACCAGGTGGTGACGTCCAGCGGTAGAAGTGAAGCATCTTCTCTGGTGGGTAGTAGGAATAGGCCGGGTTGGACATGAGCTCGCTGTGTCTGTGTCTGCTGCTGTGGCTGCAAGAGAAGAGTAGAGGAAACTATCACCACATCGTGTCATTCAAATGTCCCCTGGAACCTGAATGCACACAGGAAAGAATGAGGACCGAGGAGACGGGGCAGTATGTCTTGGACCTACATGGACCTGGGCTGATGTTTGGATAAAGAACTATGTGGTTGACTTTAAAGCAGAAACATGGCCTCTGTGTTAAAAGGAGACAATGGTTGCAAACACAAACATGGCGTCTGGCACACAACTGTGTGATGTAGTGTTGCTTTAGAAAATGTATCTCAAGTGTTAGCAATTGTAAAAAAATGTATTCTTTCAAAAGTGCTTTCAGGGGCACTTTAAGGACATAAAATGAAGAACACCATCAAATGTATCTGACTAGCAGTTCAAAACCCAAACATAATTCATTGACATTACCAATACAATGGTAGTGGTGACGGAGTATGATGGTACATGGCGGTGTAGTGGTGACGGAGTATGATGGTACATGGCAGTGTCA
Organism: Chelidonichthys spinosus; assembly: GCA_029853015.1. Taxonomy (NCBI): domain Eukaryota; kingdom Metazoa; phylum Chordata; class Actinopteri; order Perciformes; family Triglidae; genus Chelidonichthys; species Chelidonichthys spinosus. The sequence goes on from CM056831.1 coordinate 13,066,997, forward strand.
TGGTGACGGAGTATGATGGTACATGGCAGTGTCATGGTGACGGAGTATGATGGTACATGCCATGGCAGTGTCATGGTGACGGAGTATGGTGGTACATGGCAGTGTAGTGGTGACGGAGTATGGTGGTACATGGTGGTGTAGTGTGACGGAGTATGATGGTACATGGCGGTGTAGTGGTGACGGAGTATGGTGGTACATGGCGGTGTAGTGGTGACGGAGTATGGTGGTACATGGTGGTGTAGTGTGACGGAGTATGGTGGTACATGGCGGTGTAGTGGTGACGGAGTATGGTGGTACATGGTGGTGTAGTGTGACGGAGTATGATGGTACATGGCGGTGTAGTGGTGACGGAGTATGGTGCGCTTTCACCATGGCGTGTGTAGTTGTGTTGACTCGGCATTATGAAACTCAGCCTGCTAAGAAGAAAAGAACAAAAACAGAAGAAAAGTGACTTTTGTATAACGTTAACTATCAATATTACAGCGGCCCATTGTGTATCCATCAAACCAAGACAGGGCCTTGGGATTTCAAGTAGAGTGGCAGGAAAGCGACACATCCACCTGGTGAAGCTTTACCTTGTGAAAGAAGCAGGAAGCTGCTCGGCCTTCAGCTTTGTTTGTGGTGAAACAAGACCAGTGGATGGGTGGAGAGATAGTGTATCACACCTTCTATTTACAACCATTCAAGTCAAGTAGACTCAAACACTTTACATTTGCAAAGAATCATTTCTGCTCTCATGTTGGACAGTAACATCATTCAAAATGGCGTAAATAAACGTCACGAAGGTTCCTCGAACGTTTTCGAACGTGAACGTATAAGGACGAGGAGGTCCCGTGTCCCTTAGCGCGGTCCCGCGACACCCCTGTTATTGAGGTCTCGTGTCCCTTATTGCGCCCAGAAAGCCGAACGGAACGCTGAAATGGACTCACCTGTTTGATGAACCGTCTGATCCCGATGAAGACAGTATTACACTGATGTGACGAATGCAAACAGCACACACTGTGCGCGCGGACGCATCCTTCCTCTCAGCAGGACGCGCCTACAGGTGTGCGTTGATCACGTGGGCTCCTCCCAGACAGGACCAACCTGTCCTCCCCCCGCCCAGCTCCACAACAACGGGGACAGCGGACTTTCTCTTCACCGTAATGGGAAAACACACTATTCAGGTTATTATGAGCTCAGTGCGGAGAAACTGAGCTCATAATGTTGTTGAAACGTTATTGTCTGCACCTTAAACTGCGCAAAACCGGAGCTCCTCATGCTGATGATGGCTAAAACATACATATGTATATTTCATGTACATGAATGTATGTGAAGATTGGAATAAACTTTATTTGTTTTCATTGGATTTAGTGTAGTTATATATATATATATATATATATATATATATTTTTTTTTATTTGTTTTCATTGGATTTAGTGTAGTTATATATATATATATATATATATATATATATATATATATATATATACACACACACACACACACACACACACACACACACACACACACACCTATAGATATCCTGGATATATTGAACTGGTTTCATACAGCAGTTGTTAGGAATAGTTAACCAGATAAACTATTGATATCCTGGATATATTGAACTGGCTTCATAGAGCAGTTGTTAGGAATAGTTAACCAGATAAACTCTAGATGTCCTGGATATATTGAACTGGCTTCATAGAGCAGTTGTTAGGAATAGTTAACCAGATAAACTATAGATATCCTGGATATATTGAACTGGCTTCATAGAGCAGTTGTTAGGAATAGTTAACCAGATAAACTATATCCTGGATATATTGAACTGGCTTCATAGAGCAGTTGTTAGGAATAGTTAACCAGATAAACTCTAGATGTCCTGGATATATTGAACTGGTTTCATAGAGCAGTTGTTAGGAATAGTTAACCAGATAAACTCTAGATGTCCTGGATATATTGAACTGGCTTCATAGAGCAGTTGTTAGGAATAGTTAACCAGATAAACTATATCCTGGATATATTGAACTGGCTTTGCAGATCTCTCAGGTCATTCTAGACTGGGTTCTGAAAGGTTATTCAGGGTCCTTAGAGAGGAGCCTCATCTCTTCTGTCTTCAGACTGAATACTACTCATGTTTTTTGATACTGAGTGATTAACATTCCTACACTAATAATAATCAAACATCTAATTAATATTGATGTTGTGTTCATTAAATAATTTGTGTCTCAACATTATAACAGAAATCTTTATTTAATAGTGTAGACTGAAAACGAGATATTGTTTTTACAATGTCATTGAAAACCCACAATGTTATTATAATGGTGGTATTCCGCAGACACATTCATTTAACAATCGATATTCTTATGATAGATCAGGACAAAATGTTCTTATGTTACACAAAATCCTATTTCTAACTGTACCCTAGATAAACCAGGATACACCAACAAGAATTTAAAATAAATACAATTATGAAGTCATGAAAATATCATTTTGTTGTGATTGTACTGTTTTTGTAATATAATCATTAGCACTGCCTTTAACTAATTGAGTTGGAATGAAACAGTGAATGTCAGATGGAACAGAATTGACTCTAACAGGACACTAGATTCACTGTTAAAGAGGGAAAATATAAGATTATAAACGGGTGCTTCGTCCTGTGTAAAGCAGTAGGACATATCATACAAAAGTAGTAACTAAAACAAACTCAAAAACACCCATCTTTCTAACAGGGAGAGACAGTTCGTTGCACCTCACAGTTTGAAACTAGAGAACTGGACAGAAGACATGAAATGTCAAAACCATTAACAACAGTATACAGTGCAGCTAAACCTCTACAGTATAACACACGCAGGACATGACAATTTATCCTATCTGACCAAAAGTAAACTCACCAACTTCCCTGTCTACTGCAGATATTTACTCTACTCACGTAACCTTCATTAACACCGGGTCGGACATATTTACATCAGTTTTCTTACATTCTTACAAAAATGTCGTCATCACAAAATGATCCCTCTGCTGAAAATATAATTTTCATTGTTGTATACTTTTTAATTACTAACTGTATTTCTTAGCAGCTGACAGCAAACACAAGCATCAAATGACGTGTATAAAATGCCCATAGTAACAGTCATTTCTACTGATGATGTTTCTACCCGGTTTTTCTATTTGTCCTGATGAAATTGTTAATAACAGCAGTGACACCGCCTTTTTATTAACACTTTGTTCTTGGAGCAATAGTACACCTTTTCTTAGGTAGTTGCGACTCCATATGAAGTCCACATGTGTGAATGAAAGTGTTTAACTGCTGCGTTTAGCTGTTTGACTCCAAGGCCTTGTTGACCTCCTGAATCTTCTGCTTGATATGAGACAGCTTGTTCTTTAGGTACTCACACCTGTCTCTCTTTTCCAAATACGTTGGGTCCTGGCAAGAAAAACAGAAATAAATCAGATCAATTGTTTTCTTTCTTTCCTTACATACAGTCTGTGATAGTCATAGAATATCAAGCCATTTCAATGGGTGGCTCACTGCATGGCAAAACACACTTCTTTAGGAAGTTTTCAGTAAACCAAATAACAAACATTAACAAACCAGAAGGAAGAACGTTAAATAATTATGCAACACCTTGCCTACACACAGTAGCAATAGTTGTAGTAGCAGCATTATTCATAGTAGCAACACCAGCAATAGTCATAGTATTAGCAGCCACGTTAGTCATAGTCGTAGCAGCAAAAATAGTCGTATTAGCAGGAGCAGCAATAGTGTTAGTAGCAGAAGCCACAAGAGTCCTATTAGCAGCAGCAATAGTTGCATTAGCAGCAGCAGCAATAGTCATAGTAGCAGCTGAAATATTGTCAGCAGCAGCAATAGTCATAGTAGCAGCAGCAATAGTCATAGTAGTAGCAGCCGCAATAGTCGTAGTACTAGTAACAGCAGCAATAGTTGTATTAACAGCAGCAATACACATACACAAAGTACACATGAGCCGTGCCTAAGGGTGCCATTCATTCCGTACTGTGCCTCGGCACGATTGGCCCCCAACTGGGGGTCCCCAACCAGTTTGCACTCACACTGCTCCAGCCCAAACGGGCTCAGGCCCGATTGCCTGTTGTACATGCGTCATCACGCATGGCTTGATGTTGTCATTGTCAGAACAATAGAGAACAGAGAGAATATGACTGAAACGTTACCGACAAGTCCTGTCCACGCATATTTCTAGTAAACACTCGGCCTGCATCAGCCCATGCGAGCGAGCAGCGAATTTTACATGGAGACACTTTTTTTTATAAAAGTACAGTTCCGGTTCCGCTCCAGTAGCGCTCACACCACGAGTCTGAAGCCCAAGCCCAACCCAGTATCCAGCTGTGTCTTACAGAGTCATCAACAATATTTGGGATGGTGGGACGGCCTATCAATTAAAGCCTATATCATGTCACCTCTTCCAAGCATACCGGGGCCGAGGAAGCGTACCATTCTTAAATTCGGAGTGCTCACACTGGCCAAACAATCAGGACTTAAGGCTCAATTGTGTCTGGGCACGGTACTGATGGTGTGGTGTGTGTGCCCCCTTAGACCACCTTTTCAAGTGGACTCGGGCACACACTATATTTTTTTGGTGCAAAGGGGGCATCAAGGCATATCAAAGATAATGTCTCTCAAGACCTTAACCACACCTTGGACTATCTGGCACAGAAATGTCACTGTGTGAAGTCTTACTTTGCATTTTATGATTTATACTTACAGCTTTCTTCCTCTGATATTCCATTAAAATACTACTGATGCGCTCCTTTTCCTGTAACAAAATGAGAATGTAAGTAGTGATAAGATGTGTATTCCTGTGTGTGGCATGTTGATGTAGAGGATTGAGTGTTGCACCATTTGGCTGGAAGGCCGGGGGGGAAGGTTCTGCATCATCTCGTCCATCTCTTCAAACTTCTTGGCCATGGCCTGAACCTCAACATGCAGCTCCTTGTACTCAGCATACTGGTCATTGAAAACGGCCTTGTACTGGTCCCTCTCCTCCTCTGAGTGGATGCTAGGGTACTTCCTGTGGGAACAGGAGACAACACATTTTCTTGGGCAGCTGGCTACATTCAAACTACAGCCAAATGTGTCTCAGAATCTGAGTAGCAACAGCAAAAGTCTTGGTATTAGTAGAAGCAATAGTAGTAGTAGAAGGAGCAGCAGCAGCAGCAACAGTAGTAGTAGTAGTAGTAGTAGCAGCATCAGCAATAGTAGTAGTAACAGCAGAAATAGTGGTGGTAGTAGCAGCAGCAATAGTAGTAGTAACAGCAGAAATAGTGGTGGTAGTAGCAGCAGCAATAGTCTTACTAGTAGCAGCAGCAGCACTAGCCGAATGATTATGTGTTTGTCCACTTTAAGTGGACTGAGATGGTTTGCTATTCGAGGACTTTCTGTGAAAACATGTCAGAGGGTTATACTCACGCCACATAGTCGGCGATAACGACAGGTTTGGGGATGTGTCCAGCTGGTATGTGTCCTCTGAGGATCTCTGGCTCCAGCATCATCAGAGAAGCACCTGTAGAGCTGTTAGCAGAGTCCATGATGTCTGGCTGGATAGTGGGGAGAGGAGTCTGCTCTGAGACCCTGGAGGCTGGACCCAGCTACAGCAGGTAAAAGTTGTGTTCAGTTCAGGTACACTTGTTCTTTTTATATTAGGGATTTATATCTTTTGTTGTATGCACTGAAAGGAGATGCTTTTAATCTCATTGTACTTGTATAGTGACAAATAATGGCATTCTATTCTACTTGCACCGTAGCACACAATCCCTAATACTTACTATCGACGGAGGGAGTGATGATCCAATAGTTTTCATCTAGGTTGGTGGGAAGAAGAAGACGATTCATTAGATGTTCAACAAAGTGTTTTTCAGAGCATTTTCTCTATATATGTGTGTGTGTGTGTGTGTGTGTGTGTGTGTCAGACCTCTTGTGCCAGCTCCTCCTTCCTCATCCTGGCTGCTTCATGCCTCCACAGCTTTAGACACACTCCTGCACTAATGAAGTAGAGCACCATGTTGATGAAGAGGAAGACTATTGCTGCTGTCTGACCGGCCTCGGTGCGACAAAATGCCCCATTTATTCCGTTGTTGAAGACGGGTATGTTGCATAGCCCCCCTCGGGTGGTGTCCCTCACATACACTATCCCTCCTGCTAAGTAGAGCACCGCCAAGACCAGGTTAATGGAACACTCAGTGAGTGGCCACCAAGAAGAGTCCAGAAGGATGGCTCTGTAGTACATGGACATCCCAAGAACGACCAGAATAACAGTCACTATCCATGCAAGACCTGCCACCACAAGAACAAAAGGTGTCTTGGGGCCTGTGTAGGAACCGCCCCCATATCCATATGCACTAGCACCTCCACCAAGCCCCCCAAACATCTGCGGCTGGGAGTATCCATACATATTGAACCACTCGTTGTCCTTGTGAACATAAGCACAGACGCAAGCAAACACAGCAGCTCCCAAAAGCAACTGAACACAGCCCATGATCCTCAGCAGGCCAGGCCAGGACTTCATGTAGGCGTAGCGCAGGTGGTAGTCCTCGATCCGCTCCTGGTAGGTCAGGGCCGATAGATTGGTGGGCACTGCTGATGCAGAGTCCAGAGCTTCAATACCCAAAAGCATCTCGTCTTGCTCCTTCTGAGAAGTGTACCTGCCCCCGTCGTAGGGGTCCCGATAGGACCCTAGAAGGGTAGGAGATGGCGGGGCAGAGTGGGGGGGTGAGCAGGGGACTCCTGCTGTGGTGTGGCAGCTGGAACTCTGAATGGATGAGGGGGCCTTGGAGTAAGGGGCAGGTAGAGGAGACGGGTTGGCCCAATCCTTGCTGCCACGGTTGCCGCTGTTGCCACGGAAGAAGTTCTTGACAGAGGGGGGTATGAAGCGGTGGACCGGCTTAATGTCCATGACATCGGAGTCTTTCTCCGTTGTCTCATCATCGCTGGGGGGCTGAAAGGATTCAAGCCCAACAGCTGGCAGTTGAGGTAAAGGGGGAGGGGGAAGGGGGTCATTGCTGACCGCTGGTGATATTCCATGCAAGGGATCTGGCGGCGGAGGCAGATCCTGGTCCTGCCATGAGTAGCCCAGTGGGACCTGGTCATAGTGTGGGATCTCCCGCACCCAGTCATATCTGGTGGCAGAACCAATCGGTCCGGAAGACATTGGGTCCTGGATTCTGTGCTTGCTACAGAGAGAAACACAGAGGAGTAACAATAGCTGTCAACAGATGGACCTACAGTATTTTCATATCTAGAATATACAATAAATATACACACTGAAGGAAGAAGACAGTTGGCATCAGACCGTCAGGTGATGTCTCATCTCATCTCATGGTTTAGTAGAATAAGTATGCATGATAGAATAAATGTACATGATGTTGTCTGTTTTGATCATTGTTTTAATACCTCAGACTTAGCAAGTGAAAATTAGCACATTTACATAACCATGGTAACTTGATAAAAAAAATCTTAAAATCGAATTTATTACTTCATAACAGTAAATATTACAGATATGTAAGATTTACTTCATATTTTAATGAAAGTGATGAATTGTCTAGAAAAACTGGACTGGAGTTTGCTTAATTGTAAATTAAAATTCTAATTTCTAACTTAAATATAATGAGATGTAACATTTACTTAATGTCTTCACGATTATCCCATTTAATGGCAGTAGGCCTACATTTTACTCGATACTTAATAATACAGCAGTGCATTTTTCCTCGGTTTTTAAACGACTTCCCCCCCGGTTTTTAAACAACTTTCCCCCGGTTTTTAAACGACTTTCCCCGGTTTTTAAACGACTTCCCCCCCAGTGAAACTCACCCGGGGTGAATCAGACATGCATCGATCTACGTTCACGTCAGTAAAAGCGAAGATATTAGGAAACCTACTTACCTGCTGATAATTCTCCGTATACTGTTCACAGTGAAACGGTGGAAACATCCCGTCTGTCACAATCGCTTTGTTTCCCGACACTCTCACACTGATCTCAGGTCAGACATCTCTATCAGCCCTACTTTAAATTAGGTCGATTTGTGAGAAAGAGAACTGATCCCAGATCCATGCCGCGGTGAAACTCACCTGGCCAGTCTGACCAGTCTCACGATGCGTTCACTGCCTTCCTCCTTGTATGGAACTCCATTTGCGCAAATATCGTCTTAGAAATCAGAAATCTGGAGCAGACCAGGCTGGGGTTCATCTGCATTTGGTGTTGATATTAATATTAGTAGTAAATTAACAGTAGTAGTAATATTAACAGTAGTAGTAATATTAGCAGTAGTAGTAATATTAACAGTATAATAAAAGCACGTCACCAAGGGGCGTTGCTCATGAAGCTGCGTGCGCAGTTATCTGATTTTAAATTTTGCGCAGGAATGTCGCCACAGACACGGAGAGCCTATTTCTGGGCAAAGCAGCAAGTACAAGCACTTTCATTAGTGGGTCATACGATCAATTACCATTATTTTAAGTCACTCTTTGAAAGATAGTAGCTTAAAAGACAATTAAATATTTACAAAAGAAAATATGTTTTGTTTTTATAGAGCATATCTTTCACATAAACTATGAAATACTGACTAATGAATGAAGTACCATTTAATGAGTGGCATTTGCTTCTTTATAAGATCTTTCAAATAAAACATTTTGAGAGAACAAAGTTTTAGTCTTGTAAGTGCAGTAAGTGCATTAGTAACATTTTACTCAAATGGAGCTGAACCATGTCATGTGATCTGCAATTAGGCACATTGACCACACAGTGTGACAGCTGTGGCTCAGAGCTCAATGACAACCATGGATATCAGTCCAAAACAACTTAGTGAACTTATGATGTGAAGCACTTTGAGTCTCCCTTGTGTATGAAAGGTGCTATAGAAATAAAGTTGCCTTGCCTTGGTTTCATTTTCCAAACAACAAACCTCAAACTGAAGCTTTTGTGTATAAGAACACTTAGGCTACTTGCTGAATAGTATTTAAGAATGTGTTACCTTGACTTTCTTTGAGGAGCAACAGGATGATGAATGAAAAGAAAGGGTTTCCTTCAAGGAGACTCTTTTACATGTCAGATTTTTAGAGAAGACGAGGACGATGCAGACTCAGAAAATAACATGCTGTTTAGAATCAAAGGAAATAAAGGGAGTAGAATAGCCCTTCTATCGACACTTTCATTTATAAAATAACATTAACACAGTTCCATCTGAATTCTATACATCATAAACAAATATTAAACCATTGTCATACCACGCTGCTATGGAAACAACTCCGTTATTCCACAATAGAGAATTGTGTGGTGAAACATACATTTTGAAGATGCAGTACTTGTTTGTGGAAATGGGACAGCTTTACAGGGATTTTTGACAAATGAAAATGACATTAAAGAATGAAATGGAGCTCTCCAATCTTTGTTCAGGATATGGTACCAATTGGATTGTGGATGAGTAACTCCGAGAGCAGCAGTTACAGCCTCCTAAACCCCCTGGCTGAATCATTGACCAGCTCATGAGTTCTCTTCTTCCATATGAAATTCAGTATTAAGATTGTATTGCTTTTGTTTCGGAGGAGGCTCAATAAGCCTTGAGAAACCTTCTGCTTTGTATGGAAGACTTCAAGCCCATGTAGACTATAGATGACGGTCTGACTGAAGAGTCAGTTCTTTGAACCGAGTTCATTCACTGAGTCAGTGAAATCTGGTGTCGACAGCAAATGAGTCAGTTCTTTGTCGAATGTACAGTTTTCCTTTTGTCATAGTAGCTGCAAATACATAATACGTTCTAACCAAGGCTCCATCTTGTTATATGATGTTAATCATTAGTCTCCTGGTCCACTAGCACCTACTGGCTATATGTTGCAGCTCTGCGTATGATTCTGACTCCACAGAACTGCTGCAAACCAGTCCCAAGAACCGAGACTCACTCTTTTATCGGCTGAGGCGTGAATCAGACCGAAGTAAGAACCGGTCCCATGAACCATTGCAAGGTTTTAAATGTCAATGAAGCCATGGATATAACTTTGTAATACATAGTACACTTTATATAGCACATTTAGAAAACAACAGGACTGCTATGAAGGTACGAGCTGGACTGTTGGGGGGCAGATGAGATGAGTAGCTGGTTTTATTCCAGGTTTCTGTGTAGTTTGTAAATGGAGTGGTGCGTATGATTATTTTAATAGTCAAACCAAATTAAACTTTGTTTATACGACACGTTAAAAAACAACAGGAGGGACAAACAATCAAAAAAAAAACAAAGGGATATTACGTCGGGCGCATCTCTTTGGCTTCAATGCAAATTACGTCACCAGATACACGTTAAGAGGCTTGGGATGCAGCCAATGATAAGCATCCATGGCTGCAACCTATCATGTGTCGACATGTACTTCCGTATTCGAGGACTTGTCACGCTGTGATTGGCTGACAGAGACCGTGCTGTTGGTGTCAGCGTCCGTGGACCAGGAAACGGAGGAACACAAAGATGGAGCTGGTTCGAAGCGTCCAGCTGGGGATGAGATCGCTGCTCTTCCTGCTGCTCTGGTCCACCTGCGACGGCCGGGAGTCCGAGCTCAACCATGTGACCTGCGGCTCGCTGGTCAAACTGCTCAACACGCGACACAACGTCCGTCTGCACTCCCACGATGTCAAGTACGGCTCAGGTAAGCAGCCCGGGTCCCTGTCGGTCCATTTCGGCTCGGTCCCTGTCGGTGCCTCGGTCCCTGTCGGTCCCCCTCCGTCCTGTCGGAGCCTCGGTCCCCGTGGTCCCCGTGGTCCTTGTCGGTCCTCGTTGGGTATCCACCTGTCGAAGACGCGCGGCTCGTGCTCGCTCTCGGTTCCTGTGTTGCACAAAATAAGATATTAAAGAAACCAGCGAAGATATTAAAACAGTAGTTTATGTTTTTGTTTGTGCCATAATTATAATGTCCACTACTGCCAGCACATCTGCGCTAAATATGTCCAATTTACATCCACAATCAGTGGAAAAAGACCAGGTGCAGGTGGATTTACTGTGTGTGTGTGTGTGTGTGTGTGTGTGTGTGTGTGTGTGTGTGTGTGTGTGTGTGTGTGTGTGTGAAGGCAGTGGACAGCAGTCAGTGACTGGAGTGGAGAACGCTGATGATGCCAACAGCTACTGGCAGATCCGTGGGAAGCCCACCCGTCCGTGTCAGCGTGGGGCCGCCATCAAGTGTGGTCAGGCCATCCGCATCACACACATGAAGACCAGCCGAAACCTCCACACACACCACTTCAGCTCCCCCCTGTCTAACAACCAGGTCAGGCAGTCACACTCACGGTTAACAGAGGGAATATACACGTCTTCAATAGGATACACTCATTCCCCTCTACTGTGCCCCCTGCAGGAGGTCAGCGCCTTTGGAGAGAATGGCGAGGGTGACGACCTGGACTTGTGGATGGTGCAGTGTGATGGCGACCACTGGGAGCGCGATGAGGCTGTGCGCTTCAAACATGTGGGTACCGACGTCTTCCTGACCGTGACGGGCGAACAGTACGGCCATCCCATCCGCGGCCAGCGTGAGGTGCACGGCATGAGCTCTGCCAACCAGCACAACTGGTGGCGCTCCATGGAGGGTGTTTTCATCCAGCCCAGCCAGGTGCTGCTTCGCCACGACGAGCTCTGACATCATCACTGGGAGTTCATTCCTGTTCTGGTGGGGTTTTGTAGCTCTCGGGACCAACAGACGTCATGTGTGAATGATGCAGAGTATTTAACTGACTCGTCTCTGTACATGTGAAGCTCTCAGGGTCTGAGACAACGGAGATACGTTTTTATCAAGATCGATGATGCTATCTGTAGTGTAGCCATGTGGTCTTTTTCTTAGTCCATTTCATAAGGGAGAAAATGCACTGTGAAAAATCAAGGCTAGATTATCTAAATATATATATGTAATATATTTAGATAGTTTGTGAATGTATGCATGTATGTGTGTGTATATATATATATATATATATATATATATATACACTCACACACATACATATAATTCTATGTACAAAGGCCTTAGTGACTTTAGTGTCAAAGACTGCTGTGTAAAGTGAGGATGCTTTCAGAAATAGTACCATGAATATGTTTAATTGATCAAACTAAGTGCAGTGAATCTAAACCTCCTCAATCAACATTTGGTGCGAACCCCCTCTGGAACACGGCAGATCTCTTTCTCTCTTGTGTGACACTGCTCGTATGTTCGTCATCTCTCAGAAGGGATCTGGGATCAGGTCAGGGTCCTGCATGATCGATAAGAATCTCTTCTTGACCAAATCCCCAACTGTATTTCCAGAAAACAACTCCAAAATCTGCCATGAGCCTCTAACACGCTTCACCTTGTATCGCTGACAGACAAACTGGCTTCTGTTACATCAGATATTTAATGGTTTGACTCATCAGCCCCGAGCACCTGCTTCCATTTTTCATGCATAGGTGAGTCGCTTGTTGTTGTTGTTTTTTTTTTTTTGTCATCAGAAGAATATTATTTTTGGCTACAAGTCTTCCATGAAGTGTTTTATTTGGGAAGTGATCGGTTACTTTGTTACATTCTTTTCTTTAACGGCAAATACAAATGTCACTGGAACCATTCACTATTTGCAAAAGGAATGCTTTACAATCTCAAATCTGATCTTTCCTATTGATGTGCTAATGGTTAAGATATAAAATAAAGCTTGAATTCCTCAAACATTTCCACAGCACTGCGTATATATGTATTTTCTGGCCATTCTTATTGTGTTTTATATTTAAAGAAGTCTTCAGTAATGTAATATTTAATTTATTTGTATGTATATAATTGAAGAGACATTTAAAATGGTCTAAATCAATGCTGCTGGGCCACAGATTTTATCCCTAGTCTCTACCATTTCATAAAGACACTTGCTAGAATGGAGAGTCTTTGAAACTTTGGTAAATGAATACGTCTTTCAAAATGCATGGCGTTGACATCACTGTGACATCATCAGGGTTATACTCGTTTTCACAGGCTGAGTAGTGCTAGCTGGGACCTTTGAGTTAACTGACGCTTTAGTGTTTTCCAGTAGAGAAGGACTGGTCCGTTACAAAGTCTAGACCTGCTACCTACCATAGCCTGTAATGGACAAAAACAACGTGGCAAATGTTTTAAAGTTACTACACACCATCTCTGTGAAGGTTCTCAGTCATCCAGGTCCTGGTGATCCTTGAAAGCTTTATGATAGGCAACTAGACCTGGTGAAGGTTTTTGAAGATGTTTCTGGTCTCATCCATGATGCTTCTTAAGGTCTAACTGAGTTCAGTTATTTAACTTCCTGTAGGTTAATATAGTGAGCCATGTGACTCCACACCATACTTTTAAGAGAGCTCTGAAGACGTTCTTGATCTTGATCTAGTATGAATCCTCTCCAAAGGGTCTGTGGAGTTTTCTTGTAAGCATTGGGCCTCATTCACCAAATTTACTTATGCAGATTCTGACAATCACCAAAGTTTTCTTTGCGGGGTCCTCGGATCTTGACCCACTCCTGAGACCTGACAACAGTCCTGACCCACTCCAACAGTCCTGTAACTCGAACCCTGTTTAAAATTCACACTGATCATCTTAAGTCAATGATTGTGATGTATACTGTATGTAGTTCATAAATAACATTTTGATAATAATGATAATTATATTACAAAATAATAATAATAACTACAATATTTGCTGGTTTGTACAGCATGTAATGAGGTGTTGTTTTGCTTAATTAACCCAATGCCTAATTTAAACTAAAGTAAATGTGGTGTTGGAGGTGTGTTCGCTATAAGTGCTCCAAGTTCAGACCAATCAGCATCTCTCTGGATGGTTTCTATGAGAACAGACAACACTACGATGGATGAGTGCAGGAGCCCAGGAATGTGGATGACGGGAACATGGTGAGGGACCTGCTGCTCATGTTTCTGACCAGCAGGTCGCGACAGATCACCAACAAAAACACAGTGTCACAGAGAGCAGGGATCTTCATCATCATCATCATGGCTATGAGCAGCAGCAGGGTTTTCTTCAGGATCACACATCTCTTCCAGCTCTCAGGGGCCGAGGCGGCTCCACTGAATCCCGGTGAACATCTGGTGCATCTGAATCCGGCTCTCTGGAACTGTGAGAGAGGAAACCCTCATATAGGATGTGTTGGCTACCTGTCCTTACAACCTACATTACCCATTTAATAACGGCCTCACTAACAACTGTGTTACAAGCAAAATTGCTGCTTCCCATTTTTTCTTTCCATTTCAATGATAAATTAAATTAAGGATAAAACCGTTCCACATCTCCTTGGTTTACAGAATCTCACTCTGGATAGTTTCCACAACACTGTTGTTTTCATTCAAACTACTTTGAAAAAGTTGCCATGAAACAGGGGCACTGTTTGGATAAGTAGCTGTTAAAAAGCACAAATCATACTCCATTCACCGGCACTGTTGTGGAGGTACAAAGCTCAGAGACGGGACTAAAACCAACCCATCAACGGGACTAAAACCATCCCATCAACAGGGATAAATTCCATCAGAGGGAAGGGAGAAATAAATAGTTACTTTTATTCATTTACTGTTTTCATTCTCGTTTTGTTCTTTTCTTAAGTTTCAGGTTGTAGTGTCTACATGGTCACTTTGCATGCAACTCTTGACTTGTCACTGCTCATCTGCTTGTGTGTGGGCTCATCAGGGCTGCAGTACTGCCTTGGGCCTGCAGGAGGCTCAACATTCCTATTAGCACCGAGCAGAAATCATCACAGCAGAGATAAAACACAAATACCACTTCATCATTTAATCTACGTTTATTGAAGTAAAGACACATGAGTTACTGTAAGGTTGTAGTGCCTTGCTCAGAGGCAGGGTCGGGTAGGTTGAAGGGTGAAGGGAGAGGCGTGGCCCAGCTGACTGATGCCCTTTCATTATTGCACTGCTTGCTGCAGCTCCCACAGTAGTGCAACAGGGAAAGAGTGTCAAGCAGAGTGTTTTACATCCAAGACTGAGACTTTCACTATTTCTGCCTGAGTCAGGCTGAGATGATGTGAAAGATGATGATGATGATGATGTAAAAGATGATGATGATATGAATGGTGATGATGTGAAAGATGATGATGATGTGAATGATGATGTAATTTATGATGATGACGTGAAAGATGATCTGAATGATGAGGATGCGAATGATGAGGATATGAATGATGATGATGTTAAAGATGATGATGTGAATGATGATGTAATTTATGATGACGTGAAAGATGATCTGAATGATGATGATCTGAATGATGAGGATGTGAATGATGATGATGATATGAATGATGATGATGTGAATGATGATGTGAATGATGATGATGTAAAATCATGAGCATAAGAGTAAAAATCATTGGTCTACATGTAGGATCATATTTGGTTTCAAGAGGCAGGAAAACAAATACTAAAGGACACTAAAGTGGAACATGAGCGCAGTAAAACAGGGTTTCATGCTATTGTTCTGTGGCTTAATGCAAACGTTTGATTCACTTTGGTTTTTTCAACTCTTTGGTGAGAAATGATGGCACTCAGAGCGGGTGGTTGGTTTTACACAAACAGCTGAGTGACAAAAATGTTCGTAGTTGTATAAATAAGTTGAAGTCAAAGTGACAGAACTGCTAACTTGTGTTGGTGGCGTTGGTGCACAAGAACAAATTCCTGAATAAAAAACAGCAGCAACGTGCAATAGATGGTGTGTTCTTCCCGTCAGTCAGTCATGTTTCATTCACCTGTTCACCAAAGTATTACTTCACCATGACAAACAGATCTTTAACCTAAAAGGCTTCAAAGAACTTTATTAGCAGTAAATAAAATATCAAACTGGTGTTTAGTTTGATAAGATATCATGAAAAAGTTAAATTCTGTCCTTTAATGTGCACTCGAGGGAATATGAATCAAACGGTTGTTGGTTTATTCATCTGTCTTTCATTCATTTTGATCTGTTTATCATATTTGACTCCCAGCAAAGCTGTTAATTCTATATATATATTCTATGTATAAGTCGGTGAGCTGCAGCAGCATGAAGCTTCTCTGTGTGATCGACTCGTGGATGAAGATCAGCCCTCACAGTCAAGACCCTATAAGCAATATTGCACTACTCTGTTAACTCTAGTGAAAGCAGAGGCAACATTGATAGGGTCTCGTCTGCAAGGTGCCATGGAAGACTTCTCCTCAGAGGGGAGGGCCATCTCAGTCGGAGGCCACGGGGACCTGAGGACACAGAAGAGGGACGGGGTAATCCACTACAGACCAGAAACACCAGAAGACAACTGAAACAGGAAAAGATTTGGCTACGATGCAGTCGAGAAACATTCCCCTTCTCAATGTGTGATTCACCAAAGTTCTGAGAGTATTACTGGAAGCCATTTAACAAACCGCTCATGTCTTTTATATACAACCTTAGCATATGAGTTCAAATGTGGTTTTGACTTCTTTGAGTAGGGTTTTGAAGTGTATGTTCCTGAAAAGTAAGCAAGGGGAAGGAGACATAAAGTCATGCAGCTCACAACCACATTTCAAAAGAAGGAAAGTCAGAAGAAGAGTATTACTTTCTTAATGTGCTCCAGCATTTGAATATTTCAACATACTAGGATGTTTTTTTGTTGCATAAACCACAGCAAAACTGGAACTGATTGGTTATTTTTTTACATTTTTCTTAGATCATTTCTCTGATGAGCATCGTCTACTGGCAGCTGAATTTATTTCCTTCAATTTCCACTTTCAGCCATATTCATATTTATAAAAAGATATGCTCTATAAAACGCTGTCATTTAAATAGTTGTTAATATTACATGTAAATTGTTATTGTGGATTTTTAAGATTTCACACAACAGAATAATGGAATGATTGTTAAATGATCAAAATACCGTACAGATCCTTGTTAGGCTGTTGCTGTTCTGAGCATACATGTGATTCATCAGCTTGATGACTGTGATCACAGTGGCAATAAGATGCATCAGAGATGGATTGAGAGAATTAACTTCTCTAATCTAATTCTCTAATTCTAATCTGCCTGGTTTCCACTTTACGTCCAGTTGTTTTGGTGAATTCTCTTACTAAACTATTAAAAGTCCTGGTTGAGTCCACATGGTCGGCTTCATTTTAGTCATTTACGTTTGGTTTCCTGTGAGTTCAGACCGGAGGAAGTCAGAGATTTGTCATAATCGTTTACTGCAACACAAAATCTTTTGCAGGACATTATCTTAAAGTGTGTTCACTGTGTTTCCATTTCTGAGGAAGCAGTCGGGTCATATTAAACAGAAGGAGAGCCTCTATTATTTTCAGTGGCAGAAACTTTGACCCTCATTAAAACCAAAGGCTCCCCTCTTACCCCCTGCTCTTTTTTTAAGGGTGGGCTCTTGCCACATGGCTCTGATCTGCTCCGGAACCACTAAACCTTTAGGGGGAACAATCATTCTTCACTGCTGATGCTGCAACTTAACAGTCACAAAAAGGACTTAATCTAATTTTACAAATCTGAATAACACATCAAACACAACCATTAAGGAACAAATTCAACAAACATGTATGTAGGAACACACACACACACACACACACACACACACACACACGTACTGTGGTTGGTTTCACGTTTTAAGTCTTAACTATTCACTCTTACTTGGTGGAAAACATGTTAATCAACTGCTAATTGATGATAACATTATTTGCTGACTAATGTTCTGCCTGATTCAGATCAGCACTAATCACACTACACGTTCAGAACATGTGACCAGCGTGTCATTTGTCTTGTTTATGCGTTATTAGCGCTGTATCTGCACAGCCAGTAGAAGCCGACACACCACCTAAAAACCGACACACCACCTAAAAACCGACACGCCACCTTAAAGCCAACACACCACCTAAAAGCTGACACACCACCTAAAAACAGACACGCCACCTTAAAGCCAACACACCACCTAAAAGCTGACACACCACCTAAAAGCCGACACACCACCTAAAAGCTGACACACCACCTAAAAGCTGACACACCACCTTAAAGCCAACACACCACCTTAAAGCCAACACACCACCTAAAAACCAACACACCACCTAAAAGCCGACACACCACCTAAAAGCTGACACACCACCTTAAAGCCAACACACCACCTTAAAGCCAACACACCACCTAAAAACCAATACGCCACCTAAAAACCGACACACCACCTAAAAACCGACACACCACCTTAAAGCCAACACACCACCTTAAAGCCAACACACCACCTTAAAGCTGACACACCACCTAAAAGCCAACACACCACCTAAAAACCAATACGCCACCTAAAAACCGACACACCACCTAAAAACCGACACACCACCTAAAAGTCAACACACCACCTAAAAGCCAACACACCACCTAAAAACCGACACACCACCTAAAAGCCGACACACCACCTAAAAGCCGACACACCACCTAAAAACGGACACACCACCTAAAAGCCGACACACCACCTTAAAGCCAACACACCACCTAAAAACGGACACACCACCTAAAAGCCGACACACCACCTTAAAGCCAACACACCACCTAAAAGCCGACACACCACCTTAAAGCCAACACACCACCTAAAAACCGACACACAACCTAAAAGCCAACACACCACCTAAAAACCGACACACCACCTTAAAGCCAACACACCACCTGAAAGCCGACTGCTGTCTAAAAGCCAACACGCCACCCGGCAGCTCCATGGAAGCCATGTTGCAGCCGTAGGACGATGTTGAGCTGATCTCCGCCTGATGGCGTTGACATGTTAGTGTCTCGGAGTGCAGTACGGTCCCTCCCCCGTCCCCTTATAGACCCGCTCTGCTCTGGTATTTGCCTGCCAGCTCAATGACGAAGACAAGCTTCTACATGCTGCTGGTCCAGACTTAAGCAGGTTTGAGTTATTCTCATTTGATAAAAATCACCTGATGGACGCTTTGACTGTTTACATGTGCAGCACTGGTAAAATAACAGGGCCGGCTGGGACACTGCAAATCAAAAGGAATGAAAACGATGACCTTCTATGGAGAAAGTTTATTACTGTTTGTTATGATTTATGGATTGATCTACATTATTATGTATTTTATTAACATGTAAAAAGGGTTGTATCTAATACTTCAAATTTAAAAAGGTGACCCTCATAAAACCTGATCATAATGAGACAAACCAACACTACAATAAAAAGGAAATCAATTTAACTATTTTTTTTGACAAAAGCTTTGTTTAATTTGATCCGTTCTGTGATGAAATGTATGTGAGGCTGAATCAGTAAATGAAGCCATTATTGCCAGAGAGAAAAGAAGAAAGTCGTCTCTCCCTTCTGCTGTCCCTCACTTCAACACTTCCCCCTTAAGACACACAACAAACATCAAATTCCACAGTCGCTTGCAAAACAGTGGCTAAATATGACGCTACAGGCTCCAACGCTCCAAGGCATGCACACACACGGAGCGAAGGCAGTCACCCCCAGAGCGGCCCTGCCCTCCACATTCCTCACAAGGAGCCCCATCCCCCCTACGACCTGCCCCGAACAAGAACCGCAGCCAGCGCTTCCCACCCACACCGGGACGCCTCAACACGGCACTCCAGCTCTGCTTTCAACTTGAAGAGAGAAAGAGGCCCGCTGCTGCATACACACACACACACACACACTAAATGACTGTATGGTTAACCTACAGGCTCACACACTCCCTCACAGCCTCCTAGTTACTCGTTTTCTCCTGAAACAAATGTCATATTTACATGAAAGAAAGTGGATACTTTTTAACCGATGCTTGTGTTTTTTATTTTTCACATAAAACATTTTCTTTTTTGCCAAATCTAATTTAAATCTTAAAATCTTAAAATGCCTGTATGGTCTGATAAATAACTAGCAGTAGTAAAACTGTAAATTAAAAAGGGATTTCAGCCATACATACAAAAATTAAAAGATTAGAAATAAATCAATTCTTTTTACAGAAAAGTACTAGTATTTATGCATTTCCTGTTCCTAAAACACAAACTATTTCCATGAGATTGGTGTCTACACACTTTACACTAAATGTTAAATCGAAATAAATCTTTTTTGCTAATTAAAACTGTTGTTAAACCTGGTTTACTGACTGCTGTGATGGACTCAGGATGAGGACTAGCAGGAGAACTTCAGGTAAACCCAATTCCACAGTGTGGACCAGCATGGAGCAACGCATTACACTGCCAAACTAAATGTGTGAAAGCTGACCTCAGAGCATGTTACTTCATCTGACGTGGTCTGCAATGCAAACCAAGACTGAACTTCTGTGAACAAAATGTTCTTTTTTTAAGGAGGCGTGGTCCAGGAGGCCTATATCTCCCGGGTAAAATACAGCCTAATAATGCAGCTTGTTTGAATTGAAAGGCCAGAGACTCTTCCTGTCATAAGGACCTCGGGACTGAGCCACCGGTTCCCAAACTGCGGTCTGGGGACCTCCAGCGGTCCTTGAGGGAGTTTCCAAAATAAGGGATACTTTTTTATTTCACTCAGTAAAACTTAATAAAACTACATTTAAATCCATTGTTCAGACAGAACTTTAACAGATGAAAATAAATGTCTTGTGTTAAACTCTCTGAATTGAAGAAGTTTAAGAACGTATTCGAAACGAACAGTCTCAGCCCAACATGGTTGTCAATGTCTCAGTCCACGTTCCTCATTAAAATAAAAACTGTTAGTGTGCCAATTGTTGATGAGATTGATTAAATTGAATATAACATATGTTATGTTTCTACTAAAATTCAGGACGTAGGATTTGATGTTTACTTACGACTGATTAAAGCCCCTTTGAGCTAGTATTAACAGGAAGTAACACAAAGAGCAGCTGTGGTAATGGCTCCTTTCTACTCAACCTATGGCCTGTGTCATATGATTGCTGAATGTGGAGGTAGGTGTGGGGGTGGGGACGGAGGCGGCCTCCACTAACAACCTATACAGGCTCCTCCACCCTTTGGATTGTCTCATTTTCTCCAATTAGCAGCATCCGTCCTTCTGCTGCTGTAGTGGAGGACAAAGGTCCAATGCTATGACAATACTATTGCACTGCTTTAGCGGATGGTACAGTAGTGCAACATTGTCAAAGCAGTTGACCTCTGCAAGCTGGGACATTTTATGGCAGCCATACCACACACATACACCACACACACAGAAGCCACACACACACATACACATATGCCACACATACACATACGCCACACACATGCATACACACACACCACACACATACGTCCCACACATAGATACGTCACACACATACGCCACACACATGTACACACACACACACACACACACACACACACACGCACACACATAAACACACACAAGTCACACACATATGCTACACAAAGACACACACGCCATGCTAGAGACACACCAGCAGCACTGGTTAGCTCTCTCGGGCTATCACAGTAGCATTCTATCTTCTGTCATGTTCAAATAACATATGTAAGTAGTGGAAGTGGAAGGAGGTGTGTGTGTGTGTGTGTGCCTGTGTGTGTGTGTGTGTGTGTGTGGGGGGGGGGGGTGTTGTCAGCCAATGCCCTTTTAATATTGCACTGCTCATCTGATTTCACAGTAGTCCAACAGAAAAAGGGCTTTGGACAACACGGCTGCTCTTCGAATGTGTTCAGTTTCTATTGAAGCCCCAGCATGCACCAGTCAGCTCCAATGTTACACAATGATGTCGACAGTATGGAGCAGACCACCAGCACACAACTACTAACAGGTTGGAAGCCGTGAAACAGGCTTATTAGGTTCACGACACAATGCAGCCTATATGGTTTAAAATGCCGAAATAGGAAAGCATATCATTTATTCAAATTGGAAAGGAATTGTAAAGAAATGCAAGCTTTGACTTGTGAAAATAAAAAACTGATGTTTGTGGCTCGTGGTTCCATGTGGCGGTCATTTGTTCTGGTCAGTATTAGGTTATCAGAGCGTGGGGAGACACACAGACTCAAATGGAAACCAAAGCTGGCCTCGCTGAAAACAGGCAGCGAGCACAACTTCGCCTGGAGGAAACGAGGGTGGAGAAAACATATATAGGGCAAAGAGCACATTCCACGATACAATACCAGAAACCCTCATTTAATACCATACTATTCCTGTCCCTTTAGCCAAAGTGGCAATTTGAAACCCTCCTCGTTCAGAGAGCCGGTGGGGGCTATGAGGGCTTTGTTTTTTTGCAGTGTTCAGAGAAGTTAATGATCAGATAAAACACACATGTAGACGAGGAGGATCAAAAACAAGCCGCCATGGCTTCTCAAACATCACATTTAAACCAAGAAGACAACTTGACTGCTCGGTTACCTGTTAACACGCTGAGAAAGAGCTCGCTGTGTGTTTCTGCATGTTGTCTATAGCAGAGCAACATATGCACACATTCCTTCAGTTAGGAGAACAAACACAACAACACGACGCCACATAGCAGCACAACCTCAGGCCCTGGTCAGCTTGGTTTACCTTTATATATATATATATATATATATATATATACACACACACACACATATATACATATACATATCTATTTTTTATTTTATTGTCAGGAAGCTCAACACATGTGACACTAAACCTGGGGAACGGTCAACAGAGCTCACAGTGATTTGATTGCACTATATGCAATTCAAGCACAGCTCAATAATCCACCAATAATTGGACAGATAAGAGCTACTGGTGTCCAATACTAATCTATAATCTATAGGTCCAAACGTGGATTATTATATTACAGTGTAATTACAGACCCCTGGTGTCCCTGAAGGCCACTTTGAAGCCTGATGTGATATCAGGATAGCTGAGGAATAATACCTGCATGGGCGCTCACCTGTCAATCACTACTGATCAATTCTCTCTCTCTCTCTCTCTCTCTCTCTCTCTCTCTCTCACACACACACACACACACACTCTCTCTCTCTCTCTCGCTCTCCCTCTCTCTCTCTCTCTCTCTCTCTCTCTCTCTCTCTCTCACACACACACACACACACACACACACACACACACACACACCAGAGTGATACCAACAGTTCGGAGCAGCGAGGGCTCGCGAAGCTTCTCCGCGGCCAATCACACCCACCGACATCCAGGTCCGCCCGCCGCTCCTCGTCGTCTCCGGGCCGCAGCAGCAGCGCTCTCCTCCCGCAGGTTGTGGTGAGCGGCACCCGGCGGCGGCGGCAGGAAAACGTCCCGTCTTCTGACGTCTGACTCCGGCACTAATGGCCCTTTCCCCCGCGGTGAGGGCTCGCGCCGCTCCTCCGCTCCTCGGTTGTAAACGGGCTTTCTTCCATCGGCCACCGCGCGGCCTCCCAGCTCTGGACTCCATCTTTGACTAGTTGACATTCAGCTCTTGCCGAGACAAATTCCTTATTTGCATGCTCGTTTGCCATTGGTCCGCTTCTCTGCTTGTCTTTGCCCTCATTGGTGGAGAATGTGTCTCATCACCTTTGGGATTGGTCACATACCAAGGGGACGTCATTGTATGGTTTAATTTTAACAATGAACACAAATGTTCTCTTCCATTCACAAATTTCTCATTATACGACTCGGAGCGGTGTTATTGTGCTGAGAGGAAGCGGTAGGCTCTGTGGATCCGAGCGACGGCTGCGTCCGCCTCACAGCGGGGCTTCGTGCTCATCCTCCCGCCTGGCCTTCGCTGGAGATCTGTCAGTGATCCGACGGAGAAGGTGGTCCGGAGGGCGCGGCAGCTCTGTCGGGGCGGGGCCGCGTGGGTCCAGGACGGCCGGGTGGGAAAAGGTTAAAGACGACGGGGCTCTATGTAGGTCTGTGGGGCTGTTTGGAGGTCTGTGTGGCAGTGTGGAGGTCTGTGGGGCTCTGCGGTGGTCTGTGAATATCTGTGGTGGTCTGTGGGGCTGTGTGGAGGTCTGTGGAGGTGCTGCTCGGCGCCCGAAGGAGGCAGCGGCCTGTGAAATTTGGCATTCCTGACCAATGGAGCTGAAATAAGGGCATTGTTTGTTCCTCCCTCCTCCGATAGTCAGCGAGGCCGCGGCTCTGCCCGTCTGTTGGTTCTCTCTCATCCATCAATCCTGGACCTCACTGTTTACCTGTCTAACACACACACGGACACACACACACACACACACACACACACACACACACACACACACACACACACACACACACACACACACACACTCAGCATAGATATGCATGTTGTCTAACACACTCACACAAACACACACACAATTACACAATTAGTATTATTGATAATATTGAACATCTCAGTGTATGTTATATTTTCTTTATATATACATACACTGAGATGTATACATATATATATATATATATATATATATATATATATATATATATATATATATATATATATATATATATATATATATATATATATATTATATATTATTATATAACATATTAATGATCGTAGTGCTCTACTTTCTTTATCGATAATAATAACTGTTATTATTATCGATAATAGTGAACATCTTAGTGTATGGAGTGCTCTACTTTATTTATATACTTTCTTTATATATATAATGATTATTATTATCGATAATAGTAAACATCTCGTATGTACTTTCTTTTATATACATATTTATAATTATTATTATCAATAATAGTGAACATCTCAGTGTATGTAGTGCTATCCTTTCTTTATATACTATCTTTTATCTGTAAATATATATGTAATAATAATGATGATGATTATTATTATCGATAATAGTGACCATCTCGGTGTATGTAGTGCTATACTTTCTTTACATATTTTCTTTTATATATATATATGAATAATAATTATTGTTATTATGGATAATAGTGAACATCTTGGTGTATGTAGTGCTATACTTTCTTTATATATATATATATATATATATATATATATATATATATATATATATATATATATATATATATATATATATATATATATATATATACACAGGGTCACCCATGAGGTTGGAATAATTACAAATGCTATGTATGAATTAATTTCACCTTGTGTGACACATAATATAATCGTTTCAGCTGATCGAAAGTGATTACTGATTTAAATAGGAATAAACAGAGGATTGTGTCTGAAAACAAAATATTCCAACTTTATTGTTAACAGCGTATATACATATAATAATAAACTACTACTACTACTAATAATAATAATAATAATAATCATTATTTATTTGTATTATTATTATTATTATTATTATTATTATTATTATTACTACCACCATTATTATTATTATCGATAATAGTGAACATCTCGGTGTATGGAGTGCTTTACTTACACACACATATAATAATAATAATAATAATAGTAATTATTATTACTATTATTACTACTACTACTACTACTACTATGGATAATAGTAAACATATCGGTGTACGTAGTGCTATACTTTCTCTACTCTCGAGTTTTGAGAATAAACCTGTCTAAGTCTGCCATGACGTATGTTACAAGCTATGTAAGGAATGCGCGTTCACGTTTGTCTCCGCTGATGGGTGTATTGCCGCGCGCACGCTGTTCTGAGCGAAGTACGTCGGACCGAAGGAAGCAATGTGGCCATATTTAGTCGCGGCGGCCGACCCCGAACATCTCACTGCAACACAAGTGATTGCCAAATGTCCAGAAAGCAACATGTTTGTCCACAGTGAACGGCTGCTGCTTCTAACTCATTCTGACGTGTTAGAGTCAAGACAGAATAACTAACATGTCTAAAATTTCAAAATTACCTCTATTGCCCATAATATTTAATTTGTTTATGTGTCAAATAATAACTCTCAAACATTTGATCTGTAATCCAATCCTTCCAGAAGTAATCCTGTTTGGCTGCTGACTGGAACAGGGACATGGAATGTGGCCAAGCAGCGGCAAATGTATGATCTTTGATATTGGGATATTTAAGACAATTTGACATGCTTTATATGATAAATCATACACTGTGTTAAAAAAAAGAAAATACGATGACACAGTGAAAATGAATGTGGGTGCTGTGCTATGGCGTTAATGACAGCTCTGAAAACAAAAGCAAATTAATTATTAATACTGTTTTATTGCCCATAGGTCTACAGAATGTTTCTTGTCTTCAACTAAGGACTCTTGAGTCCATTGTTGTTTTTGTTTAGAGGTTTTAACTGTGGAGGTGATGGTACATGGATGATAGGACCTACACCTGAATCCTGTTTCTGAATTTCAGCTCTCCCTTAAATGCCATCATCCTGGTGCTGTTACAAGACAAGCCCTCCCTGTCAGGACCCATCAAGATAGATAGTTTTTCTTTGTGTACATGTACTTCCTGTTTTATTTTGATAGTCTGTCTGTTGTCATTCTCCATGTCCTGTCAAGCTTCCGCTCATGTGATTGCTGGTCCCCAACCAAATGTCTTCCACCTGTCTCATTGTCTTCCCCTCCTAGTCTATTTAAGGAGTGTTTCCCTTCCCTTCTGTGCCAGACTGTGCTGGACCTGTACCCCTACAGGATGCTTAGAACCCTCCAGGACCTGTATGCCTACAGGATGCTTAGAACCCTCCAGGACCTGTATGCCTACATGATGCTTAGAACCCTCCAGGACCTGTTTGCCTAGAGGATGCTTAGAACCCTCCAGGACCTGTATGCCTACAGGATGCTTAGAACCCTCCAGGACCTGTTTGCCTACAGGATGCTTAGAACCCTCCAGGACCTGTACACCTAAAGGACGCTTAGAACCCTCCAGGACTTGTACACCTGAAGGACGCTTAGAACCCTCCAGGACCTGTACACCTAAAGGACGCTTAGAACCCTCCAGGACTTGTACACCTAAAGGACGCTCAGGACCCTCCAGGACCTGTACACCTAAAGGACGCTTAGAACCCTCCAGGACTTGTACACCTGAAGGACGCTTAGAACCCTCCAGGACCTGTACACCTAAAGGACGATTAGAACCCTCCAGGACCTGTACACCTAAAGGACGCTTAGAACCCTCCAGGACCTGTACACCTAAAGGACGCTTAGAACCCTCCAGGACTCGTACACCTAAAGGACGATTAGAACCCTCCAGGACCTGTACACCTAAAGGACGATTAGAACCCTCCAGGACCTGTACACCTAAAGGACGATTAGAACCCTCCAGGACCTGTACACCTAAAGGACGATTAGAACCCTCCAGGACCTGTACACCTAAAGGACGATTAGAACCCTCCAGGACCTGTACACCTAAAGGACACTTTGAACCCTCCAGGACTTGTACACCTACAGGACGCTGAGATAGACAGTAATAGATTGTGGTTGATGTGCAAACACATTTGGTAATAAATCCTTTTGTGATTCAGATTCTGTGTTGGATCATCTGAACTCTGGTTTCCCTTAAATTTAAGGGTAAATACTCAGTTTGTTTTCTGCCCTGTGACACTATCACGCAGTGTTGCAACACAACAATCACGATCAAAAAAATATTGTTCAGAAAGCTTTGCAACGTAACGTATTGTGTGTTGACACACACTATGTGATACTTGGCGCGGGTCCAACTGTGAGTGTGTGTTGCAGTGAGTTAATCTTTATTGTAAATGATTGCGCAATGGAGCAGAAGTCAGTGTGGCTAGCAGCACTGGAGCTGCACAACAACAGGACATTCCTTTAGAACGACACAGAACCATACAGCATGTCGTCCTCACAGTCAGATGAGAAGCAGTGTCATTGAAGCAAAGCAGACAGTTTGCAGGTTTCCCTGGATCATGACTGCACCGTCACCGTGGTCTTGTTTTTTGACTTACAGCTAGTATTATTTAGGCGACTGACTAGTGATAAAAGCAATTGATTAAAATCTGCATCTCTACTGTTACTAATTGGACTCCGCTCAGGATTACTGTGCTTTCTGGTCCAGAAGAGTCTGCTGAGGTCCTGACCGATGCAAACTGCTAACTGGTCTGGTGATGAAACTCCACCTGCCTGTTGTGATGCTGCGCTTCATTGACTGGTTTCTGGTCTACGGGGATCTGATGGAGATGGATTCATCTCAGGGTGGCTGTGCCTGCCACCATGGACTACTAGTATAAATACTACTACTACTGTTAGCACTGCTACTGTTAATATAACTACTACTGTTAATATAAATACTACTGCTAATACTACTACAGATTTAACTACTACTGTTAATATAACTACTACTCTTAATACTACTACTACTGTTAATATAACTACTACTCTTAATACTACTACTACTACTGTTAATACTACTACAGATTTAACTACTACTGTTAATATAACTACTACTCTTAATACTACTACTACTGTTAATATAACTACTACTGTTAATATAAATACTAATGTTAATACTACTACAGATTTAACTACTACTGTTAATATAACTACTACTCTTAATACTACTACTACTGTTAATATAACTACTACTGTTAATACTACTACTGTTAAATCTACTATACTACTACTGTTAATACTACTACCACTGCTTATACTTCTGTTAATACTACTACTACTGTTAATATAAATACTACTGTTAATACTACTACAGATTTAACTACTGCTGTTAATATAACTACTACTCTTAATACTACTACTACTGTTAATATAACTACTACTGTTAATACTACTACTGCTAATACTACTATACTACTACTGTTAATACTACTACCACTGCTTATACTTCTGTTAATACTACTACTACTGTTAATATAACTACTACTGTTAATACTACTACCACTGCTTATACTACTGTTAATACTACTACTACTACTGTTAATATACTACTGTTAATACTACTACTACTGATGTAGGCTAGTAGTAGTAGGTAAGTAATCTTTTCAGTAGTAGGTGAGTAACCTTTGCTGCAGTAGGCTAACAGTTGCAATAGCAGTAGCAGTACAGGTAGAAGTAAAGGTTGTACCTTATAATATAGAATTAAATTGCATTAGCAATTGCAGTAGTATTAGCAGTAGCTTAGCAGAGGTGGTAATACATACCGTAAGTTTATTCACAATTTTATTAAATGCATATAGCCTATTATAAATATTTGTTAAAAATTGGTAGTCTGGAAAACAAAAGAACAGAATGTGATATATATAAAATGAACATATTACATTCTTATCCCTTTAAGAAACCTCTCACTGGCAGTCAAAAGGAAACGCCAACTGCCTGCCTCCCCCACTTCATGTGACCTGTGACCTCCAGGGGTCAGCAGCCATAGAGAAGCCAGATGTCAGGAGGAGGGAGAGGTGACTTGAGAGGGTGCTCAGCCACTCAAGTTACTTTGGGCTCCAGCCCCTGTTTGTGTGTGTGTGTGTGTGTGTGTGTGTGTGTGTGTGGGGGGGGGGGGGGGGGTTCAGTGTTTTCTCTCCACTAGATGGGGATGTAACTCTTGCTCCTTATGATGTTGGTACTGATAGCTATATATTGTTGCACTTTCTTCCAACAAATGTACTTATGGTAAGTCGCTTTGGATAAAAGCGTCTGTTAAATGCCCTAAATGTAATGTTGGAACTCTGAAATTCATGAACATCCCGATCC
Source organism: Chelidonichthys spinosus (assembly GCA_029853015.1). Lineage (NCBI taxonomy): Eukaryota > Metazoa > Chordata > Actinopteri > Perciformes > Triglidae > Chelidonichthys > Chelidonichthys spinosus. The sequence goes on from CM056831.1 coordinate 13,096,448, forward strand.
TGTTCTAACCCTAACCCTAACCCTAGACCTGACCCTGTTCTCGTCAGACCCTTTTCTAGTCCTTCTCTATGTGTAAAGGGTCCTGAGATAACTGCTGTTGTGATATGGCACTATAAATAAAAATGAATTGAATTGAACATTGAATCGAAGGATTTACATAAAACCATTTGATTGTCATCTTCAGCACAAATGGCCTGCTGTTGGATGGAAGCATATTGACTCTCATCAATATGCTTCCATCCCAGCTGCATCCGTGGTAAAGTGACAGAGGGCCAGTTGAGCAGGTTTATGACCATAAACTTTGTGAAAGCTTTGTGAAAATGAAGCCAGATGATTTGCATATCATTCTCAGCCCCCCTTCCTTTGTGACTAGGGCTTTAAATCATTTTATGAATGAGGCCATGCTTACTGGGGTGAATGGCAACCTTTTAATTCTACTTGTTATTTATATATTTGCTGTCAATATTTAATGTTATTTACTTGTATTTATTAATCTGTTTGTAAAATAATACATGCAACATGTGATATATTAAAAATATAGTCACTATTGGTTGCAGACATTCCTTGTGCCCGTCTCCCCCTGTGCTCCCTCCCACTAGCGTTTTTGAATGGTATTCTTGGAGAGGGGCGGGGCTTGGCCTTATGGCATTCCAGAGGGAGGGGCCTAATGTTGGAGACCCGTGCTGCATTCATGTGATGCCGGATAAGTAGGAAATCCACGTCCAGCCTCCAGGCTCCTGGTAAACACGTTTCTCAACGAAGAAGACGGGTACTTGGTGATTAATAAACCCGGCCGAGGCCGCCGTACCGGCCCGTACTGGCCCGTACCGGCCCATGCGGGCCGCCAGTGAAAGGGTTAAAGCAGAGGTTCGCGGACCACACATGTCGGAGGAGCAGCGCACTGACTGAACTCGTTTAGATCAAACGGAGCTTCATTTCGCCGGAGACGCGCAAAACGAATGGACCTGACAGGATTAACAGGGAACAAAACAATAAAAGGTCAAAAAATAATTCCTATTCAGCTTCCACAGCAGGACATTTTACTGTCAATATGTCCACTTGAATTATTCTGAACGAATTCTAAATGGCCTGATTCAAATAATTTCTCATACGAATCCTCCTATTTATCACCTCATGGGAGAATTAATCAAATACAACGAGAGTATTTGTTTTTGAAATATTTGATTACAACAATTATATGCCTTAATCCGGTTTATTGTAAATGGTTAAAACTGTCTTTTAAAATATAATGTTTCTGTTATTTTTCTGCTCAGTGAAAGAATAATTGTTTTATAGAAATAATCGTTTCTATGGGGCCTTCACAATTTATTCAAGGCCTACCAGGCATAAATAACATTCAAATTATTTCAGAAATGCTACTTATACTTTTCACATTTTCATATTTAAATGAAAACATAATAAATGAATGTGAATGTGATGAATGGGATCATCATTGTCAATGTAGTCTGTATAAAAGAAAATAGTAAAACAGTGCAAATTAATCTCAAATTAAACTAACCATAACATAAATGTCTGTGGTTAAATGCATACATGAAAAATTGAAACATGGAAAATAAATAACTGATAGCTACAAACTCCTCTAATTGTTTTCATAATTTATGTGGAGGTATGTTTCCAGACTCTTTTATTTGAAAATGTCAAATTAACTTGAAATGCTGAAATTATAAATTAGGGTTATTCAAAAAGAACTGCATGACAGCTGCATTGTTGGACAGATCTATTATTGATGCATAATCGTTATGTGTGAATAACGGCAGCTGTCTGGTAAATACAATTATTAAGTTGAAAAAATCTAAAAACCTCATTGTAATGTCTTAATAATGCAGTTATGTGATGTTTTCCCCCCACATCTGAATCAGAGACTCGAGCCAGCTGTGGAAGAAGTAGATCCTTTACTGAAGTAAAAGTAGGGCGCGATTTAAAAAATATTCCTTTACCAGTCAAAGCTTTACTTTTTAGAGCAGCATGTGCTTAGAGTATGCTTAACATGTCAGCATGTTTTATTTTTATTGATTTATTTATTTTCACACGTTTCCAGGTAGTTATAATATTTAATATTTCATTTAAGTTAAATCAGTAGCTCTCAAATAAATGTAGTGGAGAAGAAAGTAGAATATTTCCATCTGAAATGTGATGCAGAATAAGTAAAAAGTAACATTAAAAATGCTTGTGTTTTAATAGCTCTTGAATAATTTACTTGATTAAATGCATTTTACCTTCCACTACATGCACAGAACAACTAGCTGTATATACTGTATGTGAGTAGTGGAGTTAGCTGTCCTGATCCTGATCCTGATCCACTTGTCCAAATGTCCCCGAGCGAGACACTGAACCTTGAGTTGCTCCCTGGTACTGGCTTCAAAGCTGCTGCTGATGTTAAGGATGAGTTAAATATCATGTATATGATGAGTACAGAGAAGTCATGTCTTTAATACTGAATCTATCCGTAGTGACGGACAACCAAATCTCAGATTGGGAATAAACCAGAGATTACAAATAACAATGTAAGGTTACCACATGTATATGATGAAAGGACCTGAATTTATTCTAGTGGCTGGCCACTATCATCCATCCATTCACACACTGATGGCAGAGACTGAATACAAGGAGCTATCTGCCTTCAGAATCTCAACTAATACTCATTCAACCATACTCACACACCGACGCTTTCAGGAGCAGCTTGAAGTTCATTTCAGTGCCTCAGGACACTTGGACATGCGGACTGAAGGAGCTGGTATTAAAACCTCTGATCTTCCGATTCGAGGACGACTCGCTCTTACCACAACTCTCCAAAAGTAAAGATAGGTTTGAAAGCTGAACCATAGTGTAAGGTAAGAGTATAAAGTCGGCCCTACTACCACACGATGAAAGGATCATCATCCGCTTCATACCACCATACATGTTTTATTCCTTCTTATTAACCTTCAAGCCCATGTAAACAAGTATGTAAGTGCATTATTGCAGTGCTGAGAAATAAAGGATTGTGGGGAGATTGGAAGAACTAATGAAAGGAATAATATTAGTCCTAGTGTTGATTAACATTCTGGGTAGATAGTTACTAAATAGCTATAAATTTCAATAAAGAAGATCGTCTGCTCCATCACTTCCACATCTCCATATCTGCTGTGATCTACGAGCTCCTCTCCTCCTGGGACGATGCTTAATGAAGCTGTGTCCCGTCGATGGGGTCTCATCGCTGTTGTTAACCTTAACAAACATCGGAATACACTTCTAATATCTATCCTTATTAAACATTATTAAGCACGTAGGAGTCACATAGATATATGTTTAATTTCTAAAAACAAACCTTAGTATTGCTTTTTGGATAGATACTGTAGAAGCAGGGGAGACAAAGACAAGTAGATCATTTTAAATTCCTTGGTATTTGGCTGGATTCATCTTCCCCATGTAAACCAGATTATAAAAACAGCCTGAGGAACATCGCTCCCTCCTCCCCTCCCCCACCACCTCCACCCGCCGCTCTGACCACATCACCCTGTCCTCCACCACCTCCTCCACCACCTCCACCCGCCACTCTGACCACATCACCCTGTCCTCCACCACCTCCTCCACCACCTCCACCCACCGCTCTGACCACATCACCCAGTCCTCCACCACCTCCAAACCACCTCCTCCACCACCTCCATCCACCGCTCTGACCACATCACCTTTTGGTAGATCAGAAGCTAAGGCGATGCTCAAGAAACAAATAATGAAGATTTGATTGCACAAGGTTTTTACAATCCTGCCACGGCCACAGATTACATTTTAAATTGTTTTTATTTCACAGCATATAAAGTATTCCTGGCTATTGGGATTTCAAGTAATATGAAAGAAAGTGTTTCTGAATAAAATCACCTACTCAACCCTTAATTGTAGCCTGATGATGTAAAGTAGTCCTGGGATGAGGGACTGTTCGTTCTTTATTTTAAGACCCACCGGAGGGCTTTTCGGACCTCTGATCACTTTAAGCATAATCCCCCCCCCAGGTATATAATTAATTTTAACATGAGGGAACTATCTGATTGATTCAATGAATGTCATTGGTGTGCTGAAAACTCAGTGGTAGAGTTTCTGCCCTAGATACCGAGGCACCCTGCAGCGGCCCTGGGTTCAAATCCGCCCTGCAGCCCTATCTTAAAGCATGTCGTCCCTCTCTCTCGCCCCTTTCACTCTCATACCGTTCTCCTGCAATAAAATGCCAAAAATATAACTTTAAAAAATGAATACGTTGCTGAAATGTATTTTTATACTATAATTGAAGTGTTGCTCTTTTCATGACAAAAGCTGAGGAAATTGTTGGGTGACCCACCCATAGACATGGACCCACCCGTCAACAAAGAATATTAAGATATAACCCGGAAGCTGTTTTGACCATTCAGAGCCAACGTAGACAACACACACATCCAAAATGTATACAAAGGAGCTCATCCACCTCGTCACTTAAAGCAAAGCGCTGTAGGACTATAAAGATTCGGAGCAGTCTGGGATACTGCAGCCTGTTCAAGGTCAGAAAAAAAACCTCAACTACCCTGCTAACTACTGGATGACTCCATATTTTCAACGATCCAACTGTTGCACGGCTGTTTTTATTTTTTCAAGAAGTGCGACGGTCACATCATTTCCCCCTTACCTGCTGGATGACTCCATTTATTTTCGTTTTGTGAATTTTCGCGATGATATTGAAAAAATAATTATCCCGGTAATTTATCTGCGTGGGAAATACTAGGTTTGACAGAGACCCCTCGTCTCATTCTACATACCCCGGTCCAGTAGGTGGCGGTAAGCACCCTAAGAAGTAATGGCTGCAACCCGCCATAGAAATAAACGAAGAAGAAGAAGAACAAGGAGCAGTTTAGCCGCTTGTGAGTTGACAGACTGGAGTCTGAGATCGGAACACTTCGTCCACAATGAGGACCGTTTTAATGGTTGCAGAGAAGCCGTCGCTGGCTCAGTCGATATCAAAGATCCTCTCTAAAGGTGAGTAGGCACGTGTTTCCTTGTGATATGCACCAAAGTGAGCGTTCAGGCTACTAGCAGACCAGCGGAACGTCATCATGCGCCATAACCATAACAATACTAATTAACGCTTATTTGTTAAAACAACGTACACATTTGACACGTGACACGTTAAGTAACGTTGAAGCTACAGTGGTAATTATTTGGTATAACTGTTAATTAGCAACCTGCGCTGGATTTGTAATGCCGGTTTATCTGTGAAGTTACGGTATGGGTGCTCGGAATGGCCAAAAAGTACGACGAGGATCCCATAGTACTGGGTCTTTGTAACTTCCTGTCATATGAGAGGAATTATTATTTTATTTTTCTACTGTATATTTTATTAAATATTCCCATTTATTTATCGAAGTAACCAAATCATTATCATTTTTTCTCATGTAGTATCATTTATTAGTTTAGTCATAATGTTTTCCTTTAGGGACCGTTCGGTATTTATGGACCACCGGAGGAAAATGGGGGGTTATGTCTTAATATTCTTTGTTGACCCGACTGGAGCAGATGTTCGTCATACGATGTTCTTGATGTGAAATATTAATAACTGTCCATTCGTCACAATATTTGTGATGGTGACCTATTGAGTTGATAAATTGTCGCTGTCGCTGTCATTGGGTGAAGGCAGGGTACACCCTGGACAGGTCGCCAGTCTATCACAGGGCTGACACGTAGAGACAAACAACCATTCACTCTCACATTCACACCTACAGGCAATTTAGAGTCCTCAATTAACCTATCCCCATCCTGCATGTCTTTGGACTGTGGGAGGAAGCCGGTGCTGGTGTTAAGATATTTGTGTAATAAAATACAACTCTCTTCATGTCAATTTTAATAAATGCTAGAAATCAAGATGTTCACACTGTTTATGAGAAACATGGTATGGAAGGGCATGCAATAATATCTTCATTCACAAAGTGTCGTGCAGTTGAAATTTACAATATTTACCTCTTACATACAGTTACATAAAGTGGAATTATTCAAGTAAAGTACATGGAGTACTACCTCAAATTTGTACTTGCATTAGTACAGTACAGTCTAGGTGAATCTTGGTGAATCCATTTTGACTTATCAAACGTGAGGAAATGTTGCTCGGACAAACACCATGCTGCCAGAATGATACCAGGTGATGTTCAGTTACTACGATGGGGTGTTAGCATGTGCTGGATCAGGGTAACAGGAGTGAAATGAGGCTAACGTGAGTGAAATTGGGGTGGCCTGTTCAGCTGTGCCGGGAGATGGCACATATACAAGCTATGGTGATGAGCTCAAACTCCAGAGAGTAGCTGGCTGTGGGGAAGCAGCTGGGGTTTTTCTTGAGCACCGGCATCCTCAGGGACAAGGGGATGGTCTCGAGTCCGAAAGCATTATCGAGTCCCCTGCAGGAGTGACTGGTGTGGCAGCTGGCCTCGTGGATGACCTGAGGCACTCTGTTCAAATCGATGTTCTCCCTGGTGAGAGATCACAGACAGACGTTCACGTTGTCGTTGTTATGAAGTGGTTAATGCAAGCAGCTGTAAACGTGTAATGGTTGATCATAGCATTTCTGCATGGAAAGGATTCAGCTTTCAGGCAGTCAGGCTTGTCATTTCTCCTTCAAGACACTCTTTGCCCATAAAAAAGACTATCCAAACAAGCAGCACTTCATACATGCAGCATGCTTTTTTCATGTTCTGTATTCTGCCAGCTGTTCCTACTCCAAATTACAGTTTCCCTATTCCATCCGAGATTGAATCTTATTTCATTATCGTATGAAAATAGTGAAAAATGCACATTTCCCACAAAGTAATTTGTCCAAATGTCCAAGCAACAGTGCAAAGCACAAGGAGATTCAATTTATAATGGTATGAAAGAGAACATTTAAAAACCTCCACATTTGAGAAGCTGCTGTTAGTGTAAGCAAAAGGTGTAAATAGTCCATTGTAGGTTCCCAGTTGAGAAGGTGACATTTCCATTTCTAGTTCTGTATGAACAGGAAGGTAGAAGCAGCCAATGTTTCTGTGTTCAACTAATCCATTCATCTGTGTTGACAATAGAAACTGGATGGTAAAAGAAGAGATGACGGTGTACGGTGATGAAGCGCATCAATGCCGACATGTTTTACCAAAGTTATAAAAAAGAGCATGTCATGGCTTGAATATGGCATCTAGTGTTTTCCATTGGCGATGAATCGAGTAGGACCAACGTCGACGGGGCCACATTTTCAGAAAGAAGAAATCTAAGGAACTGGACATTTCCCCTGACACACTCGACCCTTTATGGCCTCATGAATTTTGGTCTTTTTATTAATTTCTGTTTATTTCGTATATTTTCTGACGTACATCCTGATATTACACATTTTTCTTCAAAACATAAGTTGATAAAGAACTCTGCTCCTCACCCTAATGGCAAAGTTACCATAGTAACTCACTGTCACTGCTGCATGTGTGTGCATGGTGACTGAGATGAGTCTTATTAACATTGATAATTAATTACTATATCATATAGATATATAGTTTATTTCTCACTTTCACTCGGATGGGCTAAATAACTTGTCATACTGTTCTACATCTGTGATCCCTGTAACTTTAACTTTCCTACCAGTGAAGAATTATTTTTTCACTCTGTGAGAAAAGGATATTGTGGCAAAATGTCCGTTACTTGCTGGATTTACATTTTTTTTGTAAACCCCCCCGTACCTCAGATCTGAGGTGAATGTCTGCAGCAGTGATGAAGCCTGGGTACTCACACGTAGGTCCAAGTTGCGATGCTGCGCTCGTTGATGTGGCTCGGCAGGTTGACGAGCTGGCTGTAGTAGTCCTGCAAACTGTATGTACAGGAGGACTCGTCCACACACTGGCTGCCCAGCGGCATGGCCAGACACTGGTGGAGGGCCATCAGGCACAGCAGGAAGGCATGCAGTCGCTGCAAACAATGAGATTGGGAAATTGGGACACGGACACTGCATGATTGTACAGCTCACATTGACCACATTGAATGACAAATCTGTCTCCAGTGACACTGTTGTAGAATTCATCATGATAGCCTTTACCTGAGTACTTCTGTGAAACTGTCGTAAACTGACATCAAACTTCTGGTCCGATATATCATCATGTTTTCTTATTCCTTGATCAGATAGTTTGTGATTTACATCTGATTTACCGTTTGAGAACTTTCTTGTGTGTCGCTGTCGCATCATCACTATTACCGAAAAAAGTATATCCAGCCCTACTTTTGGTTTGATGGAACTTTGGCAGTTTAAAATAGATCAGGAATGGCTGATCATGATATTCCATGCTTGTATGCATGTAAATCACCTGAACAAGATTCCTTCACTTGTTTGTAAAGTTAAGCTCTCGAATTTCCAAACTTCTAATTTATCTTGTGCACAAAAGATCCATATCTTTAGATGGATACAATAATATTATAAGCAATCACAAACGGCTGTCAGTCACGAACAGTATAAATGCAGCTATCTTACCTGGAGCTCTTCCATGGCAGATGTTGAGCTGATGTTGATTGATCTGTGGTCTTCGGTGTCCTTTGGCTTGGAGTTGATCTGCGACCTGCATCTGGACCTGCCTCTATTTATGTCGTGTGTGTGTGTGTGTGTGTGTGTGTGTGTGTGTGTGTGTGTGTGTGTGTGTGTGTGTGTGTGTGTGTGTGTGTGTGTGTGTGTGTGTGTGTGTGTGTGTGTGTGTGTGTGTGTGTGTGTGTGTGTGTGTGTGTGTGTGTGTGTGTCATGTTGGTCACTCTGGTTCCCCTCATAATAGTTTTTGTCCATGTTCCGGTCATTAGCATTCAGCCTTGAGAGAATAATTTATTATTCGGAGAAAACGTCACCATGTTGCATTAGAACTGAGGGAGGACTCTCACTACCCCGCCACTTAGTGGAAAAAAGGGACCCACAACCGAGGTCTCGTGGTCCGGCCTCCACTCTGACCTCCTGTTAAGCGCCACGCCTGACTCATCACCTAGTGTGCTTTACTTTTGGAAGACATTTATTTGGACATTTTCCAGCTAATTTCAAAACTTTGAACTTTTTTTTTTTTTTTTATGTATTTTTGTTCCTATAAAGTTTAAATCACACTATATCATCTATAATATTGGTATATTGCAGGTATGGTTGGCATATATTTGTCCCATCCTGCAGATGCAGATCCTATATGTTAGACATCAGCAATATAACGTCTTTATCAAACCCATCAGTTATAACATTATATGTATTTCTGTGGACTTATAACATGTTATAACAAGAGGCCTTTTTGAATGACTACACTGACTGATTGTCATCTCATCTCTCCTGTTCTCCTTGGCCTTCAGGAAGTTGTGCAAGTCGCAAGGGACTCAACGGAGCATGTTCAGTGTACGAATACCCCGGCACCTTCCAGGGCCAAGCTGTACGTTTTAAGATGACTTCTGTTTGTGGACATGTGATGAGTCTGGATTTCATTGGTAGGTCCTGCTCACTCCAACACCTGTACCCACCTAACTTTCATCCATGTCATTTCCTTGCAGTACTTATATCCAGACTCTAGATTTGTTTTTTCTCACTTTAAGAACATGGCCCTTTTTTTTCAAGGGAAGTACAACAACTGGGACAAGGTGGACCCTGCAGAACTCTTTAGCAAAGCTCCCACAGAAAAAAAGGAGGCCAACCCCAAGCTCAACATGGTCAAGTTCCTCCAGGTAAGTGACGGTGCTCAGCTGGATATCATTGTGTCCTGCCTTGTATCTCCTTGTATCTGCCTTGTATCTGCCTTGTGTCTGTGTCTCACCCCAAGTTTCTGGTGTCATGTCAGGTTGAAGCCAGAGGCTGCGACTACGTGGTTCTGTGGTTGGACTGTGATAAAGAAGGCGAGAACATCTGTTTTGAGGTAATTCAGGTCCATTTCAACGACACCTGGTATTAACATGTAGACTGTATATGTTTTTTGGATAGCATCATCCAATTCGTGGGACATTGTGATGGAATCTCCATATGCAAATGGACCCTGAGCTAAGTCCTGCTCCTCGAACACAGACTGGCCTGTCACAGTGTAGCATCAGCCAGCTGTAACCAGAGTCTGACAGCTGTCCAGTTCTGCTCCATAGACTGTTATTTTCTTCATGTTCAGGCTGGTTTTGTGGATTTGGAGCTGGTCCTCATTAAAAAATGGGTAATAGTGGTCATTGTGACGAGGGTAACTACTCCTCTTCCCGATACTCCTTATTTATCTGGTCCTTCAACCACATTCTTATCAATTATTTTTTGTGTCTTAATCACTTACAGCGTTAGTAAAATGTGATGAGATAAAATGTGTAAGATAACGTTTATTAACGTTTATGTAGCTATAATAATTAGTACATTTATTTTTATATATATATATATAGTCAGTTATATTTCCATCTTTCTCCCATTCAGCCACTCTTTCTCTTGCGTCCCAGGTACTGGATGCCATCCAGCCGGTGATGAACAAGGGGAGGGAGCAGAGTGTTTACCGTGCCAAATTCAGCTCCATCACTGACACCGATATCTGGAACGCCATGCAACGACTGGGAGAGCCCAACCGCAATGAAGCCCTGTCAGTGGATGCGCGGCAGGAGCTGGATCTGCGGATTGGCTGTGCTTTTACTAGGTACCTTGCTTTGTGCAGCCACAGTGAGACATTTCCCTTGGAGATTTCCCTTCCTTTGGTCGTAACACCTCAAAAAATCTGATGCATGCCATGTATCCCCTATTTAAAGAAATTAGTGCATTTATATAATTTTAAGAATTGTCACAAACAAACGTAAAAACTTTGTACATCCCATATGATTGTGGGCAAAGGAAGCATTGGAACTGCTTCTCCAGAACATTTTTAACAGAGCTGACAGTTGAGTTTCTTTTGGTTGTTATGCACATTTACACAACTCTTCAAGTGCAAGCAAAGTTGCTGTGCATCAGAATGTGAAACTTCTTCTGAGCTTGTTTAATCCCCCTGGTGGTGGGTCGGCCACATAACACGTCCAAATGTCCCCTTTTGTCCCAGTTCTCCCTGTTCACACTGAGGTGGTCTCTGCTGGTGTCTCCTGGTCTCTCCTGGTTCCTCCTCTGAGACAACCTTCATTGCTTCATTGGGGAGGAACCACTCTGATTCCCCTTTCTGTCTCTGGACCTTTTACACCAACGACGTTGAGGACAAAACATGGGATCATGACAGTGTAAAAGGGGTTGCAGAGAACATTGGTAACATCTGTAGGCGTGTCGCACTATAAACCTAGAAGACTCTCCTGATCACATGCAGTGTTGTTTGCAGGTGGAAAATGTGAGGTGCACCACATTCAGACAGAGCGTTCTTTTGTAGTCTGCTGCATCTTTGTGTGGGGGTGGCAGCTTGTCATTTTTTAGGTTTGTGTAGTCAGAACTGCATTTTAAATAGAAGAAATTATGTCACATGGTTGATTCCCTGCTCCGCGATTACAACTGAAGGTAATGATGAAGGTAATCCAAGCCTGTATTTTGTTTGTCAAATATTTTCCAGGTTCCAGACCAAGTATTTCCAAGGGAAGTACGGCAATCTAGACTCCTCCTTGATCTCATTTGGACCATGCCAGACTCCAACACTGGGCTTCTGTGTGGAACGCCATGACAAGATCCAGTCCTTTAAACCAGAGACCTACTGGATCATCCAGGCAAAGGTACATCCCTGGCTCCACTCAACAATCCCTTCCTTCAGTGCTATATTGACAGTCATGCTGTGTTTTGTTCAGGTGTTCAAAGCAAAGGACAGCCCACTGACACTGGACTGGAACAGGGTGAGGGTCTTCGACAGGGATGTGGGTCAGATGTTCGTCAACCTGGCCAAGACATCCAGGGAGGCCAAGGTAAGCAAATGAATGGGGGCCGGAGCACAAAAGTGCCAGGAGCGTCGCTGGCACTGAAAGTGTGAGGAACCGATTTGATTTTGTAGAGATTATTAGTTTTCAGCTTCGCAATCACATTTTAGAGGATCTTTTGGAGCATGAAACAAAAATAACTAGTGCTTCAGAACTAAATACCATAGTTCTGGTGTGATTGGGGTCGGGCGTGGTGGGATCATTGGGCCTCATTCACCAATATAATCAAAGCGTTTTCCTGGAATGAAAATGGAAATGCACATTTGTGTTTCTGCTTGTACCCCAACATGCCGTTTTATTATTTTTTAATAACCATTTGTCTGCAGTATGCATTGTTTTATGAGTTACGGAAATTGATGATAAATGGATATCAGTTATTATATCTTCATGTCAAGTCCGTCAACTCATTAATGATGTAAATAGTCCAGTGTTGGTCAGACTATAATCCTGATGAAGATTTAGGGAATCTTGATGCAATAGACTTTTGTACCTAATTACCAAATATTAAGGAAAGATTGTCCAAAAACTGATGGGATGGATTGACCCTAGGGCCAGCAGTGGAGCTCCCCTTGGTTGACCTCTGATGAAGCTGTGTCATCCCTCTGTTCATCCAGGTGGAGTCGGTGAGTAAGAAAGAGAAGGCCAAGCAGAGGCCCCAGGCCTTGAACACAGTGGAGATGTTGAGAGTGGCAAGCTCCTCCTTAGGTATGTTCATGTGTTCCTGTTCATGTAACATTAGTTCTCCTTGAGGCAATGACATGAATAGCTTGGACTTTGAGTTTTGTAGTAGTGTGTAGATATGCTACCATTGGTCAGTGTCCGGGCAATGCTGATGTTCAGGATGCCTTTGTTTGGATTAGGGCTGCAGCTATTGATTATTGTTATTGTCAATGTGCTGATTGTTTTCCTCGCATAATTGTTTGGTCTAAGAAAGTAGTGAAAACCCCATATCACAATTGTGTTGTGATATGATCCAAAATATGCAAATCTACCAAGGGATTGAGCAGTTTTGTTTTAATTTTTGTTATGGCGGGCTGTTACATCATGCCCCCTCTGGTTCCTGGAGACACCAAAGCTCTTCATAAGCGATGCGATCGAGGCGTCTTCTTTCCGTAATTATGGCAGAAACTCGCCTTGTAATAAACTACAGTGTTTGTGTTCATGGTAATAAAGCAACATGGCAGCCAGTGGTTCATTGATGGGTTTTCATGGTGGACAACAAGGGAGTTCTATGACTTAGAGGAAGAATAGTCCGGCTCTGGAAACCAACACAATACGTGTTAGCAGAATCAACCAATCAACAACCTTTAAATTAAATCAGACTTTCCATTTACTATATAGGAGGTGCAGTTTCGTTAGATTTGGACAGGAATAGTCCCTCTATGGTTTATACTGCGGTTCAAAGTCAATGCCCTATAAATACTATCTGTCTAAAGAGTTTGGGAAGATGCAACTCAAAAACTTCCAGTTTTGTCACAATGCAGAAAAGAAGAGAAAAACATGTGGCATCTTTTGATATTTCAGGTATGGGTCCCCAGCATACCATGCAGATTGCAGAGCGCCTATATACACAGGGCTACATCAGTTACCCACGTACCGAGACCACCCACTACCCAGAAAACTTTGACCTGAAGGGGACGCTGAAGCAACAGGCCAACAATCCTCTCTGGGCTCAAGAGGTGAGCACCACTGAGTGACCAACTCTTTATTCCCTCAGAAACGTAGATCATCGCCAAAACATAAAGTTCCTCCTGCCCTGATCCATTCAAGGCCAGCAGTGTGTGCACACAGGAACTGCTTGATTGTATTTCTGCTGACAGGCAGGCACTTTGATTATGATGCTTGAATGTGGATCCACGTATCTCTTCATCAGGTGAAGGCTCTGCTGGCAACTGGATTAAACCGACCCAGGAAAGGAAGTGATGCTGGAGATCATCCTCCTATCACTCCCATGCGTGCTGCCTCAGAGGGGGAACTGGGTGAGCCATTTAACGAATCAGATAATGGATAATAGATCATTCACAATACTAATTTTAATGTATATGATGTACAATGACGGACACGATTTTCTTTGAAATTGTCCCTATGAAAACTCGACAATGAGTGGAATTTAAAAAATCTATATGAATCTCCTTTCATATGATATGACATCGTAGACATGAGTTTATGGTCTCAATGACTAGTTTCAAGTCTTTTTCAATCCAGCATGATGTTCATTTAGTTAATTATGGTCCATTTAGAGTCAAAAAGACCATAAAGCAGGGGATGCTTTAGGGGCGGGGCTACCTGCTGATTGACAGGTCGCTACAACGCTACCAATCCAGTAAGATGCTAAGACTTTAACACCTTTTCAAGTATTAAGCTAACTTTGTTAGCAGCTTCACACCAGAATCCAGATGGATCCGGATCCAATATGCTGCTCGGGGTGCCACTCTGCCGCTTGTGTTCATCAGATCCACCCTGTCCACAAACCAATGGGTGCTGTCACCGTGACAACATCCACTTCATATAGACAGTCTGTGCAGTAGCCTCTAACCCAGGTTATTCCTCTTCTGCTGTTCACAGGAAGTGATGGCTGGCGGCTATATGACTACATCACACGGCATTTCATTGCCACAGTCAGTCAGGACTGCAAGTACCTACAGACCACCATAGACTTCAACATTGGCACAGAGGCCTTCTCATGTAGTGGCAAAACCCTTATCTCAGCAGGTAAAGCGGCTCACACATTCATCTGCTTCTTGAATACCAAACTCTTTCTCTGTGAGCCAACTCTTTTGAACCTTGTGGGAGAGGGATGGAGACGTTAAAGTAGTTTACTTTTAAATAACTGCTAAGGTTTTGAATGAACATTACTTAAGTCTTAACTGGCAAAGACAATAAATGATCCAGTAGTCACTAAGAAGTTAGGAAGGGTTATGAACTGCTGGTGCTCAGTGCAGATTGTGTTCCCAGGGTACACGGAAGTGATGCCCTGGCAGGGCATCCCTCTGGAAGAGGCCATGCCAGCTTGTGAACGTGGAGACACTTTCACCGTTGACGAGATCAAGCTGGTGGAAAAGCAGACCTGTCCCCCAGACTACCTGACGGAGGCTGAACTCATCACCCTAATGGAGAAACACGGCGTTGGTATACTTCAGCACTGCCTGATTCAAATAATGTATGAAATGTTTGCAAGCAATGGAAGCAGTCTGTGTATAGAGTTGGCCTCAAGCTAAAATTTTAATCTGGGTACATAATGTTTACATGAGGTCGATCACGTCTGTTTACAAATGTAAAACCTGAAGGAAAAAAATCCTCTCGTCTTACACACTGATGTGTGCGCACGGTGAGTTACAGTGAGTAACTATAGTTAAGTGCATGGTGAGTTACTATGGTTACGTGAACAGTGAGTTACAGTGAGTAACTATGGTTACGTGAACAGTGAGTTACTATGGTTATGTGCATGGTAGGAGCAATTCTAGGATCAGAGCTTTAGGGGTCCACTAAAAAATTCCCCTTTTTAATAAAACAAACAAAAAAAAAGTACTACAAATAAAACTGTATTAAAATGAAAACATTATGAGTTATAATGGGTGTGAATGGGGCAGATGGGAGAGAGAATTAAAGCACCCCTAAAAACGGGCTAGATACACCTTATGGTGCACGGTGAGTTACAGTGAATAACTATGGTTGCATGCACGGTGAGCAACTGGTCTTTATGAGGCACTACGTCTTTTAGAAGACCTGCATGACATCATTCATCTGCCAAGTGATAATACTAAAAAACAACCCGTTTGTCCTCCACCCTCCAGGTACTGATGCCAGTATCCCCGTCCACATCAACAACATCTGTCAGAGGAACTATGTGACGGTAGAGCATGGACGCAAGTTGAAGCCAACCAACCTGGGCATTGTCCTGGTACATGGCTACTACAAGACAGGTCCTTCCCCTTATATTATTGCTGCTTCTCTGCGTGTGTGTGGGATTTGCAGCTGTGCATTGACTGCAGTTTTTTCATTGCTGAATGCTGACAGTCTCCAATAATCATGTCTTTGGGACATGGGACCTGATAGAAAGGTCCAGTTCATTAAAATTGATGAGCCACATTATTAATGAGAATAAAAATGTGTGCTTGACTGTGTGTGTGTGTGCTTTGCAGATGCAGAGCTGGTGTTGCCCACTATACGCAGCGCTGTGGAGAAGCAGCTGAACCTGATCTCTCTGGGAAAAGCAAACTACCAGCAGGTCCTGCAGCACACGCTGGACATCTTCAAGAGGAAGTTTCACTACTTTGTGGATTCCATCACCAGTAAGTTCAAGGGATTGTCTGCAAAAAAGGTGTCCAAGTGATGCAGTTTCACGGTTGAATAAACCAATGGAAAGATTATTTTGACACGTTACAGTTTGGTTCAATGCGATGCACCTCCAGCCCCATAGACTCGTCTCTTGTGTGTTTACAGGCATGGATGAGTTGATGGAGGTGTCCTTTTCCCCCATTGCTGCCAGTGGGAAACCCCTCTCCCGCTGTGGCAAGTGCCACCGCTTCATGAAGTACATCCAGGTCAGCACAGTCAAAACATAATTTGAAGGAAGTATGATTGCCGCTTTCAAAATGCACATATGAACAACACTCTTCACAGCGTGAGAACTTCTTCTGTAGGTATGAACATAGATGCTTGGAGACTCCAGCCATTATCGGTTTATCACCAGTCCACTGTGTCAGTTGATTTGGGTTCTATATTGTTGTTTGCTGTTATGTCTTCACCAGAGGGCTATTGCACTAAACCCAGATAAGGGGTTAATAATCCCTAATAATACTAATAACAATACTAATACCAATAAGGTCCAAGAGGCCTTTTTGTTGATGGAAGCCCAGAGGAGTACAGCCAATTTTGCAAGGGGGCCGTGTTAAAACTTGGACAGGCCCTTTGCTGAGACACTGTGACCTCAACTATCAGTGACACCATGTTTCTGGATTGTTAGCCTGATTGCCAAAAGTAAAATGTCACTAAATCAAGTAACTGGCCAAAAGAGAATAAAACGCATTGTTTTTTTTCTGGAACTGAGGATGGTTGTTGCTAAGGTGTGACCTGTACCGCTTCCTTCTCATCTCCGTTGTACAGAAAATGGTGGTAAAGACAAAGTTGATGAGCTAAAGCATGAACATAAGATAAAGATGAGACAATTTACTTGAGTCCACCCTCGAATCCGTAGTACATTTTCAGTTCCACTGTGTTGTAACACGGAAGTTTTCAGTCCAGCAAGGTACCATTGATATTCCGTTCTGGACCACGTGATGTCTGGCTTTTGTTCTCTGGCCTTCTAAGTTCAGCTTTAAAATGCTGACGCTGATGTGCTCCCTTTATTAGCATTTCCACGTGACGTCAGAAGCACTTTGACATTCATGAATAAATCATGAGGCTGCAGATCTTTTGGATATTGTCTCTGAATATTTGCATAGTCTGTTGCGTTACTGTTAAGTGATGTGATTGCTGGAAACCACAAGGTAACCCTTGGATGAAGTACTCTGGGAGCGATGTAAGTTCAAGAACTCACGTGTTCAAATTGTTCCACGTGCACTGAGATTGTCCATTTTTGCCTCATTAGTTTCAAGGAATTTTGTCAGTCTGCCATGAAAGTTTATGTTATGTTGTGTTATGTTATATTATATTTCAATCGCCATCGGGAGAATATATTTGCCTTGTGTCCAGACTGCAGGGGACACTTGGTGAATAATCCTTCTATCACATGTGATCCTAATGTACAGGCCAAGCCCAGCAGGCTGCACTGCTCCCACTGTGACGAGACCTACAGTCTTCCCCAGAACGGAGCTATCAAACTGTACAAGGAGCTCCGCTGTCCGCTGGATGACTTTGAGCTTGTGTTGTGGACTTCTGGGGCCCGGGGCAAGAGCTACCCTCTGTGCCCGTACTGCTTCAGCAACCCGCCCTTCAGGGACATGAAGAAAGGTAGGACCCACTTCCACTACACTCATGTGGAGGTGAGATAGTGGCCAATTAACCAATGCATTGAGACCCTGATAACAGACTTGACCTTTAAGGTTTGATTTCAGGCTGTCTGCAAAGTATTGGGACAAAATTAAATGAAGCACAAAGTGATGTACTTTAGGAACAGTAGGTGTTAATATTTCATGCCCCGTTTCCTCTCTCCAGTTATTGAGGGCTTTTTTGTATTTTTTAGACTTTCACTTGTTTTATTATATCAATTCCTTTTCATTCCCCATCGAGGTGCTTCGTGTATTAAGAATGTTATATGATGAAGATTATAAAATAATTACAATATTTTTAATAATAGCAAGTGGAGCTGAATCAAAGCCAAATTGATATATATTTTTAAAATAATTTAATGAGCTCTTAGAAAGGAAACCTCAACAAAAGCTACTGAGCTTTCCCCTCGCTACAGAGTGAGGTCGTTACAATGTAGAAGTTGTGATAATTAATAATTGATTGATATCAAAGTGAGTCAGGACATTAACGACTATGAAAAATAAACCTATGAATTACTGCACACTTAAATTGGATAAAATTATGAAGTGGTGCAATTTGCAAGTTGTAATTCTAGTTGCTGCTGTATCTTTCTGCTTTCCACAGGTATGGGATGCAATGAATGTACCCATCCGTCGTGTATGCACTCACTCAACTCTTTGGGCATTGGACAATGTGTGGAGTGTGATAGTGGGGTTTTGGTCCTGGATTCCACGTCTGGACCAAAATGGAGGATGGCTTGTAATAAATGCAATGTGGTGGTGCACTTCTTTGAACATGCACACAGAGTGCAGGTAAGAAAACGCTCCTACATCTTGGCCCAGTGTCGGGTACAATGTCTAACTGGGCTTTACTGGCCCACAACTGCAAACACACTTAGTGTTTTAGATACCCTGATGTTTGCAGGTTTCAAAGATATGAGCAACTCATGTTTCCTTCAAACAGAGATGATGTATCAATACGTTACATCGTGATGCCAGTGCTGCTTTAATTGTAAAATGTTTATCCGACTGCTAAACCAGGGTTTCTCTCATGTGCAACAAGGGTGTGGGTGTGGGGAGTGATTTGAACTCACCACACCGTGTGCAACTCTCATCCTTGTTTATTCAGAAAGGTTTTATCATTTCATGTTTTAATAATCCTCTATGCTGCCTCGGTGCTCTGTTCCCTCAGGTTGCTCAGGACAGCTGCGATGCCTGCGACGCCTCTCTGGTCGCGGTGGATTTCAACAAGACTCGCACTCCGCTTCCTGCCGGTGAGACCCAGCACACTGGTTGTGTCTTCTGTGATCCAGTCTTCCAGGATCTGGTGGAGCTCAAACATGCCACCATGAGGTACCGGGGTGGGGGTGCAAGACGAGGTGGACGAGGACGCGGCAGGGGACGCCGTGGCGCTCCTAAAAAACCGAAAGACAAAATGGCCGCTTTGGCAGCTTACTTTGTGTAGTGTCTGTGCAAAGTGAGTTCTGTTGTTTGCTTGACACACAGGTGATGAAGGTGTATATGTAAGTAAATGGACTTCTGCTTTTCTGTATATTTCATTACTTTGAAGTAAAAATGGATTAAAAAGGTTTACTGTAAGTGTATACTTCATTAAAAAAAGAGTTCATACATACAGGATGTTTAAAATATTATTCTCATGGAAGAATAATAGAACATTTTAAGTTGAACTTTGAGGCAGGTATGACCATATATGTAAATCTGCTAGATTACATAGTTGCATGTCTGCGACCAGCACAAGATTAGCTACGTTTTCACCAAAAATGATGTATGAAGAATCAAAATTGTGGCATTGGGAGCGAGTTGGAAATACTGTATATATTTTTCTCTGTTATTTTTTACAACTCCTCCCACATTCGTGATGATGTCATCCACTCTGGCTCTCAACATTCTGTGCAATACACACTTATTATAAAATCTCAAATGGTCTGAAACCGTCACCAAACTTCAAATGCACCATCAAAATGAATGTTTAGCCCAATCAAGTCCCATGTCTTGTGAACTGTTTCAACGTTCTCAAACTCAGCGCTGTGAGAGGAGAAGCTCACCGAAAATCCACAAGGAAGATGGAGATGGAGATGCATACTCAACGGTGTGCTTTTCACAAGGCTTACAGCCTGTTAGTTGGTGCCCATCCCAGGATGACCAATACTAGGTAAACTGCATTGAGTTACATAGGCCACATGCCCTGTGTGTCCATCCATTGTTTCCTGTTAAAATACAAAGGAACTGTATTTGAGGATCATTGGCCAAGAGATTCCAGTTAGGAAACGTACATTTATGGGGCTTTTTTTTTTTTGGGGGGGGGGGGGGGGGCAGCTTTATCCTGAGCTTCCTGTAAGAATGCAATTTATGGGGCTTTTATTCATGACATATACAGTGAGTAATAATATAAGACCACTGAATCATAGTCCGAAATTACATTCCATCTCAAAACCTCACAACATTGGAATGGCATATCAACTTGGCAAGTTGAAAGTGCTGCTTCAACATACATGCAGGACATAAATGCATCAATTATATACCCAAACAAGGGATATGCGCCAAAATTCGGAAGTACAAATAGGGCGGGAAAGAAAATGCATGAACCACAGATCTCTGGACTAACCTCAAAATGGTAAAACAGTGACTCTGAATTTGAAATTGATGAAACAATTCAAACAGATGTCTCAGCTAATAATCAATTAAGAGTGATGTTCTCATACAAACTGCCATTGTTGATGTGGCCAACAATGGCAATCAATTGATGTCGACGGATGTCACTGTAAGTAGGTAAACAAAGGCTCTTTTAGAACTGGTAAACCTAGGAATGTAGAAACAACCGTGTGAACTATTAAAAAATAGAATACACATTAAACCACATCGAAGCTCATTTTCCCCACCCATGTATCTATGGCGTGATCATCCTTTACGGGAGGGTTTCACATCATTTGAGATCCTCGTCCATCAAAATACTGGTGTGGCCCTTTAAATCCAGGAGGGACGTGTGTTACAGGAAAGTGGTCCGTGTTGAGTCAAAGCTATGGCAGCTCTGTCGGCGGTGTTACTAGCATAGACCCGGTTACCACCCTCACGTCTACCGGCGCAGGTTTGTGGGTTTCTACTTTATCTGCCAATGTATTTGTGTTAGCTTGTTTCACTCGTCTGTCTGTCTGTCTCTCCGTGGCACTTCCGGCGTAACGTTACTATGCTAACAAATTGTCCCAGTTTAGCGGCAGCTAACAAGAAGAAACGGAACTCCTCCGGAACGAATCCACCCAGTGATTTTACCGATGTGATACTTCTGAATACCAGTGTGACGTTAATGTTTTAACTTTGAGATGGGAAAATTACGTTACATACGTTCATTTTCAACACTTTAAATCACGCTTTGTTTACGTTTCTGATTTGTTCAAATCAGTCGACGATAAATTGAGTAAAACGGCCCAGATCGCGCTTACTTCCGGTTATCAAAATAAGATGTTAACGGTTTATACAAAATACATATATGGAAAGTAGATTAACTTGATTCAGTTAAATTCTGTTTATATAGCACAAATCACAATTCACCTCAGTGGGCTTTACAGTCTGTACAGTGTATGATATCCTCTGTCCCGGGACCCTCCGGTGACGAAGGGAAAACTCCTAAAATATGCTATCGAGAAGTAGAGAAGTAAAAAAATATACCCCCCCCCCCCCCTTTTTTTTTAAATACAGGATACGGAAATACATTTAAATTAGTTTTTTCAGTTTATGATCCATGATCATCTTATTTAATATTATTTGATTGTTTGACAACAAAACAATGCGTCTTATCTGTGGAGCAATATAAATACTTGAACAATTTTAAGATTTTAAACCCTATTTGATGAGGATCCTCTACTAGGATGGACAGAAGTACAATAGATGTCATGTGTACAGAATAAACAAACAAACAAAACAAAATGGATAAGCCTAATCCCAGTATACAAATACCACAAAATACTGAGGGCCATGACTTCTTTGATTTTTGTGTTACTGGAAAAAATAATACTGTTTCTATAATGACACAAAACCAATCATTGTTACTGTGATAGCGACAGCAAGTGAATTAACATTTCATTCTGTGATGTGTAAACAGCATTTATTTTCTACTATGCACGTAGAGTGAAATATGAATCCTGCTTTTTCTGCCCCTTAAGTCTCTACTTGTGACCCGTGAGCTTTGACCCCTGTTCACCTGAGAGTTTATTGGATGATGGAGGAGGAGCAGGCCAGGTGCTTCCTGGGGAAGTTTGTGGAGGAGTTCCCAGCTGCTCTGGAGGAAGGCAGTCGGCTGCCTGTGAGCCTCCTAAGCCACAAAGTCACCCTGGAGGAGCTGCATGGAGAGAGCCTGGAGCTGGGGCTGAGGCTGCTGGTTTCCAGGTCTGGGCTGGACAAGTACACACAATGGCTTTTATCATATGCAAGCCCATTACAGTCCACAATAAAAACCAAACCACATGAGACGGATTCATACTCATCAAAACAGAGGAAAACAATTGCATTTTCACTATCATATGTAATATATCACACGTGTCACAAAGTGTCTGTGCTAGTTGCTGCGTGCGTGCATTCTTCAAATTCCGTGCAGCTCTGCTCTTGCCCTGCTCATCCACTATGCATAGTTGGCTTTGCCTTTGACACTGCAGGGTGCAGAATAATAGCCGCTGACACACTTTATTAACATGAAACTAGAATTCAAACAATACAATAACATTCCTTATGAATTAATTGGATCTCAAACAAGAAAAGTGTTATGTGATTTTAAAGCCTTCCCAAATTCTTCCTATTTTATAACGCCTGACTGCAAAGAAAGTAAAGATGGAGAGCTATGTGAATTATTATTATTATTATTATTATTATTATTAGACAATGGCTGTTTCCCTCCCTTTGGTGGTTCAGATTTAAACTCTTGCTGTACATTCATCAGACATCAATCACTTCAAACTTGTGCTGTTATGAAAATGAAGCTATTGTGATTTGTAAAGTCAGTGTTTGAAAGAGGCTTATGAACATGTTTTACATGACATCAGCCCAAATACACACATGCTAGAAAGTCCCAGAAAGAGGCCCATCCTTTTTACCCTTATAAACTCTGAGCTCTTTAGTCTCCTGTCTTTCCTTGCACTGATGAGCTTTGGACAGCTTTGAGCTTCGCTACACTTGGAGAAGCAACAAAATGTGTGAGTCTTCGGTCCCCAAAGAATCTTTGGCTTGTGTGTGCTCTCTTCCGCTCACTTTTTTTTCTTCAGAAGTATTCATATCCTGTCGGTAGGAACACCATTGTTCTCGCCACTTCCTGTTTCCTGAATGTGTTTCTGCCTGTCTCTGTTGGTTCAGGGGTGCTCCTGCAGGCCTCAGTGCCCTCCTCTGCCAGGCAGCGCTGTCCCAGCTGCTGCAGAATGACCTTTCACCTTTCCACTGTCCACCGGAAGCTGAGGATAACCAGGAAGAGGAACAGCAAGTCGTCTGTAGGTCTTTTAATGTCTACCCATTATAGCACCCATTGAAGCTGTATTTTGTGGTGCTTTATATTGCTTGTGCTACACTGAGGGGTGTACCTAATCTTTAGTCCACTCTTATTGATAAATGGGAGGTTTGTAGGTGGGATAAAACATCAGCAGCAGTACATCTCATTTGCCACTTGGAGGCAGTGTGGAGACATTGTGAAGACTTCAATCGCATATTAATATCATCTTTCATCTTTTAATATATCTTTTAGTCCAATATTCACTGTCCTTTTTGCTCTGGTTTGGTCTCCAGCAACCCCTGAGAAACATATCTAGCTCTTTAGCATCCACTATGTTCACCAGCCGGTCTATAACTTGGCCTGTCTGCGGTTGGGTGCTGAATAGGTAGGTACAGTTGTTTATTAGGGGTGAAAACAAAGTTGAGAGTGAACGACAATATTAAATATGTCGTAGAGGCCAGAGGAAGTGCACAGTTGGTGACCCTTTCCTGTTATACACAGGCATTGGATCCGTGTTGGAGTTCCAGCTACAGTCTAAAAAAAGACAAGTCTGTTATGAGCAGCCTTTCTTCATCTTCATTCTATCCTTTTTATCTCTAACACCATCAGTGCTTCAGACAGAGGCAGTCCAACGTCTCTTCCTCAACAAGCTGATAGATGTGACCCAGACGTGGCATGAAAACCTCCCCAAGCTCCCCCCCTCCCCCACGCTGTTCCTCCGCTCCTCTGCTCATGCCATCAAGAACACGAGGAGGAAGATGGAAGACAAACACTTGGCCCTGGCTGACTTCAACCAGCTCTTTGGAATCCAGGTACAAGACTTTCACTGCAATAACATTGTTTTCTTGTCAAAACCCCTCAGTCTTTGACATCTTCCTTTTCCTCTGTATCCGTGGTCCAGAGTGAAGTGGACTGTGCCTACTATGCTGTGTTTGATGGCCATGGAGGGGTGGACGCTGCCACCTACGCTGCCACTCATCTCCATGTTGCTCTGAGTAAACAGGAGACACTGCAGAGTGACCCCGCCACAGCCTTCAAAACCGCCTTCAAAATCACGGATGACATGTTCAGGGGCAAAGCCAAGAGAGAGGTACTGAAGGAACATTCAGGTTTCAGCTGACACATGCATGCATCACCACACTCATCGGCCTCACCATTATACGTTGTAATGGTTGTAATGGTCGTATGCTTGAATTTTAAAATGGAATAACAAAATAAATATTTTGTTTAGCTTTTACTTTTTTTATTGTAAAAGATTTGGTGAGGGTATGGAAAGGGACAATTGAAATATTGTTTTCCAGCATTTATTTGCTCCTTTTGCAACAACGCATTTTATTGTTTTCCTTAAAAATCGTACAGATATATGAATTTGACCTCGCAGTATGTATACACTACTAGTCGAGAGACTTTTACAATTTACAGGCTCACATCTAATCTATAGCTATCAATCGATAGAGATGATTGATAGACAGCGATCTCGATCAAGAGATCAACAGAGAGAGGTCTCAAATTAGAAATCAATAGAGAGATGGATGGAGAGAGCTCAGTCAAACAGAGTATTTCCAGTAGGTTGACAACACGTCAGATGATCTCCTGTCATGTGCTACATACATGTGTGAAAGGCCAGCACCAGACGTGTTCACACCTCATCCTCTAGACCAGGGGTTCTCACACTTTTTGGGGCCAGGGACCTTTTTCTAGTTTTCCTAGGACCCCCTCATAACCGTAACACAGATTAAGCATATGCTTACTACTTACTACTTACTGTACTCTTAGATGCCGTTGGAACTACGTGTATTCTAAGATTTTTCAACCTAAATGCTTCAGATTTGTTTCATAGTGATAAATAGAAAATCATTTCAATTTTAATCATGTTAAAACTACATATACTTTTAAACAGAGGGTTATTTTATTCAGATTGCATTTGGACTCAGCTGTTCTTTCACCATTTCAACAAACACTTGGCCAGGTTTCGTGGTCCTGGTAGTCTTTCCAAAAAACACGAGAGAGGGATGCTCCTCTGTATTCGGGATGGAGAACCTCTGCTCTAGACGTTGTCCAGAGAAACCCAGACTGATGGATCATCTGTGTGTTGTTAGCGTCTGCGGAGTGGCACTACCGGGGTGGTGGTGCTGATCCAGGGACCGGAGCTGACTGTGGCCTGGCTGGGAGACTCCCAAGCAATGTTGGTCAGAAAGGGACAAGCTGTGACACTGATGGACCCCCATAAACCAGACAGAGAGGTACCACACACACACACACACACGCACACACACACATTGATGTTTAGTTATTCTCTGTGTTGCTGTGTGCCATGTAAGGGAACATAAAATGTGTTTTTAAAGCTTTTAAAGATGCTGAAATCGTTTAGGGCTCTGTAAACGTGTTACTGAATTTAGTGAATTGAGAAAAATTAGTGAATGATGAGATAAATCCCTTATTGTCTAGAATGCCGTATTTCTTCATCACCCTGGGGGTCAATGGGATGAGTTTTTAAGTTAAAATGCTGCTAACAGTGAAGAAGATGACAACATCCTCTCTTTTTTCCCCTCCACTGTCCAGGATGAGAAGCAGAGGATTGAGGATCTTGGTGGATGTATCACCTTTATGGGCTGCTGGCGTGTTAATGGCACCTATGCTGTATCCAGAGCTATAGGTAAGTCGATCACAATCAACAAGAACAGAGAAAAAATGGATATGTGTGCTATCCCCATTTTCATTTAGAGCTTAAACATATGGAATGCCATCTTCCAATCAGAAGATCAGCCATGCCCGACTTCTCCAGTCAACAGGTTGAAGTGTGCTTAGGCAAGATATTGAGGTGGCACTTTGCATGGCAGCCACATCAGTGTTTGTGTGCATGGCTGAATGCCAACATAAAGGGAAAGTGCTTTGAGTGGTGGGACGACTAGAAAAGTGCTTTCTGAAGGTCCACTAACCATTTTCCGTCCCTTGACCAGGTGACTTTGACCAGAAGCCCTATGTCTCTGGAGATGCTGACTGCTTGACAACCCAGCTGCTTGGGGATGAGGACTACGTGCTTCTGGCGTGCGATGGCTTCTTTGATGCAGTCAAACCTTCAGAGGTCCCACAGCTGGTCCTGGATGCACTCCAACAGCCACGTGACCTGGAGGGCGGGGGAGATGCTCCGCCGGAACCGTCAGTGGACACTGTTGGACTGAGAGTTGCTCAACATTTGGTAGGTTACGCTAAAGCAGCTGGATCGAGTGATAACATCACGGTCGTGGTGGTGTTCCTGCGTCCTCATGAGCAGCTGCTGGCTCAAAACTACCCCACAGGAAGTGCAGAAAACACACCAAAGCAGTGAAAATGTTGCTGCTCAGACATCAGCGTGCCAAGCTACTTCTCAGCATATTTTTGTCCGGAGAAGCTGTCAGACATCCTGCAGACTAACGACGCTCAGTAATAAGAACTAACTATACGCCTTAATACAACAGGGTTTAGTCCTAAACAAGATAGTATGAAAAGGTTTGTGACATGATGCAGGGCGAGATTAACGCAGGTTCCCAGAGTCCCAAGACATGTTCCTCAAAGCCGGAAACGATCAAAGCCAGCGATCCTACGTTGGAAGACTATCTACCCCAGGTTTGCTGGGTGTTAATTGCTTCGTTTAAGGATGTGCACCATGTGAGCATCATATCATTCTTTGTGCATGTATGTGCATGTGCAGTCCGTTCTCACTGTCAATGCATCAAACAAGCAGCTTGATCAGTGCTCTTCGGCGCTAGCTGTTATTTTGTGCGTTGGAGTGAGGACATGTGTGACTTTTCAAAAGTATTAGTTTCAGCATCAGCACCTGAAGGTCTCATGTGATATTGGCTCTTTAAAAAAGGTCACTGTTCTTTATGGGAAGTAAGTTCTCAGTGGAAATATTTTCCGCATGTCTCTTTTAAAAGAAAAAGGTCAGCATTTCAAACATTTAAGCTTTGTAACTGTTACATCTCATTTGACTCTGATGGAAAAATGTATAACTGAAACAAATGTGTGATTATGAAATGAAAGTTGTTGTTTTTTCCAAAAAAAAAAAAAAAAAATGTGCCAAGTTACAGACGTCTCTTTCTGTTAAAGCGATGGAGTAAAATGCACCCTAGGGTAATTTCAAAATTCAAAACTCTCATGTGAAACTCGCATCACGGAGTTAAATAAACTCCTGGTGTACTTACAAACTTCCAAATGCCTCGTTTTGTGAGTACAGACCCTGTGTGTACTACTGCAGAAGTTTGGTAACATTCCATGCATTATTAGTGGGGTAATTTACGAGATACCGGTATAAACACTGTACTAAGCCATTCAGCTGATAGCCCTATCTTGACCAATGTTGAGCATCGCTAAAAATGCTTCTGAGGGGGTATTTGGCTGGATGTCATGGTGGAAATGACCTAGGGTGCATTTTACTCCGAACCATCGCTTTAAGGGGAGGAGTTTGGTGACAGGTCAGTTGACACCACATCAATGCAGATCGTTTTCTGTCTTTATACGCTATATTTTTGTCAGTATTAAGTTCTCATCATATCCTATTTCATCCATGGGTTCTCTGGCTCATCTGTATTAAATGTAGTTTTTAAGTGTATGTCTTTAAGATCATTCAAAATAAGTTTCACTATTTCAGTTCCTGCAGTGAAATTGGATTCACACTAATTTAAGTGTCTTCTACTGTGCCTTTACTTGTCATGATGATAAATGCCTGTTATTTACCACGTGGGAAATTCAATCCTTATGGGGGCTAAACTGCCTGTCAGCCTTCAAGAACTGACGTCGGTCCATCTTTAATGCCAATCTTTATGACCATAAAAGTATAAGTCGGTAATTTTTAAGTAGAGAAAACTGATGTAGGTGTTTTTGAATCGCTGGAATGCAGTAAATGCAATATTGCAGATAGATCTGTTATTTCTAGGCTTCATCCGGGAAAAACAAACTGACGGTGAGGTTGAAAATAGGATATTAAATAATCCTGTAGATTCCCCTCAGACTTGCATCTTAAGAACAAACATTTAATTGTAAAGTTTCAGGAACTAAAGGACCTGGTTCTGTGCAATGATTTGAGTTTAATTCAAACAAAATGTTTTTTTGTTGGAATTATTTTTTGTGGAGAAAAATAAAATGTACTCCCCCATATATTATGCAGTATGAGGTGTATGTTAATAATTAAAAACTCATAAAGGCTATGAAGTCTTTGGGCCTCATTCACCAAGTGTTCTTAAGAAGAATCTCCTTCTTAAAACCCACTGATGCAGTTTTCACCAAGGTTCAGACATTCACCAAAGTTTTCTTCTGTTGGATTTATTCATCAGTAAGAACATATTCTACGCCTCACTCAAGAGCACACTTGCACACATTTGAGTGATGACATGTTTGTGCAAAAGAATTGGTTATTGCATTTTCAATTCTACATTTTTGTTGGGCTTTAATTTACAGTTGTATAATGTATAATCTTGTTAAATTATTATTTGCATAATATTACAAAACATTATGGTCATCGTCTTTGGTGTCGAACCAGTTTCTCAAAGCACTTTATCAGGATGGGGGTGATTGGGGGTCATTGAGACGGGGGACACTGCAGACTGTTCAGCTCCAGGGATGATGGTGGCTGTCTTGAATGAGTCGCCACCTGATGGTCACCTGAGATAATGACAGTTTAAGGCACTTCAGCCTTGATTTCACCTTTCAGGACTGGAGGTTGCCGCCTGGGTGGAACAATCGCCAGATTTCCACCCAATTAAACAAGGGATGATTCACCAACAACCAAGAAACATTGTAGTTCCTGAAGTATACTCTCATCCAGCATCTACACATTTCTCAGAGGATAAACCACCAAGGCTATGATGGTATAAGCCCTGCTTTGAGCTCAGAATGGTGTTGGAAGGAGACTGACAGGAAAAATAATGTATATGAACATATAGCATATAGTAAACATATATGAAGAAGTAGGTTAAAACTGAGACAAAAAAAAAATAAATCACAAATAGTGAAAGGACGAAGAAAACAAGCACTCCATACAATTTCTGTGCTCTTCTTGCCAATACATGATGTAAGTAAAACACTTTAAATTTTCTTTAAACTTTCCACAATTCTTAAAATCTTAATATCTTTAAAAAGGACATTGTCAAATGTACTGTGTGCCTTTTCCCTAGCTGCCCTCTTCTCTTGTTGAACACCCTGGTCAGGTTGAGTGACGGTCCAGCTGAAACAGGAACTTGGATTGAAGTGGGACAGTGGTGATTCTCTGGAATTCAGGGTTGATCTGGAAACTGGTAATAAACACAAATCAGTAAAATGTTTAAAGCTATAAGCATGTATTACACTAATAGCAAACCAGGGCAGTCTAAGAGGGAGATAAATAACAATACAATCAATATAAGCAGCCATATATTGATAGTAACGATGAAAAAGATGAAACTTAACTTCAAACAGAGCAGGGCACCCATAAGCACCCATAAAATCCTCCACCACTGTTCATCACATACTAGTTCTCTTGAATTTCACAACTTCTCACATAGTTCTTTCCGCATTGGCCTCTAAACTCACTTCAGTTTCCGTTTGTGTGTGTGTGTGTCGTGGCACACACCTTTCTTGTGGCACACCCTGCATAGCTAGACTAACCTGCCTGGAATGTGGTATCAGATGGAATGGGAGGGGACGTTATGTACACAAAGACAAGCCTATTTTCAGACTATATGAGTATACAGACTGTAAGCCATTTGCAGTGTTTTACGATATAGTCCAAGCAAGAACCCCAGGTAAGAGCTACGTCAGTAGATCTATGTGTGATTCATCTTTGCTTAATGAATCTATGAGCCTGTTCTTTGAGATGGTACAGTGTTATTGAAGACGTGATATCTGTAAAGTGAGTAGCTACTTATCAACTCTTAAGTTTGACTCTTTAATGTCTAAAAGTGGTTGGTTTCATCTTGCTTGTTGGGACCACCACATGTGGAATTCTAACTCATCATCACAATGCTACACATGCAACATGATCACCTACCGATCTAACTATAGTTATACTATACCCAGGACCTTGAATCTTGTTTGTTTGTTTTTTTAAGGTGGATCTCAGAATACTCTAGTAGATATTATGACACTTTGCATTGACATAGCCTACTTGTTAATCTGACGTCCGTCTGGTGTCACAGATGGAACACAGAAAAGCTGCTGGTGCGTCCAGAGCTGCCCGGCGAAGACGCTGGTGGGGTTTGAGACAGCGATGGAGGATGGTCGGGGTGTTTGAGGTCAATCCAGAGCATGAGTTCTACCATCTGACATCCATGATAAAAGAAGGTCTGCATGCTTCCATCCAGACCACTATGGACTCATCAGGCCAGGTGAACACTCTTCTAATTATAGGCCACAGGTTGTATTGTAATTGTATTGACTTAAATTCACTCAAACATTTTTTGCACAGGATACAGCCCCAGCTGAAGATTTGAAGACAGAGCAAACTCATGAGGCAAGACATTTCCAGCTGGATTTTCTTTTTAAATAGCACAGCAGACTTTTAGTATTGTTTCCACATCTGGATAATGTTGTAAAATATGACCATATAGTCAAACGTTCTCACCCATTCGTACTTTAATTTTTTTGTTTTCTAAGACTTTCTGTAAAGCAATTAAAAACAAATCCTGTGACATGTTCAAAGATTCAATATGATCCTTGCCTTCAAGGGGTTTGAGATGCAAACGTTTGCAGCATCGGTGTTTGCTAAACTGAGGCATTCACTGGACATCACAGAGGAGGAATATATGAAATCCCTCTGCTCAGACGACTGCTACCTCCAGTTTGTCAGTAACTCCAAGAGCAAGGCAGATTTCTTTGTCACGTGAGCATAATCTTCTGTTACATATAGAGATGTTCCATTTATTAGCCATTTACCTCATTGCAAAAGTTCTGTATGGCTTTAAAGGAATGTTTCAAAAGCTTTTCCATTGGGTAACTTATGATTTATATTTGGCATATAGACTCATTCTAGTATAATAAACAGAGGTTAGATGTATTATTTAGCCTATTTACTTTGTAGTTTCAAGAACTATAACTGGTCCCAGTATCCAAGCCAGCAGCTGTGATACAATACAACTGACTTAGAAACGTGATTTCTTATTAACTGTAACCATAATCATTTTCTAAGCCTAATCATACTGTAGTTGCGATGCAAGTATAGAAGGCAATACATTTAAAAAACAAAAAGGCATTGGACATGAAAAGCTTAGACTAAACATAGTCTGGGGTTTTGCAGGATAATCCAATATTGATAAAATGATTAATATCTGTTTCTTGTTCTTTTCTGGTTCTTGGTTTTAGGAATGACAAGAGATTCTTCCTAAAGACCCAGAGCAGACGTGAGGTCAGATTTCTGCTGTCCAATCTGCAGGCGTATGTGAACCACCTGGAGAAATATCCTCATTCACTGATGGTGAGGTTTCTAGGTAAGTGTAAAGGCTTAAATATACTTGCTTTAATTATGTGTACGCAAACGCATGACTATCAGCTCTCAGATGGTCACTGATATTATATTTCTATTCGTGTTCACATTCTCAAAGTCTGTGATTTATTACCAGCTGTTCCTTCCTGGTTTGGCATTTTAACATTTTAGCAAATTTGAGTCTGATTATGACTTCAATGTTTACACATTAGACCTGACAACATACAAAAAAATATCACATATGAGTAAATAATATGTATCATTCCTCACTTTCCAGGTGTCCACAGAATTGTAATTCCTCAGCAAACAAAGGTATTTTATCAACATAAAAACCAGTTGGTCATTATATCCTTACAGTAGCAGTACTTACAATGCAGTGTTGTCTGTCTGCTCTCCAGAAGTACTTCATTATAATGCAGAGTGTGTTTTACCCTGATGAGAGGATCAACATCAGGTACAGTACCTACATGTTTGCCTGTTTTGTTGTGATATTTTTTTTTTTTTTTTTTTTAAGAGTATGAAAGAAGTGAGGTTTCTGTTGCACAGATACGACATTAAAGGCTGTGAGGTGGGTAGATGGACCAACCCTGACACAGGCGGGAAACAAATAATAAAAGTGCTGAAGGACAATAACTTCAAAGGGCAGAACATTGCATTAGGTAAGTGTCCGCTCCCATACACTAACTTACTTTACTTACCTCTGTAGTCGTATGAATGACGCTGTTGAGCAATGCAAGTCAACTTGTAGCAGCAGAATTAAAACCACCCACATGCAATTGGCAAGTGTAAGGTCACATTAAATGGAAATGATTGTGTTGTTGCTGTAGGTCAGGAGAAATCCTGGTTTGCCCATCAAGTGAAAGTTGATGCTGCCTTCCTTCAAGAGCTTAATGTGCTGGACTACAGCCTCCTGCTGGCCCACCAACCTCTGCACAGAGATGAGCTGGATGGAAAACACTCTTTGGCAAACCTTGTTATTCGCACCACGAAGTAGGTTTTATACGTCCTTTGAAAAGTGCAAAACCTACTGCTGTGAATTACAGTATGTTGTAATTTGCATCTCTTTGTTGGACTAGTAAACTTTATAGAGAAGTTTTTCACTGAGAGTTAGAGGAGAAGCTTGAGTCCGCTCCCATGTTTGTTTGCATATGATGAAGCAACTAGAGCTTCTAGGATCTTCACTACTTCAAAAATAGCCTTCTGACACCACGGAAGCCCACTTATTGACAATTATCTAAGGTCTATCCTGGATCCTATCCTATCCTATCCTATCCTATCCTATCCTATCCTATCCTATCCTATCCTAGTGTTACCAAATTACACAAGAACTGCTCTGTGGTGCTTCGTGTCAATGGTGCCGTCAGCTGTTAATCCATCAAATCTGGGGGTAAGGGTTGCAACATCCAGTTATGAAACAGATTAATCAAGGTTCATTTATTTGTTAGATTCATTTAGAACAAAGTTTTTACATTGAATCTGCTTTTCTGTGCAGCGTTTATGAACGCCCCTCTGATTGGGTCCTGTGGATTCTTTTCTGTATTTCCCATAGGTCTCTGGACTTACAGGACAGTCCCACAGGGTCAGACCCCCCCAGCGTTCCATTACTGAAAAAGACCATGAGTGAGGTGACTCCAGATACTACAGACTGGGAGTTAGGCCAGCCCCAAGCAGCAGCTGAAGGCGCTGGTGAAAGTATTCCCCTCCAGGAGTTAAACTGCCCTGCGAAAGGCACAAAGACCGACTCAGAACTGCATGAATTCCATGAACATCATCGTAGGCTTCTGCCCAACTGCAAGAATGCCATTCACATGATAGATGGACCAGACCGTCGTTATTTTGTGGGCATTATAGACATCTTTACTGTATATGGCTGGAAGAAAAGACTTGAGAATCTGTGGAAACGCCTCCGATACCCAGGCAGAGCATTCTCCACAGTCAGCCCAGCCAAATATTCAGGCAGATTCTCCCAGTGGATACAGGACCACTCTCAGTGACCAAAAACAACCAGCGCTCTTATAGCTGTAACTGCTGTATAACTCCCAGTGCCCACAGGGTGGGGCTGTGTTGTGACGGTGTGCTAGAATGGAGGGGGTGGGAGGGTAATGTTTTGATTAAAATCGATTTGAGAATAAAAGTTGTAGTAAGTGCGTCAAACGATAAAAACATGTCATGCATTCATGTAAGGTAATAATTCAATAATAATTAAAATCACTATAAAAATGAAATGAAACAAAGAAATTGTGAATTTCTAATTTTGATATGTACAGACAAAATGTTGCAAAATGCTCCGAAGTTGCAAATTGAAATGTCATATTCTTAAAATAACTTCTACTGATTTGATATAAAAAGGTTGTTTGTAGTAAAAAGATGACTTGATTTGGTCTCAGGCTGCTTCTCCTACTCACACTGCTGAATGCTAAAAAAGGGGGTGACAGTAACTTTTGACAAAATATAAATAAAAGCACAACCATCCCGCGCAGAGTTCAGAAACAGCTGTTTAATCAGAAACAAAATGCTCACGTCAGATGGTTCGTCCAAAAGAGAATCAGATTTACATCCCTAAAATACAGTCATGAAATACATATAAAATATAGAGAAAAGTAAAATAAGAACTGAAATATAATTTTCTATAATTGCACACACTACGCCCGGTCGATGACATGAGCTCTTCTTCGTTGTTTGACTCCATAATTAGTTATAATCACAAAAAGCTCAAGAAATAATTAAGTAATTCCTCAAAAATCATTATGTTCTTAAATGTGTTTGATGTGTTTGGTTTTGACCTTATTTTGTGATAGCATTAATTCAGTTATTCAGCAACTTCCCTTCAGCATTCTCAGTAACAAAAGACATGACAGCAGTCAGTTCTCTTTGTTGAGCGATTCTCTCTTCAAGTAGGAAAAAGGCCCACCGGGTCTCAATGATTACCCAAATGCAACTGCAATTAGCTGTGAAAGTATTTTGACAGGACAGGTTACAACTCAATTATCACAAAACTCATAAGACTCGTTAAACATACAGTCAGAGAAACATAATTTGCAGATTCCATAGAAAATTACAAATATATCTGCAAATCATGAAACATGTGTTGTATCCAATTATTCTGATCTGAGTGTTCCCTTTAGTATCACTGTGATGGTAGTGCAGTTATTGTCAGTTTCAGACTGTTGATTCCCTTCGCTGGAAATGGAATAATAATTATAATAATAATAACAATATATACTGTGTCCAGTTTATATAGGATCTTCTTGGCAGAGTCCACAACATAAAGCACAAACGAGAGCATTCAGTACAAAGAGAACAAATATAAAGTGTCAAAACAAACTGATAGAAGTGAGGCGACATCAGGACAATAACCATGCCGTGTACATTATCTCCACGTCTCTGACATCAAGTTCAAAGAAAAGACCTGCACACATGTCCACACCTGGCACTTCCCAAGGTGCATTTCACTTAACCGTTTGTAATTGCAAAATAAATCACACATGTCAATCTGCAGCTGCTTCCATATCTGAAATAAATCATTATTTTTGCCACAGAAAAATATGTATGTAAATGACCGATGGGTATCACAGCATGCTTTCAGGGTAGGTGTGGTTTGGTACAGTAACAAGGGCCCACTCTGGTGACATGAAGCCCTTTGGTACAAAGCGTGTACAGCCAACTGAAAGTAACCTAAAGGAGCCTAACCTACTGTATTCAGCAGTCAACCATTCCAGGACAATGTCTTCAATACATATGCAAACATTCCTGCTGTGTCTCTACCTAGGCTGGACTCTGCAGGTCATCTCCTCTGTCTGTATAATCCGACCTAAACCACCTCAGTCCATCCTAGAATTAAAAAATTGAGGCTGAAATACTGAACTATTGGTCCTATGCTCCATGGTGAAGAGTGTTTTGGTCCTCCTCAGGGTTGAATTAGCAGCTCCGTTCTTCCTCTGGTCCTCAGAGCTCAAGTAAGACGGGTTTGGGTGTCTGTCACCCTCCTTGTCTTTAAATGGCTCGTTTCAACAGAGTGTGTCTGTGTTGAAGGAGAGCTGCACCTGCCAGACACACATAGACATATAGAGGTTATCTTGTGACAGCTAGTGCATCAGCAAACATCAAGCATGTCAAGCAAACTTATTTTGTGTGTGATTTTTTCCCAGTCTTTGTTTTTTGTATGGTTTAATTTTGTGATGTTTAAATTTTTCAACACTTTTAACAATTTTCACAAACTTTTTACACAGTACATTTCTCGTTGCTTTGACACAAAATGCAAACAGTTAAACAATGTTTGACGCACGAACACAAGACTATTAAAAAAAATTAAATAAAAAAAATATATGAACGTTTTCAGAATCAAAGCTGTGAGCAGCGATGAATGGCCCTCACACCCCCCATGCGAGTCGGGGAATGCTGCAGCCCCTTCCCCGTTACTCGACGCCGGCGGTCGAGACCTGTCTGAATTTTCACCTGTTTTGGAAACAGTGTGACTGAGTTAAAGGTCACTTCCTGAATCCACTAGGTGGCGCCAAACAATTCTCCCTAATCATGTCTCAGTATACGGGGTGTACACCACACCATGCATTTTTCATGAAAATCAGATGATGACTTTAAAACGAGGCGTAATACGACGTGTTCAGGGTCGGTCTTTAATGAAACATGAAGTTTGGAACAGATCAGACCTTCCAATAACTTTTCATCATTCAGGCCTTTAGAACAGGTTTCAGGTAGATGTGATAAATTACGTTGTCGGGTCTCGGGCCCTGATCAAAACCTTTGATCCACTCACCCTTTCCTCTTCAAAGCTGATGAGTCCTTCATCGTCATCGGTTTCCAGCTCCTCCGGCGCCTCGCTGATCAGAGAGCTGAGCTCCGTGTTGGGCGGTCGAGACTTCAGCAGGTTGAGGATGCGCTGCAGGGGGGGCTGTCCACCACCTGGGGGTGACACCTCTTGCTGCTCCAGGTTGTCACTCTGCTTCTTGGCAAAGTTGACAAACACCTGAGTCAAAGACATTTCGTTAAGTTATTCCATGGTTGCGTTCGAATAGTAAAAAAATGAGGTCAAAGATCTTTTCTTAACCACTTTTCCTTGACCTCGGGGAAAACATTATGGGTTCAAGGACAGGTGAGAGGTGAACTCAGGATTCAGGACTTTCATTAAGCTACTTAAATATAATGCGACCAATGATGATCGACAGCTGACAATCGACACCGGTGATTGACGTAGGTATGCAGCTCCTCCTTCCTGTCCTGTATCCCGTTCTCCTTTTAACTGCCTAGCTAATAACGTATGCTGTTTGTTACCAAATTCTAAGTTTCTCTGGGAACAACTGGGGTCAGTTTGCTGAATCAACAATTAATTTAAATTTATTATTTTAAAGACATTTTTAACATGATTGAAATAAATAAATACAAATTAAATTAAATTATTTTCACTGTCCACTCACATTTATCCAACCCAACCCAATTCCAATTACTATACGTCTGCATGAAAGTAATCGTTAAATATGAAAAAGGCATTTCTTTTGTTTTTTCATTAAGGGAGGTCTGTTGTTTCCTATGCTAAAGGATATATGAAAGGAAGCATTGAAGCACCTTTGCTTTGCATTCGAACAGCTCTTATCATGGCTGCTGACTGCAACCCATGCCTCCTTGCTGAGGTCCTGCATGTAGAGCCAGGCTGCTAAATGTTGACTCACATTGTCCAGAGTGGTCTGACTGACGGAGTAGTCCTCAATGCCCAGTACCTCCACCACCTGCTCCATCTTACTGAAGACCTGAGCCAGGGAGATCCACTCAGACTTCAATTGGTATTGAACCTTAGTGTGGTGGCGCTCCTGCAAATATGACAACAATGTCTAAACACAACAATCTCTTCAAGGCATTTACTGATTGTCTGATGCAACGCAATGTAAAAAGTGCTCCTGGAAAAATAAAATGTAAAATATCATACAGGACCCCCCCACCCCCAAAAATGTGTTATGTCTTATTTAGCAAGATTGTTTGAGGGAAGGTTTAAACAAGTAAGTTTAAACACAACTACTTGATTATAGCCACTTGAACCAGAATATATGAATGAAATTAAAACTTCTGTTTCTTCATGTTTTGCCATTATCAAAGGAAAACTCCATATGTAATATTATGTAATATGTACCTATTGTCTTAAATCCATATCACCTATAAGACTTTCTGAGCATTGTAGTCGTGAGAAAAATAAATTAATACTTGGCACCGGTAATCAACTTGAGGGGAAATATTGATCCAGTAGTCAGAGGTAGCTGCAGTAATCTACCTTCAGCACGGCGTCAGGAAAGTTTCTGTTGAAGAATCGAACCACCTCCTTCACATTGGAACTGCTCTTTGTCCTCACTGTGATCATGTAGCCATCACCAAACCTGGAAACATCATCATAGATCATTTTTATATATATATATATATATATATATATATATATATATATATATATATATATATATATATATATATATGGAATGAAATCTGAATATGTGGAATTCCCAGCTCTGGAGAACACATTTCTTCTTAAACACACTTTTCACGAACATTCTGACATTCACTTCTGTTTTCTTATTTCATTTTTTATTATTTTTAATATTTCTATTTTTTATAATTATTATTTTCAATTGAATTATTCACATTACTGTATACAGTTTGTATTCTGTCATTTGAAAAAAGAAAGTGTTTAAAACAGTCAATACAATAAAGCTGTTTCATTACTTTAATACTATACTATTTTAATCATGGTCTATTAATGATCCACAGCAAACGTGGTGGGAATTGAACTTATGTTGTAGGAGGAGTTTGCAATAATGTGTTTAATCATAAAATTGAAAATTGCGTAACATTTTTCTTAGTGGCCTTCAGTGTTATAGGAGAGGTTTTGTAGAGCAGACGGTGTGAGGGCTCGCAATCTGGCTCAGGGTGACTGGTGAGTGTATCACTGCAATCAGGTGTGTCTGACTGGCTTGATTAAGCTCAGGTGTGGGGAGCCTTCATATACCCTGAGTCTCCAGTGCTCTGTGCTGTCTCATTATCTCACCATAAGAGGTAGTGAGAGGTTCTCAGTGAATACTCGTGGTTCTGGAGACTTTGTTGTTCCTCCACCCTTTTGTTTATCAGAGGTCTCAGAGTCTGCCTTTGCCTTTTAGTTTTGTCTTTTCTGGCTCACTGCTTGGCAGTGGTGGTGTAGTTGATCATCTTAGCGCTTTATTTCTTTAAGGAAGCCTGCAGTGGCTCCATACAGTTTTGTTGTTTTTTTCTCCCCTTTCCTACCTTACCGTGGTTATCCTTCTGGGATAACTTAAAGACATTTTTTTCACACAATTGACTTGAATTGTTCTATCGTCTTTTCAGTTTATAGTTTGTGTGTCCCTGAAATGAGCCATGTCAAAATGGCTTTTGAGAAGTGGTTCAATATTGTCGTAACACATAGTTTTGTATTAATTGGAGACACAATTTCTGATTTATATTCTGATTTTGTGTCAATATGGCCGAAGGTCAGGTGAACTTATATGGGGGCAAGGGGCTTTTAGCTGGACAAATTCAAGTAAATAAAGGTTACAGTGTGAGGCGCATGGCATTTCCTTAAACTCAGATTATTGTATCTTGGGAAACTCTTGCACGTAATTTCCAGTTATTGGTCGAGTTTGGTTCTCATTCTGGCTGAAGAAAATTTGAGCTGCTGCGGCAGACCACAAATATAATAGAAAACCGTACACAAAGTCTGCTCCTTCAGGGCATAAACAAATGGAGTCCATTTACCATAACATTTCTGTCAGCTGCTAATATGAAATTTATCAATGAATCCCAAAGGGAGATTGAGATATTTATCCTCCTGACCTGTTCTTGAGGTGTTGGATGCTGCCCAGACATTTAAAC
Organism: Chelidonichthys spinosus; assembly: GCA_029853015.1. NCBI lineage: Eukaryota > Metazoa > Chordata > Actinopteri > Perciformes > Triglidae > Chelidonichthys > Chelidonichthys spinosus. The sequence continues at coordinate 13,136,088 of CM056831.1, forward strand.
CTGCCGTTCACCATGATCCCCAGTCTGGTGCACAAAGCTTCACACTCCTCCATGCTGCAGAGGACAGGATGGAATGATATATTAAAACACCAAAGTGAAGATAAGCCACAGCAGTAAGATTATTCCACTGAAAGTGAGGCCTGGGGGGTCTCACCTGTGTGATGTCAGTACTACAGATCGTCCTGTCTTGATTATGTCCAGGATTAAATTCCAGAGGAATCTGCGGGCCTTTGGATCCATGCCAGTGGTGGGCTCATCCTGGAAAAAATGACAGGTTCAGGCCTCTGGTGTGAGACTGTTAACAAGCTTCCTTTAATTCAAGGTTAACTTTACATCTAAGTGTTAAAGTAACCTGATTAGCAAATGTCATTGTTCAGTGATGATAGGGCATGGTAGCAACCTGCTGTCAATCACAATGATGCCCTAAGGAATACCCTACTTCATGGTCTATCTGCCTCTAAATGGTACTATAATTTACAGTCATTACATTCATTGTCTAATGGAAACATTTATTAGAATATCAACATTCTTTTTGTTTAGATTTTGTACTGATGCCAAAATATCCAATGAAGCTTCTTACCAGGAAGATGAGTGAGGGGTATCCGATAAGAGCGATGGCAGTGGAAAGCTTGCGTTTGTTTCCTCCACTGTAAGTGCTGGCAGGCTTGTCTGCATACTTTGACAACTCCAGCTTTTCTAAAGCCCACTGCACCACCTAAGAGGTGATAGATGATGATAGAACATAGATTATTACTAACACATATGGAAAAGACAAACACATATGTGAGTGGATGTGAGACTGACCCTCTCCTGGTCTTTCCAAGGAATGCCACGGAGGCGAGTGTAGAGCTCAAGATGTTCTCTGGCCGTCAGGTCATCAAACAGAGCGTCGAACTGTGGACAGTAACCGATGCTCTGCTGCACACTGAACAGGTCCTTCAGGATACTGCACACAAACACACACACACACACACACACACACACACACTTATTATTATTGTTATTCCATTAAGAGTTCTTTTGCTAACCGTTGGTGGTAGTTTTATTCTGTTCCCTAATGAGTCAGAAAAAAGAATACAGTGGATCACATCTTATTTTTCTGGCACTGACCTGTTTCCGTCAATAAAGGCCTCTCCTCCTGTAGTGCACTCGTCTCCCGTAAGCATCTTGAAGGTGGTGGTCTTCCCAGCTCCATTCACGCCCAGCAGTCCAAAACACTCACCAGGCCGGACGCCCAGACACAGCCGGTCCACTGCCAGGATACGACCAATCTTCCTGGATTTATAAACCTGAACACATGTACAGATACATTAAAAGGACCCAAGCAAGGACCAAATCATGTCTATTCTACATTGAATGGTCGTTTTAACTGGTAGGTTAATGTGATGTACTGGCATAGCAGGACACATTAAAACATTAGTGAGTAAAACCTGCAATTATGTGCAAACTAAACTGTAACTTTTTGAGTTTTTTGAAATGTTGAGTGTTAAAACCTTTGTCAGGTTCTCAATCTTCAGCATATCATGGTCAGCGTCTCCTTGCAATACTCTTCGTCTCTCGTAGGCCACGTCGACATCATCATCGTCGATAGGCTGGCAGCTGACTGGTACCCTCCTGGACACACATACTAACTATTTTCGGTCATGTTTTTTTACTCTCAGCACGTCACTGTACCTCTACCTCAGATAGTGATATCCTGGAATGCATTTTAACAAACACCAGAGAGCAGATGGCTGGTTGCACCTTACTTTAGAGTTAATGTGTAGTAAATGGTAAGAGTGTAATGGAAAGCTACTTTTACTATCTGTATATTTTACAAAGGTATCTGCAATTTTTTTTAAACTGTACTTGTGATAAAACAGAGTCTTAATGTTATTGAAAATACGAGTCGGAATTGGCTTTGACTATATTGCATTATTTTCCACAAACAATGGATGTTGTGCATACAAGGGTCATGATTGACATCAATCATGTCAATCATGACTAACAGAAAACACAACTTCATTGTTATGCGATTACATAGTATTATGGTACATTTTGGTAAATTTATGATGCATAAGTGTTGAGTGTAAAATGGCAGCTCTAGAGAGAAGGTTAATCTTTAACTCTGAGGGATGGACAGTAAAACCTGACACCTCCAGAAGCACACATCACTCACGGGGGTTTCCTGAGGAAGTTGTACTGGCAGAGGATGGTGATGAGGAAGCCGACAAAGCCTTCAATAACCATGGCAACGAGTCCTCGAGTCACAATGTCCCACTCAAATGGGGACTTCATCTTGTCAAACTGGCCTGAAAGCATACATTCACAACAACCAATATCTTCTTTTCTCTCTTATTATCTTCTTTAAATCATTCTTCTTTTACCAAAAGTAGATTACAGGTCAACCTTGTTTAGGCCTACTTTAAAGTATAAGCAAGAATCTATTTTTCTTTACTGTCAATGCTGTCAGCAAATGAAAAAAAACAGAAGAAAAGGCATGTATGCAACTAATACTGCCTGTTAATCAGTTCAATCACACACACCATAGATTATTTTGACTCAATTCCTCATGTTTAAGATTATTCCATCACTGAAATTAGACCCAAACAAATGCATTTGAATCCTGTTTGAATTACTGTTTTAGGGAATTACTGAGGAAGCAACGGAAACTACGTCGGTTGACATGACCCTTTGAGTTGAACTGTATCAGCATGCATTCTGTGTGAGGCAGCCGAGTGATGAATGTACCTATTTTAGCATAGTATTCATTGATGTACTCATTATAGGCCATTTCCATCAGGCCGTGGCCCAGGTTGTAGTTGGGGAAGATGAGGAAACAGGACTTCAGGTAACTGTTGACTTTTTTCAGATCCTGGAGGAGATCAAAACAGTGAAGGAATAAATCACGTCCATATCATACTGCTGCAGTACGAAATCAAACAGTTATATTGCACGGTGCTCTTTATCCATTTAGTAGGATTCCTTTTTAGATGTATTATCTTGTTAAAGAGAGAGATGATGAGTCTGACTGTGACATTTATTTGCTAATATTTACTCAACATGTGAGAGTCAGTTGTTGGAATTTGACTTTAGGGTTAAAGAATCAGAATATTTTTGGCAAATTGCAATATCTGAGGTAACAATAAGAAGAGTCAGACTGACCTTATCATGTTCAAAGAGCTGGAGAAGGAAGGTGGCAACAGTTGCAGTGATGCCTATGAAGAGATTGATGACTATGAGGAACACGTAGGCTGTACTGGGCACCTCGAACCAGAAGGATGCTGGGTACATGATGGGAGTGATAGACCACCTGAAAGGTAGTGTGAAATCATTGAGGACGTCCAAATCTTCAGGACATGAGAGAAAGAAAGAATGAATCTCCTACAGGACCGACGTGTAAACCTTTAGTTCCGTCATGGGATGAGGAATACACTTTCGAGCCCTTAGACTGTGTGGACTTAAAGCTCTTAAAGTCAGTTACATGCACTGTCAGTACACATATCCTCATACGGTCAAAGTTACTGATGTCCAAGTATTGCAAGAAATACGAGGGGAAACTGTGTGTGTGTGTGTGTGTGTGTGTGTGTGTGTGTGTGTGTGAAGATGTCTCACCCGTAGAGTAGAAAGAGTGAAAGGACAGCAGGGAAGTTAGTTGGGGAGGTGTAGGCAGGCAGGTCGAACACAAACAGAATAATAACACAGCATGTGGCAGGTACCAGGTAGTTGAGCTGAGGAGAGATAACAATGACGCTGGATTAACACTTGCAGCATTTACTATGAATATTTCTCTTCTGATAGGATCAGCCACACATTGCGTCATCCTCACCATGTCCCATATGTAATTAGCCAGCCAGTAGATGACGGGGTCACAGCCGCTGACAAACTGCAGGTGTTTGGCCTTTGTGGATTTCTCTGCAACCAGGAAAACCACAAAGCTGGCTGGAACAAAGGACATGGCCACAATAATGAAGATGGCAATGACCACATCTGTCCCCTGGAGCCTGGAGATGTAGGAGGGTGGAGAGGTGGAGAGGGGAGAGGAAAGTAGAGAGGATGGGAGGAAGGAGGGAGATAGGCAAAAGAGAGGAGATACATAGAAGAAAACACGTCATTAACCGGGATGTAAATAATCCTCTTCTTCAGATCTTGAATGAGAGGTGAAATGTCTGCGAAAACCTAAAGCAAATCCAGTCGACTACGATAAATTAAAGATTACCATGATCTGGATGACTGAGAACCTTCACAGACATAAACAATCCAACAATAAATATCTACTATAATTAATCCATGAATCTGTCTTCAATTCACAATGAAAAAGTTGCTTTTTACTGGAAAACAAGTGAATTATGGATCAATACAGTCCAACAAGATAATCAAAAATACTGTCTTTGTTGTAATAAGGTCCTTTAAGTACCAGTATATGCTGAGAAACTTACAAGTAGTCTAAAGAGAGGCTGGCACTGGTTCGATTCATTGGATGGTTGGTCAATGTGAAACCTGCAAAACACATACACATTAAACTCAACAACACAATATATGTAGATGAAAATAACAAAACCAGGAGTTGGCCCAAAACTAGACAACTTTAGGCAAAAGGTAGACTGTGCAACAATTTCTTAACAAACAACGATACAGAAAATAATCCCTCTCAATCATCACTTCTGATCACAAGAAGTGCAGGTGGTGTCTGTTTGTACAGATAGTCTGCTGCAACCAACGATATGACTACATATTTCACAACAGTTGGGAACTAATTGTCAATTAGTTGGCGTTTAACTGGGGAGACACATCCATCTCTTCAAAGAAAAAAAGTCTTTCCATGGAATTACCATAGGCAGCAGGGTTGCCCTTGGATGCAGGCAGGTTGGCACGCAGGATGGCATTGTTGAGGACGTTCAGATATGTTGGCATGCTGTGGTAACCTTTGTTGTTGTACAGAACCTGGACACAAGCAGTCCCTCTGTCAGTAGCTGCTTTTACAGACAGTAGTTTCTTTTTCAGAGTGCCCATCTTACCTGAGCTGATTTGCGAACTGCTATCTTGCGAACCATTGGAGGTATTTTCCTGCCAAAGGATGCTGGGATTGATTTCTGGATGTTCCCCACTGTTAAACCACCATATCTATTGAGAACAAAGTCAGTGAACAGAATAAAAGAAACCTAAATAGTCAAAAGAACACACATATTAATGTTTTGCTCGGGTATAGTTTGTCATGTCTGCTGTATTGCTATGTAATCAAGGTAAAAATGTAGTTACCATATAATGGACAGTGTTGGGCAACTTACTTCAGAAACGTAATACATTATGTATTACTTGTTACTGTCATTTCAAAGTTATTCCTTCCATTATTACATTACTGTATTTGAGATGTAAAGCAATACAGGAAATGGCATCTACTTTATTAAAAACTTTCAGTGACCCCCCAGGACCCCCCATTACGATGCACACATATTTTCTTTGGCTTCCAAAGCCCATCATACAAATTATTATTATGCCAAACAAAAATAATTGGAGGTATGTTTCAAATTCCACCCTAAAAAAATTAAAAAATGCACTCAAAAACACATGCAAGGATGACACAAAACGTTCATCCATCAAAGAACCGAGGAACATGAGACAAGTGCTCAACATGGCGAATGCTCAGATGCATAATCACCCTGTATTATGAATCACCACTGTACCAGGAGAGGAGACTCCTCTGAATGTCAACGTACAATGCACAAACATGTTTTTGTTATATTGCGGTGCATAGCCGATGTTGGGGGAAATGGGGCTGGTCCAGACAAAATTGCCAGGGCCAAATTTCTTTCCAAGTCCGACCCTTGATCCAAATATCCCAAACAACTTCTGCCCCATTTCCAAACATCCGTTCCTGGCCAAGGCTCAAGAACACATAATTGCATTTACAACTGGAAATTGTCTCATTAAGACATTTCATTTGGGCTTTGGAGAAGGCCATAGCACATTGAGACTGTATTAATCAAAGTGCTGAATGATCTTTCGGCTGACTCCAGCTTAACCAGAATTTTTGTTTTGTGGAGTACTAAAGTAAATGAAAATACTGTAACACATGTTTCAAAGTAGGTACAAAAATATCAAAATGGTACAAATGTTGGGTATTGTTGAAGTTATTGTATTGAACAATATCCAAAATATGAAATGGTCCCAGAGCAGTCCTACCTGTGCAGGCGCAGTCTGTCTGATGTGAAGAGCAGATACTCAGAGACGTTTCGACCTGTGATGTCCACCAGGATGTCACCTGTCACCACCTTCATGAGGGGGGGACGTCCTCCCACCCCACTGGGGCAGGAGAAGCCTGTCCCCTGCATGGAGCAGGTACAACGCACCAGCTCGTGGATGGACAGAGGCAGTGTCGGAGGAGATGTCACAGGCTCTGAGTAAACATAAAACAGGTGTCTTTTACTCCATAGACCCTTTTCATTATTTGAGTTGTCATAGCAGGAAAAGCACAGGTGGGATTAATAACACTAATATTCCAGATAGAAACTTATTACTACCAGTAGGTTGTCTGGAGTGGTATTGTGGGATAAGATATATTTGAAACTGCACACATTTTAGTGGCTTGCACATATGAAAGTGGTCACCAGCTGTATTCGATGTACTCACTTTGAACTGTGGTTGGAGGGGCCACTGTGAAGTTCCACAATCCATCCTCAAAGCGAGGATCTGGGTCATCTGATGGTGCCGGTGAAGGAGGAGGTGGCACAAAGTTGGAGAGTGGGACCCCCTGGGTGAAGGAGTCCAGACACATTGAGTCAAAATAGCGGGCAGCCAGGGTCTTGGAGTTGTTGGCGCTGGGGTTTAGGGTCTGGGCCAGTTGGTCCAGGGTGCTGTTGAAGGGGGTTTTAAGGACACAAGTAGCACCCACGCCTGATGGCAGATGGAGGGTGTTGATGATCTGCTGTGGGCTTCCGTCTGGTGACAGCTTACTCCTAAAAGGGGAGGCCAAAGATGCTTAGAATTGAAATAGTCATTACCTTATCATCAGTGGAAATGTGTCTCAGCTACCTAGCAACATGGTCAGTGACTCAGTGACAAGGTTGACCTATACTGCAGTCAACCACTAGGGGGCGATCAAGATGTTTTGGCTTCACATTTGGGACCCATCTTGTTTTCCACTAATAAATCCAGTTTGTAAAAAAACAAATAACTAAAGTAACTTATTTGCACATGTAATCCAACATGAGGGAGCAAAGAGGCAGTTGAGTAGTTTTGATACACGGTTAGCTTTGTACATCTTGATTTGGAAACTTTCTCCTTTAGGATGGTTAAAGATAAATATCAAAATGGAAATGTATATGTATGCAAATAAATAAGAAATAAGTCAAAAATGTTACATTGCTCACAAACTCACAGTACTTGTGAATCATCATACACATTAGTTGATTGTAACCTGGGAATTTATAACATTGCTGTGAATTTAAAGATAATAATGGCCAATAAAAACTTCTATAGGACTCACAGTCAAACAATAAGGACTCAATCATGTCTGGGCATGGAGCGGATGACCTTGTGTGAATGCGCCCTTAGACCATTGAGTCATTAATCTATCAGCTGAATGATGGCTCAGTTTATACAGCACTATCACTGTGAATATAAATACAAGCCATCTTACATGTACTGGGGTCTGTCTTCATTGGCGTAGGGGATGAAGTTGCCTCTCGGTTGGGTGTAGTTATGATACTGAGATGGGGACAAGATCAGGGGTGGCAAATCGCCTGTAAAACAAGAAAAACAGAACGTCCATCCACCTGTGACCATTTATTTTTTTTTATTCTAAAAGTAATATAAAGCACCAACATTTACTGTACATGAAGATCACAGAGCAAGTTTTTATTTTTGGAGAAAAACTGTTGAAAAACTTGCTAATTAAATCATTTCCTATTACTGCTTAAATGCTTGGATTCATCAAAGCTTTGCTAATGAGTATTTTTATATAAGCAATGGATAAAATGCTTATGGATGTGTAATGTGAAATGTAGCACTCAAAGGGATAAACCCACAACAAGTATCATCATGTCTTCAGATCCTCTCAGCTCTACATGAGATTTTAGTGTTAGTGTTAGCACCGTCATCAACCATGTTTCGCAGCAAGTAGCCGTTTTCAGTGAACATGTCTGATAAAGCCTCCGTCCAGGTCTCAACAGCAAGCAGGCACTCAGAGTTATTATTAATCTCCAGGATTTGGTTAACTTGAGTATATCATTTTCTACTTTATGCCACTACACTTCAGAGGGAAATATTCTACTTTTTACTACATTATATTTATTGACCAGTTATTTGATCACTTTGTAAAATAAGATGCATGTTAACTAAATCAGTTGACTTAGTAATGTAAGTGCTTGATTGAGTCTTACTGTTAAGGCAGCCCTGTTTTAAAGCAAAGTATGAAACAACTCTATTATAGCAAATTACCTTATTATTATTATTATTATTATTATTATTATTATTATTATTTCTTGTTTAAACTACAGAGCTTCTAGAGCCTTTTTGAAACAAGTTGATATGCCAAAAAATGTAGCCGTTTCATTATGGAATCGTTTACAGCTGGGTGAGTTAACTCCAAACAAAACTGTAATCACCAATCAGTATTATCATCAGCATGAAAAACAATACGACAGTATCCATTTACCTGCTTTTGCAGTAAAAGCACTTTCTAGCTGCCTCGTATTACAACAGCAGTTTTTACCAGATATGTCAAATCTCACCAATCTCAGGCACAGATAGGGCCACGGTCATGGCCACGCAGACGAAGAACGCAGGTAGGAGGATCTGAGAGAAGAGGCCCTTGGTGTTCCTCTTGGCACAGTGAAACCTCTTGACGATGAGGCCATGGAACTGACTAAGTTTTAACCACCAACCCTCCAACTTGAAGCTACCCTGCCCCTCCAGGACCTCTGGCTCTGGGGACAAGGGGTTCTCTGCATCTCCTGGAGGAGACATCAGAGGAAACAACATGGACAAATGAATGAGAAAAGAAAACCCAGTAGAGTGCAGATCCCCACTAGGTGCGTCTACAATCACCACTACCAATGGGGGGAGATTTGTAACCTCCACTGATAACATTTTCCTCAGTGTTGATACTACTGGAACAACGCTTCTGTCTTTTCTCGATGAAGAAGGCACCTTTGTCGTTATTTGAGGTAATTTCAGTAACATTTTGACTCCAAATCAATTAAAAAATACAGTATATGTGATGCATCAACCAACATCTCTGTCATGAGGCTAAGTGACTGCCATCCTGTACATCTTACCCCTCAGGCCTGCAGAGTCAGACTCTTGGCCGGTGTCAAAGAGAGGACAATAATCCCCATAGAAGTCTGCATACAGTCCCCCTTCATCCCCTCTCACTGAGCCGATTGACGAGGAGGATTTTAAGGAGGACTGGCTCTGGCTCAGCCTGGTGCACATCACCAGATTACTCAGCTCCACCTCTGGCTTCTCACTCTCTGCTGGAGGTCCAGTCTCACCCTGTGGCACCCCTAGCCCTCCTGAACCCACTGAGGATTTCACAACTGAACTGCACCCTGGAGAACCCTTCATGTCTGCCAAGGGACAGAGAGACGACAAGCAGATTATAAACTCAGTATGGAGACGAAGAACAAATGAAAAATAACCAAAGTCACAGACAGGAGTCTATTTTTGTTAAGAAAGTCATGACTCATATAATGAAAGCTAAAAATGTAATGGAGCGATGGACATGATCTCACCAGCATCACTGTTCTCCAGAGACTGGTCCTCCTCAGACACTTTGAGGAAGACCTCCTCGAGGGTGGTGTCCATCACCCCGAAGCTGGTCAGAGCCAGGCTGTCCAGTCTCTGCTCTAAAGCCTGGAGAAACACAACAGAAGACAATGTCAAACTAGTAGAGAGTGCATTCATTCATTTGCCAAATTCTCCATCATCTACTGGCCTGGGCAGTAAGGCCTGTAATTCATATCATGATTAATTATAACATGTACGCTGTAACGCTTTCAGGTGTTATGGTAATAAAGTGGTATTAGGTTATTAGAATATTGTTTTAGTAGCTTAAATCAACCATCTGAAAATATGTATCCCTCATGGTCTTCTATAAGGTTTATAGTGTACAACAACGTTTTCTAAATTCCGAACCATACTCTGGAATGCTGGATAAGAGCTACTGAAATGTGCCAGTTTGTAGATGCCCTTGATAATAACCGTTTGAAATATTCTTTATACATTTCTTTTGACTATAACAAGAGGTTTTGGGTGTGTCTGCGTACCTGGAACAGCCTTTCGAAGCAGCCCTTCTTAACTGCCTCGGAGGGCAGAACGTAGGACAACTCGGTGTTGGAGTCGGACACCAGAAGACAGGATGCCACAAACTGCCGAATAAAGTGGGTGACCTGAGCTTCTGAGCAAGGTGACACAGAGGAGGATGGCGACAGAGACGAAGGAAGCTGCAGCTGGCTGCCCTGTCCTGAAGGATGGAAGGCGACCACACAGCATGACGGTAAATAGAAAAGAGGGAGACAAAGAAAACAGTGCTGTCAGTGAAAAACCAACAGCGGAGTTGAAGTTAGAAGAGGTTCCATCAACATGAGAGGAAAGTGAGATCTAAGTGAAGCTTAGACAGTTCTATATCCTAAAAGCTAACAAACGACAGACACGCCGTTTTTACGCAGTGTTAAGTTTACCATGAAATCATAATAAACCTGTATTTGTTTGTAAGCAACTTATTCCAGTCCAACAGTCTAAAAGCAGTTTAAAAGTAATTGAGAAACTTCACTCACCTCTGCCTTCACTCTGCTTTTTGACCAGTGTCAGTTTATATCCGTCCCCATAGGTGCTCTTCAGAAAGAGGGGCGAGCCACAGCACTTGAGTTTCCCATGTGAGATGATGGCAATTCGATCTCCCAGAAGGTCGGCTTCATCCATATGGTGGGTGGACAGCAGAATTGTACGGCCTGCAGCAGATGAAGAAGACACACTTACAGAAGCTCAAGAACTGTTGAAAGGTTTCACTTTGTCCAAGGAATCACGACAGACACAGAATAACATGATGCAGAATAGGTATGCGATGATATTGGACTTTATCGCGGGTTGCGAAAAAAAACACTGACAAAAAGTGAATCGTGAAATTCCCATTATCTGAGTAATCGTAAACGTGGTCACCAGTGACTTGAAAAAGATGTGTTATCATGGTAGAGGTACACATTTGAACTTGATTTGAAATATAGAGGATACAAATATGGGGGCTGCACGGTGGTGTAGTGGGTAGCACTCTCGCCTCACAGCAAGAGGGTCCTGGGTTCGATTCCCGGGTCGGCCTGGGTTCCTTCTGTGTGGAGTTTGCATGTTCTCCCCGTGTAAGCGTGGGTTCTCTCCGGGTTCTCCGGCTTCCTCCCACAGTCCAAAGACATGCAGGATGGGGATAGGTTAATTGGTGACTCTAAATTGCCCGTAGGTGTGAATGTGTGCGTGAATGGTTGTCTGTCTCTACATGTCAGCCCTGTGATAGACTGGCGTCCTGTCCAGGGTGTACCCTGCCTGCGCCCAATGACAGCTGGGATCGGCTTCAGCCCCCCCGCGACCCCGAATACAGGATAAGCGGTAGAAAATGGATGGATGGATGGATACAAATATGCTTTTTATAAACGTATTTAGCCTTTATTTATGCAGCTGAAGAATTAAAAAGGTGTATGGAAGAGACTAGGATCATTATTTTATGTGTAACACAACAGCAGGCTTTTCTAAAGCAAAATCTAAAAAATAAATACATGCATTTTAAATTGTGGACATTGTGTGTTTCTGCAAGTGTGATACAAGGCTGATATGAATCCTATTTATGAAATGTATTTCAGGTTTAGAAACATCCACATTCAACCTATCCCATGGTTTGCAGAAACTCTTTCTTTTCGTCAACTCTATGAAGAGAGAGAGCATAACAAAAGATTGTCCCCCTGTATTTATTCTCCACTCACCCTGTTTGTACTTGAGGATTAAATCCCAGATGGCTCTGCGAGCATAGGGGTCCACTCCCGCTGTGGGTTCATCCAAGATGACAGCCCTGGAGCCACCAACGAAGGCAATGGCCACAGACAGCTTCCTCTTCATCCCGCCGGACAGAGTCTGGACCAAGCTGTGGCGCTTGTTGGATAACTCCAGGTCAACAATCATCCTGGACGGCAAAACAATTAGTAACCAGCTGCCCCATCAGTGTCTCTAACAACAGCAATCGAGTATCTACATAGCTAGTTGAATGCTGTGATTGGAAACAGTTTTCATTCAAAGCATCTGGGTTGCCACATGTCACATGTTGTCGAGCAAGTCAAATCACAGTTCACTATAGTGTACATTTCTACAACACTAATTCCATCAGTTCAACCACAGAGTCATTTCATACTGTGCTGCTCTCAGTTGAATCATGATTAATCTACTTTGCTGTTTAGATCATTTTCTCTTCATGCTATGAGACTTTTTTTTTAGAGAGACTGCGAGGCACCTCAGCCTTGGCTTCAATTTTTCCGTTCCAGAGGTTGCTGTCTGGGCAAGATATGAAGTCATTGTGATATAATGGTTGTGTTGTGTGTGGTTGAGTGAGGTGAGGACTAACTTGTCCATCTCCTTGCGTATATCTTCTTCTGCCATGCCTTTGAGTCTTGAGTAGAACCACAGGTGCTCCTCCACACTCAGCTTGTCAAACAGGACATTGTGCTGTGGACACATGCCGAGGTTCTGACGAATCCGCTCCATCTCCGTGCGGATGTCGTGACCATATATGGTGGCGGAGCCAGATGTGGGAGGGAACAAGCCTGTCAGGATGGACCTATGACAATACAGTGGAGGCAGTCACTAGCAGTAGCAGTCAGGCAATTCAAGCAGGGGTTGTGTGATGCACACCTCAACCCTAACCCTTTGACATAACTCACTGTAAATAAAGTACACCTTGAACCAGGCAGCTAAGATACCTGGTGACCGAGCCCAGCACCTCATCCATCTTCTCCACTCTACAGGTCCATTGAAAGCACCGGCTCTTTGGACAGACCGTCATCTCTACGTCACATACATGCACAAGCACACGCACACTAGTCATCCTCACATGGTTGTGGTCTTGCCAGCACCGTTGTGTCCCAGGAAGGAGACAACCTGGTTTTCATGGAGGTTGAGGCTCAGTTTGTTGAGGGCCAGTTTGCTGCCGGTCTTGTACACCTTGGTCAGTTTGTCTATACACACCACCAACGACAGGTGGTTTGGCTCCTCCTCTATACCTCGCATCTCCTCTGGGGTTTCAATGAGAAAAGAAGAAATAAGTGGTGCAAAACAATTATTAGCTTACTTAAAGCTACAAGGAACTTTAATTTTCTTTGGGGTTTTGGTGCTCCCTGCACAAAAAATGTATGTAACTTCACTTAAAGTCAGAAGTTTCATAAGGAATTGTTCATGCATAATACAGGAAGTTAGTTGAGCTTAACATATGACTTGGTCAAGTGAATCTTGTCCATACCAGATCTCCACTGGTCCATAGCACAAGCCTGATCCTCCTCCATCACACTGAGCCTGGCAGCCCCGCCTCCACACCACGGCCAATCCCAGGTCTCGACACGGCCACTGCCTGACCAATAGGACCTCTGCAGGGGGAAGTACCATGGACGGGGCAGCCCATACATTCCTATAATACAGGGGGAACGCATTGGATATAATTGATCTAAAAACAGGATGGTGGGGATCAAGGGGAAAATGATTTCATACCTGGATGCACAGCCTCTATGTACCAAGTGAGCACACCATACACACCGGCATCGATGATGAGCATCATCATGGACAGACCCAGGTTAAAGTCATCACCTTCTACTGGTGACTGGCTGATGGTCCGCCACTGGATACCAACACCTGCTACCTCATACAATGCAAAATACTTGGAGCCAAGACCGAAGGCTGTAGTCGACATCAGAGACTGGAGGGTACAAGTGAAACAATAATTTATTCACCTTTGTGTCATCTGGATTATTTAAAGAGGACCCATTATGCTAATTTCCAGCTCTTTATTTGTATTCTCGGATACCACTAGAGTAGCTTTGCATGATTCACATTTAGAAAAAAAATTATCTCCATTTGTCTTATACAGGCATTTTGGCGATCCCTGACTGACAATGATGGACTACAAAAGATGCACTTCTCCCCATGTTGTTGGTTCTATAAACAGCTCCTTCAGTGACAGGCTTCAGTTTCAACAGGCCCTCCTTCCTGCTGCTGTCACACATTAGGATCAACACTGTTGCCAGTAAACCGCACAGACCAACACTGTTCATTCACACATTTCATATCAATTAAACTGTTCAATATCAATATTCCCTTTGTGCAATAATGTAAATTTAACCGTTCAGTTATATTCTGCTATGTGTACTTGTAATAGTTATGATAGGCTGTTAATATTTACAACACATTTGCATGTGGCTGTGTGCCGAAAAAACAAACTGCATTCATTGTTGCCTTTCTTATTTAAGAAAGGTACATTAACTTGACTTTACAACCAGAAAAATACCGTCTCTGAGAGGGGTTGAACAACTTGTCGCTCTTCAATACAGAGTAGTTAAAATGAGGTCTGGCTATGGAGGAGTGGGACTTCACGGCCCATCTCCTAATTTGGGCGTGCTGTGCCTGAAGCAGATGACCATATTTGAAATGCCATGAAGGCTTTACGTCAGACCGCCGAGAAATTAGAAAAAAACTGTCTGAAACGAAGCATTCACAGCAGTCTGAATCCTGATCAGATCTGCTCACTTGGGTTACTCCTCACACGTTTACGTCATTATTTCAAAATGTGGTCATGTTTAGCATGAACATCCGACATTATAAAATATATGACAGAATGACAAAAAGCATAATAGATCCTCTTTAAGTAATCCATCACAGCATCACAAAACAAAGGGCACATTTTACAAACAGACCCCGAACTATAGAGGATTATTCAAATAAAATGGTGGGAGGACTTACAGCGATGCACTTCTCAAAGGCAGTGATCTTATCATGGGCCACTTCTTCCCGAATGGCGACATACATGTAGGGCACGTAGCTGAGGAAGTAGATGATTCCTCCACAGGCTGAAGCCAGTTTGGCCTTAGAGTAGATTACTGACACCAAAAAACTGGAAAACAAAGAAAGTTATAGGGCTTTTCTTCTTCATTTGGTAGTTTCATGAAATCTCATATATCGTAGAAGTCAATGTAATGATTTCTATAAACAAAGGGGTATCTTAAAAAAAACACAAAAAAACTGCTTTTATTATTCCCTGTTTTTATATAAATTATATCAACCATACAGCTATTAAAGACTATGATAAACTGTTTATTGTCCTATTCATAGTAATGGTTGTGACCAGAGTCCCAGCACAAAGCGAGATTATGAGAATCTCGGTGTACAAGAAAAACACACAGTGTAGCGATTGTAAACCTCAACTGAGGCCCCAATTAAACATCACTAGAAAAGCTTTGCAAGGAAAAGCATTGTTCTATCATGAACTTTTCAGTGCAAAGTGTGGACTAGTACACCTTGTCAATGGCACACAAACAGAGTGTGTCTGAGTTTTACAGTCAACTGTTGAGAGTTTTGGAAAGTGATACATTTAAGGTGTGAGGGATTCAAAGCAAGCTTAGTGGAACCAGGAAAACTCACCAGAACATGATAGTGGCCACAGCGTAGATGGTTAGGAAAAGCCAGATGATGAAAGGATCGCTGTGGAGCAACACCCGGCCGTACTTCAAGATGGCTGTCAGAGCAGTGACGGAGATGGATAGCTGGACGAAGCCCGTAATGAACCATGCCACCCAGTGGACAGCATTGTTCAGACCCATCATCTTCATCACCTGAGGGAGTGGCATATGCTTTGGTTTTCGTGGTAAATTACAAGTATCACCTTTTCTGTAAAGTGGCTGCGTGACAGCATCAGGTGGTGAATCTCGGGGTTTCGCACGGCAGAATAAGGCTGTAGATCCTTAGTGTAGGTGCCAGGTAGTGTTTTTTTGTGTGTCACATCCAGGGAGGAGTCAGGTGGGGTGGTACGTCAGCAGAGTTGTAAAATCAGCTGTTCTTCACCAGTTGTTAATGAATGGACTGACAGGGTGAGGGGGGAAGGTCCTACTTTGCTGACCGCTAATTTACACTGTTTTTGGACGATTTGCACAGTGGTGTAGTGGGTAGCACTGTCGCCTCACAGCGAGAGGATCCCGGGTTCGATTCCCGGGTCGGAGTTTGCATGTTCTTCCTGTGTAAGCGTGGGTTCTCTCTGGGTTCTCTGGCTTCCTCCCACAGTCCAAAGACATGCAGCATGGGGATAGGTTGTGTGAATGTGAGTGTGAATGGTTGTCTGTCTCTACATGTCGGCCCTGTGATAGACTGGCGACCTGTCTAGGATGTACCCTGCCTTCGCCCAATGACAGCTGGGATCGGCTCCAGCCCTCCCGCGACCCTGAATACAGGATAAGCGGTAGACGATGGATGGATAGATGGACATTCCTCCGGAGCTTAGTTTTTATTATTCAGAAGCGAGTCCGGCAAGTAAAGTGTTTCCCTCACTTAGCCTCTCGGCGACCACTATTGTTCCAACCATAGTCGCCTAACACTTAGCTATGACAGCTGTGACAGCTTGGGTAATTCTCTTCCCTTTGTCAGAGTTGGACGGTTTCATTTTTGGCTGAACTGGGTCCGCTATTGCCTTGGTAGGCGCTAGCATCTCAGGGTGAAAACGGCTAATGTGGTTTCTCAAGTTAGTGGTATTCCCTACGTATTTGATACGCCTGTGACAGGCTTTGGAAATGAAGTGTGACAGTATAGACTAATGACAATAATGATCATACAATCTAACCTCTTTGAGCCGGTGCTCCTTCTCAGCCACAATGTGCTGAATCATCATTGCAACTGAGTAAACCCAGGAAATCACCATACATAGAGGCATCATGTGCTCGATCACAAAGAGAAAACTGAAAAAAAACAACAACAATAACATAAAAGTATCAGGGTATCATCACCAAATACATGTTTTAGACAATTTGAAATGCATGGAACTTCCAGAATTTCTAACATGTACAAACGTGTAATATGTAAACGACATATTTATCTGATATGAAGAACTGGATTTATTCATTTTGAAATGGACACTGTTTTAAATTGTATATGATATTTGTATGTCCATCACTACTTGATGATTACTTGTCGCTGCCATGCTCAACATTATGATTTAACAGAACTCAAAAATAGAGAAAATTACAAATGGCATTCCTTACTCGTCTCGGGTGTAACATGGGTAGGGGAACATCTGAACGTAGTTACCAGGCTCCACCACATCATGGCCCACAAACGTGTTGATGATAGCTCTCTCTATCATATCTGGCAGTGAGACAGTGAGAGAAATAAAGTCAGGGAGAGAAAATGTGAAATTTGAATTACTTTTTGCATTTGTTTTTGCATTGTTTACTAAAAACCCTGCCTCATTATCCATTAATGTGATGAAAAACATCAATGCTGGTGTTAATATTGACATTTCTTACCAAATTTATAAAAATCAGCATTTTCAAGCTGAATTGCCTCAAAAAGGCATCTACTGTTTTGAATCAGCCATAATGTTGAAAAAGGCCAATTTTGAGATAGAGCCGGGATAACAATGTCATAAAATAAAGGAGTATATGCCCACTAAAACCTCTCCTTGCCTCTCCCAAGGCGGCAATCATTGTTGCTTGTTTTCTAACCACTGTGTAGCATATAATGCATAAAGTTGGTGGTTTGCAGGTCAGATACAGTTGGGGTTTAAAGTTTACATACAAAGAGTATGTATATCACGGCAGTTTGGAGTTTCCAAAGATTCATAGCACTCTTAATTGTTTATGATGGAATGATTGAAACATATCTTTGTCCCAAAAACAATCATGCACATTGTTGCTTTTATGAACTTATTATAGTCTTCTGGAAAAATGACAGAATCTGCTCGGCCACAAATGCTACGATGGGAAAGTCCAGATGACCGGACACATAAACACAATTTCTATAGCATCACAAGGACAAACAATGGGACCCATTGAGTCTGTAAATGTGGTCTTTAGAAAATACAAAAATCCGAGATCGCTTTTAGAATGGCTAAAAGTGGTGATGCCATTTTTCAACTGTAGGTCTTCACAGGCTAAAGATATTTTTCAAATCAAATCCATATCCAAGCCTGTAACATGAATACATTAACACAGTGTATTTTGGTCACTTACCTTGGATCCAAACAAAACCATAGAGGAAGTAGAATTTCCCCCCAGTGTTGGGCCCGGGACGCCAGTAGGCCCGTCTAATTTCATTGGTCTTTTCTGTAAAGCTTGAGTTTTGTCTTATTTTGTACAGCACATGTGGTGGCAAAGAGCCGTCTTTGTTAGTCTGGACAATCACACCTGGAAAAAAAGAACATATATCTCATCTGTGGTGTGCTGGTGACTCAGAATACCAACATTTTACTGTAGGTTCATGGACAATTTCTGCATGTTGCAATACCAAAGGCCAGTTTGTCCTTTGTCTCTTTATAGCACGGTCTAAATAATATACAGTGAATTCTGTTTTTCATTCTACTTGCGCCGTGTTGTAAACACCATGAAAGTATTAAATTACAGGGTTTAAGTAACTTGATTGAACACCGTGTTTGCTGCACAACGGGCATATGTTTTGTAAAGGTTAACAATCCCACGCTGGGCAGGTTCACATTCCTTGCTTAAAGGTGAGTCAGCACTCTTTTGCGGACCACCATTCTTCACAAAAGAGAAGGAAAACTCCGAGGTTCTCTTATTATTAATTTTTATTGATAGTCCTATTGATATCAATATTTATATTAAGAATTATTTATATACAGTGGAGCCTGCTATTTGTCTTATGTCGTTGCATTATTTTATTTTTTCCATATATAATTTGCTTGTACACTGTAAAGGTTTTATTTTCAAAAAGATAAATATATGCTTGATCAATATGCTTCACATGGATGCAATAAGAGCACAAAGCTTTTTTTACTACTATCAACTTGAGGTACCATGATCACACCCCGACACAGAAGGATGACTCACTGGCAAACACAGACACGTTGTCCTGGTAGGCCTGGTTTAGGGTGTAGTTGACAATGCTGTCCTCGTCAGGAAAGCCTTTGAAGACATCGACACTGACCTGGAAGAAATGAGCACAAAGACTAAACCATCATCTTTACCTCTACAACCACTTGGAGTGTCAGAACTCAATGTTTCAACAATTTATACAATTTATATTTATACATTACTTAAAGCTATTTTGATTTCTCTGCTCTGTTGCTCTTATTAGTGACCAGCTGGTGTTCAGGCATTACAGCTGGTATGTAAATAGACCTGCATTTATATAACACTTTTCTAGTCTTTGGACCACTCAGAGTGCTTTATACATGTCAGCATTCACTCACTCATACCCACACATAACTACTGATATACTATCCTGATGGCAGAGGCTGCCTATCAGGATCTAATCTAATGTTCAGTATCTTGCCCAAGAACACTTCAACATGTGGACTGGAGGAACCGGGGATCAACCGCTGATTGGAAGACGACTCGCTCTACCTCTGAGCCACAGTGGGAGGCTCGGTTCTACGCTATACCCACCTTAGACATGAAGCGCGTCCAGCCGCAGGCAGCGTTATCGATGGTGTCCAGCTGCTCCAGCAGGGTGGAGATGTTAGGAAGACTGTAGTTACCCTCCATCAGACCCTGCATCAGCTCACTTTCTGTGCCATTCAACAACTCAGGGTGCTGCTGAAGCTCTGAGGACAACTGGAGAAGGACGATGGATGGAGACTGACGTGTGCACCATAACTCTGTTATGTTCTGTCAATAGATTATCTTACTGGGAAAATATGAAAATACTTTACTTTTACCCATCCTGATAGTACTGTATCACTGATAATGTCAGAAGATAACTTGTATGTGAGTCTACCTGCTGTAGCCACACCAGGTGGTTGTGCAGCCTGCCCTCTTCCAGAAAAGTCCTCAGCTGAGCGGAGATGTTGAGCCATACGCGTGTGTAGTGTGTCACGTTACCGACGAACGCAAATGTCTCATTTGCCTAAGTGCGAAAAATAAAACATGTTTTTCTCTTTTAATTATATTTTGTATGAATTCACGATTTGTTTTCCACTCCTTTCCTCTCTCCAACCCTCGCCCTCCCATCCTGCTATCTGCACCATCTGCTCAGATACGAGAGCTAATGTTATAGAATAGCAGTCAGTTTGTGCTCACTCACAGAAAATCAGTGGGTGTTTGTGATATTGTTGAGCCTAAAAGTGCCTTAAATCAGCAGCATGCTTAAGAGCCAGATTAGGATGCCAGTGCTTGATGTCGCTTGTGTGGAATCCAAATGATGAAACCCTTCCCACGGTTTTCTCCTTTCTCTAACATAATTCATCGTGGGAGTCTTCTGAAGGCAGCATCTGTCAGTGTAAATGAAACTGCACATCCAGTGTTATCAAGAGTAAACTGTTCATACCAGCGAAAAAAAAAGAACAAACTTTAAAAGAACAAAGCTGATGTTATTTTATATGTTTGTCTCTCCATACTCTCTGACTTCCCTTTCCATTCTGTTGCTCTCAGCTCTAACCCCACTGGTTCAAACTGAAGATGTATATCTTTAAGGCAGCTGAAAAAAAAGTTTGGTCAACAGGTTGTCATTGTCGTTTTAAACAAACGATAGTCAAACAGGATTAAATAGTGCATTTGTTAGGGACTATTTTTTTGCAGCGGATCAATACACATTTGGTGCTCTAGTGGGTATTTGGGGTAGCATGGCAGTGTGTGTGGGACTGAGTCAAAATAAACTATAAATATCAGGCTGTGAATACACAAACAATATTAATTGTTATAATTGTTTGTGTATCCAAAGCCTGATAGTGTATTTTGTCTCAGTCCCACACTATCACTGTTGGTATTACTGCTACTACACTATGACCAACACCAAATGCAAATGGAACCCAAGAACCTGGTCTGCGCAATATGTCTGCCTAAAAGTCTGTTACGGCTTGTAAGCTTTGCTGTTAACTGCTCCTAACATTTTGTTCTCAGGATTATTTCATTCCACAATTTTTTTTCTAAAGTCAAGGTCCACTTGCTCCTGTAAACCTGAGCTTTTGACCTCATGGTCTTCATCGTCAAACTGTGAAAGACTGTGAGATGTGATTTAAAGCTTTTACAAAATTGAGAAAACAGAAGAATGTATATGTTGCTCTGTGTTTCTTTAATGTGTGAATATAAAACTGTTAAACCTTTCACAATAACAATATTTACTTCAACCATAGTTTCTACTTGCCTTCTGTATCACTTTATCCATCTGGGATCCAATGGGGGAGTAGAGGATCTTGGGATTTGCAGTCATCAAGTGAACCAGTAGGCCCAGATTCCTCTGTTCTTTGCTGGTGAATCCCAGAGAACTCATGTTCCCCTGTTTCAAAGCCTCCGGCTCAATAATCCTGCAACAAGAGCCACAGATTAAAGGCCATTAAAGGTAAAATACATAAATACATTGTCAGTTGCTGTTTGTGGAAACACCATTCAAAATTCAGTGAGTTAGAGAGTGAATGAAAAGAGGGACCGTCAGTGGCGGCTGGTGGAATTTCTTTCAGTGGCGGCAATGCCTTGCATATAACCTGTTTTACGAAGAAAAAAAAAACGTTTCATGCTATAATGTGAGTGGATATAATGTACAATGAGTACTCATAGAACACCTCATACCCCTATTTGGCCCCTGTCTTTGGCTTTCTGGCAAACTGTAACCTCACGCTGGTCTGGTCAATGTTGTTTGACAACAAGTTTTTCAGATAAAGAACTTCTCTCAAATGGATTTCGTTTGAGAAGAGTCCCAAACAAGAAAAAAAAAAGACGAACCAGAGGAAGAAGACAGAAGGCCTTTTTACACAGAAGATTCCGCCTTAATCACGGAAAGGAGAGTCAAACATGTTGATGCGTATAACGACGGCCTCGTACGCATAACTACCAGCTTTTTATCTTCTTCGGATCTACGCTATGAGCTCGACACGTCGCCATCTTCACAATGTCACCATCTTTTCTGGCTCGCTGTCTCACTCCCTTCGCAAAGAGGCCGGCTCGCCTCGTTTCGCCTCTGATGCGGCTCTGATGCGGCTCTGATGCGGCTCTGATGTGGCTCTCTGACTACCTCCGTTGCCGTCTCAGAGGCGTAACATTCTGTCAACCCTTTCCGTCTCGGTAGCGTTTAAGTGATGATTGAGTGGGATTGTTTATGTAGCAGTCTATACATTTTTTTCAGGAAATTGTTGTCTATCATACCTTTAACTTTACTGCCAAGTCATAGTGATATACATAGTTTACATGTTGTCTTTCACAGGTTGTAGAAATGAATGATAATCTTATTAATTAGCCAGTTTAGGCTCATATCTTGCTGTTCCCGGTATACCGTCTTTACACCATGCACTGCTGCAATGCTTGCATTATCTAATCCGAGAAGATTTCTCAAGTCAGGTGGAGTGGGCATTACTACTTTTAGACGTTAAATATTACACTCAGGTAAAGAGAGAGGGCGGGGGTAATGGCTTGTAACGGCTAATTTCCCTTACTTACCGTCCTCATCTCTTTACCAATATGACCAAAATCATAAACATTGGAATGATACTTCACTTTGTTTCATTCTCTGCAAAACAACATGAGAATAATGTTCTTCACACAGACATAGCTATCATTTTGTCAGGATTTCATCAGCTCTTTTGCTTCACCCACCTCTTATGCCCACACAGAATTGGCTGCAGTCCTGCCCACAGTTGTACAAATGCTGAAAACTGAGAGTGAGGGTTCTCTGCTTCCTCCTTTCTTTTCCCTCCTCCTGCTCCTCCACCTCCCTCTGCTTCATCCACCCCCTCTTCTCCAGGGATTTCAGTTGTGTTGGTCCCCCAGGTGGTGGCGTTGAGGGGCCAGGTCATGTTCGTCTGGGAGGTTGGAGTCCGACCAGTACAGGCTCCTTTGGGCAGCAGGCGGGCCAGGCCAGAGAGCAGGTCCACATCCTTGAGAAGCCTCTCTACATCAGCCAGGTCCTTTAATAAGGCCCCAAGTTTAGACTGAGAGAGCGGAACCAAAGAATTAGGCTGATCCAGTTGAAGCTGGCGGGTTAGAGGGTTGAGGAAAAGAGGAAAAAACAGGTGAAGGAAGAGAGCGAGTCAACAAATATAATGTGATGGAAAATTTGGTGTTCTTGCCTTGATGAATACATTAATTACTGACTTCATCAGTTTCACTTTTTCTAATTCAATGGTTTTTATTTATTTGTATTATTTTCTACATTGTTGTTGATAAATACTGAAGACGTCAAAACTATGAAGGAACACATGTAGTAAACAGAAAACAACAAAATGTTTTATAGTTTAGATTCTCCAAAGTTGCCACATTTTGCTTTGGTGACAGCATTGGACACTCTTGGCATCCTCTCAATCAGATTAATGCCGTAGTCTAATGCAATAGTTTCCATGACAGGTATGCCTTCTCAAGAGTCAATTTGTTGAGTTTCTTGACTTCCTAATGAGTTTGAGCCCATCAGTTGTGTTGTGCATAGTCTTATATAGCCCTATACGACAGATGTTCTAATCCATATGATGGCAAGAACTACTCAACTATTGTCCGATTATTTTGTTAAATGACTATTTAATATAAATATTTGTATAGCATCTACAGTAAATGTTTCTGCTGTACCTTCTCAGTGACCCTCTTTTTGTTGATCTGCTCTCTCAGCTCATGGCTTATCAGCCTGAAGCGCTCTGACTTTTTAGCCTCCCCTCCGCTGCACACTACGCTGCGATAGGCCTGCAGCACCGGCCACTGCTCCTCGGGGACCAACAGGATCTTACTGAGCTCGGTGGCCCCGCCCTTCGCACAGGTGAGGACCTCCAGCATGGCTCCAGTCAGGAGGAACCCCTGTGGAAAAGAGAATCGGTTTATTTGATAATGTCAGCATCTGGGTCCTCTCACTCTAATGCCTGC
Source organism: Chelidonichthys spinosus (assembly GCA_029853015.1). Classification (NCBI taxonomy): domain Eukaryota; kingdom Metazoa; phylum Chordata; class Actinopteri; order Perciformes; family Triglidae; genus Chelidonichthys; species Chelidonichthys spinosus. The sequence continues at coordinate 13,160,084 of CM056831.1, forward strand.
TTATTATTGTCCCATATTAGGGCTGAACAATTCATTGTTTTTTCATCGAAGCTGCCGGTTTAAGAGAAGATGCAATGCTCATATATATATATATATATATATATATATATATATATATATATATATATGTCTCAAATGATTCAGCCCTATCCCATATGATAATGATATGACATAATAATTAATATAATAATAATGATATGAAAACACTTGTTTTCAGTTCGTGACTTTCACATATAAAACCAGAAGAATGCCCCTTTAACTTACACCAAAATTCAAAGTAAGATTTTGACAGTCCATTCTTTGCATTAGACACAATAAAACAGATACAATAAAATGCCTTTCCTGTTTTTACACTGGATTGGTTTGGTTTGTTAAATTTCTTGGTGGTTTCAAGTAAATGGTGCATATGCTTCTGTAGACAAGGCTGTGCTAAAAATGACAAAATGTGATTATGTTGAAAGGCAAACATCAAAGGCAGGGTGAAGAGCCTACTGTCATCTAGAAACCCCAGACTTGAGCAATCATTTAAATATGGGGATAACGAGCACATTTCCAGACAGTCTCTACCCTCGTGTTGTTCACACAAAAAATACAAAAATAGTTGTGTGATGAATACAAAGAAAGCCTCGAGAAAGTTCAAACCCTGTGTTTTTTCACACCTGTTATACATGAAAACAAATAATCCTGCTAATATAATGTAAGTGGGTTTCTCAAACATGGGATTCGGGCTCATCATGATTTCTGAGAATTAACTTGTAAATACATTTTACCTATTGCAATCTCACCTAGACAAGTCTTCCCAGGACCTCCATGAAGCGAAGATTTGCAATGTAACTTATTGTATTTAACAGCAGTAGACCATAGTGGTGGCAATCCTCAGTCACCTCATGATTCGAATCGATTACGATTCAGAGGGTCACAATTCGAATAGTAAACAATTCTCTTTTTGGATTTTAATATAATGAGAATTTTTCTTTCAAGCAAATTCCTATTTGTATGAGACAGTTGATGTGCTACATAACTTATAGAAAATGTAGAAAGTTTGCCCAAAATTAAAAAATATATATATATTTCATTTTTTAAATAATAAAAATAAATAAAAGACTTTACTGCATCGATGCAGATGCACTCAACACAGCATCACAATGAATCATAGAATTGATTATTTCTCCCACCTCTAGCAGACAAGCTAATAGCCGTCACCGCTACCATGTGTCGGTGTTTGAGCTCACCTCTAAATGAAGAACTTTGTCTCCAGGTTTTTGTCTGGTGTCCTTTGCCTCATGAATCCAACGTTGGGCCCCTCCTCCATCTCTGAGAGATGTACCAAAAATAATACCATACACCTACAGGACACACACACACACACACACACACACACACGCACACACACGCACACACACACACAAACACACACACACACAATATGGATATAAGTATTAACAACAAGAACGGGCCAAATAGTAAACATAGTAGTGACATGCTAAATTCAATGTTTACGTAAACATGTGCTATCATTGTGCAGACTACATGATAGTTTCAAAATTGAATGTCATTCTTATGGAAGTAAAGCTCCTGTCAGACATTAACTCCTTTACAATAATCTAATATCAGTTTAAAACGTCATCTTCATATCTGAACAATGTCTCGCAATTGTACAAGGTCACACATGATAACATTTCTGCAACACTTTCAACAGTGTTCCACTTTGTAAAATCACTGTAATAAATGGATTATCTCAATCATCTCTTCTGTGCAAAATCAATTCAATAAACTATGAGACATTGTGATAGAGACGTATCAAATCAGTCTACAAAAACATGTGGTAACACTTTCTATGAAGGTTCTGTATATAATGCATCATAACGACATTTATAACACATTATAATGCATTCATAAGGCTTTATAAAAGTCATTATAAATGTTTATAATCATGCATGACACCTCATAACAAGGTTAATAATGTATTATAAATGGTGGCCATAATGTAGTTAAGCATTCATAACGCTTTATACCTCCACGCCCAAGTGTTTGAAAGAGGAATCTGAGTCCTGGGTTACACAGCACATTATAACTACCAAACTTGAGCCAGTTATAAAGACACAGAGAGCTGCTCTAAGGTGTCATAACCGATTGTACATTATACAGTTTGGTATAAGTTATAATATACAACAAGATTGTATTTGACATATTGTACTGTACCTTTAGGATGAGTTACACTGAAGTGGTTTAGATGCTCTTTGTCTTTACAACTATCATAATTGTTAATAAATAAAACCGTGAGACACCTCTCTGAGACTGACTGGAGTGTTGAGTAGCAGGCTGGTTGTAGAATTGGACAGGGAAATATTCTTCACCAGGAACTGCTGGAACACTGACTGGTTCTTCAACACACTGGCCAGCGTGAAGCCTGCATCCGAACACACACACACACTGATATATAGTACACACAGTTTTAGGATTAAGTGGCATGTTCTAGATTCCACCTTTTGGAGTAGTGTTTTTTGATAGCATATTAGATATTATAGATTTGGAGCTATATACTCTCTTTTACGGTAATCATCTTTGACACAGCAAAGGTTATTTTATTTCTGCCAAATATGTTTGCTGTAATTTTGGAATGGTCAGGAAATCATATAAAAGGATAGATTTTTCACGTCAGAACTTCATCATGTATTTTTACATTTAATTTTATTTATTTTATTTCTGCAAAGTCACTTTCATAAAACATTTTTTTAAACAAAAAGATATTTAAGTTGGTTTACCAAGAAAGAACTTCAACAAAAACTATTTATTAAGGAAAAACAGAACATCATTTGTCTTATAGTCTGTCTATGACCTCGGGAATCTTTTTTTTCTACAATAAAGTGATCTCAAATTAATAATAAGGCTCACACAGCTTGCAGGTGTTTTGGTTTGTGCTGTGGTTTGGAGAAAAAGTGTTCTGCATTATATACTCTGCACAAATAGAGGATGATACGTTATTTTATGATAAATCTGTGTGTCCTCTCTTTGCAGTGGCATTCTGTACCAACAGTGCATCCAATCAGACATTAAACACACAACATCAGGGGTGCTATACAGGTATACAAACACATATTGTCGTGATAGCATGGCAATATTTCAGACCTTGACTGGTGTTGAAGTTGTAGTCCAGCGGTAAAGGGGTTGAGCTGAGACTCTCCAGGTGCTGCTGCAAGGTCTCCAGCTCTTGACCCAAACCAGGCCGGTCAGACAGAAAGAGTCCGTTCTGTTCAACCACTTCACTGATCCGCTCCAGCAGCTGGGTCACACTCATAGAGGGATTTAGACATTCAAAGGCTTGTAGTCGTTTTCTTTATACAGTACTTACTTAACAATTAGGAAGCAAAGTATCGAGAACAGACATCTTTTTACACAGAGCCAAAGTTGGCCTGAACAGTCTGAGTATTCTCACATACATTTTGGAACAAGCAAAGAATCAAAATAACTGCTAAAAAAACAAGTTATGAGACGAGTGATTGCTAACAAAGTCTACTCACGTGGAGTTCTTGTACTGCAGGAAACCAAATTCATCCCTTTGTCCATCTGGGCACAGCGACTGCATGATGGGAATGATGCCAGCTGAGGTCAGTGGGGCTGCGCTGTAAAAGGCTGGACATGGGGGAGAATAACGGTAAAGGAGGGACAAAAAGAGGAAAAAAGGAGGGAGGATGGTATGCAGGAGAGTTGCAAGGAATTATAGAGATAATGAGAAGCAAACAGGACAATGACGATGAAAAGCAGAGGGAGAAAATCTGTGTTAGAGTTGAAAAGGAAGAAAGATGTCAGATGAGCAGCTAATGGCCAGAGAGGCACCCACACGTCAATGCTGAATACATTTTTTTGTTGCAATAAAATGGCCCATGATATTATCTCTCGTCTGTCTATAAATGCTGGACGTGTCTCACCTTTTTTTTTTATTTTCAGGGGAATCTGCTTTATAGATTATAGATCTATCAAAATGGATTATTATTATTTTAATAAACAGAAAATATCAAGGCTCAAAAAACGACTGCTTGAATTTACTGATTCAAATAATTTACTGATGTCTCAAATCCTTTGTAAATATTACATTGTTACCCATCCATAAGTAAATATGATAAAAAATGTATTTATTGATGACTCCCTGTAATATATTTTATTAATAGGGGTTGCCACCCTGCTGTCTCCAGCCATGTCTACCTACCTTCCTTGACAGGAATCGCTGGCTTCTTCTGCCTCAGACCCAGGAGGATGAAGAAGAGGACCAGCGGGATAAAGATCTCAAAGGCCAGCACCCACTGAAAAGGAACAGGACAACATTGACAAGATTATCATGGTGATAAACAATGAAACTGCTTGTCAGTTCCTAGTCATCTCCCTGCTGATGGATCATTGTGGCATAAATTGAACTGGCCTATTCCATGGTGTTCTCAGATATATGTGCTGTTGCTGCCTTAAGGTTACGCACCAGGGGCAATTTTCCATTTCAATTGTTATATATATATATATATATATATATATATATATATATATATATATGTAGTTGTGTCATGGGAACTTGTGCACAGACCTACGACAGCTTATTATGACCACTGTAGGGAAATTTTTTTTTTTTTTTTTTACTACAGTGGCCCTTAGAACACATTAGCTGGCGAAAATGTGACATAATCTTTCTTAAAAGTCGATAAAATAGCGCACAGTAGGTTAGGATATAACAGTTTACCTCAGATTGCTCCGATTCAACAGGATGACCATTTGTTAAAAGCAATTAGTAGGTAATTTATAATTTTCACCAGTGCTGTCTCTGTGTTATGATGTACTCTACTGTCACACAGGTGAATAGCGACTACTTTGTCAAGATGAAGGGGACAACAAATATAAGATGAATCAAAAACAGTTGACAATGTACTGTATTTTACAAAACAGGTGGCAGACGTGAAGGTTAATGATGTAACCATCCATCTGCTTCTGATTAGAGTGATTTTCAGCTGATCGTGCATGACCGCTGAAGGGCAGATCATTCTCATACTTACATACAAAGTTTTTTGCCGGTCACATTTACACGTGTGGTAGTATTACGTCATCACAGACAGTAATGTAACAGACAGTAATGTAACAGACCGTAACGTCATGAGTGTTCTGCATGAGTGAAAGAGACAGAGCTACTAATTTGTCCCAACTGCAAGTCCAAATTATGCCCTTATGTATAGTGCATGAAATTAATGCTATCTCAGCTAAATGCTGACTAGGCCATTCTGCTCTAACCATCAATCCTATGGACAGCTTCAGTTAGGCCAAACCAGGGCAGTGTGAATATAAATCTAAAGACAAACATGACGTAGCTGTTCCTATAACTATGACAGAGGCTCCCCAGTGTATCTCTCCTGCCTCCTCAGTTTTTAATGTCTGAAGGTAGATGGGCTAAAAATAGTTGCAGCACACTACAACCCTCCCCACACAAACCCCTCTATCAGAACACCAGCAAAGTCATCAGGCGGGCATAAAACTCAAGCTGCCTTTGGACAGATCCAGCCTTTAAACAGCACAGATATCACTCAAATATACCAACTGGTAGCCATTAGGATTTCTGATGGCTAATATTAGACCCTGTATGGATTTAAGACATCAGCATACTCAGATGGTATGACTATGGAGGTCATCATGTTAGATTACACCATACATCTGGTGAAGGCCATTTGAACATCTTACACCATATTTTTCCTGAATAACCAACTGACACTCAATTTGAAGGTAATGTTGTTGTATGAAAACGATGAGGCTGTGGGCATACAGACCATCAGGGAATCACTGTGTCAACCACTCAAACTTCAGCACCAGAGAGTTTACACAAAAAGCTGTCAGTACAGAGAGCTAAAGTTAACTCGTGCAGAGCAATATGGCCAAAATCGTCTTCCCCGATCAACTCTGTATCTAAGAACGTCATCTGTTGGTTTGTGAACGAGCCTCGAGTTTGGCATTTTGGCTGCTGCCATCATGGAATCTTTGCAACCAGTGAACAGAAGTAACCGTATTTGGAAGGTGGGGGAGTGATGGGTGGATCTGACAAACACTAGCCACAGAGCGGCAAGCTTACTGTATCTAGTTCCATCTGGCTTCTGGTGTGAAGCTGCTAAGAAAGTTGGCTTCCATAATTCAAGGGTAACTTTAGTGTTAAGTGTTAAGTAATCTTAGTAGCTAATTGCATTGGACATACAGAGAAGTTAGCGAGGCCATGGTAGTGACATGTCTATCACAAGGTAGCCACGCCCTAAAGCATACCCTGGTTTATGGTCTCTTAATGGGACCATAGTTTGCTAAATGAACATCATGCTGTATTGAAGAATAATTGAGACTAGCGATTAAGTCCATAAACTCACATTTACGATGTTTACTGAGATAATACATATCTCATAGATTTCTATACAATCAGACTTGTTGACAACTGATGGCCAGTAGAGAATGCAAGTTTAAGGCACTTCAGCTTCAAATGATGATGAGATGAAGAAAAAGTGTGATTTAACTACACTTACACTGGGTATTCCCAAGAGTAGAGTGCTACAGTGTAGATAAAACTTAATAACTCTTACTAAATTAAGAAAATCCTGCAAACTGCAGCTGGAAAACACTACTCACAACTCAACATTTGGGTTCCAAGTGGACATTTACATGACTCTCCAACATTATAACACAAAGACAACCATGTCCTGAGCTGCTCGCACTATTCTATTCTGGAAAATAGATCTCAAAGATGGGAGAAGTTTGTCAGTTGTAGTTATGGTATCTGTATTGAACTGAGGTTCTATATGTATGTGCTGGTAGTAGTATAGAAGTAGTATTAACAGTAGTTGGAGTCACATCTGTTTTTCCGAGAAATTCAAGTACGTGCTTATTATTATCAATTTAGGCAACATCATATCTCAGTATTTGATTTAATCACAATGCAATTCAATTGAAAGCTGATGCATCATCAAATTGAGTTATCACCAAGTTCTTAAGAAAAAAACACAACTTCCCAGATCTGTTTGAAAAAGTCCAAAACCACATTCACCACAATCCTGAATATTGGGGCCAATGCTGTTATTTTTCAATGTTCCCACATGAGCTAATGAAACACCAATGCTTTCTTCATGCATGTGATTTGTACACATCACCATACTGGTGTTGCAAAGCCGACGGAGGGCATTACAGTGCAGTATTTTGCAGCACAAACAAGTGAAAATGTGTGTGAATGCAAAAAATAATTTGAGCATTCTTACAGCATGTGATTGTCTCTCCAGGACAAAGCGGTCAGTTTTAAACACGTGGTTAACAAAAAAAACGAAACACACTACAAAACGTAGTTGGGTATACACAATAAAACAGCTTGATTATGCTGAGGAAACAAAACTACTTGATTTCGTTTAGTTGGCAAATTACCTGTTGATGCTCCCACAGAAAAAGCAATGTTCCCATCCATGCTCTGGACGTACTCTTTGCAATAAATGCAAAATGTTGGCTGTTGCCATGGAAATGTGACAAGCCATTCCTTCCCAAACACTTTGTCCTGTTTGGATGTGGTGGGCTCTGGCTCGTAGAGGTGACATTCTGACCGAAGAGTCGCTTCTTTGAACCAAGTTGATTCACTGTGGGGATTAACCCCCGCCATGAACCAGAGACCGAATGAACCGGTTCTTAGAACTATGACCGACTGGACCAGCATCTTAGGGTGCGAGGGGAGACAGGTGGTGAAACGGTTAACTCCGCCGATGATGTCATGTTTGTGCTCTTATATCATCCCTTCCATTGTCCCCAGCTAATGGAACAGAAGCTCGTCTGGAGGTGATGTCTGCACTCTCTGGCAATGTGAACATGACGTACAATCAATAGGCTGTTCTGCTCAGGTTGCATCCCGGTCCACACTTCAGTCAAGATATTTGTCAAACTGAATGTGTGGAGAGAAAGTTTTGGGCACATACTAGACAGGGGTGGTCTAATGAAAAGACACTATCAGGTTGCATTATGGAGAATGAAAGATCCAGTGTTTTCTGAGTTTGTCACATATTCAGGACATCAAGGTATCTAGGCCTCTACTGCTTCAATTGTGACAACTTTATGAATAAAGGATTACCCCATAAACATTTGAGCAATCATTCTAAAAATATATTATTATTCTATCTGATAATAGTCACTAAAGTGTTAACACAATGTTCTATTATATTCTATGAATATAAATATTAGGCTACAGGATGATCACATCTCCAGAACATGTCAAAGTGCTGCTTACAGTGAAGATCTTCAGGTTAAATCCGTTTCCATGATCTTACATTGAAGTGATTGTCATTATTACATCAGTCAGGCCCAGTTTTGGCATCTTGTGGATATGATGCACCAGAATCTTGATGATCTGACTCATGACAACACACCCCGAGCTTATCTGTACGGAGGTTTTCAAGATCGAGGCTAATAAATAAAAAAGTCGTGTTACAGAACACCAACCTGTTTGACAGTATGTGTGCACGTCGCTCCAACAGACACCATCACGCTCCACGTAAAGCTCACTGCGGTGTTATACGTTCTCACACCTGGTGGGAACGTTTGCAGTGACAGCAGATGCTGGTAAAAATTAAGGTTAGCCCAACTAATAGCTGCGGGAAAAGGAGCGGCGGCGTCCCAAAATGCCAGTTCTTACAGACTGGCATGTGGACGTGTTGTCTTACCGGTCCCCTCCTCTTCAGAGCAATGTTCTTCCACAGCAGGAGATGGAGCTGGTGAAGGAATCCCATGATGCCTTCGGTGTGTCATTCAGTTTAAACTGTGCATAACGTTGCTGGCGGTGGCCTGTGACTGGGTTTAAATAAGCGGGTTCCGTTCCCAGGCATCCCGTCCAAGCGAGCCTGTAATGGTGCTGAAATGTGTCGGCCTCTCGGCTAATAATTCATATTATTGAGCTAAGACTGCGCCGTTTATTTGCCGGTGACTGGCGGTAAAAGTGCTGCCGGGACTGTTTGTGTTCCGCCTGTCATCCTCTGAGTGTCATCACCGGCTAGCTGCGGAATCCGTTCACTTCAGCAGCGCAACGGTCCGGGCTGGACCAGGAGCAGGAAATCAGTGGAGACAGCCTTCCACAGTAATGACGAGGTACACTTCCGGGCTGGCCTTTAAAAACAAAAGCCCTCCTAATTTCCCAGGAACACTCGATACCGTGTTTGCATAAAATAAAATGTGCTAAGTAAACACAGCAATGCCCAGGGTTTCTAAAGAAGAGTCAGTCCCTCATGCACCCTTCAGAATATGTTGAACTAGGAGCAAAAATGTCTCTATTTATTTGTTATTACCGCTGTCTGTTTGTTTGTTTGTTTGGTAACACCCATGTTTCCGAGTTCACTTTTTTCAAAATGTCACACAATCAGCAGTCAATGTCGACTAAACTGTGTACCTCCCATCACTGCTTTCGCACAAAACGACTCAATTTTATTGTTATTGTTGTTGGTGTTGTTTATTATCCATAGTAACTTGGAATATTACATTGACATTCCCACAAGCTAACATGGAAGATAACCATAAATTGGAAAGTGAGACATACAACAGAGATGATTTGGAAAAAAGAATATATGATTGAATTAAAAGTTTTTATTGGACTTTCATATGTGTAAAACAACTCACACATATTCACTATCCACAAACATGTGTTCTTTAATTTGCAAATATTTAATCTGAAAATATGTATGCATATGTATGCATTATTATTATACACATTATGGATACATTTTTACACGTGAAACAGGATTTGCATATTATTGGATCGCCTCCTGTGAGTTTGTGAGCAACGTGACGTTTTTGACTTCCTTCTTATTTATTTGCATAATTTTTTCCAACTTTTATCACCACAGATCTGCAGAATAAACCTAACATATGAAATGTGAGGTGCAATATGCGTGTCTTTGTGTTTTGTAAAATGATATCCTAAAAAATAAAGAGTGCTGTAAATGTGTATTTTAATTTCACATAAAATATAACATGTTTTGCAAATGTAAATAGTGTTACCACAAAAAAAAATACACGTCCACTCATTTCTACGTGTGAAACTGAGTCTGCTTCCTGTGATTTTGCGAGCCACGTGTATCTGTGACTTAATATTGTCCAATTCCTTACTGCAGGGATGTGTAGAATTTAATTCTGTCAAGTTAAGGTGCTGTTAGACAGGTCCGCCAGCAGGTGGCGATCGTGTGGTGGTTGAGAGAAGAAGCCTTACATTTGTAAGGTTTATTCTACAGATCCTTGGTGCTAAAAGTTGGACAAAATTATGCAAATAAACAAGAAAGAAGTCAAAAATGTTACATGCAAATATGTTATAAATATGTTAATATGCAAATGAATTGTGTGACTGGCATTCTGTGACACTAGCCAATCACAAGGGGAGGGGCTGTCTATTTAGGCAGGTGTTTTTTTCTCTCCCTCCCTCCCCATGGACCTACACTTGGCGTTCCGCTTCCGCCGGCTGCAGGTATGGCCATGCGCTCAGATTTGTTTGTGCGTGTTCTCCTCTCCCCGGAGGTAATCCCGAATGCCTGGTTTAGTATAGTGGCGTGCATATAGCCTCATACATGTTCCCAGTTTTAACTTAAATTAGGCCACCGAGTGGTGTCGCGGGCCTGTTGGAGTGGCGGTGACGCGCTCCGGCCCTAATGGAGGACGCTGCTGCTTTGCCTCTTATTTAGGAGTTTCATTTAGCCGGGATTCTGTTGTGTCTTTGTTAAAAACCAGGCTGCTTAAGGAGATTGATTTGCTTCTTCTTGGACTCCGGGCGATTGTAAATAAGCAATTTGGGGTATCTTGCCCAAGAACACTGAGGCATGTGGACTGAAGGAGCCAGGACCACAGATCTTCCCATTGGAAGACACACGTTTTTAGGTGTTGATCAAATTTGAGTGCTCTTTTTTTAATTGTGACTATTAGGTCTGCTCTGCATGTGTTGTTCGAGGTCTTTGAAGAGAAGACATTGAAGAGGATTTTACAGAAGTTGGTGTAAACAATTCAATCTGCCTGTTTATCAAAGTCCTGATTTTACTGCCGTACAGAATAATTGGTTCAAACATAAATTGGAACATTGTGAGCCAGATTGAAGCTGGAATGTCAGATGGTGTTGCTGTAGACCTTTCTACCTCTCCAACCATCTATCTTTGTGATATTGAAAAGTCTGCTGGGTTCTGAGGCCTCAGAATTACTGAGAGCCTTCTTCAAATACACATTAATCTTGCTGTGGTCTGAGAGCGGTGTGAGTGGGCGGACTGTGAAAGCTCTGAGAGAGGTCGAGGTCTGTGATGGCGTAGACCACCGTGCTGCTGCCGAGAGCTGAACTGCATGTGAACCTGCCCAGAGTGTCTCCTCTCAGACAACCATTAACGATGTACAGACCCAGCATGCAACAGCTCCAAAAGCTGAATCCCACTATTGGTGGGTTTATTGTAAGGTAACTTGAGAGGAAAGCCATCAGCAGATCCAGGTGTTTCTCTCCCTGATTATCAACATTGTTGGCATGTCCTGTTTCAACATTTAAATCTGCACAGAGAACATTTCCCAAATTTTTTATCATAATGTCTTTATAAAATAAAGTATTTTGGGCCCACAAAGAATGGCTCGCTGCCACCCGGGGTTCGTATAGCTCCAGAGAGACACGGGACACAGTTTGATAATTCTGACCCATCTCTCCTGCACCACACCCTCCTCCACAATCGCTAATAATAAGTAATAATATATAATAATAGTCATTTTGTTTTGTCTGGCTAACATCCTTGTGAGTCTTTTGCTGATGATGTGGATTGTTTGTCGATAACTCCGGTCAATATTGTGATGTAACATTGTGATGTCTGATAACGAATATATCGTTTACCAATTTTACTCAACCCTACGATGAATTATTGATCGTGTGTATATTTTTGTTTTCTGTAAGTCAAAATAAAGTAAAAATTATGGATGGGATATGCTAATATTAATAAATACTATGATCATCACACGGGTACAAGGCACAATGAAATACCCGAAGAGTCCAGGTGACAGAAACTACCATGGATTATCACATCCACTACATTTGATACATAAGAAGCAAATATATAACACCTCCATAACTTACAGTGATTAACACAATGTATATCATTCTAACATAAATAACTCAGCATCAAGGTACTGCAAACATAAATGTGCCTTTTTATTATGTCTCATATTAGGGGCTCAAATCTGAACTTAATCCCATATAAACTCTCAAACCAGGCCTCTTTAACTTCCTGGTTCTTCTCGGACAGCTCTGACATGCTCTCCACAACAGAAATGCCTATAAAATAAATGACTTAATGAATGCATAACTCTGCCAGCATTGAAGGGATTTATAACTAGATATCCAGCAGGGGGCTCTCTCTCCTCAGTTATATTACAGTGTGGTTGTGTGTCCAAATAAAGGCAACATGTGATTTGGTAGCTCAGTGAGTATGTGTTATACGCCGAAGGTTACTGGTTCAAAGCTTCAAAGCGGTTATATTTAGTTTTAAACTTCAGCGCATTTCATCCATTTTGTCTGATGATGAATAAGCTGCAGTAAATCGAACCCCTTTCACCTGAAGAAAAGCAGATAATTTACCGGTCCAGAAGAAATAGGGCCACCATGGCCTCATTTTTCAGCATTCTCTCCCCATCAGTCGTCGCCATCGCTGAAAAGCCACACCAATGTTTACTCTGGTTTTGCCTCTGACTGTATCCAACCTCTTTTTGGTCATTGCAGTCTCAAAGACAATCTTTCTTTTGCAAACAGCTGTTGGCAGATGTTTCATCATCAGACTGTCCAATTACTTTTTCGATTGGACAGGGTTTTCATAGACCTGCCACGGCCACGGATGGCAATTTTCTTTTATTTTTATGTCTGAGCATTTCATTTATTCAGTATGCACCGAGGATTTCAAGTTATAAAACAGAAAGTGGTTCTTTCTTCGATGTATTCAAATACATAAATGAATGTGATAAACTGGTGTCCTGATTACTGAGCACCTCCTTCCATGAGACTTCTTTCATCGAGGCTTTAAATGAGTCTACATTTCTCTTCGTGAATTTACGGCATTTTATCTTAGTAGTTGTGGTTAAGAAGAGCTGAATCCTGTAAAACTGTTAGAAATATCAATAAATAATAGTCCATTTATAATGAAGTAATGTGTAAATATATTGTCACAGTTGCAGATTTGTTATTCGGTAAGATGCAAAGAGAAGATTGAGGAACTCGAATGGTAACTTGGAGTCACATTTGAGAATATCAAAGTCTCCAAGAAGAAATCACACTTTTCCCTCATGACTTACCAGCTCCACAGTAGAAGACAGAGCATCATAGAACACATGAACATCAGTATCAGGAGTAGAATTATAACATTTTTCCAACCAAACTTACTCTCACGTACATTTTGAGCCCTTTTGCATACTTTTCATACGTCCTCATTTCTGCAAACGTTGCTGAAGGAAATTATCCACAAATCACTGCGACATTAAACACTGATACCCGGGAAGCCTGGAGGCATAAAAATGACAAACAAAAACAACACATGAGTGGTTACATTTTCAAAGAAACATTAACGGTTGAACACACACACACACACACACACACACACACACACACACACACACACACACACACTGATGAATGATTTAAATGGAAGAGAATGTTAGAAGTCTTCTCTATCTGGTCCAGCAGACCACCCACCGACGTCTTTGTACTGTATATTTATCATGCTGTGTTGCTGTGGTTAATCAGTGGGTCATGGTTCTAGAGAAGCAGTGGCTCCAGTCAGTGTCATTTCCAACTATTAGCCACTCACATGTGGGTTCATAAATCACCTAGATTGTGTTTGCACAGCTGGTTGCAACCCCCTCCCCTCTCCTAAGCCCAATCCTCTGCCACTGTATCGATTTCAAACGGGCAAATATTTGTAATCATCTCGGATGACTCGCGTTGCTTTGTTTCATTGTGTGACTGATGGAGTCAGTAAGTTGATGTGAGTAGGCCTTTTTTGTGGGGGGTAAATCAGTCCCAAACTACAGTACATTAAATTGCATGTTTGTATGATAAAAACCCTGCTCTGTTTTTCTGAATGAACGAGAAACCCCAACAGAAGCTCACATTAGACCGTCAGGATGCAAACATGACCTGATTGTTTAGATCAATCCATGTAATTTTGTTTTAGGTTTGAGACATATACTTGTGTCATGAATGAATACAGATAGTATTGTAATTATTATTAAGTTGCAGTGTCTCTCCAGCACGAGCAGAGCTGAGATGCTTGATGGTTGCTTCATGGATATAAGATGATGCATCTGAAATGTGTTCAGGCAGCAACCTGGTGACACTAGAGAGCTGCGATCTAGTGCGCCTGAATACTCACATTGAGCGAGCGTGATTTTTCAACAGCAAGCTATTCAATATACTCAAAAGAAGTGGATGTCATCAATTTGAATATAAACCAACAATTTTTCAAATTGAATTTCATTTTTTTAAGCATTCAATTGAAAAATCAGTTCAGACACAAATCAAAATTCTCTATACTTGGCCCAGATCTCTGGCACCACACCGAAATGCCTGCAGGCAGCAGTGGTCAGGGATTATTTGTTTGATGTCTTCCAAATAGGACCAAACTTTATCCCCAGTAACCAATAACTACACTCAACAAAAATATAAACGCAACACTTTTGTTTTTGCTCCCATTTTTCATGAGATGGACTTAAAGATCTAAAATTCATTCCAGATACACAATATTACCATTTCTCTCAAACATTGTTCACAAATCTGTCTAAATGTGTGATAGTGAGCACTTCTGCTTTGCTGAGATAATCCATCCCACCTCACAGGTGTGCCACATCAAGATGCTGATCTGACATCATGATTAGTGCACAGGTGTGCCTTATACTGTCCACAATAAAAGGCCACTCTGAAATGTGCATTTTTTTTGCTTTATTGGGGGTCTGGGGACTCAGAACCAGTCAGTATCTGGTGTGACCACCATTTGCCTCATGCAGTGCAACACATCTTCTTCGCATAGAGTTTATCAGATTGTCAATTGTGGCCTGTGGAATGTTGGTCCACTCCTCTTCAATGGCTGTGCGAAGTTGCTGGATATTAGTGGGAACTGGTACACGCTGTCGTATACGCCGGTCAAGCACATCCCAAATATGCTCAATGGGTGACATGTCCGGTGAGTATGCTGGCCATGCAAGAACTGGGACATTTTCAGCTTCCAAGAATTGTGTACAGATCCTTGCAACATGGGGCCGTGCATTATCTTGCTGAAACATGAGGTGATGTTCATGGATGTATGGCACAACAATGGGCCTCAGGATCTCATCACGGTATCTCTGTGCATTCAAAATGCCATCAATAAAATGCACCTGTGTTCTTCGTCCATAACAGATGCCTGCCCATACCATAACCCCACCACCACCATGGGCCACTCGATCCACAACATTGACATCAGCAAAGCGCTCACCCACACAACGCCACACACGCTGTCTGCCATCTGCCCTGAACAATGTAAACCGAGATTCATCCATGAAGAGAACACCTCTCCAACGTGCCAGACGCCATCAAATGTGAGCATTTGCCCACTCAAGTCTGTTACGGCGACGAGCTGGAGTCATGTCAAGACCCCGATGAGGACGACGAGCATGCAGTTGAGCTTCCCTGAGACGGTTTCTGACAGTTTGTGCAGAAATTGTTTGGTTATGCAAACCAATTGTTTCAGCAGCTGTCTGAGTGGCTGGTCTCAGACGATCTTGGAGGTGAACCTGCTGGATGTGGAGGTCCTGGGCTGGTGTGGTTACACGTGGTCTGCGGTTGTGAGGCCGGTTGGATGTACTGCCATATTCTCTGAAACGCCTTTGGAGGCGGCTTATGGTGGAGAAATGAACATTCAATGCACGAGCAACAGATCTGGTTGACATTCCTGCTATCAGCATGCCAATTGCACGCTCCCTCAATGCTTGTGGCATCTGTGGCATTTTGTTGTGAGACAAAACTGCACATTTCAGAGTGGCCTTTTATTGTGGGCAGTATAAGGTACACCTGTGCACTAATCATGATGTCAGATCAGCATCTTGATGTGGCACACCTGTGAGGTGGGATGGATTATCTCAGCAAAGCAGAAGTGCTCACTTTCACACATTTAGACAGATTTGTGAACAATGTTTGAGAGAAATGGTAATATTGTGTATCTGGAATGAATTTTAGATCTTTAAGTCCATCTCATGAAAAATGGGAGCAAAAACAAAAGTGTTGCGTTTATATTTTTGTTGAGTGTATATTACTAATTTACTAATTAGCTGTAACAACAAATCTTCCTTTTCTGCCCTTTTCTACATTTACATTTAGGTCATTTAGCAGACGCTTTTGTCCAAAGCGACTTACAGTAAGTACATTTGTCAAAAGAAGGAAACAAAGAAACCACGACGTATCATTGCCGATAAAGTAAGAGCTAAAAATAGAACAAGTGTTAGGTCCTCATCTGAGTAAAGTAGTACTTCAAGAGCAACAGTGCTAAGATCAGAGTGCTATAGGTAAGGTTTTTTTTTTTTTTTTTGGGGGGGGGGGGGGTGTCGAGGGAGGGTGCTAGTGGGTCATGCTATGTAGAGTCAAGGTGAAGTCTGAACAGGTGAGTCTTGAGCCTTTTTCGGAAGATGGCAAATGACTCTGCTGTCCTGACATTGGTCGGGAGTTCGTTCCACCACTGAGGCGCCAGAACAGAGAAGAGTCTGGACTTTGCTGAGCGACATTTGCTTGATTTCAGCGATGGTGGTACCAGCCGGCCAGCTGAAGTAGAAGAGCGAAGTGCTCGCTTCGGGGCATGAGGTTTGACCAGTGTTTGAAGGTAGAAGGGTGCCGTTCCATTGATGGCCCTGAAGGCCAGTGTCATCGTCTTGAATTGGATGCGTGCTGCAACAGGGAGCCAGTGGAGGTCACGGAGGAGGGGGGTCACGTGGGAGAATTTGGGTAGATTGAAGATAAGGCGTGCTGCGGCATTCTGGATACGCTGTAATGGTTTAATCGCAGAGGCCGGGAGTCCGGCCAGGAGAGAGTTGCAGTAGTCAAGGCGGGAGATGACCAGTGCTTGGACCAAGAGCTGCGTTGCATCCTTTGTGAGGAGGGTCCGAATCCTGCGGATATTGTAGAGGGCGAATCTGCAGGATCGGGCCACAGCAGTGATGTTGGGGGTGCAGGATAGTTGGTCATCGAGGATTACACCCAGGTTCCTCGCAGTTGAGGAAGGTAATACTGTGATGCCCTCGACAGTGACCGACAGGTCCATGCGAGGGCAGTCTTTCCCTGGGATGAAGAGGAGTTCGGTTTTGTTCAGGTTGAGCTTGAGGTGATGTGCAGTTGTCCAGACAGAGATGTCAGCCAGACAGTTCGAGATGCGAGTTGCAATGTGAGCGTCAGAGGACGGGGGAAAAGAGAGGAACAGCTGGGTGTCATCTGCGTAGCAATGGTAGGAGAATCCATGTGATGTGATAACAGAACCTAGTGATCTGGTGTATAGTGAGAACAGAAGCGGTCCTAATACTGAGCCTTGAGGGACGCCCGTGTCCAGAGAGCAGGGTTTGGACATAGAGCCATTCCATGTGACCTGGAAGGTGCGCTTTTCTCTTGTTCCTCGTTCATTCTCAGGTTGAGGTGAACTGCTAGCTTTGAGGATGATGGCTTAGTTGCGGTGCCAACAACGGAGCACTACAGTGACACACACACATACACACACACACACACACACACACACACACACACGATATTGTCTGGTTTCACCTTCCATCGTCACTCAGCATCACCCTCATTCTATTTCTTACGCACACATATACATAAAAAAGGTCAATTTCAATGGGAAGTCCCCCCTCTACATCATACTTTCCAACAAGGCTAGTGGGTCAAAAATGGACCCCAAAATAAAAGATTAAAAGGACTCTGTATATTTAACCAGATTACATAAAAACTTATATGGATTTGTGAAGAAACCCCAAGCTCAAAAGCCACGTCTGTGGAGTCCATCATGGTTTTTCACAAGCTTTCCCTCGCGATTAGCATTGGCTGGAGCGTTGGCGGTGAACGCAGAAAGTTGCTAACCCCCTGATTTATAAACGTTCATCTCACCACGGTAGCCAAATCAAAGGCCTGGGAAAAGGGGAACAAATTAACGGAAAGGTATTTCGCTTTTCTAAGGGACCTAATTTTAAAAACCGCACTATTCATAAAGCCACAGTTCGTAATTATGTTTTTATAGCTGTATAAACCATAATGTTACCTTGTAATTTCATGGTTTCAGACCTAGCAATTTGGAGACCCCAGTTTTTCTTTGGGACCGTTTGCATTTTTATCTCCCAATGTGTGCGTGTTCATATCAGCTGAACTCAAATGTCCACAGGATGTGTTATTTTTGTGGGTGTTACATTTGGGGCTAAAAAGCACATGAATCCGGAGTGACAGGCGTTCAGTGAATGTTGGCCGGAGGTTTGATCACTCATGAGCCTGAAACTATTGTACACTGCTGACTGACTGTATTATATGCTCAACCTGTGCTGTATGTAGCTTGGGCCAAATCAAAATATTTCGCGTACATGTGGTATTTGTTTGAGGGAGAAAATGTACCTTACCTTGAGTGACACGCAACATTTCACATTAATAACGGCCATATGATCCGGCTCATGCTCTAAGATTCAGAAGACATCTGAATCTAAATGCGTCCCAGGGAAACATCGACGCCGGCACCAAACTGATGATTGTATTGCAAGTCTCTGAGCTCCACACGCATCTACAGAGGAGCTGCAGCAATAACACCAGCCTCATTGTCAAAGAGCATATCTTTAAATTAACAACTGAAGAATCCTGAGGGATGATTTACAAATACAAAGTAGTCATTAGTTCCAGCTTGGGTATCGAAGCATGATTGTGTATATAAGTCTGTAGTCCATTACTGAGGTGTTGGATGATTTCATGCAGAAGTGAGATGTTCTAAAGAAACTTTTAATACGTCCAACCTTACGTGACAGTTCATCTTGTTCAACAGGTGAAACAAACTCTTACAAGTGACAGATGAAGGTACATTTTATTTAAAAAAAAAAAAAAAGTGGTGCATTACTGGAAATGTGAAGGACAAGCAACGTGGGCTCCCAACGTCTGGTCCGTTATCAGGAACAAGATTCAGAATGTCAAGAACACCTTGAGCCAATTTCTGCACATTTTGGCACAAATGTCAGCCTGGACAAACATAAACTGATTATATTAACTGCTTTTGGTGGGCAAAGGTAAAGGTCACATTCTTGTAGAAAGTTTACATATTCAGTGAATTTGAAGTTTTTTAATCTGCCCATCCAGAAGTGACTGCTGTTCTGATCCCAGTAGGACTACTTCACCATCAGGGGACCAAGGAGGTGCAAACACTGCATTACCTCTTTGGGCTGAGACTCCATCAGTTCCCTTCTAGCCACTGGAGACAGATGCTCTCGTTTCTAGTCTGGCAGCCAGAGCTCTAACATAAATAATGGCCTTAGTGCAGCTCAGCTGTTGTAATAACTTAGGTTGTGAGAACATGGGTTTTTTGTTGTTGTTGAAATAATGGTGGCAAGGGCTTTAAAATGTTGGTAGACTGTGTAGCTGCAGAAGGAAGGATTAATCAACCAGCTGTTAAACTAACCAACTGTCTGCTATTAGACATTTGAATATTTGTATTAAATATGCGATGTGCGGTACGGCATTAGATTGTGCTTTGCTGTTGGAAAGAGAGAGTTTGAGATGAGCAAAGTTTATGGCTACAGTTGTGCATCGTATCAGCCTGGTCGCCTGGAGCATATGCTCACAGCAGAGCTGCAAAGGTTTTAACAATGAATTGCTTTGAGTCATTTTAAAAGAAAAATGCCAAAATGCTCTTGATCTATGAGGCCTCCTGAAGAAAGTAATGTACATACGGCTGCTTTCAGGAAAACCTTCATTTTTGGGGGTTGTTTTATAGACCAAACAATATAAACCACAGTTCGCAACCAACGTTATCTATTGTGTGTTTTTATTGATATAGATTATAATTCATACCGTCCAGCCCTACCAAAAAGTATAAAAATGTAATTTCTCAGACACATTTCTGGGTGCGACTAAATTGCCCGTAGGTGTGAATGTGAGCGTGAATGGTTGTCTGTCTCTACATGTCGGCCCTGCGATAGACTGGCGTCCTGTCCAGAGTGTACCCTGCCTTCGCCCAATGACAGCTGGGATCGGCTCCAGCCCCCCCTGAATACTGGATAAGCGGTAGAAAATGGATGGATGGATGGATGGATGGATTTCTGGGTGCCAAAAACATGTAACTGCTCATGGTCAGCAGGGGGCGCCAGTTCACTGTTTGGTTTTCCCTCTCCAACCTGATGAGGTGGTCATATCACGAGTTCGTCAACAGGATCAGGATTTAAACTCAATCACAAATTAAATTCCGATTTCATATTCAAACCACACATCCATCCATCGTCTACCGCTTATCCTGTATTCAGGGTCGTGGGGGGGGGGGGGAGGCTGGAGCCGATCCCTGCTGACATTGGGTGAAGGCGGGGTTCACCCTGGACAGGTCGCCAGTCTATCACAGGGCTGACATGTAGAGACAGACTACCATTCACACTCACATTCATACCTACGGGCAATTTAGAGTCACCAATGAACCTATCCCCATCCTGCATGTTTTTGGACTGTGGGAGGAAGCCGGAGGACCCGGAGAGAACCCACGCTCACACGGGGAGAACATGCAAACTCCACACAGAAGGAACCAGAACCCAATCTGGGAATCGAACCTGGGACCCTCTCGCTGTGAGGCGACAGTGCTACCCACTACACCACCGTGCAGCCCCAAACCACACCTGCATTTGAAAAAAAAACAACATACAAATAAAGTCGAGAAAGCTAATTGTTGCAGCTCTACTATGTACATATCAAACAGAGTTTATACGCTTTACAAAAGAGCCCATTTGAGTGAAGTCCTGGCATTTTTATGTGTGTCTTCATCAGCTGCTGTCACCGGCAGATGGTGTTAAAGTAGCTCAGGGAAAGCAGAGGAGAGCTGGAGAGTCGTAAATCTTCCCCGCTTCACCGTAGTGCCGGCTCACTGACCGAGTGACACGACTTCAAAGAGAGCCCGTGTCTCCAATGAACTTGTTGCCTTTGCTGATACAGGTTTTGCTTGACCAGCTTTTTCGTGTGTGTGTGTGTGTGTCTGTCTGTCTGTCTCTCTGTCTGTCTGAAATGTCATTCTGATGTTTCTGCATTGTAGTCCATTTGTTACAAACCATCTACACCTACTAGAACTAAATATCTTCACTCAGACGTCACTCTGGACTCTGAGAAATAGAAGTGGCATTATAACTGTTTATTGCTTGTTTATTGTTTAGTTGTGGATCCCCATTAGTTGACGCAGAAGCGGCAGACTAGTCTTTCTGGGGTCCAATTAAAATCAGAACCTACAAGTAATAAATCAACAGTCGCATTCATTCATATACTACATTCATATACATATATACTTACAGATATAAAACAGTTGTAAATAAATGAATAATTAAATAAGCATCTGTGCACTGAGAGCGTGCAAACACCTAGATCAAAATATGATACAGTGAGTGCCAAGTCAGAATCTAGAGTTCATGTTTAACATACATAACGAGAGAGGATTTAATTAGCCTATTGAATTCCTTTTTTCCAGTTACAACACAAATTTACAAAAGGAGTAAATTCCATAAAGACATGGATCTAAAGGCTGTTTTCTTCATTGCATTCGTTCTACAGTGTGTTAGTAAAATTCATCCAGCTGTTGCAGATCCAGTACCGTATAAATCTGAGCAGAAACCAATTTCATTGAAGAGAGCTTTAGGAGTGGAAATTCCATTCTTAATAAAAATCAATCAAGTATCAGGAACCTAACGGATAACCTATCAAGAACTTTAGGCCCCTTCAGATCAGAATGCATCCCGTCAACATTTGATCTGTAAGATCAATCAAGTCTCGCAGCCCTGTTTTGTACAATTTGTAGTTTGTTTAAGTCCGTCTTTGAGGCAGAGGCCCAAATGACAGAACAAGATGATAATACTGTTTGAACAACCTGCCTCCGTAAAGTAGCTGGTAAGTAGACGGCACAATTCCGGACCGTAGCAAGATTGTTATTGATGCCGTTTTAAGAGCTGTAAGAAAAAATGCCCAAAACATCCCAGCACACTTTGACCATAGGTCACCAAGAATGTGATTCTGGGAATAAAACAGGCAAAAATACTGCTTGGATCTAACAATTCTTTAGCAAGAAACCATGTTTGTAAACTAAAATAAAAGACCATATTGTATATAAACGTCTGCAGTTTGTCTCACCCATTGGAAAACAGACAATAATATCTAAAAAAGTGATGCAGCATGAGGTCTGAGATCTCATGAAAGACATGGATTGACCCCTGAAAAGCAAAGTTTTGGTTGAAAAGCCGAAAAAGCAGTTTGGTTCTAATTTGAGAATCTGAATCATTCTGGAAAAAAGTGATCAGATTCTTCTCAAAAGATCCTGGGCAACTTTGCTTAAAGGGTACAGTTGCTGAATGAAATGGATCACTTTGGTTTTAAATACATTTTAACTTTCAAAATGCATCCTTGTGCTAACTTTAATCTCTCAGCCTTTCCCCCACCCACTCTCCTCCCTTTTCTTTCCCCCTCTCTCTCTCTCTCTCTCTCTCTCTTCCCATCTCTCGTGTTGGTTGTCTTTCCGTGTCAGAGACTAAGCAAACAGGGTCGTGTGTGAGCGGCCTCATAACTCCAACGTTCCTGAGAGACTTCAGACGAGCGCAGCTGCGTCTTCATTTGTTGGCCATGTTCGGCATTCTCCAGATATCTCCGGGAGGCTCCAGGGTTTTTTTTTTTTCTCTTCTGTGTTCTGGTTTGACCTCGTACCCTTTGAAAGGTTGCATGGAAGAGAAGCAAACTGGGAGGTACGGGTACAGTTATGAGGCAGATAGAAAACACAAGCAAAAAGTTTCCTGTTCAACATCAAGATATACAAGTATATTCATAATTTAAAAAATAAGAAAAGCATCAGACCTTCATATTTGGGAAGAAAGATCTAGATCTAGAGGCCTTCAAACCCAACGTTTTTTGTCTTTTCTTCGTACGATTCATTTTCAACCGAGTATGTTTGCACAGAATGGAAACATTTATGAAGTGAAAAAGCAATGTAATTTTTTTGGCGGAAAGGTTGATGTTTCTGAGCTTTCTCATCAATCTGACGCCACGGTGGAAAGGTCACAGCGCCAACAGTATGAGAGCAAGAGAGAGAGAGGAGTAAAGGCGGAGAAACATTTTGGAGCTCACAAAAAAAAGGACAGAAGAAAGTGGAGGAAATGCAGAGCGACAGGGCAGAGAGAAAATGGTGTGTGAAGAAAAATGAGAGAGAAAGTGAGCAGACCTGTCCGGGCCGGTCTCACGGCTAACATAGATCTCAGCGGGAGGCCAAGCATGTGTTTTCTTCAGCTTGCCACCCCTCCCCCTTCTCTTTCTCCCTCCCTTCTCCTCCTCCCACAGTTCCCTTGACCCCTCTGCTCCTCCACCTTGCAGGCGTGAATCATTAGACACGCACACACATCTCCATCTCACTCCCTCTTAAACTCACTCCTCTCTCCTCCCTTCTCTCTCTATCTCCTCCTTTTACAGTCACCTCTCTCTCTCTCTCTCTCTCTCTCTTTCTGTCTTCATCACTCTGTTTCATCAGTTTCTTCCTGCATCTGGCAAACATGAGCTGTGTGTGTGTGTGTGTGTGTGTGTGTGGTGCGGGGGCGGCTGTACACATCTGCGCGTGTGCACGTACGCAACTGTGTGTCTCCGTAAACTAAATCCCATCTGAAAGTGTTTTGACACAAGCTCCCGGTTCCGTATCGACGTCCACAAAACCTCCGACACTCGGGTCAAAAAGACGTCCAGTAAACACCGGCAAAATCTCTCAATATGTATCACAGTGTCCCAAACACTCTGCGTGTCTAAGGCTGGCTGGCTAGCTGTAATGCCGTGATCGCGTGATCAGTCAAGCGTATCCGTCCGTCTTGACAACAACTGGACAGAATCTTAAATGTATACTGGTTGATTTTTCAGGGGCCGCAACAACTTCCATAGCAGCTTTCATAAGTCAAAATGGTTCATTTGTAGTTGTAGTCAGTGCAGGATGTGTTTTGGCTTTGAATCATTTTTTCTGTTTGTTAGAGTTAAATAGTGACGGGTTCCAATAACCGGTTGCATTTTGGATTTGGCTACAACCAAATAACCTCAATTGTTAATTGCTATTTGTCCTTTTTATGACACTGTACTGGCAACAGCTGTGGCTGTTTTCGGCTTGTCCTTTCTTTTCAACTCAGGGACACCTTGATGAAGTTCCCAAATTCCATGATGTCCATTAAAAATGTAAAGCAGAGAAAAATATAAATGCGTCTGAGCACGAGCTGTTGCTAACTTCAGGGCTAACCCCCTTAATTTTAATCATCCACTGGCTGACAAGCAAGACGCGGGAACTTAGCTGTTGTGTCTTGAGTTTAGTCAGGGACAAATAAAGTGTACACACAACATCATAGCTAAACTATGTGGTGGATAATATAACAAAGTTTGGGCTCATGAGACCTCAAACGTAAATTGACTGAAGTGATTGACATTTGGAAAATAAACATATTTCATAAGTGACCTTTTGAAATAAACTCCACCACTGATATTATGGGATTTCTCAGACACATGTTAAACTCTTGACACTGTGACTTTTGAGCCGAAGCACACGCAGTGCTAAAGCAAGGCTGTTCAACTTCCGTCCTTTGCATATTAACCATCCGCGGCCATGTGCTGCTAATGAATGGTGGGTTTGTGGTTCAGGACCAGGCAGATGCCAAGTTCTGGATGTGCAGAGCCTGCCAGTGACCATCGGTTACACGGAGTAAGTGCGCTGGGAGTAATATGACGACCCGACGTTCTAATTCGCTAAGAAGTAACATCTGTCAAGCTAAAACATAATCTGAAGTGTAAACAGATGAAGGTTGTATTGGTTTCTTTTGGAGGCTGTTTGGCGGTTTTGTACTTTCAGCACACCTACAAACTTCACAAGCCACCGACCACACCTCCTCCATCTCTGGCCTCACTTCGCCTGAGGTTTCCCCTTGAAGTACCTTTTGCTAGCACCTTGCAAGCCACAAAACACAAACTGACTTGGGGGAAGTGACAAATTGAGGGGTTTTGGCAGACTGCTGGTGGTGAGACCTGCTTGTTTACATGGGAGGATCCCGCAGAACCACAGACATGTCTCCAACAGCCAATGAGAGAGGAGGAGGGTGTGAGGGGAGAGCCGCTGGGAGAAGGAAGGAGGGGGGGGGGGGTTGCAACCAAGATATTATTGCACAGCTCAAACTGAGCAGCACACGTGAGCACATGCATTTCCTGGGAATATACAGTGTTCTTGCAACGCTGTGTATATATATATATATTTTTTACACTAATTTCTAGCCATGCATGCTTTGAGTGATGAATGTCTGCCCACTGGTGGACTGAAATATCTTGACAATTATTGGATGGGTTTGCACGGATATTCATAGGGCTTACATGGTGAATATGGCATTATCATCTGGTCAACATTTTAATTTCAGTCCTTTTTGGGGGGTTTATGAATAAATCCCTGCAAACAAAGTATATTCCCACCAGCCTCAGCTGTATTTTGTGTCTAAATGAATTGCCAATGTAGCATTAATGCCCTCCTATAATGGATGGACCCCAATATTCTGATAACCAAACTATAGAATGATATCTAGTCTTACATCACCGTAGCATGAGTATTGGGCTTGAAGATTTGGTTGACTCATTAAATCTACGTTGAATGCTGTTGGCACCAAAAAATAAGCTAAAATCAAATATTCCTCTTCTACTGAACTTTTTTTTTATTGCATTTACACCAGACCTCTCTAAACCAATACATGACTGAAGACTATTATCTTCAGTCAGTGTGCTGAGCTGCCTGTGGATCAGGCCTCAGATTTCCTGGCCAAGACAAAACTTTTAAGACGCTCTGACAGAAACGTCTGAGAGAAGGGAAACCCTATCCTGCACATGTCATTGTAATTCAGGAATATTATATGATTTAGAGGGCGGAGAGCACAGGGCTATGGAAACACAGGACTCCGTGGCAGGGCGCACAAAGGACGTCTGTTCTTTCACAATGGAAACCTTGTTGGCATTTTTTTAGTGCCCTAGAGAAAACTAAAGAGTAAACAACAGTTTGCTGTCCCTCCATCTCTGACGTGATTGTATCTCTGACAGTCCTTCGCGAATGGAAATGGGGAGGATTTAAATTCATCCGAGACAAATCTCCGCTCGGTGCGGTATTGAATTTCTTCGGTCGACAGCTCTCTGCATGGCTTCATTGTGAAGTGAGCGGTGACTAAAACTGAAGTGCGGCTTTAACAAAAGCAAAACACGAGTTGTTGAATCTCAAATCTGTTTATGTGACTGCTCTGGAGCCACTTCCCCGTCCCTCTTCGCTCAGTAACAGAATTCCCTTTGGCCGACAGTTAGGTGTTCAGGTCAGCAAGTCGGACAACAGCTGCTTTGTGTCTCCTCAAAGTTGATGCTTATATCAGAGTTAAGGAGCTGGGCTGTCCCCAAAGAAAAGTGAACCTTTGGGTTCAAAATGGACTTCCAAGGACAGTGAATATTGGACGACGTTCACAAAGTTCGGTAGTATTGTTGTTTTTTTGTGTTTCCTGTTTGGGCTGTGACCGCCGTCTCTAGGTCGACGTGGAAAAGGCTCACACAATACCTCTATTTGAGCTTGATTTTGAAAAAACATTAACAATAATGATGCATTAATTATGAACACAAAATACCAACTATATTATATTAACGGTTTTGGAGATACAACTTCTCTACCTTACATCAACAGTGGGCTGATCACATGTAGTCGTGCAGAAAACCTGTATTGAAATTGCAAATTTACAAAAAAACTTCCCTCTTCCCATTTTTCTATCGTAAATGGGTTAGAAATGTTTCAAGTTCACAAAATGTAGAAAAGAGAAGCACATTCTCCAGGGTGATTTTTTTCTGGGGATCAGATCTGTTCCAGGGCCTGATACTCTGATTTGCTATCTCATTTATTGTCTTTTGAACAGGAGAAAAGAATGCAAGAGTAACACTTTAAACTTTAACACTTTAAACAGCTGGACAAGCCAAGCCCGAGTTCAGTGGAGGCAATAAGTTCATTTGAAGACAGCTATTCCCTTTGAAGAAGTGTCAAGAAGCAAACGACATGTAAGCTGAGCAGGATTTATGGCTTCCAAAGCTCTCCTCTGCTTCCCCACAGCTGCCTTTACACACTCTGCTGGTGATGCACGTAAACCAAACATTTAGCATCTTCACTGTTATGACTCTTTTTCCTCCTTAGTGTCCATTTTGTTACTTAAATGAAACGTCTTGGATGTTTTTATTGGGGTTTATTGATTCGAGTTTGCACAAGACTGACTTGAATTAAACTTGTATAAAAGTATAATTAAAAAGGTAAACATTTATGTTTACTCATATATAATGTTTTTATAAAAGGAAATGTCATTTTAAAAAAAGTAAAAAAAACGTCGGCCTGTCTGAGTTCATATCACCCAAAGGTGCTCGGTGAATTTCACTGAATAGCAAGCCACACGTCAGCTGGTTTACTACAGTGGTATGAACCCAAAATACACTATTGTGTTGTGATTTAATTACAATAAACCGATGCAAAGGACGCCGAAATAACTACATAATGATGCCAATTTGTAAACAAGTCTTAAGTCATGGTTTGGTAACTCTGTTTTGTTGTTGGTTCAAAAATGTGTCTTTCATGTGCTCCGCTATCACCAAAAAGATGCATGACACATTTTTCTCACGAAACAATTGGGTTCTTTCCTGAGTGCTGATTTAGTTTCTTCCATCATTTAACTTGGAGGGAACAGGCCCTCATTTGAAGGACCGGCCAGAGTTTAATCAACGTCCTGCTATCTTGATTGAGCCAACAATCCACCAAACTGCCTGGCAATTTGCCTGGTCTGGAATAAAAAAATCCTCCTCAACCTCCAATGTGCACTTTGTCCTCTCCTGTGTGTGGAGGCCAAAAATGTGCAGGCATTGGGGGGGGGGGGGGGCTAATGGGCCAAATCTCGAATGGTCCAGATGGCTGTGGAAGAAATTGGTCTAAGCTGACAGTTTATCCAGGCATCTGACAATTACAGACTCCTACTGAAATAAAAGGCAACATTTGGATAGTTCATTTAGATCTTAACAATAGAGGGGAAATGTCAAAACACATTCCCACACACAAATGGAACCATATGCCAGCCATCTTACTTGGGGCCGGTTCAAAACCTGCTATTTTAGCGTGTGTGGAAAAAGTAGCATCAGTAGTTTAAAATATATTTCCACATTACAGTTTTTACTGTAACCACGACGTAATGTGCCAGTAGGGCTGCAGTCAACCAAAGAAAATTGAGGTTTCAACGACTATGATGTTGAAATTCTGCATTTCCTGGCATTCAGGCGATGCCAGGAAAGCATAAAAACAACCCAAGGGGGCTGCACTGGTGGGAGCATGTTGCTTCAGGTACTGGCAAGACATGAAATATGATCCAGGAAGTTTGAGTAACAGATCCATAAGTTCCAAGTCTTATCAGATGCCAAACCCCCTGCACAGGGGGTAATAATACCAATAGGAAGAATTTCACAACTATTATGAGAACAAACGTTTTGTCCTCTGTTACATCAGGTAAATCATAAAAATTCACTGTGACATTTACAAAATATTCTACCAGGCCTAGTAACCTGCGCAGGCCTGCACAGGTTTGATAGGCGTTTTGCTAGATGTCATCCTTTACAAAATAATTATCATTCAGATATTACTCCAATAATTCTCAAAAATATGCACTTAAACATACTGGAATCCCTTCACCTCCCGTTTTGTTAAAAAATAAAACTAAAGGATAAATAATGATTTTTAAAAATCATGATGATTCCTGTATTTTTAAGACTACAATAGCTAGCTAATCAGCTTTTTCAAGTTTCACTCATCACAATACTGACTATTATCCCAATGATGGAAAAGCGCCACGATAATTGTATTAATATTATTTGTAAGCAGTTTGAGTGTGTTTTTTTTTTTTTGCCAGCGATAAATTCCTATATTGTCCCATCCCTACTTGGATGTACTTTGAGCATTTTAATGGAAAACCTGCCAATTTTCCAAAAGCATAGATTTTCAGGCCCAAGCATGAATAAATGTGTCTTGGGTGATCGAGACAATCTTTTTTTTGGTCCGCTTTAGGTCTCAGCGTGGCCCAGGACACATTCACATACACTTTGCTAAAAGATTTTGGTCATATTCAGCCCAGAACTCCTCCGAATATCACCTGAGCAATTGGATCTCAACGGTCCTGACTGCATCTCGGCGCATCAACACCAGCACTTAGAGCCATCCACTTGGGATCAGATCACCCAAGATGAGAGTTAATGCCAGGTCTGAACAGGGCCTCAGATTGAATGTGTTTTCAGTAATTTACCTTCCAGGCAGCCAATAGTTTCACTTCATGTCATGGCACAGAATCCAAAATCCACTTGCAGAGACTTGAAACTTGTGCGAGATGCCTGAAATGTCACAGTGGACGCCGTGTACTGTTTTAGTGTAGTTGCAGTTGCTTGATTCTGCTGCAAGAGACTCCTGGCAGATTTAGTGCCTGTGAGAAGGTTGGAAAACAGAAAGTATTGAACTTGTGTAAGCCCTGCAGTATAGCTTGGGTTGTAAAAACTACACAACAGTATGATGTAAAACCTAACTAAAACTCTTTTATTTCATCTTGTTGACTTCAATCCTCTTACAGTACTTAGGATTGATGACTTCAGATACATATATAAATATATATAGGCTACAAAAGTATGCGGTTGAAGACGTTGGTGCGCCAAGACATAAATCTTGGCAGAAAGCTTTCATATCCCTCATTAGTTCGGTCCACTGGCAAGTGATAAAATATTCTGAACATTTACTTTTGAGTGTGTTAAATCTATAGAAAACAAAACAAATAAAGAGTGAATGAATAACAGATGGCATGGTGTATAATATAGAATCGATTCTGAAACATCTGGTGCAAATAAGCCAGGTGACGCGGAGAGAAATTATAATTACGCATGAAAATCAAATACACATAAGATGTGACTATAGCTTGATGGAAGCTTTGCTATTCCTCAGCAATAGAATCATACAATGATGTATTCAATGGAATAATAATTTGAAAAGCGTGTAAAAACATATAATTAAATAATATGGAAAACACAATTTGTGTGTACTCGTACAGAGACGACTAATAGTGTTCCATACAAAGTCACCACTGTATCAAATGGGCCTTTTCTTTTTAGATCAGTGGAAAGCAAAACCCTTGTCGCTAGTCAAAATAATCCTTTGAAACAAATGCAAGTATCATAAGTATAATGAAATGGACAATTTGATTCTAAGCACATGCTGATCCACACCAACAACAACAAAAAAGTGATTTTCATGGATGAACAATGCAACAGCCGTGCGAGATAATCCCCTCAAAGCAATCCCTCTATCTGCACTGTGAGCCCTTCAAATCCTGGTAAACGGGACTCAGAGTGAGATGAACCATAAGATAGGACCACAGATTCATTGCACCCCAGATGTGCCTGATTTACGACCATTGTTTAATCTCCAGATTCCAACCACATGAAGGTCTTATATTTGGAGACTTAATTTATAGCGCTCAGAGAATGCAGGCATGATGTCTCTCTCTCTCTGTCTTTTCTCTCTCTGTAGAAGATGAGCCAGCACTGTGACTCTGGTAGATAAACAGATGCTTGGATTAACATTGATCTTATAAACAGATGTGGAGAAAGGTTATCTCTTAAAGGCCGTGCTAGACTTACTCATGTGGAAATCTTGCATCAAAACTCCACTGAATACAATATGAAATCTGTTTTTAGTCATTCGTTATTGGGTTTTAAGATCAAAATATGCTGCATTGCACCATATAACCATACAATCCATATAAATGTAGTCACTTTATCTTCAAAAGTCGGCTTTTGCCTTGAAATCTTCAGTTGAGTTTTTCTATTTTGAGAGGAGATTCCCAGAGGAGCCGACTCCAAAGCTTGATTTTCAGGAGGCTGGACTATCACACAAGTAATTATACATCGTAATATGTCTCCTATTTTCTTATTCCCACCCCTTGGCGTCACAAGTAAGTTCTCATTACCAGATCGGCTGAGCCGAGAGCCCCGGGCGGCTGGTTTTTCCTAGCGAGCTGGGGTTCCTGTGTTGTGGTGGGAGGGTCGGCAGAGGCAACACGGGCAAATGTTGCTGTTTATTTCCATTCTGTCATGTGTGTGAATCTGATTACAGGTCGCTAAGTCAATATTTAGCTTCTGCGGACGGGATCATCATTGGCCGGTTTATTTTCTCTGGGCCTCGCCACATCTGCTGCCAATGTCATGCGCGGTAGCCGACGTGTGCCGCTACCAGGAAGGAAAGCAAACAATGA
The DNA here is from genome assembly GCA_029853015.1 of Chelidonichthys spinosus. Lineage (NCBI taxonomy): Eukaryota > Metazoa > Chordata > Actinopteri > Perciformes > Triglidae > Chelidonichthys > Chelidonichthys spinosus. The sequence continues at coordinate 13,191,659 of CM056831.1, forward strand.
GTCTGCAGTCTTGGTCGAGTGAGTCAGGCAAAAGAGTGGTGAGCACGAAAACCATGATTTGCAGCTAGAAGTCAGACTGGTTGGAGGACAGCGGTGCTTAGAGCAGTTTGAGGGACGCCTTGATGGATCTGATGAGGGGTCAGGGAAGTTCATGCAAATTTCTCACATCATCCGTTTGTATGTGAATGAAAAGAAAAACAAACCGCAGTAGCTAGTAGCTAAAAGAGAAAACATGCTGACAAACTATTTAAAAGTGGGTCATGTTCAAGTTCTCACAGAGTAGAAGCCTCTCACCAATGGGTTTTACTTTTCGATCTGTAGACTTTGCAGAAACTGCAGGGAATTTCATGCATTTCTCTCCTTTGACTTCCCTTGTCTGAGAACGCTTGCATGGGGGCTGCGACTTTATTACGAGCCAAGAAGAACACTAGGTCGAGGCTTCTTTTCATCTCGCCCTTAGGCAAGACGGATTTGATATTTATTAAAAGTAGAGAGTGGTGCATTTCTTCCAGTCATGTCTTCATTACCCCAGGTTATTCCAGTGAGGCAGACCACACACAGTCACTAGATCTGAAACGCCTCCTTTGCTTATTTGCCCCGACCTACTATTTGAATTTGAGGGTTCACAGAATCGAAGACTTTCTGTGCCAAGGATGTGCAAGTCAGGACTTCATTAGACTTGGAGTAGTTTCTCTGCTGGCTGTTACTTGAACTGAGCCAGCAATTGTATCGTATGTATGGACTTGTTTGTTGTAACTTTTTCAGCTGTATTGGCTGCATTTTGCATTCATTGTACATGAAAATTATTCAACTTCTACTTTACAGTAGAGGTGCAGCGATCCTTTTTTTCCATCTCCGATTCCAGTACCTGAATTTGAATATCTGATATCAGATATTCCAATGTCGGAGCTATTTTTGAATCAAATTTGCATTACATTGACACTAAATCTGTTCCAAATATATTCATTTGAACTGTGGGCTCCACATACAAACAGGCTTAGCTGTGCTAATTACAAGTGCAAGAACTGCATAGAAAAATAAATAGCTACACTATCCAAAAGCCTATCGAAAACAGATGGTGAATAGAGGTTGGTAAGAGGTTGCTATGGTTTATATACATATACATATATTGGTTAGCTCAGATATCTGATATGTGAATAATGTTGTATCAGAAACTAATAAGGATATTGGATCGGACCAGTCCCATCTCTGTGTATACAGCACAAATTTGAGTTCCACTACTTGTTTAAGACATTATGAAAACATGTCTCTCCACCACCTTGGAGTCCTGCCATGTGTAAGGCTCCTATACTGCTTTTTATGTAGGTGACATATTATACATACTGTGCAAAAAAAAAAAAGAACTATCCCCAACTGCCAGCACTCCTCCACCCCTTAAAATTCACTTTCGTCTGGAAAACATCTGGAATTCATTGAGAGGAGGAGGTTTGGGGGGAAATGAACTCCGACAAGAGTCTGTAGATTTTGGGTACAGCCCCCTGCTTTAGGTTCCCTCAGATGGTTCAGATAGGCCTGCAGACAAAAACCTACTGGTTTGTCTCACACAGACTTTTACCTGTTCTTCTCTGAAAAGAAAATATTGTTTTGATAACATTGGGAAAAATGCTTTTATAACATTGCAATATCTACAGGCTGCAGTAGCTACAGACATCTGGAAATTTTTATGCTGTTAAAACATAGATTATCCCATCTAAAGTGAAGTAACCCTAACACAAATGTAATCCATAATGATGATGTTTCCTTGATTTGTCCCACATCAAGTCGTCCAGTGGAATGGAATGACACACAGAGAGGGGCGTGTGGTGGAGAATATGTTTCACTGATGTTACACAGATTTATTTTCCCATCGGAATCATTTTAAACATTAGAGGGACAAGTTGCATTTTCCTATGAATGAAAGTCACCTGGTAGAAAAATAACCCAACATGCAATGGCAAATATACTTAGTGTGGAATCAGCTGATTCAACAACTAAGACATCCACATGCTTAAGTATTTTGTAACCGATATGTTGGGAAGACTGGGATTTGTGCGTGTGGCTCCACTGTGCAATCTTTTTACTCCCACTTTAACGCCTCCATACTTTATAACCTTTACTACCGCACTACCTTTTAAAGGCAGTTAGGTGTTAATGAGATCCGCACAAAATGTACTAGTGTGATTTAACTACTAATTAGGTGCAGTTTGTATTGTGAGCCAATGAGCTCTTTTAATCATGTTGAAATTAAACAATTAAACGTTGTATGAGTGACCTTACATATTTGTCATTATTAGCAGGACATTTTGTTTTTCCCAAGAAACGTGCAAACTCCAATCTTGCCGAGATGGCGTCAGGAATCAGGTCTTTCCTAGAAGGGAACGACCAACTTTTCCTAGTGCACCTGTAGTGTGTAGTAGTGTGTGTGTATTAGTGCATGATAGTAAATATAGTAAATATATCCTTTCTTTGTGGCTCACCTAGTTTTCTCCCCTATGTATTGCTTACACTCACCGCTTGAATATGAGAGCAACATGAGGCTAGAAATCCTCGTTAAAAGAAATAAGCATGTAGCAGCGCCTGGAGCAAATAGTTTCACAGTAAAACATTGGTATAGGCTGCATGTATAGGCTTCTTTATGAACAGAATTACATCTGTTTTTTGTTGGTCTGAGACATTAATTATATCCCCTCTGCGGTTGTCTACACAGTGTGCTGCTGGTGTAATTGATAGGAAGACAAAACATTGCATACAATATCAGCTGTTCCTTTTTTATGTTTATGTTGGATTTCTTTGTAGTTCTCATCACATTTTTGAAAAAAACAAATTTAAAAATTCCACAAGAAATTGCCATCTTGGTTTTTTCCAAAATGTTGGAATTACCTTTCATGAACTGAAACCAAGACAAGACAACGCCCTAAAGCAAACTCTCTCTTTTATATATTTACTAAATTAATATCATGCAGAATCTCCCCCTGTGCCTGTGATATTGTAACATGCGTGAGGGGGGAGGTGGGATCTGTGGCGTGTGCACATACGGGCGCAGTGGATTTTTGCAAAACAGACAACAAGCTCTAGGTGCACGTAGAGGCGTTTTTTTTTTTTTTTTTTTCTCCTAAAACCGGATGATTTATGTTGTTCTATCGGAGCATAGTGTCGGTTTCAGTGAATATGATCAAGCAAATGTTGCCGACTGCGAGTTTAAATTCTGTTTTGGTCTCACCAACAGAGGGAAATATCTGGCTCCTTAGCTGCTTAATTCTCCTTTATGTTCACTGCTAGTGGCAGACTTCACCAGGTAGTGTACAGTATTAGAGCTTATCTCACTGAAAACCTCTGAAAGCTGTGAGAAAACAAATACAATGAGCTAAAAGATACTAAAAAGTAGTAGTCTACTTCTACCAAGGAGTCATGTGACCTGTAAAAGTATTGATAATAGCTGCTTTAAAGATATCAGGAATTCTATTAATTATTTGTCAGAGGAAGATTGTGCTATTTTTATTAACTACTTTCAGCTACATAGTCAAACATTACCTTAAAAAAACTCAAAGAACAGACTTTAAAAACCAGTCTGATTGTTTTAAAACTAAAAAGAGCAATTGTGGCTGTTCTCTTCTCCAACCATCTTTAAAACCTCCGAGGAACTTCATTAAAATAACTTTTCTTTGGCAGGCAAAATACAAAACAAACCGGATGAAACGACTGCTGTTCACATTTAAGAAGAGCAAAGAAAGAAGGAAAAAAAAAAGCTTATATATTAATGATCGAAGTGAAAAGACCTTTACTTTGTTTTTGGAAAAAGTTAATATGCTAGCTTTGGTTTTAAGTGTTCCCAGCTGGTCTTTTCTTTTGACTTTAGGCCTCTCTCAGCGGGTCTGCTGCAGTAACAAGGGTGCCGTGCTGTCCCGGGGTCCTAAAACTTTATCATACACAGAACTAAGGATTAGCGTGCCAGCATAGGCCTCCTTTAATAACCTCAAATATGTGGCAATTCATATGGATGTGGTTCGCCCTATTTCTGATGGAAAACTACACCCTGTCGAGGAACCAAAACACTGATTCCATCAGCGCAGGGCAGGGCACGCTGCCAAAACACTGCACTGATTTGAGGCTTGATCCTGATCGCCAATGAACCGCTCAGGTCCTCCTGCCGTCATCTGAAAGGGTCTTTCAGCAGAGATTTGAGGGGTCATTTTCACGTTGGGTTAAACCGTTCAATGCTGTCACTTTGAGTTAATTTATTACTTAAAAATGTGTGTGTGTGTGTGTGTGTGTGTGTGTGTGTTTGTGTGTGTGCGTGTATATGTGTGTGTGTGATATATATATATATATGGGAATAATCCCTTGGGAATTATCTTGGTTGTCTGATAAACCATTAATTCATCTAATGTTGTGCCTGATGGCTGTTGGCCAAGCTACTTTAGGTGTCATATTTGTCGATGCTGCATCAAGGTTTTTCATCGTACAGAAGAGAGTGTGTATTGTGGCTGAGAGCTAATACTGTACACAAACTTCCATCCATGATGCTAAAACACAAATGCCTTGCTAGAAACTCGTTCTCAGTCCAAAAATAATAACATAGTGATCACATTGGATGTTGGCAATGTATAATCTACTTTAAAACTGCCAGACTGACAGAGACAGCCTTTGCATGCAGAAGAAACTTCTCCCTCTTCATGTTTTATTGTTATTATTATTTTTCTTTTTTACGTTTTCCAGCCAGGTTGTAACTTTAAAAAAAAAAACTCTTCTGTATTTGCTTCCGTTTCCAAAAGCAGCTGCTATAAGAAGTTGTGAAGCGTTGGTCGGTGTTCAGTAGCTCAGAGGGCGGAACACTTGGGATTATCATCTAAGCCCTCAAACAAAGCTGATAGCTGTGCAAACAAACTCGCCTTTTTCACACTTGTTCCTTCTGTTTGCTCTGCTTTTTGGCCTCTGTACTAAAAATAAACAACTTGACGACTGCAGTTGTTCTGCTAAGGATTTGTGATTTATCCGTCCGTAAACTTTTGGCCCCGCTCGATAATAGTAAACAAGGAGCAATTTCAGTCTGGTTGCCAGCCAAGGCAAATGGTTTTGTTATGATAACAGGCCTATTTCCTGTAGTTAAGATTTTTGTTTCACATTAGGCCCTATTCTCAGCCTGCAACTGGCAGGGAGCGGTGGCCCAGTTTCGACACTCTTAACCTCTGCCTCAGCCGTCCGACCAGATGTGGGTTCCCTTAAGCAAATTATTAGCGGTTCCGAGTACACACAGGTTCCCTACTAAGTGTTTCCAGCTCAGATTTGGCAGGACAAGGAGGAGACATTCCAATGGAGCAACATCATATTTTCCCTTGAGCAGCCATAGCAACTACTTATTTATCGTGGAAAAATAATACTAATGTTATGGTCACTCATTTATGTTCTTGAATTGGAATAATCACGCTGAGAAAGTTTGGGAGGATAAATAGTACAGCGTCTTCAAAATGTGTGGAAAAAGAACATGAGAAGAGTGAGACTGCCCCGTGATTAGTCATGCTTGTGTTTGCTTTAGTGAAATAAAAAAGCCACCCAAGAAATGTTTAAATTTGCGGGACACTCACTCGTCCCATCCTGGTACACTGGTACATTTAATCCGCGCTGTAAACCAGCTCCAGACCCCTCAACATGACGCCATACTTCAAGTACTGCTAGAATCTGTTTTATATTTGTTCTATATTTGTCTTGTACCTTCCCCCCCCTTTTCATATATCCTCTCCCTCGACTCCACGTAATCATACAATGTGTTTCTTCAAAATGTGCACACATTTTGACCAAACTACAGTAAATGAGGCTATGAGGCAAACACTAAACTATTTTCTAGTGAAGTAAAGTCTCCACAGCTGCAACTAATGATTATTGATCAATCTACAGGTTATTGTTTCAATTACTTGTTGCTTTTTAATAGAATGTCAGGCATTTTTGACTGTTTACATTCTACTAATTTGCACACATCACTGGTAGTTGGCTCTCTTATTGTTTTGGACATTGTGTTTAGCCAACAGGTAACAGAACTACCGCAACACAAATAGGCTGGCACCACTGAGCCGCTGCCATGTGGGCAGCTTGGCAAGTTTAATTTTGCATTTAGCAAGAATGCATGACGTGTCTGATACGACTATTTCGAGACGTTTTTGCCCATTCACATCGCAGCTCGTTGAGTTTGAATGAAGTGTGTTTTACGACACTTTGCACCTTTCTAGTTTAGATTGCTTCGACACTGGTCCAAGATCAGGTTTTCATCTTGGATATTTAATGATTAAACGACTCTAATGACGAGGATAGAGGCATACTTTTGTTGAGAAAACGTGTTCCTCAACAGTCCATGATGTACCATAGTGTATAAACCTCCACTGCCTAATTCTGTCCGAGCCCACACCTTTTTAAAAATGTGAGCACTGGCAGGGAGGGCAGCTGACAGCTAAGGAAATATTTACAGTAAGAGAGCACTCACCCACGGTGGTTGTGTCTCTCTTGCCTGAATTGATGTCGGTGGAAGGTGGTTGGTCTCCAGAATGAACATAAACAAGCAGCTGGAGCAGGAGCCCGCCTGGTGCTAATGGCAAACTCCTCAACACGCGAACACTCATCATTCGGCCTTGTGAGTAAGCGGTCACATAAAAGTCACCACGGTCGGAGACACCAGCACACAGAGCAAGGCTTTCAATTGTGATCCAGTTCAGAATGGTTGGTTTGCAGCTCCAATGTGTACGTGTGAAACAAATATATCAATTATATATCAATTTGAGCCCAAATAGAGACACTTATTGCTTTCTTTCCAGCAGGAAGACTCCCACAGCAAAAAAAAACGGGGGGCTTCCTTTCTATAATTGCACTCTTAGCGACGACTTCCTGTGGGGACGCCGTGAGGGATGTTCGGTCTTGACTCTTCAGATGACCCCAAACCAGAAACCTCAGCGCTCGTTCTTCTGGCTCATGAAATATGTTCTGGGCTCAAACCACTCCCCAGTGGATCATTAATACGGCACTGTGTCAGTACTGCCAGCATTTGCTTTTAGCCCTTTGTCTCCTACAGAGACACCAGACGGGGATTAATGGAATATAATCGCAGTAGAGGGGAATTTGTTCAGCTTGTTCTGCTTAGACTCCAAGTTAGACAAAATGTTTGCTCACTTTTCATGTTCTCTTGTGCTTCAGTTTGCAAAAAAATTGTATCAAACTCAAAAAGGTTTTGCACAATTCCCTAGACCAGGTTTAAAACTCCCATCCAAAGTTTTTCCACTATCTGCAGGAAGACTCCCTTCTGCATATCATGTGACTCCCGCTCCCTGCCCTCATTTGCTCTGCGAACACAATGAAGCCCTAAAGCTGAAAGATAGATTTTCATAGTCAGTTTGTATTAACACTAGCTTGTCTCTGACGCTGCCAGAGGTGTACAATGTTTAATCTGGAGGCACCAGATAAATCACAGGCAGTCTGGACGACCACGGCAGGCAGTTGCAGCAGGATCAGAATCAAATCGATCAACTGGACGGCTCACGGCTCAGCAGTGAAAGCCTGCTTATGCTCCTGTGAAAGAAAAAGTCACAACATTGTTGCAGAAACAAAGATAAACCACTGAGAGGTCAGAAAGTAGAAGGTAAGGTTACATGTGGGGTCAGTTCATTCAAACTACCAACGAACATGTATTTACAGCATCTAAATGTTACCTAAATGTTGTTGTTTTTTTTTTTTTTTTGCCCGATGCTTGAGATACCCATCTCTGAGATTTCTCTAATGCAGTGGAAGTAAATTACATTCCTTTTGTGGTGCGCGCAGCATTGATAAATTAGCTTTTCTTTGGAAACATTGTCCTGGTGTCTGTGAGTAATCCCCACACAAGCCTGTGGGCAGTTTTACTTTTTTATCAAAGGGCGCCTTCACACGTGTAGTTCGATTTGTTTTGTCCAGATAAAGCTGAAAAATAGTTGTATCATGTTTGTTTTTACATTTTTTACATCAACTCACATAGAAATATGGCTGCATGCCACACACTTTTAAATGGATTTACTAAAAGCTGCACCATATTCCACCTTTATGTAAAACCATCCTACATCTCTCGACCCTTGCCAAAGAGAAAACTTGAAGACCAGTATAATATTTCCTTTGAATCAAAGAGAACCTGGAGTCACTGCAGGCCGGCACATGGAAACAGTGATAATATATCAGTGACAGCTTTGACTAACACGTCGGACCACCCAGCTGGGTTGTTCAGCATCACCACACAAATGAGATTTGCTTGGCCCTTCAACAATCGGTCCAACAGAACAACAGAGCTTTATTTAGACCATTGCAGGTGGATTGATGATAAGGTTTCTAAATCTAGTGTGCTGTTTGAGTTACTGCAGAGATAAGTTGTCTTCTGTGAATTTCAGTTGCCTGTTTCTGGAATAGCTCAAGGTCTATTGCCTGGATAGTTATCTCCCATGTTCTTGTCTGTTTAAACGTTCTGTGAGAACAAACTGTCCTTAATATAGTCATGAATGTATGGTGCTTACTTTGCCTCCTTTGGTGGAGACCAAAAAAATCCATGACTTTGTCCCCTTTCTTTTTATTCAGTTGTATTCTGCTGCAAGTAGCTGGTCACTTTTTTTTTCTAATAGCATGTTCTAAATCGGTATTGTTAAAGGTTGAGTAGATTCTATTCAGAAAGACTTTTTTCATATTACTTGAAATCCTTGGAACATACCGATAGTAATGAATAAATGAAATGCTCTGACATAAAAAGAAAGTAAAAAATGTCACCTGTGGCCGTGGCAGGACTGGAAAAAACCCCGTCCAATCAAAAATGTCGGGCTGGACTACTATTCCTGATTGCGCGCACTTGGCGATTTCAGGCACTTTTTGGGGTGATCTGGGGAAGCGACTTGGAACAGAGGTCTGAACAAAGGGGACGGGATCTTTTCGGTTTGGCGATGCCTTCAAAGACAAAGTTGCTGTGGTTTTTCCAAATTACCTACTCTGCTCCTCTTAGAGCTTTGAAACTCTGTCATGGCACAGAAACAATCTCCAGACTTCCTACATCCTCTAGTCCCTGAGGTTAACCCCGACAGAGCACTACTGACTCAGTTATACTTTTGACATAAACAGAAATAGCACTTGAAAATATTCGAGATTCGTTTGAGATTAAAGCTGTAGTCTACGATTTGAAAAGTTGAAAAAAGCATCCCCCCCCCCCCCCCACACACACACACCCCTCCCCTCCGAGCTCGTATCGTTCTCCCCTCGCAGCCTCCCACCTCCCTCTTATTTTACGAAGATATTTCACCGAAATGTTTCTGAAAACATTTTAGGCGAGAAATAAGCTAGGCAGTTGCTGAATCTGTCTTTATTTTAGATCGACAACGGTCAGTTAAAAAGATTTTGCTACAGCAGCTCCTCTCACCATCTCTGTTTGTGCTCCTGCCCCGCCCTCTCAAAAAGTCCAGTCAGCTCTGATTAGTTGACTGACCCACTCTGTTATGATTGATCAACGGATTAGTGTGTTTTTCAGAAATGTTGCGCCCTTTCCATAACCAGATAACAGGAGTTGTATTGCTGAGGAATTGTGATAAAAATACAATTTTAGCCACATGTTCTTCAACTCCTCTTCATTAAGAAGTTCATACAAAAGACATTTGTACAGCAGAAAACGGTATCTTCTCAACATGCCTACTCCATGCTCTTTGAGGGCATGCCTAACTACCTTGGCAGATATCATGCAAATTTGTTACTTGGTGACATCACTACTTTATGGAATGTAGGTGTTTGAAGCCGTTCAGGATCAGTGTTTCTGTGGGGGAGAGTAGTTTCAACTCTGGAGACATTCACATGCGCAAAAAACAATATAACCCACTAAAGGAAAGGGAAGGGAAAAAGCAAAAAAAAAGCATAATAGGTCCTCTTTAAAATTGTCGGTCTTCAGCCAGAGGTGTCCTCATATTTACCCCTCAAGTTGCACAACACAAACCCAGACTACAGAGGGAATAGAATAATTAAATCAATGTGTATTTGTATGAATAACACTGAAATTCGAGAGAAAGAAACATCCTGCAAAATATTGACCACGTTTCAAGTGGCCAGGAGCCTCTCCTTTTGACTGACAGTCAGTGGGATAGGAAGTAATTTGGTGCAGATTCTTTCATACCACAAAAAGCTTTGTTTCTATGGCAAGTTTCTGACGGTACAGTGTGCAGAATAATCTTGTGATGTTACCTTTTCTGCAGTTTAGTATGCAACCCAGGCAATCCAAATGTGTTGGTGTCAATATATGTGTAATATATATGAGACTTTTTGTTGCCTGCAGGGTTGTTTTTTTAATATATTATAATATAGAATGTAATGTGTTTTATACCACAATGGAAGTGAAAACACTTCGACAAAAAATGTAAAATAACCAGAGCGTGATGTATAATAATGCATCAAATTGGCTTTAACAATTATTTAATCTTCTTTATTCTTTTTGATGTATTGTAACTGTGTGTATAGTTAAAAATGTCAGTAACAGTTTCCCACAACTCGTTCTTTCGTTTCAAATATCCTGATTCGTCTGCTCAACATCCTCAAACCCCAAGACCCCCTAAAGACCTGAGAAAATATTGATAAGGCAGGTAGAGATTTGTGGTATTTTCTAAATCATTCTTTAAGAAAAAGTTAATTTGCCAAAACTTGAATTACTGAAAAAGCCCTCTTTAATTGAAGCAAGTTCTAAAAACTGCTCATGACGCTTTGCTTCAGGATAAAAGCTGTGCATACTTCAACTGTTCACAATGGATCAAAACCAAGAGAAAAAGAGGGGAAATATCAGAGCTATACCCAAAAATTGATTTACATGTAAAGCGATCACTTGACTTTTCCCATTTGCTGATGTTCCATCAGTGTCATCATCAAAGAGCACAGTCAGCGTTCCCATATTTCCCATGACTGCAACCCTCATCCCCAGGGATCATTGCGTTTTCATGTGCTCCCATGACCTTTTAGCGTAAGAATAACATTGTATCTCATGTTACAATTCTAAAATGGGGCCTGGGATTTGTTTAAAAATGCTAATCCATGACTCTTTTTGTGTGAATGAACATCCATGTGGGGTTTTGAATTGATCCTCTGCACGCATCAAGGTATCAAGACTTCACTTCAGGAAAGGGTTCTTATTTATCTCACCTCTCTTCCCTGGCCTTTTTTCTTTTCCCTCCGCCACTGTGGAGATACTGACTGACCCAGGACCACCAGAGTCCTTACGCCCACTCACAGGCAGGAATCTAGTGTTTCAACTGAAGTTAAAAGTGATTATTGTGTCTTGAAACAACCCTGTCTACACACTAGCATGTCAAATAAAGCTCCGAAGAGGGTGAAAATAGCCAGCAATGTAGCATTGCAGCGGTTCCTGAGGCCACAGCCGCCTGGCTGCCCGCCTGCCGCTTGATGTTTAACAAGCAGGTCATTTAAACACCGCTAATAAAATATCCCCTGCTGGGGGGATAGGCTCTTCATAAACCCTCGCTTAGCAATGTCGGGTGTACGTTTCCCTCCACAGCCTTCCTTTCCTCTAAACAGTGAAAATTCAGCCGGGCACTTACACAGGCGTCATGTTTTTAACTATAATTGGAGTGATAAAAATGAAACAGCCACCACATTATAGCTGCTGTAACTCATGTTCAGACTTGGGTAGCACATAGGAGGATTTACATGCTGCTGTGCAAGAGAGTAATGCTCTAGAATGATGGGGTGAAGACAACTATTTTAGATGTCAGAATATTTGATTTAAAAGAATAATTTGGGTATTTACACAGTTTAAGGACAACACATACAACATTGCCACAAATAATTGGGAATATGTGATTTATATAAGACTTCTCACTTCAGCTAGTTTGCAGTCTTTGTCCCCGGCCAGGCTTTTGAATACAATAAAAAAAAATACAATAAAACAATACGATAACATTAGATTTCTTGCTGTTTTAGATGAGATGATTGATACCATTATCATACAGTCCCGTTGATGCTAAGCTAAGCTATCAGCTCCAGCTTTATCGTTGAGACTTGAAACAAAGACTTGAAACACATTATGTAGTACTATTTTAGAGCTCATTGTGCCAACAGAAGGCTACAATGTTTTATTCCTCCATTTCTAACTCAACAACATCAGGATGTCAGTGACGTAACAGGAGGAGCATCTCAGCGCTAATAGGCTTTCGAGACACCATCAAGTAAATGTCTTGCTCAAATATATTTATGATTTAGCGTATTTGAGTTGTATTTAACAAACGGCCGTGAGAGTGCTATTAGTAATACATTCCTTATAAGATGTTTTAAATGTATATATGTGTATGCAAGACATTTAAATGGGCAAATGTGAACTAAAAATAATTTTAAGAAAGGAGACTATTAAGACTAATAAAAATGAGAGTATATATATATATATATATATATATATATATATATATATATATATATATATCAAAATAGTTGTTAGTTGCAGCCAGTGTTATTTCTATTTTCCCAGAGCTGTCACACAAGACAAACATGAGTAAAGTAATCAAACAGATTTGGCAGAAGACTCGGCCTCATGGGGTCAAGCTCCTTAAGGGGCAGCAGGTTCCGGTCACATGAAGGTCAACCAGGGAGCTTTTTCCTTTTTCACTTTCAGTCTATCATACATATTTAAGAAACTACACTGTAGATGGTAATATATGAGACCATCATATCATTGTGTAATTACAGAAATGTTACCAATTTGAGTGTTGTTCCATTATGTCATCGTCCTGATCACAGATTTCATTTTTAAGTGAAGCAATGTATTAAAGTTTGGATTTGCCATGTTAATTAGTTACCCAGATTCTTGGTATGGTATGTCATCTGGAAAAAACTGAAGTGAAGTTAAGTGAAAATAGATGAATATCGCACCAAAAGTAAAGCTTTGTGACGTCAAAAAATGTGTTTTTTATGATGTCGTAAATTATATTCATGATTTTTCTGGTTTGAACCATTTGAAAGAACATGAATTCTTACCATGCCGTCATATTTTGAGCCTGTTTGTATTTTAAAATTGGCTATAGTTGGATGCGACTTTTCATTAGATTTTAGTTTAGTCTAAACAGATGCAGCATAATCCAGTTAATAGTTAAGAATTTGACTTTTTTTGCCAAAAAGAAAGTTTCTACTCAACAATATTAGTCAGCCAATCTAGCCTGCAGGAAAATGTTGCTGCTCGAACAAAAGTGCTGATTTGATTAAGGCCTCATGAGGCTCCAGGCAGAATGAGGGGGGATGCTTCAGAGGCAGCATTCCTAATATTAGGTTCCCTTTTAGTTCAGATGCCAAAGTTCTTCAGCCATTTGTCTTTGGACAAAAGCTGGATGCCAGTCCTGAACTGCCAGACTCAGTTATCAGCTGACGCCTCTAGTCACGGGGAACATCATAAACTACATCTGTATCAACGTATTCTGTAATCTTTTCAAATGGCATCACACAAGTAAGTCCCAGAGTTAAAAGTGTTTACAGATTTTCTTTAAGAACAAGAGAATACCATCCAGATGTACAAGTTTAAAAACACAATATAGAAACTTAAGATAATTTGGGGATTTGGAAATTCAGAATTTTCCTGTGTTGTTATGTTTAAGAACCCGGGTGCAGAAAGTATTTCAAAATGGCTATCATGTTGCAGTGCAGGCTGACGCCCCCATCTGCTCCGGGACCCCTACCATCATCATATAGCCACGCTGCAGCTGCATCCTCTCTCGCTCACACACACACACACACACACACACACACACACACACACACCTCCTCTCTGACCAGCTGTCACCACCAGAAGAGAAGGTATCTCATTTCCCTACAAGTATTTGGCTCTTACTTAGAAATCATGAATGTGAAAAGATAATAGATGCAACCAATCCGTTCGTTGTCCCACTGCCCTAAAGCCATACTGGCAGCAGATGAAGAGGCAGTTCAATAGAAAAAAAAATAACAAAGCATTCGTTATTTTAGTTATTTTAGTTTTTGTATAGTCGAAGCCTAATATTGTAATGTGTGTCGTAGAGCTCTATAATTATTTAAAAACCACAACAGTGAGCCACACTGTTGCACTTTTTCTTCACCACGATCGGCGTTGGCACTGTAGTTTGTTATGAGTCAATCAGACATACACCATACTGGTGATAAATAATACGTTAAGGTATAGAGTCATTGTGCTTCTGCCGAATGAATATTTACTCCATTTCCCGTTCACCTCTATTAAAGCCTGTACAATGGACATATTCAAGCATGCACTTCCTATTTTGCTGCGATCGCCAGCCTGTTCACAGTTTGCCATTGCTTTGATCAATTTCTATGTCTCTGCGCTGATGAAAGCCTTGGCGAAAGCCTGGACGGATGACTCGGGAGCATAATGCAACGTACGTATGGATGGACGTTCTGGTGAACGGGTCATCTCTGGAGTGGAATTTCTACACATTTGGTACAATCCGGGGATCAAAGGTCATTGTGACCTCACAAAATGGGTTTTGGGCCATAACTCAAGATTTTATATTGTAATGATGACACTTTAACACAAATGTCTAGCCTCAAAGGTGTAGTACATTAACTGCAGTGCCTTGTCACCCTGGACCCCATATGTCTGTCTGTCTGTCTGTCTGTCTGTCTGTCTATCTGGCGGATGCAGGCAGTGGATCTCTCATGGAGGCGGCTTCATGCGGGTGTGCAGCTGCTGGTAGACTGAAGTTACAGGTTGAAAGGGTCACAGGAGAAGAAGCTACAGCCGGCTTCTTTACTGTACAAAGGAGATGCGTCTTTTGTGGTGTATTAAGGTTGCATTAAAAAAACAACAACCGATGAAGCAGAGGCTCCATGCAGACACTTTGATTTGAGTCATGAAATTCCAGCAGGCTTTACCACGGCCCCTTCTGTCTCCAAAACATCGAATGATGCTAATACCAGCACTTAGAAAGCAAATTTCCTGCTCCAAAAGCCGACTGTCATTGTAAGAACGTGATGAATGTCTGCTGTTGGATGGAAACCAATTGAATTCAGAAAGTAGGCTTCACAAATGGTTTAATTTATATAACTTTATTACTGCATGGACATTTTTTCTCTTGACCCAGGTCTACCGAAATGTTTACTGAATTTACTAAAAAATGAAAACATGTATTGTCCTATTCTAGTTGCTGAAAAATAACTGAAGGACAGTTGATTTATAAGGTTTTTACTGAAAGTGATGATGAAAACGGTATCAGAAAACAACTTCTGTGATGGTGATTTACAAGAAGATATAAAATGTTCAGGCAGTAGCGCTCCGCAAGACTTTTGATATAAAATGTCCTCTACTATACTGACAGAAAATTGGTGAAACATAATAGTGTACTTTTGTACGCTTCGAGACTCATCTAGGACACAATTCCACAAAGAAGCCCCAACATTTAAGGTAAAGTTCAATCCATCAGTTCCAGAAAACCCACAAGATAAAACTCCCTTGTGTGCCAAGAAACCACTTACTGGAGCTTAAATGTAGTTGTGGCCTGCTCAGAATCCCAGACCAGCTGGAGGCTCCGCTCAGACGTCCATTTGGCTTTAAAGGAGCAAGAAGTTGGCCAGTGGAAATTTGAGTTGTAGTGTGCTACTCTACTCAAACGGTGTAGAGGTGTTCTCACATCAAAGTGTCAGCTACATAATGGTGCAACATTTAGAATTTCGGTGCCACAGTGTCTGCATGTTACTATATGTGTGTGGGCTTTGTTTTCCTTGTAATTTACCACACATCTGAAGCAAATGGCGTTCTCATGGCTGCTCCGATTGTAATCACAGCATGGCTAACATGGTGAAGGCATTGCTTGTGAAACACTGCAGATTAAAAGAACTCGGATTTGTTATGCTGTTGTCAAAGTACCGCATTATGTTGAATGCATACCAGCACTGTGCTGCAATTTCATGTACCTTTGGCAGGACATTTTGTTTTTGTATGCATTTATATCTTTGGGAGTTGGATTGGGTGACCACTAAATTTGACTGCTCTAGGGACCCATACCGGACACAGCACTTTTGTTTTCATCGTGACTGTGAGAATTGTTGGGGGAAAAAACTACTAACCAACCACTGCTAGTATTTTATTTTATGATAGTTTATTTTTCAAAGTGTTAGGAAGTGGGTGGGAAACAGACGTTCTCTATTGCCTGTTGCAACTGACATTTGAAGTTGTGTGGACTAAACAGAAAACTTTAAACAAGTTGAACTGTCATGGCCTTTAAAGTTGTTTTTTCCTGTGTGATATTCCCATTCTGTGTGAAAGTGTTCATGACAAAACCAACAGTTTGAATTAATCGCAGGGGGGAAGAAATGCCCCTGGTGTGTGAAGGCCTTTCAAAATATATTCAGTAGCATTCCCACAGATGTGTTTCAGATGACTCACTTTCTATGTGTCCCAATGTTTCAAAGACTATATGAAAGCTGATGCAACAGATTTTTGCAGTTCATTCCTGTGTTGGACTCTGCTTTAACCCTGAACAGGCCCCTCAATGAATTTGAGCCAAGCAGGAGAGAGAAGCAGACACAAATCAGTCAAATAATGTTGAACTGAGAAACATTGGCATCCAATCACAGCAATATCTCATGATTAAAATTTTTTTTCTTTTAAATGGATGTAGCACCAGAAGGATTTTTTAGAAATAGCATCCTCCTTGAATTTCTGCTCAAGTGTGGAAAAAAATAACAGATATGGCCATGGTTTGGTTTGGAATTTTCCTCACTATTACAGCGACGGCGACACATTTATCTTGGAGTTGTTTCATGTCGATCGAAATGTGTACTGTGCCTATCTGAACATCAAGACCAAGCCCCGCAATCGATGCCAGAAGTTCCCTCGCAAATGAGTCCCACATGAATTCAACAAAAACAACTCGTGGCCTTGTCTGAATTTATACAGAACTGCTGCGTCTTTGTGGACTGCACAGTAGTCTGACTATGTCCATGCTCAATGGGTTTGTCTTTGAGCACCCTTTCACAAAATCTTTGTTTACTTAATATGATTACATGCAGTCATTCTTTATCATTTTCTCTGTTGAGTCTGGCAGTGTGACTCTGCACTGTGTTTTTTGTCAGATTGAACAATGTGATGTCGCATTAAGGCAAAGGATGTTGGTAATATTCCCACTAGCCCCTCTTTAATAATGTCAACTGACTTTCCTGTATGGTTGTATCGTTTTGAGACGTTCTGTTGCAGCGAATCCCCCGATCCTTGAAAAAATGCTAATTGACTCAGTTTTGCTAACTTTCTCAGGCTCATGTTTTAAGCATCAGTGCTTCTTGTCTGTCTGCTTTTGTCATTGATACGGAGCACGGCCTGCTGTGCTCTGCCTGGAATGGCAAGGAGGCTTGAGTTTCCTTCCAGCACATCCCCAGTCCATTACCCAGAGGGCTGTGCAGCTCATTCCATGGCCTTAACAAGACCTTGGAGCGCCTGCATTGGGTTGTGTTTGGTTGGATGTTGTGTATATGATCAAGTCTAACTCAATTTGTTACAACAGCATTTTTTTAAACCAGAGATATCTTCTAATTATATCTGTGTGTGTGTGTGTGTGTGTGTGTGTGTGTGTGTGTGTGTGTGTGTGTGTGTGTGTGTGTGTGTGTGTGTGTGTGTGTGTGTGTGTGTGTGTGTGTGTGTGTGTGTGTGTGTGTGAGAAAGAACACTTATTTAGATCCTTAATTTTAAGTAAAGGTCTCAATACCACAGTGTAAAAATACTCAGATAGCCAAATACCAGATGTTTGTAATGGAGAATGAACAGCCAATTATTTTTCATGTATATAGTATAATGTAGCTTGCAAATAAATGTAATGGAATAAAAAGTACAATGTTTCCCTCTTAAATGTAATGCAGTTAATATATTAAGTGGCAGACAATGTTAATAAAAGTACCAGGACCTAAAAATAGCACTTCCGTTCAGTATGTATATGTATGTTGTCAAAGGGCGCATCTATACAACTGAGCATATAGTGTATGTGTGCAGTGCACACTGGGGGTGCACAGGCGTGCCAGCCTTGGTAAAATTAGAACGTCATATTGAGTGCTGACAGAAATGCTGAGAGCAGGGTAGCCCTGCAGGAATTTTGGAGATGACATGGCCTATCTGTCATGAGGTGCAGCTGCTCCTGTCAGGTAGGGGAGGGGGGTCGCTGGGGGAACTGGTGGATGTGTAAATCAGGTCTCGCTTGTCCCCAAACTCCGAACAGAGACTTGAGTGAAGCCTGATGTAAAAATCAGGCTACTAAGAAGGAATCCTTTGGACTCTCAAGGCCTCAGTCAGGAGAGTTTGCCCTCTCAGCATCCCTACTCTCTACTCGCAACCGGCCCCTGGCCAGTAGTACCACACCTGGCAGAGATCTACTGAGTACACCTTATGAGATTTACTGGACTTGAACATGCAAATGCTTGTACACACACACACACACACACACACACATGCACACAAAAGCACTTCCTTAAAACGCACCATGTGGAGACCATGCTATCTCAAGTTCAAAGCATAGCACGGGTGTCTTTCTTCCACTGTTAAAGAGGCTTACTCAAGCCTAAAAAATGCTTTAATGATAAGACCTGAGTGTGCTAGATAGTGTGATATCAAAGATTCAAAGACCAGATGTGCTGACCCCTTTCTCTGTGTGACAGGGAAACGTCTGTACTGTTTACTTTCTGGCTAGTAGAACTATTTGAGGTGGATCTATCTTCCGAACAATATTTACTTAATAAACAAAACCTCCTGGAGATGAATTTTGCTGATGCAAGCTAGTACCAAATGCTGTTGTCATGCATTCATCGTGTTAAATCCTTGCCAAACATCTAAACACGGCTCTCTGTCTGCAAGAATAGCAACATACGATCCTATTCTTTTAAGTTCCGAACCTGTTTCACCAAGACGATGTCACTGATTCGATTTTGACAGCTATCGGAGTCTGCATACTTTAAAGAAAAAGCAAACAAAAACTGTCGCTGCATGCCGGATTTGTTAAAACATGTCTGAGGTTTGAGGTTGAAGGGATTTCAGACGTTACATTACAACACCACAAGAAAGAACATTTGATGCCAGTTACAGATAAAATCACATTAGGTTTTTTTATCATGTGTTTTATGGTTGAGCTGCGCTGACAGATGAGAAAAGCATTTATGCTGCATGTGATCAGCAGAGCGTTTAGCTTGACAGGAGAGCAGAGGAGTCAGAAAGACAACCAGAACCAACCGACAGATGTTGCGTCTTGTGATGTCATTTTATCGTTTATGTAAACCATCATACTGGAACTGCACATGCCAGTAGTATTGTAAGTGTGCCGTTGCAGAAATGTCACTCAAACACATTTCTGTCGGCCTGCAGGTGTTGTAGGGATGGGATAATATAGGATTAACAGTAATCTTGAATCTTAATTTTAACTTTATTTTTCCTTTATTTATGCAGGGAGACCTTACGATTTATCAAATGTCATTTAAGATTTGATTGTTTTTCACTAAATGTTTACCTTAAATGTAACGCAATAAAACTATTTGTTTCTATACAAAATTTTACCCGATTCCAGTATGTTTGAGCTCGATTTTAAGAGTTTTAAGCATATGTTGATGAATATTGAGATAATATTGTGAATCGCAATTATTTTGGCCAGTATAATCGTGATAATCTTAGCATCTTTAACAGTGCAATATGGAATTCAAAAACAGCAATATAGCTTCAAGCAACTTGCGTTGTAAGGAAATGGCAAAGTAATGTCTTCCTGAGCAGAGAATGAATTAACCTCCCTCTGTGTGTGTTGTTATCAGAGCGTCTCTGTGCTTTGTTGACATGTGTGCTTTTAGTGCATGTGAGCGTGTCCCACTTGCTAGCTCACAGTCGCCGCTCTGCACACTGTTTTTATACACCGGTCCCAGCTGACAGCGTCGGTATTGTTTTGGTTTTAAGGTGTGCAACTTCACTGTTTTGTTTGACTCATCACTCTCATTAATCTTGTGTCAGAAGGAGCTGGCAGCCATTCAGTGAAAGAGCTCTATCAAATGGCACAAGGACGATGTTAAGGACAAGCTGGTGAACATAGCGGAGCATTTAGCAGCTAAAGAACAAAATATTGCCTTTGGGAGTCAGTGGAGAGGAAAATTGAGCAAACAGAAACATTGTCATTAATTTAGTCATGTTTGTTTTTGGCTCTGTGTGTAGAAAACGGTGTGCGAGCAGCAAAAATTAAGTGATAAAACTGCTTGAAATCTAAACTTGAATCACAAGCAAAACACAACTCATAAATAACAGTTTAGGTTGGATAAGCTAATTTTACTAGCTTCTGTAATTATAAACCAACATAAACTTAACAGAGGTGCAATTTTTTGCATGGAAGACTATAACTGGTGCTGATGCCCTTCTTATTAATGTTCAAACTAGTTATTAATACAACTTCCACTACAGTCTAAATGCGCATTGGTTAGCCGTGCTGCTGCGATAACAAAAGACGCACTTTAAAAAAAAAAAAAACATGAGGTCTAACTTTGAGGCTGCAGGCTTATCATAAGTGCTTTTGAGTCTTGGGAATATGTCTGGAGGAGGAAGATAAAAGAAATCAGCAGGGGTAGAGAAAGGTCTTCCAGTTGACATTATCCAGCCATCTGTGCGAGGGACTTTCAGTTCAATATTGACTGATGCATCAGGCTCTGGTGTTCTTCTTTATCTTCATTGGGGGGCGAACAGATTGTGACAGAAAGTATGTCTGGACGGGGGAAGGCCAGAAGAAGGAGCAGATTGTTCGGCTGCCGTCGCATATGGATCAGAGGTCTTCTGTATGCTGGATGGATGAGTGTGTACGCTGTGTGTTTGTCGAGATGGGCCCAGACTGCCAGACTCCATGCATAGAGACGGCCAGGGTGCACGGCCGGGTCCAGGAAATGACCGTGATTATGCCAAATGTCCCCTTTGCCTCAGTGTCTGTCGCGGTGATGGATATGGTATGTAATGGAGTGGAGATGGTGAGAGTCTGCTCTCAAGCTTTGCTGTCCCATGAGTCTTCATTAGAAAATCCCTATTTTACACAAATATGGCTTTGCTATCTGTCTATGCATTATTGGTCTACATTAAAGGAGACAAATCATACTCATATTCAGGTTTATTTCTGTAATTTGTGGTTTCTAGTTGAACTTGTTTACAAACACCTCTTTATTTTTCTCATACTGTCATGTTTCAAAGGAATAGCGTTGCTAGGCAACAGCTTGGGTCCATGTTTACTTCCTGCCAGCTAATATCACATACACTCCAAGTGGAAATAAACTGGTAGACATTTAGAATGTTGATGTTTGAAACGGGGAAATGGGATGATGGTCGATTTATTGCGTGAATGTGACATCACAACCGCACGGAAATCCTGCATTTAAATGCACAGTTTCTGAATGCGGGCTGGGTGTATTTCTCCATGGTGATAACATGATGAAACTTTTTACAATATGGGAACTTTTAGTACATGTTTTTACATATAAATGAGTGAACATTTCTTACAAAACATTTCTAGTCAGGTTTGGAAAGGCAAATGTGTTAGGAGGCAACCAAAAGGTCACGAAAGGTGTCTCAAGCAAGCCACTGCACATCCACGCTCACATTCCTACTGGCTCACAGGACGACCCAAGGCTAACAGTGTGAGGTAACGCACAAGGTCGTAAACCTTTGGCAACCTCTGTGGGACACACCTGCCCTTTTTAACACAAAGAGACACAGGAAGGAATCATTGGCCCACCTGGATTGGAAATGCGAGTGTAGCAACAAAAACCAAGCAGACATTCAGAACATTGATTGAAACTGATCAATAAGCTTTTCGCACTGTAATCAAGATGAACTTAAGTTGCATAGATTTTGTCATTTATTACCCAAAAGTGAAGTATGTTTAGGTTTACTTACACCAATTTTATCTAGTTAAACATTTATGCTTTTCTATTAAAGCCTGATGCCATCGTCCTTGTTTTTGAAAGCCAAATCCTACAGTGCATTTGGTAACAAGTAGACACACCATTGAAGTTTATCACAGATGAATAGAATAATTAACTTTTGAATAACCTCAGCTTTGGCTTGTGGAAACAGCAACTAAATCATGACTTTCCTGAATGTTTGCTGCGTTTTAGTGTCTATTTAACATATCATTACTTCATAAAAAGTAGGGATTCTCAATTATGTTGTACATGCTGCGCATAATGATGCTGTGTCCAATGTTTTGAGGAAGATTAAACACATTTCACTGAAGCATTCTACTCCTAATAGTGCTTTTGTGTTTCTTTCTTGAGTTCGCAGGCTTAATTTTAAGACATGGGGCCCTAGTTTCGTAGACCAGCGCAGGGCGGCGCAGGGTGGCGCAGCCGGCGCAGTGCAAGTTTCGACCCGCGCAAACTTTGGTGGATCGCCTGCGCCAAGATGGGTGTGGCGGCGCAGCAGGGGGAGGCGTCACAGATTCAGCTTGGCGTAGCAGAAGTTTCGTGGCAAAAAGCCTCGCCGAGACTGCGCTGAAAGCTCGCCAGCTCCAACCTGGTCTACTTTCGGCGCAAGGCGTAAATAAAGTCCATTGATTCAATGCGAATCACAGCTGGCGGATCGGAAGTTTGGCGGATCGGAAGTTTGGCGGACCGGCGCGCAGTGCGCACACGTCACCGAGACCTCACAGGCAGGTTTCCACAGTTCCAGGCACATTTAAATGCAATAAATAATCACAACAAACACTATTTAATGCAACTAATTGAATCAACACGTGAATGTATATCTATATAGATTGTCCCGTCACATCTGACGTCAGATCAAAGGCGGATGGCACGCGTAACGGAAACTCAGCCTCTCGGACCAAAACATCTCCCTCTCTCTCTCCTGTTTTTTATAATATCGGCATTGTTATTATTATAATACGCGCGCACAGCGCGTGATGCGCGTGGTGGGAGCGGCGGCGCTGCTTCTGTCATCGGGTTGTCAAGTGACGGATCTTGCACTGAACCTCCCCTAACACATTAAAGGAGAGGAGAGGAGCTCATTTGATTGGTGAAGATTTGAATCGGCTGTATTAATCCCAGTCCACGCCTCGTCTTCTCCTCGTCTCCCACTCAAGGTGCGTGTCCACAGGCAGCGGTGTTTCCCCGCGTCCCATTCATTGTCTATGTGAAAAGCCGTGCAATGCATTCTGGTAGCGTCGCGGCGAACGTCGAGAGACGGCGCGCGAGTTGGCCGCACCTCATTTGCCTAAAGTTGAGGTCGAATCTACTTTATGCTAATCAGAGGCGCCGGGCTCGACTCGCCGCCTCGGGAACGCTCGCGAACGCTCGCAAAAATGTGTTGTTTGAAGGAGAACGCCTGTCAATCATCCTCTAGTGGCAGCCCACCAAGCGTACAATACTGGGAAGCGGCGCGTCCACTCGCGTTTAAAATCGCCCCTGTGGACACGCACCTTCACGCCTTCTTCTCCTCCCTCTTTCCCACTTGCGCCGGTGGGCGAGACCGGAGGTGTGCCTGCGCGAGCCTGCGCGGTGCACGAAACTTGCAAAGTCCAGGCGGACACACCCCGTCGGCGCGGCGCAGGTGCGCTGAAAGCTGACTACGAAACTAGGGCCCATTATGTGTTCTACCTCCCAGTGGGGGCTGTAGTTCACTTTTTGTTTACTACAAGGTATTGACTCCTTAATCATACGGCCGGGATTTCCCTGATCATTAGACACACTTGAATATAAATGTAGAGACTTTAGGGCGAAAGGTGCAAAATTCAGGTGCAACATTTGGTTGAAATGAATTACGGTGGTTCATACACACCTACAATATTTCTGCAATTACAGGAAAGTGGTTTGGATTATTTAAAACCAACAAAATCCAAATATGTATTTGAGAAGATAAAGAAAAGTTTAGGAAAGAAAAAGTAAAAAATTGCTGAAAGTCTGTACGATTTCAATTTCAACCAAATTTTCATTGGATCAAAGAAACAAAATGATTTTGCCTCTACATCCTCTGTGTGCATGCGTCCTTGACTATACTGAATTGAAACTTGTCATGTAGTTCTTGAGCTATCCTGCTATATAACAGACAACAATGTAATCAATTCCCATGTGGTTATATTGGATTCTTGGACGTGGAAACATTATTTTAAGTATGTGCTAATTGTACTTTGTACTAGTTTAAAAACACCTTGCTGTGAAGACACCATTGGTGATTGGGGCTGAATAACTGATATTTGGAAATATTTGGAATAACTAAGCTTCGAGCATCTGAGGTTTCCCTTCCTGCCGATCTATACTGTAGAAGCTGTGAATTTAACATGTCAAATTATTTGTTTACTTAGCAAAAACCAAACAAACAAAAGCCATCGTCACAACTGTTCTAATATGGGATGTGAGGACATTAGATTTCTTGGTCTACTGATGTTTTGTAGTGCGATAATGAGTCACATGTTATGTTTATGTTGACTGATGAGTTCCGCCTAATAATGGTTGTATGCTGTGTGACTGGTTCGTTAGGAGTTTCCCTGATTGCTGTCTATTGAGGCCGTCGCCCGGGCTACTTTTGTCAACTGTTCCTGCGATTTGAGCCGAACAAACCATCGTACAACACGGACGCAGTGAGAGCTTTTCCTCCTGGGAGTTGACTCCTGTGCACACTTCACACTTAGACAAAAAGCTTCAAGGCCACAGTGTTACAGATTTTTGTTGAGCCATGCCTCTAACATTGCACACAGAGCTTCACACTTGGAAGAAGCTGTAAATTGTGTCAATGGAGTCGTAACCTCGACGGAAAGACTTATTTTGCTCCTACCTGACAGTGCTGAATTAGCCCAGTGCCCTGATGGATTACCTGCAACTGACCTGGGGTGTTAGTTGTGATGAATCTGTCCAAAACCATCTGGGGCCCCGCTAGAGTGATTGCCTGGCTGTTATCATTTGAAAGCAGACACTGGCAGGGTGTGTTGTGGCAAAACATCAACGCCAGGATGTTTTTTTGTTTTAACTTTTGTGAGTTGGAATTCTTACTCAGGAGAAAAACGCCTGTCTACTTCCTCAGAAAGATGAAACTAGAAGTGAGTCATTGGAGCGTAGAAATGTCCCGTAAAAGTCAGTCTTCATGACTTACTTGACTTGAATGCACTGTATCTTGGATGTGTGACCTAAACGGCAACAATTACGATGAACTTATCTTTGTGAAATGATTTAATGAGGTAATTTCAGACAATGGAAAGCCCCGACTGTGACAAACACTGAGCGGCCCAAATACATTTATATGAAAACCTCTGTTTGCCAAGGACATTACATTTTGTGGAAGGAATTTGCATGATGTCTTCTTTAAAACAACAAAAAAATCTACTAGAATAGCCTCAAACTCTCTTCTTGTTCCTTTTTTTATTCAGAGGCTGCCACTAATCCAACCCAAAATTGTCACAGTTTAAAAATAATGACTATAGGCATGGGATGATATGAAAATTTCATGTCACTATTATCCTGACAAAAATAATTGCAAATCTCTATTATCCCAATAATCATCCAAATATGTTTTAAATAACACAACATTGTTAGTTTTTAAAAAATGCTGTAGGCTATTTTTCACTTCTTTACGATGATTGCGAGCTAGACAATCTTAAATAAAAATAAAATCCTTTATCTTCCCATCCAGTAATGACTTGATGACGCAACATTAAGGGTGCTAAATTAAAAAACTTACCACCAAGCCAGTGGACAGAGGTCACGCCTGAGAGAGAACCGGATACTGGATGCTGCGCTTCAGCAAATTTGAGAAAGTTTTAAGTCACTTAATAACAGAGGTGGGACCAAGTCATTATTTTGCAAGTCACAAGTAAGTCTCAAGTCTTTGACCTCAAGTTCTGCGGCAAGTCCCAAGTCAAGACCAAGTCCCAAGTCAAGACCAACGAGTCTCCAGTCAAGTTTGGAGTCCTTTCGAGTCCCGTTAGTTGATAAGTTAGCGTTAGCTTTCATTCAGAACGTACCGTTCTTTGTGCAACTTCAAATGTTGAACAACGTTGTTGCATCTCCGTCTGTTATCTTGGACCCGCATGATTTGCATATTGCAATTTGTTTTTTGTTGACCACCTCGTAGTTTTTATACCTGAACAAACTATCTTTGGTATCACTTTTGCCAACTGGTGCGTTGTTTGACAGTTCTTCTTCATTGGTTGGCCTGAAATTTGATTGGATGGATGCTGTCGGATCAAAACAATGTGGAACTAATTTGATTGGATGTTGTGCTGATAGCACACACACAGAGATGCACATAAACACAGAGAGAGATAGAACGGTCCACATCAACATACTTTTTAATCTTTAGGTTTTGGGGAAAATAGCAACTCTTTTTTAAAGTCAAAAGGCTCAAGTCCAAGTGAAGTCGCAAGGTACTGATGTTAAAGTCCAAGTCAAGTTGCAAGTCTCTTTACATTTTGCCAAGTGGAGTCTAAAGTCATTGAATTCATGACTTGAGTCTGAATCAAGTCCAAGTCATGTGACTCGAGTCCACACCTCTGCTAAGTAACCATGTATTACCTGCAGTTAAAAAGAAAAAAGGCAATCCTAGTTTTCGGGCTGCTGTCTTGTCTTTGCATGTTTGGCTTCAAATTAATGTTTTACTAATTTCTGATATTGTTGCTGTTGTTGCTCAGCACGGTGGTGACCAAGCCCACGGCAAAAACTATGCAACAAAAGTGTCAAAAGGTGTGGACATATCTCGATTCTAAGATGTATCGGTTCTGCGTGGATGCAGTGACAAACAATTTCGGGGGTTTGGTTTTAATTTCGACCCAGTGTGATACTTCACGGCATTCTGCTGCCATTTACTGTCATGCATTGTTTCTCTCCTCTTGTTGGTGTTTCACCAAGGGTGGAGGCAGAGCTGAACTCATAATGGAATAACTGTTATGAATCGTTACAGGAGTGTTTCTCACAAACACACTCAGCAGAGATTCAAACACTCGGCCATCTGCTAGCGTTTTTGCTCTCGCTACCAATATTTGTTGCTCCTTTTCAACAATGTTGGGTTGGAAAAAGCATAGTGCGTGCCGACTGAAATTTCACCGTGGCGTTGTTCAGGAGATGCAGGGACTTAAAGCAAGTTCATCAAGGCTAATGAAGCTTCACCCTCTAAAAAGTGTATCTTTGCAGGGCAGATGGAGGGGAGAGAGGCATGTAGGCATTACAGAGAGGCAGAATTGTGTTATCTAGAAGATATCCTGCATCATTGTGATTTAAATAACATTATATATTGCACCCTTATATGTTTTTTAAAGAAAACAAAGGAATGCTTCACACATTGAGTATTATATTGTACTAAGGAAGGGACTCTAGCTCCCAAAGTAAATGCAAGGAATCAACATTACAACACTAAAACCTTCAAATGCATTTGAAAAACGGTTTCTGAAAGCTGACACTCCAACATGGCGCCTGGGTTTCTTCAAAGAAGGCAACATGTGGATCGGTCACATCATTCTTACGCACGGTAATCCCCTCGGAGTCAGGAGTTCACGGAGGATTGGTGCAGCTCTGATGCTATGCTAGACATGTGCTTTTTATTTGGTCACCAGGCAGCCGCGCCGTCTTATCGACATTGCAGAACCAGCTGGGAATGCATTACTGCAGTGCTTTGTTGGGGACATCGGCAGGTAAACATCTTAACTGACTTCCAGCTTAAGTTCCATAAGTACAATTTGCTTATCTTGGTTATATTTCAAGTATTTTTAAGGCTCATACTGTGTTTTTCCTCAAAAGCCAAATTTCTGCCCTGAATTGCAAAATGAAATGTATTTTTCCATCAAATGAACTAGGTTCTCATTTGAAGTTTCTATTGCATTCTTATGTCAATGCCAACTGTAATTTTTTTTGTCTGCAGACATGAACTGGTAGGGACTGGGGTGGTGTCTGAAATGAACAAACTTTGCATTTGTTTGTCTTAATTTGACTTATCTTCATGGTCTTTGAGGTTTGCATCTTTATACAACTTCAGAGGTAATTTCAACAGTTTTAGCTCCTCAAAGTCCTTGTGATCTTTTAGTTGCAATGGGTCTTAATGGATATCTTTTCTCAATGACATGCAGTATACCGCATTCAGTTAGTTCAGGTTTCAGGTTCCCAGAGATTGCCTTAATTCAAACAGACAATATACTCCAATAAGTAATTCCTTGGAATTTCTGTTAATTACATGATACTTTTTTTTTTCTTCTTTCTAGTACAAGATAACTTTTTTTAAATCTACACTTTTAAATGAATATTTAAGCTGAGTGAAGTAAAAAAAATATATCACATATTATTATCCACAGAACTTATGAGCTATTATTATTTGGACTGGCCTCAGTCGTTTTTGAAATCCCACAGTAATCTTTCATTGTGAATCAGATTTGATAGTCCAGTGCCTGCCGGATTGTGGTGAGTTCATTTCCTCCATGTGCAGCGTGGGAGGAGGAAGGGGTGCTTTCAAGGGGGAAGCAGAGGGGCAGCGGTCTAGGAGGAGTTAAGAATGACATGCAATTAATCAGCCTGGGCAGACGACTGATATCACTTCTCTGTGGAGGCTGGAAGAAAGGCCCGTCTGTACTGAACAGCTGCAGGAGAAAACCAGCCCTTTGCCTTTCTTAGACATGTGGAGAGAGAGAGAGAGAGAGAGAGGGGGGGGGGGGGGGAGAGAGAGAGAGAGAAGAGAGAGAGAGAGAGAGAGAGAGAGAGAGAGAGAGCTTACAGATGGGATGGAGGGAGGAGATGAAGAGGAAGAGAAAAAAAGTGAAGGTTTTAATGGCCTACCCACATCTGTTTATTTAGAAAAGAAACCATTGTGTCATTCAGTTATTCTAACAACCTACACCAGGGCCAATGTTAGTCCCACAATGACGGCTTTTTAAATACACAGTTTACACTCCTATGAAGTGGCCTCATAACTGCGTTGGAGCCTCAGGAACGTGCCAAATGGGGGAACATGCTAGGGTTTCACATTCCCTCCCGCACTTCTTGACGTCTCTATAGCAGACTATGATGCCAGAGGTTGACCAGGAGAGATCTGGCGGGGGCCGTTTGTCTTGGGGTTTTTTTGTGTGCTTTTTCTGGGTCTAATCTCTTAAATTGGTACTCAAGGTTTGGAGGACTGCCAAGAAACTGGTGGGGGTTCTGGGATGCAAGTTTGAAAGCTGGTGAGATGGTTTTCTGCTCAGTGTTTCTGTTGTTTACATATCCTATCAACTGTGTTCTTGGAGACCGGGTAGCATGAATGTTCCAGTTTCACAGAGGAGTGCGTTTTTCTTTAAACAAAAATGTCCAACTGAGTATCTTAAATTACAAAATAAAAAGGATCATTAAGCAGCCCTATTGATATTGGACAATTCTGCAAAACCCCAGTTAACATTCAATTGCAAAGTTTTCTTTTGCCAAAGCCAAGATGTTTCAAATTCTAACTTTCTACAAAATTGGGAAGGAACAACTATGATATGGTTAGTTAGGGGATATTTGTGGTTATGGAACTAAACTAGCTTTTTGACAACTAAAGCACTTTGTTAAAGCTGCTACATTTGATTATAACACTGTATCATATGACGATGTGTAAACAATGTGACGATGTGAAAGGAGTCGTTCGTAGTGATGAACCTGCAGAGAATCTGCTGCTCAACACGACTTCACAGAAGTTGGTTGTAGGACGAAGAGTGAGCCTTTATGGTTCTGGTTCACTCTCACTTTTCACATGATGGGCCCTAGTTTCGTAGACCAGCGCAGGGCGGCGCAGCCGGCGCAATGCAAGTTTCGACCCGCGCAGCCTTGCGCACCGTCAGTTTGGCAGTTTGGTGGATCGCCTGCGCCAAAATGGGTGTGTCGGCGCAGCAGGGGGAGGCGTCACAGATTCAGCTTGGCGTAGCGGAAGTTTCGTGGCAAAAAGCCTCGCCGAGACTGCGCTGAAAGCCCGCCAGCTCCAACCTGGTCTACTTTCGGCGCAAGGCGTAAATAAAGTCCATTGATTCAATGCGAATCACAGCTGGCGGATCGGAAGTTTGGCGGACCGGCGCGCAGTGCGCACACGTCACCGAGACCTCACAGACAGGTTTACACAGTTCCAGGCACATTTAAATGCAATAAATAATCACAACAAACACTATTTAATGCAACTAATTGAATCAACACGTGAATTTATATCTATATAGATTGTCCCGTCACATCGGAAAACTCCGACGGAAACTCAGCCTCTCGGACCAAAACATCTCCCTCTCTCTCTCTCCTGTTTTTTATAATGGGCGCGTTTGGGATCGCATGCATTTGCGCCAATGCATGCACGAGACTTGAGAGGATCCGCCGGAACTCGTCATAAACACGCCAAGTTCCCACCACGTCAAGTCGGACACAGGTGCACTTCATGGACCGTTTTTTTTTTTTTTATTATTTAAACTTTATTAATAATTGTATACATAACAAAAACTATCGCGCCAGGGGAAACTTCACGGACTTTGCACAAATAATATGGCCTGCTCAGTGACGCTGGCTTTCTTCGTCGCTGACAAACTCGAGCCGAGGCATTTGAAGTCCCGTTGTTGACGGAGGCTTAGGAATTTTCTCACGTGGGAAATACCACGTGATAATTCTAACCAACTAGGGCAACGTTGAGGGGAGTGTCTTATGTCCGCACTTATTTCAGACCCTCTGCAGAGAAAAGCATGCGAAGGGAGGTACCCTGGAGATCCCACGAGTTTTTAAAGTCATGTGACATGTCGCAAAGGGAAGTTATCACCAGCATTTGTGACGTTTTTTTCCCAGAATGCCTTGTTTTGCGAGGCAAATGCATGCGCATGCTTGATTCCAAACAAGCCTATAATCAGCATTGTTATTATTGTAATACGCGCGTGATGCGCGTGGTGGGAGCGGCGGCGCTGCTTCTGTCATCGGGTTGTCAAGTGACGGATCTTGCACTGAACCTCCCTTAACGCATTAAAGGAGAGGAGAGGAGCTCATTTGATTGGTGAAGATCTGAATCGGCTGTATTAATCCCAGTCCACGCCTCGTCTCCTCCTCGTCTCCCACTCACGCCTTCTTCTCCTCCCTCTTTCCCACTTGCGCCGGTGGGCGAGACCGGAGGTGTGCCTGCGCGAGCCTGCGCGGTGCACGAAACTTGCAAAGTCCAGGCGGACACACCCCGTCGGCGCGGCGCAGGTGCGCTGAAAGCTGACTGTGCCTGGTCTACGAAACTAGGGCCCTATGTCTTTGTTGGTGACAACAGGCTGTTTTTTTTAAGTTGAAATGCAATGAAACCCACTCTACACTAAGTGCTCAGTACCAACTGGCCGAAAGACTCTGTGAGTAGATGGTGAACGTAGTGGGGCATTTACATGCTAAAGAGACGGATATTTCCCTCAGGAGTTGGTGGAGACCAAAAACGGAGCTAAAAGAGAGTGACTTTGATTTGCGGGTGGCTTTATTAAGTGTGTTAACACTGCTAATTAACAGTAAACACAAAGGACAATTGAGGATGTTGGGAGTGTTGTAAGTTTTCGATTATATTTCACCATAAACCAGAGTCAGTAAGTACCATAAGTATTGGACTAATGGAAATTTTGACCAGATGTTGGTGATAACATCAATTGTGGGTCTGTGGTGGGATGCAAGCTCTCATGAAGTCAAGCATGCCACATGTAGACTCAGAGTCGTCTAGTAGTAACGCACTTTGTGGGACTGGCATGAAGACATAGCTTGAAATACAAACTGAAAGTATGGTTTAACGTTATGGAGCGCTGGGTATTGAACCCCATTACTTCTTGAGCAGCGTCCATGCTTTCATCTTCCGCGAACTGCCAAAAACTGAAAGTTAGCTCATTATTTTATCAGATGGTTCCCAATGTAAAGTATTTAGGCTTATTTAAGGTATTGTGCTGCTGCTTTTGTTGAGACTACATTAAATACCGATGCATTGAGAAGTTGTGTAATGAATTTTGTTGGGGAAAACAGGTTTGTAGTAAACAATTATTACAGCATTAGCTAATCGTAAAACTATTCAAACTTTATCTTCATGTATATTGTATATTGTATATTATAAATGTTCCACTGTTGACAAATTTGCATTTGCAAAGCATACAGTTTTTGTAGTTTTGGACAACAAAGCTGATCCTTTCATCAACAGCAGATCAGGAATGTTCATCACGTGTGGTCAAAGTAATTATGTGTACTTTTGTTGTGTTTTTATATTGTTAAATACTTTCTTGCCGCATTGGGAGATTAAAGTTATGTGTCTATGTCGGAGGTTAGGTCTTTATTGGTTTGTCCATATGTGCTGGTGTTTGTCTGCAGTGATATGTAAACAGGCTGATGGCTGAGCAGCATGTGTTGCAACAGCTGCCTGTGTGATACGTGGTGTGTGGAGACAGTATAGAAATTCAGAGAGGTCTGTTGGGGTAAATACTGTAAAAAATTTACCTGGATGTAATTTCAATTCTCAAAGCACATTCTCCATCACTAATGGACTGCACCGTTAAAGATTAGAGAACATTACGGCCAAGGTGATCACATGGCCAGGATGTCGATTTACCACCTTTAGCTGCTAGCATCACTGGCAGACATTCGTTTTCAGAGTCATGTGATGGCAGGCAATCCCAGCTGTCTGGGTTGTAGCTGATGTGGTAGAGGGCCAATCACACATTGCATTAAACTGAAGAATGCGTACAGTGATTGGATGTAAAAAAAAAAAGCTTCAAATTAACAAGATCTGGGCACGAAGGGTCAATAGGAGGTATTTGACTGGAAAAGTGTTGTTGGTACCTAGTACTGGGTTATCTAATGCAACACCTTCAAGGCAATACCCAACAATAACAAACTCCCATTTCTTTTTTTCTTTTTGATGTTTTATTTTGGAGTGACAAAAAAAAAACCTAAAGTTTGCATTCATAAATTGTTTCTTTGAGTCACATGTTCTCTCAATTATTGATTTTATGTATCACAGAAGAACCTTACAAATAACTCATTTATTGTATAGAAACTAATACCGCTGCTTCACCCAATCAAATCAATCCCCAACTTTATTTCGTCTTTTGATGGGAGGCCAAATGTGCAGATGAGATCATGTTGAATCTTGGAGAAATTATAGTGCAGTGGACTGTACTAATACGGTCAGCAGGATTCGGTGCCTGTTTGACATGATGGATGACTTCAATCTCACTGATAAGAGGAACACTCCCCCGATAACACTTCATTTAACATTTTAACCATTTAGCAGCATTTTGAAGAAGGGATCCACCCAATCTGTATGGTTACTTTAAAGCACATCAGGAAAGGAAGTCTAAATCCCCCCCGATTTGGTTTTAAGGAAACTCCATTTATTGTTGCTAAAAGGGGGTGTGTTAGGTTGTTGTGTTTAGTGCTGCAGGGGATGTTTCCCTTGCAAGCAAAGCAATCCATGACTCTTGCAGCCAAACCGCTCTAGAAATCGTGGAAAAAAAGTGGTTTGATGTTGGCTTTCTGCCATTATCTGCCAACTTTTAGGCTTGTAATCACTCGTGTGTCACTCTGCAGTTCCAAACCGAAGAAATCAACACAAATCCTCAGAAGAGGACGGACGGAGCTGAGGCAAGTTAATAGGCAGACACGAGGAAGGAAATTTATCCATAATCTTTTCTTTGTCTCCTTTTTTTTGGTTCTGTCCCACATATCTTATCACATGCTATTATCACTTCTCTGAAATCCCAAAGAGGAAGCAATTTGAATGGATGGTTCCTGCCAAGTCATTTCCTGTATCCTGATATTTCCTTTTTCAGACAGGACAGTGAAGGGCAGGTCCACCACTACTGGGATTCAGCTCACCATTACTGATGAAGTCCTCACAACACATCTCCCTTAACACTTCACCAGCAGCACTCATGGGATCATGAATTAGTTGGAAATGTAAAAAATGTATAAAATGGTATCAGCAATGTCTTTGATATCATGAATGAAGTTTTAATGGGTTTTCTGTTAAAGACAAACTAGTATAATTAGAAGCCATACTTTACTTTTAGAACTTATACTTAGCATATATATTAATACAAGTACGCTTTGAGTATATTTTAATAATAACCTGTTTATGATGTCAACCGCTCCTCAGGTTAAATAAAGTCCTTTTTATGATGCTTTCTCTGTTAAGATTTTCGCACACATCACTTTTACAGAAACATTTTAAAAGATAGTCTTTGCTGAAATCAGCTTCATGAAAAAATGATGTGAAACATATTAAAAGAAAGATAAATATTGCATACTGCACACACCTGCTGGGAAACAATGATTATGTTTTTCTTTCAGTCAACTGAACGTCCTGGTCTGATGCTCTTCACA
The DNA here is from genome assembly GCA_029853015.1 of Chelidonichthys spinosus. NCBI lineage: Eukaryota > Metazoa > Chordata > Actinopteri > Perciformes > Triglidae > Chelidonichthys > Chelidonichthys spinosus. The sequence continues at coordinate 13,225,928 of CM056831.1, forward strand.
CAACATGACTGAACCTCGCTGTCGTGGCTGTGTACGTCAGCAGGGGATGGTTTTAATGCCATTATGCTTGTCCCTTAATTGGACTGTTGCGGCAAAGAACTCTGGTTTAATTGAGCCCTCAAGACGCTCAGCTCTCAGTGCAGCACATCTGGTTTAAGTGTACAGCTGTTGGCAAAGACAGACGTGTTGGATGATCAGCTTTTTTCCCCGTCTGTAAGTCTTTTACGGTGAAGGATTGTTTAATGTGGTTGATGCATTTTCAAATTGGGCCAGTTTGAATTCCGTTTTGAAATTATGCAAATTAGCATGGACACCGAAAGTCAACATCGCCGCTTTATTTACACTAATATAACAAGACGAATGAGTGAACGCCTCACTTGAACGGTGTTGCCTCTGTTTCCTATAAATTGTGCTAAAAGCACTTGAAACAATGAAGACGCTGGTGTTTGGGGAATCTTTTGTCTGAGCACACAGTGTTTCCATTCTTTGTTGCTGGAGGGAAAGGCAGGAGAGGGACTCCTGAGGTATTGAGTTCCCTGTATCCATCATTTTCGACGAGTTGGGACCTTGGAGTAGCGCCAGCAGCGTCTGCGTTAGCCAGCCGTAACTGACATTGAGTGCATTGTTTGCAGTGGGAAGCTCACGGCTGTGGCCTAAAGGTACATTCCTGAGATCAGAATGCTGTTTGAAACACAAACAGCCTTTGTGCCCTCGCTGCTCTCTTTCCCTGACTCCCTCATCCACATCAAGCCTCGAGAACTAAACTGCCTCCTCTTGCTCATGTGTCAACATGTGGGCTATCATTTTACAAACACACACACACACACACTCACACACTCCTGTCATTTTGATGACGAGGTCCAGACAGATATGTTCCAAGCTCTTGACTGTTGACTGTGTTTTTTCATCTTACAACTCTAACACTTCTAACGTTGTGTTTTCAGTCCAGTAAAGTCAACTGTAACAATTTGGTAATTTTGCATCTTCTGGTTGCAAAAAACAAGATGGCTGATGGTTAAAAACCAAGATGGCAAAATGCAAACCTGGAGGTTTCCAAACAGCAGTCCCTCAACCGCTGAGTGAAGTTACTACGTGCAGTTTCTTTCATGCACCCATGCTTCATAATATTTGATTGAAGGAATGTGTGTGACCGATTCATGTTGGCAGCATTGATTGATTGCAAATATCTATATATCTATATAACGTTAAACTCAATTTAACTCCACAAATAGGGACATCTACAACCGAACGGAGAAAGTATTGATTTATTCATTGTAGATGAGGTTTTTTTTTCCAGAAAATTGTAAAAAATAGCTGTTTTCTGCTTTTCAAATGTGAAAATTTGCTGTTTTTTTAATAAATACTTTCCCCTGCTATCTGATCTGATTGGACCAAACAAGACATTTCCCTGTGTCAACTTTATACACTATGATGGCATTCTTTTCAAGATTTACTTACATTTTCCAGATCTACGATTTATTCATTAATTGAGGAAATAATCAGCTGATTAATCAATGCTGTGGTCGAGGTCAGTTCATCCGATACCCTTAAACATTCAAAAACTCTCTCCAGATACCTGAAAGCTGTTTCTGCTGTTATTCAAAGCTTTGGATGCAAATTTACAGACCGGCTGAATGATTTTTCACCCCGAACGTCTTTTTCCTTTTCCTGTTCTAACCCAAGAAACACATCCTGAATACAGTTACATTTACAATCTTAATGCAATTTCTTTGTGATATTCGATTTAATTGTCAGATTATTTTACTGTACAAATGAAAACCGTTGAAAACAATAGAAATTGACGTGAATCATAACAGAGGAACGGTTACTTTTATTAAAGGTTCAATTTTAAATACCTAAGGCCCAAGGCAACATCTTGACTTCTGCTTCACACCAGGGCTGGACTGGCCATCTGGCATACCGGGCAATGCCCGGTGGGCCGATGCACATATTGGGGCCGGCCCAGGACTGTCATAACTTAAAAAAAAAAAAAAAGTATATAGTTTTTAATCGACCGCAACGGTATCTGAGACATGAAACGTGGCCCATTGGTTGATTTTCTTGAAGGACATTGGGCTAGTCCAATGAAATCTCTCAGCTCTCGTTGGCCCGCCCCTGCCCTCCCTCTTGATCATTTTTCCTGACCGGAGGTGGAGGGAGTGTGGTGGGTTTCGAGATGGACGGAAAAAAACAAAAACGAAAGGGGGGAGCCGAAAAGCTGAGGAAAAAAAAAAAAAATACTAAAAGAGGACGCAGCAAAATGTGCGAAAATTACGGACATGTTTGCTACCACAAGCTCGGCGGTTGTCGTCGGGTCGAGTCCAGCAGTCCCGGACCCGGCGCCTTGGGCAAGTGCACAGGTGGTTGACGGAGAGGTAGCGGAGGAGGAGAAGGAGGGAGAGGAGGAGGATGATGATGACGAGAGAGACGTGACCCAGCAGCAGCAGGGACAGATTGAGGTCAGAGAGGCCACTGAAATGTTAGGAGAATCAACGTGGCATCAACAATGAAAATGTTATTGGATGTGTACACTAAACAGTATCTGGGGAATTTGTAGGCTTATATGCAAATGGTCAACCTAGGAAATTATATACATATATAATAATATATTAATTTTATTTAGTCAGTCTTAAAACTTGTGTGTGTGTGTGTGTGTGTGTGTGTGTGTGTGTGTTTATGTATACTGCCTTTATAGCCTTTGTTGTCAAATAATGCTTTGAGTAGATTTGGTGTCCAACTTACAGTGTTATTTATTTTAGCTTGCCATAAAGTTATAGTTTGCAGGTTACAATTAGGCCTATTATTATCACATAATATTAGTGAAACATTTCTTTGCTGAAATGGATGATTAATCATTGGTAAACAGAGAAGAAACACTAGTGACACTAACATCTCTCCCTCTCTCTCTTTCTTACTGTAGGCCTAATTGTCTTGTGTAAATTGTATTGTTTAATTAAACACTGAAAAGACATCTCTAGCAGTGTTTCTTTGACAACCACTTTCACTTCAAGATGGGAATTGTGGCACTGTGGCCATCTCCCCCAAGAAAAAGGTCTCTGTGAGTAGTGAAAGAGCGTATCAATTTTTTTTTAACATGGTTACTCTCTTCCATGTAGGCTACTGCACTTTATTTTCATTTTTGAAACTTCACAATGTGCACATACATCCTCTGGTACACACGCCAGCACACGCCATCCATATATCATGTAAATAACCATGGTGGGCCGCCAGGGACCAAAATGCCAGGGCCATTTTTTGGTCCCAGTCCAGCCCTGCTTCACACTGCTGACTGACACAAATGGCAGGTTGAGGAAAGTTTGGTAAAGAGAAAGAAGTGATCGCTTAAGAAGAGGAAAAAGAACAACTCCTGGAATCGACTAAAAATCACAGGATGACGTAACTGTGGTTGATGTCGGTGTGATTACTCTGGCATAGCAGGATCCATAAACAAAGACGGGACTCGGAGACGTTTTATCACTGTCAGTCATTAGGAAAGTGAATCGTGTTGTTGCCAAAACCTAACTTACTGTTTATTTTGAAAAGACGCTATGCCTGTAAGGAGTGTATAATTAACACGCCATGACCGACACATGCTAAAGTGACACTAGAGGGTAGAGAATCATAGTTTGAAGCTTTGGAGCGGTGTCCAAGCTGCATTATTTGACAGAGTGGTCTGGTGGTGGAAGCACAAACGGGACCAATCCCACTCAAGCACATGGTCCAAAATTCTTGTTTCATAAGTCAAATAATTTAACTGGGAATTTTGGATATCTCTTTGTCATCTAAATCCGAGAATACCATAATACATGTCAGAGTATGAGGAAAAACAGCCTTTAAAGATGTGTCTTGTAACCTTCACATTGAAGAAACGACAGGTTGGTATAACAATTTACTAAACATTTTCTGAAATGTAATATTTAAATATGCAAAGCCATTAGTGAATACTAACTTGAAGGCAATTCTGGAGAAATCTACTATTTGAAAGACTTGAAAGAGTATTAAAATAAACACCTAAATATATATTACAGATGTTAATTCCTCCCACTGGTCTGAAAGACAATCTATGGAAGCAACATGGCCCCAAATCTCCAAAGTGATCAGTGCATGAACAACATAATATAACAATGAAAACATTGGGTTTTTCTATTAAAAACCGGACAACCGCGAACTGTTTGGGTGTGACAGGTTAATTCCAGTTCCCCTGGTGACAGAGGACGGCTCTTTCCACTATCATCTACTCTCCAGCACATTCATCCCACCTTGTATTTCTCAAGACCATCATCCTCCCACCCTGAACTCCCGCCCATCTCTACGTCGGAACCCACAACAAGTGGCCAACCAATGAGAAGCACCTCGCTAATATGTGGAGAGGGGGGGCTGAGGGACAGAAACACTAACGCTCAAAGGGAAGGGAGTAGAGGACCACTTTGCGACCCACAAGGGTCGTTGTTTTTCCTCCCCCGTGCGCTATTTGTTTGCACTCCTGCGCGCACAAGGACTGCTAATTGATCCAGCGCGGTCCTCCAAAGGGCTCTCGAGACTTGTGAAGCTTCGCTTTTTGGGTTGAGATCTGCCAGAGAGCGAGAGAGGGAGGACGCGGAGCTGGAGGCAGTGTGTTGCATGAACTCAGAATCCCTGCCATGGAATGAGCCGCCTTAGAAACTCCCCGAAAACTTGGGAGAACTTTTCTTTCGCGTCTCCTTTTTTTTCTTCTTCTTTTTTTTTTTTAGTTTCTATTTGATTTCTTCTCCCATCGCCGCCTCGGTCATGTATGGATAACGGGAATCGAGACTCCGACTCAAATGGATCAGCGCTGACGGGTTTGTGGAGCCGGGATTACACAGCGCAGTGCCAGCCAGTTGAACGCCCACACACGGGCCCTTCACACACACACACACTCACACACACCATCTGCCGCGGAATCCATAACACTGTCCAGTGGAAGCACCACGGGAGTTTTCACATATGACACTGTTGTGAGTCCCACCGTTCTCCTGCCGCCGGAACAATGGCACGCGCACAGGCGCGGAGGTTCGTCTGGCCTCTCGGCTGCGTGCTGTTGTTTTTCGGCTACTTCTCCGTGGCCTCGCCGTCCCACGGCCGGCGACTGATATGCTGGCAAGCCATCATGAACTGCCAGGCCGAGCCCGAGTGCAATTACGCGTACGAGCACTACACGCGCGCGTGCGGGCCCGTGCTGAAGGGCGAGAGGAGGAAGTGTCCCAGCCACTGCATCTCCTCGCTTGTGCAGCTCAACCTGACCAAGAGCGGGCCGGCTCTGGAGGACTGCAGCTGCGCGCACGACCCGTTGTGCACGAGCACCAAGCGGGCCATCGAGCCCTGCCTGCCCCGGACTACCAGCACCGGCTGCACGGAAGCCCGGCGCCAGTGCGAGAGGGACGGCCAGTGCAGCTCCGCGATGCACGACTATCTGAAGCACTGCGGGAAACTTTTCAGCGGGGCGATCTGCACGAACGCCTGCCGCGACGTGATCGCGAACATGCGCAAGATCCCAAAGGGTCAGCAGCTGGACACGTGCATGTGCGACGGGACGGAGAGGGCCATCTGCGAGTTCGTCAAGAGTAGCATGAAGGCGCTGTGCTTCGACTCTCCTCCGTCGGAGAGGGAGGGCAGCACCTCGGACGATTGCGAGGATACGGACTGCGAGGACCCCACGGAAACGGACTACGCAGAGCCGCTGGAGAGCAGAGCCTCTCTCCCAGCGACCCACTGTGTTTTGACCCTGCTGGCATCCATCTTGGCTCTGCTGCCCCTCGTTTAATCTAACCCCGGATAAAAAGCAAACCAAACTTTTTTGTTGTTGTGCCACTCTTCCATCTGCTTCTATTGTAAACGCTCCGAGCCTCGCACATTGAAGGGAAGGCTGCTTCGTCGCAGGCCTCTCTCGAGTTAGACGCTGAAGGATTTCAAATCAGGATATTTTTCTATGCAATTGACACCAGAAAGGTTTTCTTTTCTTTTTAAAAAAGTGCCTGAGCTCCAGGCTGCTCTCTTGTTAACCCACACGGCTCTCCAGATGCTCCGCTTATGTGATAAGCTAAATTAGGTCGTCTCCTTCCTCTAAAGTCACAGACTCTGATTGTAAAGTTGTCACTACAAAGACACAGTTGGTTTGTTTTGGTAACGACGCAGCGTTTAATCAGCTGTGCACTCACTGCCATTTGTTTTTTGTTTTTTCTAAAGATAAGAACTATTTTTATATCACACTGTTGCCATTTGGCACCAGTCTGTTCTGATTTTACAAGTATTTAATGCTGGAATTTGTATGAATCTGTAAATACATTAGGAGTTAAAGTGAAACAGTAATTTATTACATGCCACCCAGTTACATCCAAATGTTCATCATGTGAATAAAGTACTGAGTATTCCAGCTTTAAAGGGAAGTTACCTTGTTGTCTTCAAAGAAATTGTGCATTGTATATATGTGTATAGCCTATATAGATGCCCCCACCCCACCCCCAGAGAATCCTCTATGTTTTAGGCTACAAGCTGATTTATTCACTGTGTATAGCCTAGAGAGAGAAATGTCAAAATCCACTGTATGATTGCCTTAACAATATACCTTTATAGAAGGCATAAAGGAAACTTGAAGATACCATTCCTGACTGTGAGTGATTTGTTTGTTTCGCCACATCACTTCCGTGTTGGTGTTGTGGGACGGGATGTCACTGGTTTTTGTTTTTGTTGCTCAGTCATTTTGGGGGTTTGTGAGCTGAAGCTAGTTTGTTAAAATGCACACGTGGAAAAATAATGTTGCGTGAGTTCTCGCCTGCCAAGACGCATGGGATTATGAGCAAACATATCAGAGTGTTATGCTCTTTAAAAAAAAGTGTTCTCACGTGACACTTAATGAGTTTGGAGTAACTCGCTTTATGCCAAATGTAAAGCGTGTGAGTGTCTGTTTAACACACACTTCAGTCCTTAAAAGGTCTTAAGTTCTGCCTAATGGTTAAGGTTAAATGTGCGTGGAATTTAAGGGTACAGGCAACTTATTTTGGTCCTTAAATGAGTGATTAAAGTGCTGATGAAGGGGTTTACTCAGTAGCTGATATGCTGCGTATAAATCCGGATGCTAGTCAAGGTAAACTGTCAAGTTCACTTGTTCAGTGGAACATTTTACTTTTTATATGCAAGGTTTTGTGAGTGAGAACTGTTTCTGGGACTTCTACGGTGGAGTAAACACGGCCTCGTTTAAAATGCAGGGCAGCTTCCTCTGTTGACTGATAGCTTAATGATCTGCTATGTCTTGATTTAGCAGGCTGTTGTCAAAAACAACTGGCACCATAAATCAACAGAATACCCCCCCAGCCCCACCAACACCCTCGACACTCTGGTATCAGAATTTACAGACACTAACTGTTACACAACCTGTATTTAAAATATTCAAATATTCTAGTTTATTTCAAGTTCTTGAAATTTAGGATTTTGACTATTTCTCAACTTAGAACAAGTAAAAAATGTTTGAAATAATCATTTACGCAGCTGTGTGTGTGTATATTTATTGAGCAGACTTGTCATTTATATCACTTTCATGAGTTATTGATAATGTCTTCGGTCAGCTTCTGGGGGCTTTAAACATCAATGATGTGCCGCAAAATGTTTCATTAGAGGTGGGGTGGGGGGGCCTCCAGCTGAATGGATGGAGAAGAAGTCGAGTGGCATCTTTGTCATGGAAATGTTAAGCACATAATAGTTGGGTAGCACAATAGGGAGGCACTTCATTCTTTCAGGCTGGCTTGACACCTCTGGAGAGCCGAGCGGCGGGGAAGCATGTGGGAACGATCTGCTGCTGCTCGGGTCTCAACCCTCCACTGCGAGAAGAGAAGAAGAGAACACATGACAGGCCTGGTGAGGGGGATGTCTTATCTTAAATCCTCTGTTTTTCTTTGTTAAATTATCTTTTCTACCTGCATGTTTTTATTTTAGTGCTTCTTACTGCTTCAATGAGATTCAAGAAATACAAAAAAAATGGAATTCATACAAAGGCACTTTACCGTCACACTGTGATGTTTACAAAAATGGGAAACTGCAAAAAACTATGGATCCCCAAATTGTCTTCATAAGCGTGGCTCCTACATAATGTTGGTATGCAGTCCGCCGTACGTGAAGCTTTCCAGCAGGAGAGGAGCTCTGGAGCTCCGCAGCCCAGTCACTCCTCCTCCTCCTCTTTCTTTTAGCCTCTCGCATTTGTTCAGGCAGTTTCAGCACTTAGAAAAAGCGCAGCGTGCGTTGATTAGGCCACAATAATGCATGGTGTTTGAATGGATGAATGAGGTGCGAAAAATCTCACAAAAAACAGCCTGCTTGTCATAAAATGGAAATGATACACAATGAGCGCTTGAATAAAGTTGGCCGTCCTACTCAAAAGTGAAATGTTATAATCTTGTTATAAAGTTGTTGTTGTTTTAATTATGGTATGATTTCATTTAAATGAAAATTTAATTGAAATGAAGCGACCATAAAAAAATGCAAAAAAAGAAAAAAAAAATTAAATTTACCACAGCTGGCTCTTTTTTTTTTTTTTTTACAGCATACACAGTGGTGTGTGTGTGTGTGTGTGCGTGTGTGCGTGTGTGTGTGTGTGTGTTGTGGGAAGTTCTGGTATTAATTTACAAACTGTGGCTGTTTGTGTTCCAGCTCTTTGAGCGTGTGTCAGGTATCTCTGCCATCGACTTTGCTTCAGCGAGCTCTGTTCACTTCCAACTTCTGTGAGAAAAAAAAGGCTCACACTTCACCCCATGCAGATCCGCTCACCCCTTCACCCCCATACATATCACAGCAGTGTTTACAAAAGTGCAGTTCTCTCAACCCGCTTGAAGCTCTGTGTTCTCTGAGATCTATAATAATCCTGCCTGTACTTTTTTTTTTATTAAAAAAATGACTTTTTTTCTCTTTCCCTTCCTCCCTCAGCAATGTGAGTTGAATAAGTCAAGATGCCACATATAATTACATTACGCTATTCACAACATGGAATATTTGACCTTAGTCCTACTTTCCCTTGCAGTGTTTTCAATAAGTCCTGGCACCAGGACTTATTGAAAAGGGTGGTGTGTTTTTTTCATGCCGAGGTAAATGGGGGGAACCTATATGAAACCTATTTAGCTGGAATGTGTTTTACTTTTAAAAATAAAATAAAAAATCCATCAAAACAAAAGCTCTGAAATGCTACAGTGTTTCAGCATGTCCTCTTACTTGAGACTTGATACGTTGTTGTGACTTATGCACGTTTAAAGTTTTTTGCTTATTTTGCCATTTTTCAACAATTTTCCATAATTGCGAACACGCATAACATGACTTCGGCCAACAAATAAGCTTCTTCTGTCAGATTTTCTCCTGACAAAAACAATGTTCAGCCTTGACGGGCGCTCCACTGCTGATGTGTGCTGCTGACCATATTTCTCACAGGCATTTGTTTTGGCTTTGGCTCCGTGCGCGGCTGTGCAGAAATTGATGTAGAAATGGTTGGACAGTTGGAATGGCTGAGACGGTGGAGGAGGCACTGAGATGGAAAGTTCATTTGAAAGGATTTGGAAATAATCCCCTAAAGTTACCACAGAGTATTGGACGGAACGGGCTCCACCTCGACTCCCCTCTGAGCTCCGAGCCTTCGCTTGGACGCACATTTGTCAGAAGATAGTTATGAAAGAGGTGTGCTAGTTGTTTCCTTATGATTTAACTTGGAATATGTTTTGGCTTCGTAAGTTTTATTTCAGCCCTCTAGACGACGATCTCCTCTTAGACCTAAGAATTGACGCCGCACAGAGGCGGCGCCGCTGACACGACGAAGCGAACATCATTGATTTTCACATCTCTCCCTCGTTTAGCTATCCAGCTGATTCCAGAGAAACTCTGGTTTGTTTTTCTCCCTTCCATTTCAGCTGCCACTTTGATTTCATCATGCAGGACCTCTGCTGAGTTCACAACCCTTTGGAATGAGAAAAGGGCCCTGTAATCCAGTTACTCAAGCTGAGGCCCGACTCCTCAGGGTCCTGAGAGAAAAACCTGCGGCACTAATCCCACTGTCACAAGGAGAACGTTTCGCTGTACCTGACTGTTTGTGGCAGCCATTTGATATATTCGCTGTTTAAAATGTTTCCATGGAGTACTTGATAAAGGGGGGGTCACAAATTGTTGCACACTGGTTTGTTAGTTGCACTTCGGTGCTTATGCAGCTGGTGTAGCGTTGGAGAAATCAAAAAGGTGATGCAAAAAAAAAAACAACCTAAAACCCACATTTAGTTTAGTATTTTCTTTTCTTAGGAAAAGGTTGCATATATCCCAATTGTCCCTCTTGGGGTTACAAATGCAGTGAAACGTGAAATTATAAAGCACCCACAACACATTACTCACCTTAAGTAATGAGTGAATGAGGTGAATAAATCTGTAATCTGTTTAACTCATAGTTTATTGCATCTTTTTCTGAACCAAAACTAGTCCAAACTTAACCATAGCACTATTGTATCATGAAAAGAAAGAGTGTCATCAGTGATTTGATATATCTTATAAAGAAAAAGACAAATGATGTTGCAGAGGATGCGAACAAACAGATCAGATCAGAACTATCATGGTCATTCTGTGCAGTGAGTCTCTACCTTGTTGCTCCTTGATTAAAGGGGTTTAACACTTTGTCGTGCTCTGAAGCTGTGCCCTCCGTCAGCCAAGCTGGTCCAGCTGCTTTGTGGGACGTGCGGACATTCCCGGCGTGTTCACACATCGCTGGGGGAGTGTTTGCCTTTCACTTTGACCACAACACAAACAGCTTCACCCGCAAATAAACAAAACAGGAGGCGGGGGCCCACGAGGGCAGCGCAGTGCAAGAGGCGCTGGGACAACGGGTCATGGATGCCTCTGTTTGTTTGGCTGTGTTTCTGTTTACGTTTGTGTGTGCGTTGCCGGTGTTCACGCCTGCAATGAGAAACCGTCAGTCTGGGAGTTTCATAACGAGCTGGTGGACGCACCAAAGCATGCTTGCTCCTCATCGTATTTTTTTTCCCCAGCATGCTTGCCCATAACCAACCTCTACCTCCAAAAGCCTCCTCTTGCTGTGCACTTTTGAGAGGCCTCTGCAATTCAAGGAATTAGAGTAGGGGGGGGGGGGGGACGAGATAGAGAGAAAGAGACAGAGAGAGGAAAACACAAAACTTGCTGACACGGGGCATAACTTAATTTCCACGGTAGGGGGACAGCTGTGCAGTGTAATCTGCCATGGCAGCCCATTCAGACTTCAATGGCAGGCTTGACTCGCCAAGGAAAACTCAAACTGCAGCCAGCCCCCTTCTCAGTGAAGGAGGTGGTGACCGGGCCACCATTTATGGGCTTCTCTTCTCTTAAAGAAACACACCCCTCTTGCTTGTTATTGATAACACCCCCAGCCCCTAAACACACACAGTGGGATTCTTAGCTGCCATAGCATCTCAGGCCTCATCATGGCCTCGCCACTTTGACTTTTAAACAGCATTAAAAAGTCAGTTAAATTTGCTTTTTGAGCCATAAACTCATCGATATGACTGAAAGACAGCAATGCTGGTGTTAATATTGATTTCTATTCCTTAAATTTACCATTTCATGGTTGAAAAATGGCTCAAAACACGATATTGTGAGAGTGATAGAGTTGATCGTGGTTTGGGACTAATCTACGCAACAGCTTCTATTGGTTTTGAGCTCTTCCGTATTGTCTGTCTAGTTTTATAATCATAGCACAAGCCAGTTTTTTTCTTTGGGACTTAAGCTAATTACAAGTTGCGTAAATAATATGTAAAAGAACCAATTTTGCAATATTAACATCAAACTATTTGTAAAAAATACTTTGATATTTAATTTTTTCTCCATAACGTCCAGCCAAAGTTTGAAGGGTTGTATGTACATGTATGTTCATTGACTTGAAACAACACGTCCTCACCAATAGAACATCATGCTTTTTTATTAATGCAATTTCATTTTCAGATTCAAGAGAAGAGGACTACAAATGTTTGTTTCTGCAACAGTGATTTCCTTAAATGAATCTTTTCAGTGACGGGGTTGACGAGGAGAATGTTTAAAACCCAATCTCTTTTTTTTTTTTTACACTATGCGATCGTGGATAGTCTCTGAGTAATCAAACAACAAAAAGTCAACACAGCAACACCACATTTCTAAACAGGAAATGTGCTTTGGCCCCGACATGAATAATGAGGGTATAGCTCGGGAGTTGTGGGGAGTTAATAGTTTGGCAGTGGAAGTCAATAGGGGCCGGGGTCTCACTCCATTAAGCTGACCCCCAGGGCCATGTATTCATCCCTCGCACATTCATTTCCCCTTTTATGCTCCCTCTCCTTTCACAGCGGAGGGCAGGCGGCAGCGCGGGCTCACGCAGGACAGCGTCTGTACAGACTGTAGGTCATAAATATGTTGGGTCGGTGTGTGAGTCGGTGTGGCTTTGGTAACCCGAACACAAATGGGAGCCTTCAAAAGGAGTGAATGAAAAGGGCAGGCGTGGGAGAGAGGAAGCCGTGAAAGGTAGTGATCACCACAGTTGAGTTGAGTTTCAGTGCGTCTCCCTCAAATGTGGATTCATGAATCTTATCTCCGTCTTTATACCACCGATTTCTCAACAGTTATAACCGATTTATGTGCTCAACAGATTAGTCAATGATTCACATGGGCTCAGTGTGTGTGTCTCACGCAAACAGTGGTTTCAACCCTCTTTTCTTCCTGTCTTGCTCCCTGCAGTGGCATTTGTAAACACCTTCAAGTGAAATCCCAAGAGCAAACACATCCAAACGCCTTCGGCAGACTGCACTTCACCTCTTAGGCTGAAAGGGGTTCAGAGCGAAGGACGTCTCCATTTGAAGTCCGACAAGTGGCAGTAAAAGAAGTGTTGAGTGCAACACGGAAAAGGAAGCAATTACTTTTTCACATATTTTTTTTTTCACGTTTATAGTGCAAATCTTTTTCTCCAAAATTATTCAAACTTTTCAGTCCTTTAAGTCAAATTGTGTCCTAGATTGCGAAGCAACAAAGGCACAAAACACGATGAATCCGTAATAAACTTGGCCGGCGTGAGCTAAGTGCGTATTGAAACAATCCCTGCTTGAGCTGCAAAGGCGCAACACACAATGGTCCAGTTTACCAAAGCAAGTGAGAGCAGGGCTGGTGATTCAGGGTCACCAATAAAGCCCTCTTTGTGCTTCATTTCATAATGGAGCAGGAAGGTTTTCAGATGTCTCTGCATTGTTTTAGGATGACAGATTGCTCCCACAAACTTAAAAAAAAAAAAATGAATCCGATGTTTCTCTTCAGCGGTTTGTTCGGGGTGGTGTACTTCACAGACAAGATGCATTTTGACAGTTTGTTAGCGAGAAACTGTGTTAGGAATACGAATCGAAGTTAAAATGTGAAAATCATTAGGTTTTACTTCTGATCAATACCAGAGGGGGAGCGAGCCAGAGTCTCATTTCCCACCATGTTCTGTGGTTTGGCTGAAAACAATGTGATGATGAGCTGTCACTAAACAAGCCAGACTAAACATTTAGATATGCAAAGAAAAAATTATGAAAAAGACAAACGGGAGAAAGAGGATAGTAACACACGCACACACAAAAAACAATTTGCAAGTAATGTACTGAACGTAAAGCTGCTCTTTTCCTGGATCATATTTCCTATGGCCCCATCCCCCCCTTCCTCCCCCACGTGAAAATCCAGCTCGGCAGCTCTCGATTAAAGACAGAAAGCTGAGCGAGTCGCTTCCTGAAGTTCTCACATGACATGTTAAAGACATTGCAGGAACAGCAGAAGGTTGGGTGTACAATGGGGAGTTGGTAATGTCTGGAGCAAGAACGTGTGTGTGTGTGTGTGTGTGTGTGTGTGTGTGTGTTTTGGGGGATGGTACTGCAGAAGAAGGAGAGTGAAAGTGAACAGGCCCGAGTTTTGGCATGGGAGTGTTTATGTCAGCAAAAGTGGGACAGAAAGCAACAGAGGAAGAATGAGGGAGAAATGTTGAGACTTTAAGAAAGAACATTGTTGCATATGTTGCTGTGCTTTACTCAGAAATAAATGCGCTCTAGATCCATATAGGGGTTTTCAGCTTGTTCTCATTGGAGCTTGGATATTGTACTGATATTTTATTAGTTAAAATAACGGTATCTGATACCAGATCCAGCTATTGAGTTGGTCTGATCGCTATTACCTTGTTTCGCCCTCAGTTGCCGTCTCAGAGGTGTAACGTTTGGTTGAGGATTGATACTCCTGCAACGAAAAGGCAATGTAAAAGGGCCTAGAATGACCCTACAACAATCACACGCCATACAAAACGTATTCATCATTAAAGTCATGCTCTTTCGCATTTTTTGTCATACTGTATATGTATTCATTTGGGAGTGAATAACTTTCTTGCATTGCTCTGTATATTATAGTATTTCCCAACAATTCCTTTTAAAAGTCTCCAAAAATACAGGAAAGAGGATATTCCCAGAGCAACTTCTAATCACGTAGCTGATCAGGTCATCCAGGAGACACTATCTGATCAATTAACTGTGTTAACTGCATCAGATCTGCAGCAGTCATGTCATGCTCCCATGTGTTTGTGAACTGCCCGGCTCGTCGCATTGTTTCAGATGAGGATGATAAGATGTCCCTGAAGTGCTCCAGAAAAAACCTAAACACTTCTGTCCTTCCCCTCTCACATTTAGAAGGAAAAGATGCCGTCTCTGTCCGACCTGGAGGTTCTTCTCGAACGCCTGTTGCACGCAGAAATGAATTTGGCCGTCGTGGTCGGAGAATTACGGACTTCTGTCTTACTTTGAGCCATGAGGTTATTTACTAATGCAGCCGAACATAAAGCCTTCAAACTGGATTTGTAGAGAGGAGGATGTAAATATTTAGATTAGCGTCTGACCTCCTCCTGCCCCTCAGCAAAGCAGGCAAAGGGATAACATAATTCACGCTGCGCAGATTAGCGTCGATTTCTCACTAGAAGTCTCAGTCGGTATAAATTCGGGGCAGTGTTGTGGTATATGTATCACGACGTCTTGCTTAATACTCTAAATGTTTTCTGACAAGGACGACAGTGAGATTTATGAACCCGGGCAATCGGTTCCTGATTTGCCAAACCAAACACATGAAAAATGCTTGTTTGTGTGTTTGGAAAATGGAAACGGCACCGTCTGGTGCGGGAGACGTACGACTCCCCTCCCTTTAGAACGATAAGCTGTAAAGTGCGAGCGAGCCGAGGTTGAGAAAGTTCTGCACTTTCCGTGCTTTTCTCCAACTCATTTGTTTGGCACCTCCCCGCTGGCAGCGGAGCTGAATAAATTAATCATGCCATGTCTGAAAATACCCTTGCTTCTTAGTGGATACCAAAAGAAAGTCATTAGATATTCTCTTCTCGTTTGACTATCTGTGCCCGAAGCGACAAATTGTTATGGCTTAGAGAAGAACTGACTCATTCCTATGTGCCTCGTTTCATTTTACAACTGCCTCTGAATGGCATATCAGCTTCCAGTGGGTCCTTGGCCTTTGTTTGGAGCAAAGGAAACAACAGCTGTTGCTTTCACAGGATTTTCTGACCCAGGGTCCTTGGAAAGAAGAGGGAAAAAAAGTCCCTTTTTTTAAAGCAGTAAACACAACGTAAGAGTCTCCTTGCTGAGGAAACGGCTCCAAATCAGCACCTAAGGAACCTTTATCTCTGTTTCTGTTTTTCTGTTTTTCTGTTTTCCGTTGTCCTCTCTGTGTCGAGGGGAGGAAGGCTTAGAATGGAGGGAAAACAGAGGGACTCTCAGGTTCGGCTCCTTCTTTCACCTGTCTCATTATTAGCAGCGACGAAGGACAAAGTCAGAATTCCCTCCTATAATGCTGTCTGTTGGTCGCCTGTCTCCGTGCGTCCACCTGTTGACAGAGCCGCTAAATGAGCCCCGCACAGGAATGTTAATCAAAGTATCTGACATGTTGCTGGCGGACAGGTGGCTCTGTCTCTATGGAGCAGATCTGATATCAGCACCGGGATACATTTCAAAACTCCAGCACGGTTCTTTAAGCCGGACGTCTCGTTCTCTTGCAGTTTTGTCCAGTTTCAGCGAATACGGTAAAGAACTCAAATAATCAAGCAACAAGCACAATCCTTTTCTGGTGCTATAAAACACCCACACAATTGAGGATCTTAAGAAGAGAAGTGAAAATATTCCTCAACATGTTTGCTGTCATCCACACTGTAATTTTGGTCCTGACTGAACTTCATCTGGTTCGTCTTTTTGTTTTCTATGTAGACAGTTTTTTATTTCTCCCCATAGATCAAACCAACAAATAATTGAATGTCAGTAAACTTAAATCAAGACAATAGATTCTGTTCTTTTCCCCCCTCTATTGTTCTCTCTCTTTTTTTGATAGACTGGCCTGTCCAGGGTGTTCCCTGCCTTCGGCCAATGTCTTCTGGGCTTGGCTCCAGCCTCCCTTGAGCCACGCTGATGGACTGTTTTTGGTTCAACTCTTAACCTGCAGCAGATTTGAATTCCGTATTATAAGAATGACAATGTTTACTCTGTGCGAGCTGATCAGACATTGTGGCACGAGGCTCTGAGAGCTGCAGCTGGAGGACTGGATCGTATGAGGAGGTTAGTGGGACAAATTCATCATGTAGCTAAAAGAGCCTCGGGCAGAGGAGATCATCATCAAACAAAACACAAACTAATTGCAGAGCATTATAACGCAGGTTCAGCAGCTAAGCTCTTTGATGTTTCTTTGGGTGGGTGGGTGGGTGTGTGTTTGTATACGTGCTCTGGCCTTATTTTTGGGGGAAACCACAATGTTTTATCTTGACATTAGTGCGTCTTTAGCTGGCGTATGTGTTGGTGTTGGTTAACCAGAGAGAAGAACCTTATGAGATCCCTGTTTGCACCTATTGTCTGATCATAGCTGAAACATTTGTTCAACATGAGGAACAAAATAGAACAAAGTGTATCTGAGCAGGGAACGAAGTTGATAACAAGCCGGCTGCTCCTTTCAGTGGATGTTTGTGCAGTTTGCCATAGTTTGTTCCGCAAGCGATGTTAGCATCATTAGCTGTACGAAGCAATTTACTTGAAATGAAATATTCCCATCATTCATAATACAAATATTAACTGATGCCATATTTACTTTGTTTTACATTTATTGGCTCATATAACATTTTTTAACTTGAGTTTCCATTCCTGTAGTTTCATTTGTTTGTGTTGTTTCAAAGTCCCAATCGTCCTCTCCTCTTAATGAACAGAGCTGAGCCAACTGATTGACACTTACAGTCCAGGTTTTTCTAATCTTGAGTATTTGCTGCTTTTCTTTAACTCGTGTATTGATGAATGTGATAAAACATTGATTATTTTCAGGTTTATGGAGTGTTGGTTGGACAAATCAACCAACTGGGTAATCGTGTTGTTCATTATTGACCAGTACCTGACACTATATTGGCCCAGGGATTAGTGAATTAATCAAGAAAGAAAATTGGATCACATTAGTCATGACTGAAAACGATGATTTTCTGCCGCCCTAATTAACATGTTTGATTCCCTTAGTTGCCTGCTAATAATCGAGCAATGAAGTGCAGGATCACTCATCCATCTTGGAAACCCGGAGTGTGACTGGATCCAGACTATTTGGCACCAGATGATGCCAAGCCAACACTAATGAGGACAATATTTCTCTCTAATCTAGCGTGCCTTCAGTTTAATAGATCTGAGACATTACTAGAAGGGCCAGCTGGCTGCTCTCAGCTGTTCCGCTCAGTTCCCCTCTCTGACGATCGACGTGAGGTGGAGACATGCTGCGTTTGCTGAGAGATGAGGTGTGCAGCCGCCATTTGGCTCCGGTAAAACCTCGTCCCAGTGTTGATCTTTGTCTGTCGGGGCTCAGTTTATGTTCTGTGATGGAGAGGAAGTGGAACGGAGTTTGACAGAACTGCCCTCAGTTTGTCATCGCAGACCTCCTCCTCCGTAAACCCCACTTCGTTGCCACCGCTGGGTCCAACCTCAGTGTTTACCAGTGAAATTACCGAGATCATTCCCAGGGTTCCTTATGTTTTCATCACAGCTTCCCTCAATACCACTGAAAAGCCGTCTTTACATGAAGACGTGCCACGACGAGCCGGTTCACTGGCGTTTGGAGGATTTGTTCTCTCGGGCTGTTTTGACTGTGCGATGAAAATGTTAATTATGATGCATAAAACTTCAGAGAATGTTAAGTTTCCTTTATTTTTGTCCAATGTGGATGTTGTAAATTATTTCTATTATTTGTTAGTCATTGGTTGGATGTCCAACCAACAGTCAAAAACCCAAAGATATTAAATTTACAGTGATATAAAAGGCAGCAAACCCTCACATTAGAGAAGCTATTTGACATGTTTGCTTGAAAAATGACTGAAAAAAATGAATTGTGGCCATTTTTCAGTGATTCATTTTAAGTCTATTGTTTCAACATTAAATAAACTTCAACCTCCCTTTAAAAAAAAAGAATAATGACTCTGTTCATTAACATCATCTTTAACATGTGGTCAAATGACAGAGAATATTTTTACATCGTAAATCTCCCCACTCTCAGATCCTAAAAGTAATTTAGAAAAGTAATAATAATTTACACAAAGCTTTCATAAACAGACTGAGATGGGGGAAAAAAAGAAACAAAACAACAACAAAAAAGTACAATCATGAAAAACAGAAACACAAACAACATTGATCATCAAGTATACACACAGTATGTAGGCTACTGATAATAATGTCCAACAAGTGTATGTTCGTAGAGCCTCATGTTTGAGCAGAATGCGGATTCAAATCATTCACAAGCCTTCAGAAGCAGACACCATTATCTAACACGTGCTCTTTGTCACTCTCAGGTAATCGACAAAGAAAAGCAGCACTCATAGGAATTAGGTTGAATCAAACAAAGTGACCACAATTTGAAAAACCTTGTGATCTCCTTTCAAATCCCCACTTGACTGATCTACATCCATCCATCCATCCATCCATCCATCCATATACATTCATACAAACATACATACATCAGGATTTGCCGACTTGAGTGTCAGTGAACCACGATGAATGCGTCACATGTCGGTCTTCTGTGTAGCTGTATTGTTTTCAGGTCTTCAACTTTTTTTTTTTTTTTGGATGACAGCTTGAGGCTTTAACTGCTGGTGAAAAAACCCAGATGGGTCACAGTCTTTCTTCTGTTGGTGTCCCCTCCTAACCAGAGCAGAAATATGTTTTCCTCATCCCGAGTCAGATTCCTCTTTTGGACCCTTCTGACTGGAAAAAGTTCCCCATGTTAATAATTGTTTATATAGCTGGACCATGCTGTGGTCAGATTTCCCCCACAAAATGAACACTGGTTTTAGAAACGATAAACCCCTGATGAACCGCAGCTTCAAATCCACTTAGAATTCATGTTGGGGAGCAGAAATATGCAGCAGACAGGGAAGAGGAAAGAGCAGGTTTAAGTGAAAACAGAGGACTCAAGTGAAGCCTGATGCAACGCAGAAAGATTCTCATACTGGACGGTAGAGAGGAGGCCAATCCCATTGCTCTGTGCCGATCCACAGGAAGTAGATGGGGCCGTTCGCCTCCTATATTCCATCTCTTTGTTGGCCCGGGGCCTCAAACTGACAGAGACACGGGAAACATCAAAACGATTGTGCATGATTGTTGGCATGGGGCGCCACTTAGGGCTACACACAGATTCACAGCACACCAGGCAGGAAAGATTTACACCCACTGGAGGGAGCGACAGTAACGGGCTCTCGCCAAGGCAAACCCACACTGTTTATGGACATTTTTTCTCTCGCAGACCGCAGGCTCTCCGACGGCGGCTTTGGATGGGTCCATGAGAGTGTGTGTGTGTGTGTGTGTGTGAGAGAGAGAGAGAGATTACATTTTTATTTCTCCAGACAAAGTCTTACTCTAATCAGTATTTTAATTCTAATTGCATGTTTAGGTTTTTTGGATTCGCTTTGATGTTTAACAAGCTAATTACAAATTTACGATTAGCAAGTCATTGGGGCGGATCTTTTCCTGTGTTGCTCTCTCACAATTTAGAAAGTCACCTGCAGTGACACAACATGGTATGTAGATCAAATAAACTATTATTTTATTCACCTTTTACTGTAGATCGCACAATGATTGCTATAACAAGCTGGCAGCAAGACCACAGACCAGTTGTACATGGAAAAATAACACTGTCGTAGACCATATTGCTAGCCATGAACAACCATTCACACTCACATTCAGTCTTTCAAGCAATTTAGTGTCTTCAATTAACCGATCCCCATCCTGCATGTGTATGGACCAACCTTTTTGTCTTCTCTTAATCTTTTCTTCACAAGCAAATACTCTCTGGTCGCTCACAGGTCAAAAAATCATGCTGCCCCACTCATCGCTGCCCCTACAGGCCTGTTTCTGTCTTTGCAACATCTTTTAATGTATTTATTTTGTGCTTTCTGCATTGTGCTTTTGTTTCATTTGCAGCACGTTTCCGTTGTTTTGTTTTTTGTTTGTGGTCATTGCAACCAAAGTCTTTTCTCCATACAAAAATAAAGGTCTGTTGAAACAAAAAACGATGATCACCGGGATATTTTTAAGTGGCAGGAAATTATTTGAGTCCATCTTGTCCAAATAAAGACAAAGAAGGGGTTGTGACCGAAAAGTTTCGGCTAAACCTGTAATTTTCACTTGGACCACAAGAGACGTTTTGTGACAAATAATGTTAGATGCTGTTGTACGCAGCCCAAAGCCATCATTTCAAAAACAATGCAAAAAGTTAAAATGGTGAATCTGATCCTGGTGATGGCCTAAGCTTGTTGGGAATATCATGTTTTTTGTTCTTTGTAGTGTTTTCGCAGATGGCCAGCTGCTAGTGGTTTGGCCAGCCATGGGAAATCTCCCTCCCATTAGCTTGTCTCCTGCCCTTAGTCATCTCTCTTATCTTCTGGCTCGGCCCACTGAGGGAGCAGTCCTCCACCAAATGGACAGAAATATTTCCCCATGAATGGAGCTATAGATAAAATCTGCCCCCATGATACCCTAGAGCATAGTCCTTCTCCCTCGGTGCTACCCTGAACTATCAGAGCTACGTTCAGCCCTTCAAGCTACTCAACCATTTTAATGAATATGCAATTAGCAGTGATGGGTCAACCTAGGCCTAAGGATCCAGATCGCTGTAAGACATGCACTTGTTTAGATCTTTGACATGAATTCTGTCTTTTGTTACAATTAGCTGTGCAGGAAATTACTTCAGAGTCACAGCAGCTGGGGAGAAAAAGTGACGTAAATTCAACTAAAAGTGAAAAGCTGTTATATGTAAAAAAAAATTACAAGCCAAAATTATGATATCGCCTCATGTGACTTTTAGTTTAAGAATACCAGAGCAGTACACTTGAGACTCTAACAAAAATAAAGACGTGGACTTGGACCGCTGTGAGACGTGGCATGGGAGAGAGATAAGATAAGATAAGATAGTCCTTTATTTGTCCTGCAGTGGGGAAATTTACAGTGTTATAGCAGCAAGACAGTAAAGATAAGGATAATAAATTATAAACATGCGTTGACAAGAAAAGTACAATATAAAAAAAGGTATTAACACTAAGACTATAAGAAAGTTAAATAGAGTTGAATGTATACGACTTCAGAATTGCTATGATATATCTTGAGACTTGAGACGGATGTTAAAGGTTTCTAAAACATGATCAGTAATTGTGTTGTGTTCTGATATGGAATTAACATTTCCATATATAAACAAAATTTGATGCCCCCCACCCCCAGTCACATAACAAAACTTATATGAAATAAGCTGAGTTTTCATTTTCTATCAACAATGTGAGACCTGAGGCGTTTCTCTCTCTCTCTCTCTCTCTCTCTCTCTCTCTGCTTGTATGAGAAGCCTCCGCCTGCACACCCTTACACAGCAGCAGACATTCTTTTCCAGAAGTGGAAGATAGCACCGGCAAGAGATGGAACGATAAGGGAAAGACTGTCATGACATGCATGTTGTCTTTTTGAGTGAAAATTAGAGGCACAATAATCACTGAAGGAATTTTTGCTTACAGCATTTATAGAGCAGAGTTCAGAACAAAGAAGTCTCCTGTGGTGTTTGAATCAGAGACAGAGTTTTGTTTTGTTTTTGCATCAAACGTCCTCAAACCGCCACGGAAGCGGTGCAAACAGCAAATATTTGACACACATACACTGTATCGCAAAGAAAACAGAGTGTGTTGAGAAACCAAAATGTGGTCGCGAAACAAAACTGTAACTGAGAGGGATATCGTGGTCGATTTCGAACACGTTGTGCCTCGGGGGACTGTTTGCCAGCTGCACTTCATAAGCGTTCCACCGACCAAAATGCAGGTTGATAAAAAGAAAAGTCTCAGACCAGACTCCTTCAAGTTTTGAATCCGGGCCTCTGAACGCTTGACTTCATTATTTTAATTTCCGCCGCCCCGACTTGTGTCAGTAAATTTTCAATTTCCTCCTGCGAGCATTCTTGAGCACTCAGCAGACTGCAGGGGACATGGCATGTTGATGAGGTTCTCGACTGCTGAAGGACTAAATGCTTTAAAGGTCTTGAAATAAAGTCATATTTATCCAGAATGACCTCTATATCTATTATGAGCAGTGGAGATGAAGAAAGTAGAAGAGAGACTCGTGTTTGGTTCACACAAGTAGCATAAATTCCAGAAGTGCAATGCAAAGACTGCAATACGTCCTTATTCAAAGCCCTTATTCATTTCAGACATTGAGTTTGCAATACTCCCATATTTTAAGAATCAACAGCAATCAAAGTTGTTTTATATATTATTTTAAATAACATAACATGGAAGGATGGTGTTTGGGTGCAATGAAAAAGGTTTGCTTGCCCATTATTTCTGTATTAAAAAAAATTCCATGCTGTTCCTCTTGGATGTTGACGAGGTAGAAAGCAGCAATTATGATGACTCGTGAAAGCAAATGGTAATCATGTTGGATTATCACTGTGATGCACTATAACAAGTCTGCAGTCTCATATATTATCTCCTCTTATTACTGTCCATTCTGGCGTACTCAGTGATGTCATGTAAATTCCTTCAGCCGTGTATCATTTGGCGTCTGCTCTTCTGACTTCGCGGAGGTAACCCGCCTGATATCACAAGTGACAACCTGTTGATGTGTTTTTGCCGCGCGGCGAAGGAGTTGCTAGGCGCTTTTTTAGTCGGCAATTAATTTCGGCTCTGGCCAACTGTGGGTGTGACGGTCCAAATGGCTCGGAGGGTTTGACAGCAAGCCAAGAGAGTTGTGTGTGTGTGTGTGTGTGTGTGTGTGAGAGAGAGAGAGAGAGAGAGAGAGAGAGAGACAGAGAGAGAGAGACAGAGAGAGAGAAAAACCTGGCGAGAGAGAGAGAAGGAACTCGAGTGATTCCTTCAGCTGACTTTATTTTTATGACCGGCAAACCACAGTAAACAAACAAAAGAGCACATAAATTGTTCATGGACTAACCTCTAAAACCAAAACCCTAGAAGCAACTCTATAGCGAGGAACAAGTCCTCTTGCATGGTAAGCACACAATGAGTCTTCATCTTTTTTTTTTTTATTAAAACACTGAGGATTTGTAGATTATGCAATGAGACAAAATATAAACTCTGCGCCCCGAGTACATCTTCTACTTTTGTCTTGAATATATCCAGACACTCATTACACAACTTACTGCATCAATGTGAAATGTGTCCCTGTGCTATTCCAGATGATGACTAAAATGTCAACCGTGCAGCCCAGAATTAATGTGTAATGTTTGTTTAGACAGGAACAAGACACACTGTGCCATGTTCTCATTTATCTTCCCGTTGAGCTGGAAAGAAGGTGTTTGGACAGAGTGAAGTATACTCTTACACCCGACACCCATCCTGAATATCGACATATGGGAATATAGGAGGATCTCACTTTTGAACATGTTTTTAACGCAACCTAATGAGCAGCAATGATTATTTTTCAGTTTTTTTCTTTATCATGACAACGAGCTGTTGGCTTTTCAATTCAAACGTGTCGATATTCACGACTAAACGATCCACGCTAAAATCATATTTTGTCCCATCCCTATTCCTATTCCTAAGTTACAGTTAAACTTACAATGCAAGCCCATGTTGTTCAGTGCTTCGACTACTTCGAAGGTACACCAGCGGGTGGTGAACGAGCCGATGGAATCAACATGAGGCTCCATGCTATTGTACTTTACTGTATTTCAAGGAAAGCAATGTAGTTTGGTTGGGGAGGTAGGATATGGCTCCCTTTATGTTATTCCCTAATTGTGCATGTGAAAGTGGATTCGCCCATTCCTGATGGGGTGACTTCATGTTTTATTTGCAGGGGTGGCTCTGAGAAAAAAAACATTAAAAGAAGGAAAGGGAGATTTTTTCAATGTTACTCTATTTTAAGTGAATTGAGTGAACTTAACTCTAAATTGTTCGTCGCTGTGTATGGGAGCGTGAATGGTTGTGTATCTCCATGTTTCAGCCCAGTAATAGACTGGCGACTTGTCCTGGGTCATCTTATGGGTGTTGATCAGGTGGTTTGGTTAAGCTAGCGGTAGGTCATAGAGGAAGTAAACAGGTTGCTTGACCCGGATGTTTGCCATTGCTATGACAACAAGTGAAAGCTACCGCTAGCAGCTTAGCCCAACCACCTGATCAATAAACACCCATAAGATGACAATTTGGCCCATATAAAAATAACCAATAAAACTATCAACAGCCCTAAGGACAGGGCTCTCAAGTTTTTAACTTAGTTCAGAGTGAGATTTTGTCTGAAGGTACGTGTCCACAGGCAGCGTTATTTCCACACTTCACATTCATTGTCTGTAAGAAGCCATGCAATGCCTTCGCATCGTGGCGAGTTTCGAGACAGGGCGTCACCTCACGCAAGCTCTCGAAAATCTTTTAAACTGACCGTTGTTGTTCTAAAATAAAGACAGATTCAGCAACTGCATAGCTTATTTCTTGCATAAAATGTTTTCAGAAACACATTTCGTTTAACTATTTTCGTAAATTAAGAGAACTTTTTTTTAATTATCTCGGTAATTTGTTTTGCGTGAGAAATATGAGATGTAGCGTGTGAGCATGTGAACAGGTTGAAATGCGTGTGTCTCACGCCCAATGTGTGAGACTTGAGAGCCCTGCTAAGGACCTTAGCAAAGCATTGCCACACGTTGGGATGGATTAAGAAAGATAAATGTGACATTCATGGGAAGTTAGCTAGCATAAATGCTGGTTGTTAGCATTGTAATAAACTAGCAAATTTGCGACTTTTTCTCAGAATATTACCCACCTCTCTTGGCTCTGTTTTTTTTACCCTCTTCAGTGGCCCTAATATGCCGTTGTAAAAAAGAGAGTGAATATAGGACACAAAAAAAACAAAAAAAAATGAGAAAAGATGCAGACAAAATTATTAGACAGGCAACTTGATCAAATGGTCACTTTAAAGTGGAAACTAGGCTGAAATGTTAATGTTCAAATGAGAAATGAGCCAACTGGTTTCATTAAATTCTGTGTAATTCAAATGCACGTAAGCAGCATTGGATTTTACAGTAAGTAAGAAACTAATTTAAAAGTAGTAGATTAAAATAACATTGTGATGTTCAAGCCAAACAAATGTTATTCTTCTAATTTACCGACTGACTCTGTTCCAGTTTTGTTGTTCTCATTTACTCTGTGCAGTGAGTTTAACTAATGGAGCAGAACAACATCTGGCCTCACTAAAACACTATTAGCAGTTTGCTTATAATTGGCCCCGACCCCTTATGCTGAGAGGTCGTTGGTCAGAAAAGGTTGGGTAGTTTAGGAACAGGAAGATTACCTTCCTGTTATTCAACGATAATGGACATATTAGGTGCAAAGTTAACAAAGGGTCAGTGGAAAGAACGCACAGCACACAAACACTCCACATAGTTTTTTGTTTTACAAAGATGTGTATTGGATTTACTGAAATTGAAAACAGCTCTTAGTAGAGAGAAATGCTGATTAAAACCTAAAACACAGGGATTGGGTATCATATGCAGTTTGTGTCAGTATGAATGCCCATACTTTAAACATAATGCAAACAGCGTGCTCCGAAATACCACCAAATTAAACCAAAAAATATTAACCCTTCATTCAGGTTTGTAGCATTTAAGTGCAAAGCACCTCCTCAGGAATCCTTTCATCGTTATTGGATGCCAGCTTTTTTGTTCTCACGTCCAAGAAACATAAACTTTGACTGTAATCTTTGAAGCTTTATGCCGCCTGCAGCGATTGGAAAATGTCTCACCGAGGCGACCGCTCATTGCTGGTCCCGTACGGAGACGGAAAGGGCCCGAGGCTAGCTGCTTTGCTTCTAACTAACTCCATATGGTCCAGGTCTGGACATCCAACTGACTTCTAAGACCGTTGCAGACTGGGGCAACGTAAACTTAGCATCTCATCTGAGCGGGGGCCACGGGCACACCGCCCCCCCTCCCATGCTCTAAGGAGAAGCATCTGTCCCCCATCACTCTCAATATCCACCTTGCCCAAGGGCTCCGACAGCGATGTGGCTTACGTTTGAAATCTTACAGGGAAAGAAGAATCCAGTTTCTCCATTTATGTAACTTTATAGGGATCAAATAATCCTAAGAATCGGAAAAGGTTGTACGTTTTAATAACTAATACTTTAAACAAGCGATGCAGAAAGGCTCCTCGTTTTGTAGTTTGTGTCAAAGTCTGAGACACTTGGATCCCTCTTTCTGTGGGAAGTCTTCTTTGAGAACCTCTTGCTGAACAAGATGGTGAAAGGGACTGCTGGCACTGAGATTGGATTGGTGAAAGAGCGGGGTAAGAAAGGGTACAACAGGTAACAAGGACCTACTGCTGAGAGACAGATGGCGGCGCTCCACAATGAGAGGCCCGTACATTAACAGGAAGCTCTGTGCGATAGACTTTCTTTTATTCGCTGCATATCAATTTGTCCAATGAGGAATCAAAAGAATGTCTCATGAATGACTGTTTTACAAAGCAGATACTGACATTACTCCCTGCTCTCTAATGACCAATGTGAATGTGGCTGCTTGCACAAAACATACCCACCTACTTAGCTAAAGGATTTCACACCATCACAATAGAGTAAAACGCAGATATGTGTTTTTTTTTTTTTTGCTTTACAATATCAACAGAATATCTTCCATCATGTGTCACTCTATAGAAATGTGTTTTTAGCTAACACAAAGCAATATGGCTTCAGTTAGTCTGAGTCCTGCCTCAATGTGATGTGTATGGTATGAGAATAATGTTCTTCTTCCCTGTAACGTTGAAGCTTAATGTCATTAACTTGCAATGTTTTTGTAAAAATGTCCTGGGATCAGAAAACCTCAATCTGTAGAACACACTTGCTTCCTTTTGCCAATCTGGAGCTTATTTACTAACTTTGAATAAGGTGGCACCGTCTGGGTCTGAAAAGTGAAGCCAAAGCGGAAGTGCCTTAAACTTTCACAACCATGCTTCCTCCATGGTTTAGATGCATGTCAGCTCAGTAGTCTAATGATTAGGTCTATCCATCACTATACATAGCCTAATGTGGTATTATTAATATATTATTTTCTGATTGTTTCATACTAGAGTACAAACGCACAAATAATCACATCCACACCTCCTCACAAACATGCGGGAATGTGCTGGATGTTAAATGAATTTTGCCTGAGGCACACTTTATCCTCCTGTGGCCAGTCTGCTCTCGCTGTGCATCAGGCCTGTTAGGCCTGTGAGCCTCGGTACGCTGAGGTGGAAATGAGAACGGGCTGCCCACCCTGATCATTGGCGGGGTGTTACACACCCATGTTGCGGCCCAGATGCTCTTTGCTGATGCCTATAAGAGTCCTGAACACAGCCAAATAAGACGAAAAGAGAAAACACAGAGGGCAGATACAGACAACACCAAACCGTTATAGTTCATAAGTGATAATTGTGAGGGTTTATTTTTCAGTTGTTGCTTATAACTGTTACTTGTACAGTTCAGTACAAATATAGCCTTTACAATCACTATTTATAAGGCTAATAGCTCAGCAGCCTATTATTTACAACCGACCTCTCAGGTTGTGATTGTTTCTGTCACTTTGCAGCCTTTTAATGGTCTTTCAGTGAAGAAGTAACACACTGTGTCACGATTGGGTCAGTGAGAGTGATGATTTTCTTTTGATGCCTACTTCACAGGAAGAGGATTTGTTGCTCTCAAACAAAGCAAGCATACGATTAGATTGAGTTTGTGAACATTGGGGCCTCTCTATGATTGTGGCCCTATGCATCACTCTAATTGCAGGATGTCTTGTGGAAGCATTGCACTGGGGCCTGCTGGTTGAATAATTGGCATGTATACCTTTTTAACAATGATTTTCTCACTGTGTGTTTGTTTAGCATCACTGCAAAAAGAGTGACAGAGTCTATACAAAAATGCCTTCTGCTCAGGCCTGGAGGATAAATGTGACACTTAATGCAGATGTTTTAGGTTTCTGGAGAATGTCTCACTAACAAACCCCATCATAACTGCATTGGAAAAATGCCCGCTTGACATCGTGCCACGCTGTCCGTGGGAAAAGTACTAAGCCAGACAACTCAGAAATGCAAAGTACATTACAAACAGCTGAATTTGAACAGTCACAGGGCAAATTGAACTTTTACAGTGTGCAAGAATCTGGCCTTGCTTTCATTTAAATCCTGCGTTCCCGATGTCTCATTGGTAAGATTTTGCAGCTGATCAGTGATGTAACTGATGATATGAAACAACTGACAGCAGGCGAAGAAATAACACAAACAGACATTTTGAGGCTTTTCTTTTTTCACAATCTGTACAGTGATTATTGCAAGAAACATGAATACCATTCATGCATGCAGGCATATCATGGATGAATCACAGTACAGGATCTCAGATTGCAGAGCTCCAGCCACTGTAATTGATTATCAAACCACCATCTCCCCCCCTTTGGGAGAAAATCTACAGCAAAACCACATCCAGTTTCGACCCCTGCCACAAATTATGCATTGCTTCAGCTATCTGGGCCAATTCAGATATCATATGGATTACATACACTGGTGCCCTATCAGGGGCAGACGGAGCTATTTTCTGGAAGTGGACTTGTTGGCTGCGGTGGCTCTCCACACTAAATAGCGAGGCTAACCAGTGTTTGCTTTGTGGAAATCCCTTTGGCGTTTACAGAGAGAGCTGGGAAGAGTGGCCGACACAATCCTGTTGCCCTCCTCTCTACAGTCACATGTTGCATATGTTGCCTGATACAGGCACTGATGTAATAACTGTGAAATATATTTGTGTTACAGCAAAAAGAAATCCTCATAGATACTTTTTAGGGGGCCAAGCCCAAGGGGCCACGCAATGCAACGCAGCTTCCGCCGACAGTTGCCGCTATAATCAAGGTGACCATGTTTTTGCCCCTACTCCCACACCGTACATCACACTCCCAACATTCTTACATCCACACATTACCTGAACGTATCTGAATCTTGCGAAATAGGCCACGCACATTTCAGTCTAGACTTTCTGTTTGTTTGTTTTTTTTTGCAAAATTGGGTCCAATCAGAATAGTTTTTGGCCCTTCATGATCAAATGTAAAATAAATCTTCTGAATGACACCACAGCTCTGTCTAAAGTAAAGCCTTGCACTTTATGAATTGTACAAGCCAAGGCTAGACGTAAAGGAAATTGACGTCCCACTCCACTGTGCTGTGTGTCACATGTCCTTCGTCAGCATTTATTGGGGTTGCATTTTCAAGTCCTGGCACTGAGCATGGGAATTTATTGCTTAGTTTTCCACCAATCCTTTTATCATCAAACTTGACACACTCCGTTAACAAGACCATATGAAATGTGTATGTTTTGGATAAACATAAAGCTAACACTGAGCAATCTTTTCAAATATGTTTTTTTTTTAAGGCAAAGGTAAGTAAGCTATTTGTAATGCAATTACAGTGGTTCCCAGTACAAGCGGTCCTGAGAACCGCATGGGGCAGGTCTAGTTTTCAAATAAAAATGTATGAACACTAGTTAGCAAGTGAACTAAACTCAAAATAATGCATGTGGCTTAAATAGTTGGAAAATAGTTAATTAAAATGGTTGGAAAAAAAGTTGTATTGGTGAGATAAAACAACTAGAATGGTTTGATAAAACTTTAGAAAAACAACTAGAATGGTTCCATAAAATAAATATAGTAATAGTTAAAAGTGTTAGCAAAAAATAACAAAAACACTGTGAGTGGTTGGTAATGTATAATGGATAAACAATTGAAATCATAAGCTAAAAGCAATAACTGACCTTAGCATTCAATACTGCAAACTTTATATAACCAGACCTAAAAAAAGAAAAATTACACTAGCCACTTTTATGTCATGTGACTTGACATCCACTTCAAAATCTATTGAAATGAACAAACTTGGAACACACCAGAAGACGTGATGAAGGTTTCCTTGAACTTGTGTGATATGGATGTGGGGGTACGTCGGACAAAAAGCTCCAGGGAACCACTGGTTGAGAGGTTGTTTTTCTCTCTACCCCATGATCCAGGGAGGATGGGGCTCTCCCCCATCAGTATTCGCCCGGCAACCTGCAGGCCTAAAGTGAAAGCCCAGCCAGAGTTGGGGCCCCGGCCTCGTATCATCTGGTTTCTATTCTCCCTGCTCTGTCCACTGAAATCTGACCTGCTTTAGAGAAGAACTGAATTATGGGCCCATCAATAAATACCATATTTGCACCTTTGAAGTTGCATACGTGATGGAAAGTGGTAAGATGTCATGTGTTAAAGTTATTACCCAATTCCTTCGCACTAATCTACTGTGCTCAATGTTCCTCACTTTTTGAGGACTGTTGTGGCTTCATTTATTCTGACAGCACTCAGCACAGACTCAATTTTTTTTTTTCACCTTGAATGTCAAAACTATTTTCAATCTTCCTGCAGCTTTATATAACCCCCGCAGAGGTAACCTAGCAGGAGGAGGGAGAGGTGTGTACATTATAGGGGAAAGATTGGTTTTGAATGTTTCGTGACAATGGTGGATAATTTCACCATCTGGAGAATAGTCTGCTCTTGAGTCATTTGGAGGTGCCTATAAAGCCTGTGTGTAATCTTCTTGCCTCCCACTCTTTAATTGTGCCTCTCACGGAACAAGTTGCTTTTGTTAGCAGATGAGATAGCCTCAGGTCTTTCTGATCCGGACAGCAGAGCAGACAAGACGTGAGGATAAGATGTGCGAGAATTTAACATTGTGGCCTTTAGAAGACACGGGAGAGACCAGGCAACCAATGTCATACATCCATCCATCCATCCATTGTCTACCGCTTATCCTGTATTCAGGGTCGCCGGGGGGGCTGGAGCCGATCCCAGCTGTCATTGGGTGAAGGCAGGGTACACCCTGGACAGAATGCCAGTCTATCGCAGGGCTGACATGTAGAGACAGACAACCATTCACACTCACATTCACACCTACGGGACATTTAGAGTCTTCAATTAACCTATGCCCATCCTGCATGTCTTTGGACTGTGGGAGGAAGCCGGAGAACCCGGAGAGAACCCACGCTTACACGAAATCGGAAAAAAGGAATATGAGGAGCGGATTTTATTCACCGTGCCACCATTTGTCAACCACTTTGTTAGCCAGAATTTATTTGGCAAAAAGCGTTTCCATATTATTGAGTCAAAGCTCTTTCCAAAAAGGCAACGGCCACCTCAAGTGAGCTTGGGAACTATTTTGTGCAGTTGAGGAAATGTTTATGAATTTTCTCATTTCCATACTGCTTTTCTAATGCAATGCTTCAAAATGTGCATCATAATATGTGAATGGTAACACAGTTGCTGGCTTACAGACGAAGAAAACATGTGACCTTAAGAGCATGTCAAAGGCCCCAAAAGAGTCACAAGTGTCTGCGGAGGAGGAGGAGGAGGAGGAGGAGGGGGAGGGTGACCTGGCTGTTATCTGCACATGCTCAGTGTCAATGAAGATCTCAAGTTAAGAAGCTGCCCTCACTGACAGGTCATCCCTTCAGTAACAGCTGCCTGGGATAATGAGTAGCAGCGCCCGCGCCAATGGCGGAAGCATATCACGACCATTAAGAAGCATCACGCGAGCAGGGAAGGAGGGGGGAGGGGATGGGGGGGATGATTGCATAATTGCAATACAAAGTGAGGTGTCTTGATCCAACATCTGCAATTACAGCTATAAGGAGAGGTCTGCAGCGAGGCAGGCAGCATCAACGTATATTAAAACTGAAGAAATACTGGTTTAAAATGTGTTTGGGGGTCAAGAGCAGCACATATAGAGGGTTGTAGGTGTGAAAAGCTCCTGTAAAAGCTTCAAATTTAACAATGTTTTCCAACAACATATGGAGTCTGTTTGTGCTCATGTGTTTATACGAAGACGAACACACTTTCTTTTAGGCTTTCCTTTATACAACCAGGCATCTGTTGACATAGTCATCGTGTCGTTTCTGCGGTGCGTAGGAGGAGGTGTGAGGATGTTGTCAGTGGACTTCATTACAAGCTGCCGCATCAGCCCATCAAAGCTCTCCTTTTGTGGAGGGGATCAAGCCAGAGGCAGGTTAAGGCTTTAACACAGAGATTTGGGGTTTGCTCTTCCTCTTGCTTTTCTTCTTTTCTTCTGCCGTTCTTGAGCATCTCATCGAAAGGGCTGCGCATTCTCAGCCCAGACGTCTGCCAAAACGTAACCTTTTCTCTGCACACACCCAGGGACATTCGACCAAGTAAAAATATGCTCATAATAGAGACTGACATTTCACATCACTTCTTGAATTTGGTTGTTCTAATGACCAATAGTTGCCAACGTTTTTAAAAAGACAGTCAGACCTTTGTCTGTGAAATCTTACCAAGCCTGTGCATATAAACCTGGGACAAATATATTCAAATTAAAGGAAATGTGTGTCTCTGAATAATATATTTTATTCATCATACTCACAGAAAGACTTTGTCTCTGTGGATTTAAAAACTTGACTTTAACAACTGAAATCATGTATAAGGAATATACAAAACTTCAAAAAAGTTGATCCATTCACACAAATTTCATCAACAACTAACAACAAATGACATTGCATTTGCAGGTTTTTTTTAACTTATAAACTGTGTCTTTGGCTGTTGGATTGTTATCTGGGAAAAAATGCTATTTGAATGTCACTTGGGGCTTTGTAGAATTGTGATGGGTATTTCAATATTTTCAGCATTTTATATCTATGATTCTGTTATCTCACGCATTGCTTTGACAACCCGCATGATATTTTAATACAGATATGGCATCAGGAGTCAGTAAGAAAGGTTTTCCATTTACATAGCAAGCTTTAGAGATCTAGATCTAGATATGCAGAAATGGGAAACTGGCATTTAAATCCACATGAAAGAAATAAAGGGGAATGGAGAAAGAGATCCAGAGAGAGATACCGTTCAGTCACATGCAGAAGTCACTGAATGTCTACGACCCTGCAGGGTCTTTCCTTTCCAGTGCAGATTGGGACCCTGCAGCTGCTGCTGCAGAATGATCTGTCTGTTGAGAGAAAACTGCTGAGCCATCAGAGACCACAAGAAGCTGCCTCAAGACCTTTGACAGGCTCGTATCCCTTAGCCGACACCAGTGCAGCCTCAAGGCCCCAACGCCACTGAGCTCATTCCACCTTGACCAGCAAAGGTCACGGTCTGAATTTGGGCTTTCCTCACTAAATTGAAGGCCTTGTCTAACACACAGAGAGGTATTGGTGGTATGAGTTGTTCCCACATCTGACTAATGACCTTTCCCTCATTGTAGTGGAAATAATTATGATACAGAAGATTGTTCTGTTAATGCTGGATTACTTTGATATCTTGGACTTGGATTTAACACCAGCAACTAAAAAAATCACTAGTGCTCAGTTACGTCGACTTCACTTAAAAAATGTATCTTTGATACAGGCCAGATATTCAACTAAAGTCGACAAAGAGGGCTGTCATGCCTCAGCTAAGTCTAAAGCCTATTTTTCCCCCTAGCTATTGTCTATTAACAAAGAAATGCACTTAAAAGAAACAATATCTTTGTAATTCTGTTCATTATTCCATATTACAAAATGAATAAGCTAAATCCAGTCACTGTGTTGAAAAAGGCCAAATAAACCTCATATAGGGTAACTAGCTTAGCAGTCTATCTTTAAATACACAGTTCAATAGACATTCATAAATGAAAATCCCTGAAAAGACAGGTAAATGGAGAAAAAAGATGAAAGAACAAATACTATTTGATACATGGGGGGTTGGCTGTTGTGTAGGTTTTAGATAATAATATATTTGTGTTGTTATTTTGTCATGCCCCCAGTATATTAATGGCGTTATGGTGCTTTTTTCAGGAATGACTGAATGACTTCGACCTAAGTTTTGGGTGAGGTTCCCCTCAATCTCTCTTGGTTTCAATCCCTAAATGTTCGTGGCAGGAGACAATTGAAAAGTGGAGAATGAGTTGTCTTTTGGACTCTGGGAACATGCCTCCTTCCCTCCGTTCCTTTCCAGCCCAATTATTGGACATTTTCACTCCTCAGGGGCCCGAGCACCAAGGAACAGGCTACAACATGTGCACGGGTCTTGAATCTCTGGTCGAGAGGGTGTTTCTTGGAGACGTAAAGTTTTGAGTTCTCCACCTCTTATGTCATTCATTTGGTGTGATCAACTTATTGTCTCAATGTTATCGGGGTGCATGAGTTTGTTTCGGTAAGTCATTTCAAGCCAAACATATTTTCATAGTCATAAAAAGTCGCCTTCTTTTACGATAATATTTAACACTGAGCAATAGGATTGATTACATTAATGTAAACTCTTTTTCAATAGTAGATCCCTAGACTGTCCCTAGAAGAAGAACAGAGGGATCAGTAAAGACAGAATAAACAAGAGACAGATGAAATGAGACAGTATTCATGTTCCTTCATCATGTACCTCCTTCTCTCTCCCTCCATCCATCCATCTCTATCGTTCCTCCTGTCCGCCCAGCCAGTTTGCTTCTGTTCTGCAGGGAAAGTACTGAACGGCGTGGACAGATTTGTCTTTCTTTAAGACTATACTGACACCTGTCTAGTGCTCATTTAAAACGTTTACTGGCCCATTTCTCCAGGGCACACATGCAGAGAGGCAGGCACGTCAAGAGAGACTTAACCCCCTGATGAAAACAGCAGAGGCTGCCTCAGTCTGTTGATTTGTGTGTTTGCAACGAGCGGAGAATATTTATATTCATCTGTGTATTATGTCTTTAGAAGATCTTGTTTATTGCATTTTCTGCCGTTTGTAACACAGAATTTTGTAATTAGAGCCCTACAACTTTAACTTTTTCTTTTTAAAATGACTCCAAAGGGAAATGAGGCTCTACATAATTCACCAAACCGTGTTCCACACAGAGAATCTCAGACTCCTTACAGACCAATCTCTGGTAAATTGAACATCAGTCTAGTGTTTAGCACCACATTACTTTGCTTGAGAGAGACGTACTAAATTATTACTCAAGGCGTTTAAAGAGGATAAAATATAGCCAATCTGGAGAATCAAACCAATAAATACCACGACATGACTTGACAAGCGAGACATGCGGGCAGGAGGCTGTTTTGCCAAAGGATATCGGAAACACACATTCCAGAGAGCGTCAATTAGGTTTCATCTTCTTATCAATTTATTTTATTCACTTACAAGTTTACACTCATTATTTTCCTGTTTGCTAATAAAATCGTGTTTGCATGATATTATGACATCAGTTGGGCAAATCAACATGTGGTTTCAGTATGCTGCTGTGCTGCAGTGTAGTGATTTAATCACTCTTAAAGAAAAAAAGGTTATTAAAAAAGTATTTTGTGTGACTTTAGGGACCTCTGTAGCACCATAATACCCCCTCAATCTTTTTTTATGTAATCTAATCAAAGTTCCCAACTCACCAGGGTTCAAGTGGGGGAGGGAGAAGGGGGATGGGGGTCTGTTGTGTTAGACAGCTTATTGCAATTAAAATTTATTTAAGGCTTACAAGGAATCCTTTCACTGTTGAATAAATTAGAGTGAATTCCTGTGACTCTGACGAGGTTTCCCCTCCCTGTAATTATCCTCCGCTCGACAAGCGCTGAGAGAGCAGCTCCCCTTTAACCCCCTGCATTACCTCAGAGCTTTACACTTGTAATTAAATCATAAAATAACAACAACTGCAAATTCTGAGTTTTCAAAACCAGCACTGTAAAGACTGTGATTTGAGGAAACGGGTGCACGCCAGATGGCTTCATTGATGTCATTTTTGAAAACGTGTGTCGTATATCATGTTTTTTTTATTGCCGAGGCCTTGAGCCCAATGACTCTGAGGCACGGACCAGAGTACCGACATCCTGAGGAGTG
Organism: Chelidonichthys spinosus; assembly: GCA_029853015.1. NCBI lineage: Eukaryota > Metazoa > Chordata > Actinopteri > Perciformes > Triglidae > Chelidonichthys > Chelidonichthys spinosus. The sequence goes on from CM056831.1 coordinate 13,262,297, forward strand.
TCACTGTGTCATGTGACACACTTCAGGAGATTACAAGTTTCAACAGGTACACACTGATTTACCCAGAGTGCAGCTTGTGTCCCACTGTTTCAGGCTTTAATTTGACTTTTGTTTTGTTGCCATTGCCTGCTTTATTGTCGCACAAGCAGCGTTCATACACCAGAAATACATTTAGTCATCTTTTGATTTTGTCCTCAAAGGATTGAGGACAAAATCCATGAATCCAAAATCTTGCAGAGAATAATTTTGAGCTTGAGATGCATGACAAATGCAACTCCCCTTCTCCTCATAACTGTGTTTGAGCTTGTAGGTTTTAGACCAGAGTTTAGTGTTTATTTACTGTCCTCTTCCACCATTCCACACTCTTCTTTTTTCAATTAAGCTATAATTTTAGTTTCATTTCATCGTTCTCTGCACCGTGGATGATTGCTTCACGTGACCAATCCGACTCCTTGTCCTCTAAATATGTTTTTACGATTTCCCTCTGATTCATTTGCCCGAGTGTTGAATTAAATGCCTCATTTAACTTGGGCCTTTTGTTGGCCGCCGAAGCTCTTTCCAATCCAACGGAGGGCCGTGATGTTGTTGACGGCCAGGGACCGTTCAGTCTGCTCTTATTATGCCTTGGTGACAGCGTGTCCCTGGGCAAGGCAGCAGAGCTGTCAGGACCCTCTGTCACACTCCTCTGCAGGCAGGACGTGGCCAGCCCACGGCACAGTTAGGGGTCCTAAAGACCTCGGGCAACACTGCTAATCTTCAAGGATGCCTACCTTGGTTGTTTAGCAACCGAGTGCCTGGCGGCGTTTGTGCGTTTGTGTTCTGGCTGCTGTGTGACGGAGCGGTGGGTGTGTGTGGGGGGGTTACAGCGAAATTATCCAAACAACACGATGGGCACTTTTGTTGCCTCACTAAAGAGGTGGAGCTATCAGGAGAGCTGTGTCCTTTCATGCCTCCGAGTCATGGGAAGAGCAAGTGCACACACACACACACACACACACACACACACACACACACGTCCACACAAGCACAACGTGGAGTTTCTTTACAAGCGCCACAAAAAAAGCTTACATTGTTAAATTGAACTAAAAAGCTGCTCCGTCCAATTTTTCTGTTTCTATATTATTATTGGGGTTTTTTCAGTTTTGTTTTAGCTATTTTTTGTTGTTGTTATAGATTCATTAAGAGGAAATAAACGATAATGTATTTGTAACAAACATAACCCTGCCACTCCTCCCGTTCTCTTATATAGGCTATATTTAAAATAAACAACATCTGCAACAATAATAGATATAATCTGTTATAAATTGCTTCATGTTTATTGATCTTAGGAAATACAGCATTTTATTTCAATCAGATTCAGAAGAGTTCAGGTTTCATAACACTCGTTGGATACAGTAGTAGGAAGCCACAGTCTGCTGGCAGCGACTGACTCAGCCAGCTTCCTCTTTCTTTCATCTCCCCTCTAATCTCCTGTTTGCACAGCTCTCCATCTTGTCAGTGTAGTTTGTTTAGGTCTCATGCCCGTCAATACAGCCCCGTTCCTGCGTCTCAAGGTACATCTGAAAAGATCATCTTTGATAGATTTGCAGGCGGAACATTTACCTCAACCACAATCCCAGGTCTTTGTCTGGGAAATGATTAAGGGGTCTTTCACCCTCAACGGCAGCAAAGAAAACATCTTTGTGCGACGGAAAGTCGGCATGCTCACTTTCTTTTCAACACAAACCAGATTGGAAGATCATTCAAAAGGTGACTGCAAAGATAGATCCTTTTTTCTTCTTTTTCCCCCATTCTCAAAATTCATGTGCACTGTATGATGCAATAATCTTCCTTAAAGCAATCGTTATTTTTGCTGAGAGTAAAATGAGAATAAATATACTATAAAAAATGTGACTGGAGTCAGTTAGCTTAGCACAAAGACCGACAACCTGGGAAATAGCTAGCCCAAAATAAAGTACAAATATATGCAATTAGGAAAAAGGAAATTGCAAAAAGTGTCACCATCACCAATCACATAATTTGTCCACCTGAGGGAATTATCAATTTTAATTTTCAACTGCATAATGCCCCATTCAGTATCTTGATCATATTTAATTTAAACAATGTAAAACCTAAGATTTTTTCGGGGTTTTTTTGTAGAAGAAAATGTGTATCTGCAGACATCTTTTTAAAATGATCTGCCTTCCAATATCAGTCAGGGATGAAGTCAGAATGGAACAAAATCCACCTACCAGCTCACATTAATTAACGTGTCGTATCTTATTTGTTCAATCCGTAACAAAATGGCAATGTTGTCGCAGACTTTTGTTGACAAAACAAGATATAATATGTTATTTATTGAGTTTCGGAGGTAAAGTTGGTACTACTTGACCTTGAACGTCCAGTATAGGATAAAAAAAAGATGAACCCTGAGTAGTTTATTTTGGCCTGGATGGTGTAAAAACCACTAATGGTGCTTGGTTTTGACTGTTGCTTATTTAATGGCAAAGAGAAATGCACATAAAGGGGAAACATGGAAAAGTGTAATAGATGAGTAGTCTAACAGGCACAAGGAGGAATGCATGCTAAGGTGCTGCTCACTGACCAGCCCTGCTGCTCAGCAGAGAGAAAGAGAGCGTTGTTTCCCTTCGACTTCAGCAGTCAATGACTCACGCTAGAAGGTGTTGCCAACAGACAGCGTTTGACAGTTTGATATTTATGCTGTCAATTCCAAAAACTAACCTTGGTAATTAGGGGAGGTGATTCCGGACAGATGTGGGCCATGGGACAAAAGGGCCTTTTGTTTGGCCTCTGCGAGTGCAGCCACCTCTCCCATGACAGCATTAAAACACAGGCCATTGGCTGCTTGATCGGCCCGCTGCTCTGCGTGTTGGATGAAGTCACATTTTCTTGGTGGCATGATGTCACTCTTGGGTGGGTCACGTCAAGCAGGGTTAGAGCAAGACGTCCCGCCGACTGCCGAGCAATTAGGAGCTTTTCATCCATTCAGAAACTGAAGATTACTCAAAGTAAACAGAGTGATTTAAACGTGGCAACTCAATATTTTGCCAACAGTGGAAATGTAAATAGGAGCAGGTGTGGATTGCGGTTACAAGACGGGTCTGCAAGCAAAGAGTTACAGGTGCGATCCTGTCAACAGCAATATACCGGAGTGCAGACGGGACACTGAGCTACTGTAACTGCTTCGCTGTAATCAAACAATGTTTTTGTGCTGTTGTTCAATTCAATTACATTTTATTTAGAGTTTCATATCACAGCAGAAGTTATCTCAGGACACTTTACACATTGAGAAGGACGAGAACACGCTCATGATTTTCAGAGTTAATACATTTTCACCCAGGAGCAAGCGTTACAGAGTAGCGGACTCTGCTGGACAAGAAAGCACAGCCAGACTCCCGGAAATAATCCAGATGAATCTATAAGAGAGTCAATTAACATAAAAGTCCTTTGTTTCATTAAGACAAGGTGTGCTGAAGGGTCTGCAATTTGGGTGGGATTCCATAAAAGAGGGCATGTTTTTCATATGTGGAAGTTCGTTTATTATAATTTCCCATACTTCATTGTATAAATAAGTTCTAGTTTGTTTCGCGGAGGGTTTGAGGTTTTTTATGTGTTTACGTACAATGTCATGTGACTGTAAAATGTATGAATATCGGAACGTGCGCCGTGAGTTACACAGTTTTGTTTGAGCATGTTCGTGCAGTGGAGGAATTAAGCTGTTACGAAGACAGATCGAGTGTAGCTTAAGTGGTAGAAGTTGTTGTACTCCACCTTGGCAAACGACGTGGAAGTGTCGTTACCCAGGAAGAGCGAACACGCGTCGAGAGGCGAACGCGTGTTCTCAGCCCGGCTGCCTGCGGAGGAAGAGCGAACACGCGTCGAGAGGCGAACGCGTATTCTCAGCCCGGCTGCCTGCGGAGATACCCCGAGCGAGATAGCGTTTAAGCTAGCTCACCCACGGAACCAGAGAGGACACCCATCGCCATACGCAGTGTGTCGCAGTCTGCAGGGGCAGACTGTGCATCCTTGGACTGGGCAGCGTCTTCCCGATTCCACCGGCACCGCAGCAGTCAGCCACACTCTACAGCCGAGCACCTCACCGTCTGTCAACAACCAGGTGCACTCGCTCTCTCTCCAGGCGGACGAACAGTTTTCTCCGCCTCTCCTCTCCAGTAACCGCGGCAACGTTGGCCAGAACACTTTCTGTATTAGAATAATAATTCGGGCGCCCAACTAAATTTAGATTTGATAGGATTTAATTAGGACTCATAATTTTAAAGTGATAAGTATTTGAACATTAACCCTTTTTCCTCCCCAAGTGTAATAAATTGTGATTAAGTGTTGATTTGGTTTCCCCTCGCTCTCTTTATACAAACAGTTGAATTAAGTTTATTTGGTTTGAATATTTTGGTACATTTATGAAGTAGTTAAGGCATCCGCCAACCCCCCTAAGGTGAAACTCTCATACAGTCCTTTAAGCTCCAGCACAATTTTGGTCCTTCGAGCCGGAGGTAAATCAGACTAGGATGTCTAGAGAGAGCGAAGGGTCTCCAGTAAAAGGTTTTGTCTCCCCTGTTGAAGTGAAGTCACGTGGTGTTAGAGAGCGCAGAAGGCCCTCTAGACTAGAGGACTATGTCATGAGCACACCAGACCAAGAGACAGACAGTACTCCTAGTCCAGAGAGCAATCAGCGTGTGCTAAACACACCAGCTGACCAGACAGTAGTGGACTTACGTTCTACACTGACGGTAGACACACCCCAGCCAGTAGAGGGTGTTACAGCCACGCCGCAGGAAGATATGACTTCTAATGCAGACTTACCTGACACTTCCCAGCTGCTTGAAGTGGATGAGAGACAAATGGTGGCAGGCCAGACTAGTAAACCCAGACTCACTCCTACTAATCCCCTGCCACTGAATGCTGCCAACCAAGGTGAGTCTAGGAAAGAAGAAAGGGAGGAGAGTGACCCAGAAGAAACCAATTCAGAGTCCAGCCAAGAGATCTCTCCCCCAGACTGTGTGAAGCCACACAATGGGGAAGATTTCAATCACTTCCGACCAGGCGAGTTCTTCCTAGACACCCACAGAAATGGTAGGCCCCCCAGCAGAGTGTCTTGCTCATCCCGACGCAGCCGTGGCAGCCACCACTCAGGCAGGTCAAGCATTCGAAGTACAGGCTCTGAAGTCATTGTCCAACTCCTGCAACAACAACGCGAGGACGCGCTCGCAAGAGAGGAGCGGTTCCGCCAAGATGCGCTCGACAGAGAAAGGAGAGCCGCTGAAGCATTGGAGAGGGAGCGTGATCGAGCGGCAGCCCAAGCCTTGGAGAACACACGGCTTGCAGCCGCACAACTGCAATTTGTCTCTGCCTCCAGGCCAACATCAAGAGCATCCACGAGGAATAACTCACCCATGCGCTGCCAGCCTAGAGAGGAGCAGCAGGCGAGGGCTCCCAGACCCCCAAGGGGGGACCAAGCCGATTCTGAAGACCTGGAAGGGCGACTGGCTCGCCTACAAGAAGAGTGTCAGACATCAAACCATGGTGCCACCCCCTCCTCAAAACCAGCGGCTCCTCACTACACCTCTGGCCGGCTCCAGCCCAGAGCGGCCCCCAGTTACGACCCACTCCCACAACGCCCTCCAGGGAGCGCCATCCCATTCTTTAAAGATGACTCCAGGAGCCAGTATCACGACATGAGGATGTGCCTGGAGTTCCTCTTGGGTGGCGCCAACCACAGCGAGCAACAGAAGTTCCTTGAGCTGTCCATGCACTGTAAGTTACCAGCAGCAAAGCTCATATGCACTGCCAATGCATACTCCCCCACCCCCTACACTTCATCCATCCAGGCTCTTGACGAGCGTTGGGGACGCCCGTGGGACCACATATTGGATGAGCTCCATGAGCTGGGAGAAATGGCAGACATAAGGGACGACCAGGCTCTGGACGCGTACTCCCTGAAGATACAGGCTCTGGTGAGCATGCTGAAGTTCCAGGGAGCCGCCGGTCACAGAGAGCTATACGCAGGCTCCAACGTAGAACGCTTCGTCAGGAAGATTCCAAGGGAGAGGGAAGAAAGGTTCCGGCGGGAACATGAGCGTCTCTACCCCAACCAACCACTGTCTAGCCTGGTGGAGTTCTCTGAGTTCCTGAAGTCAGAGATGAGGCATATCCGCCTCCCCAAGCAAGACGAAGCGAGGCGCTGTGGACGAGACAAGTCTGATCGAATCTCGAGCAGCAAGGGACGGTCCACACGGGTACTGACGACCATCCCTGAAACCCCAGCAAGGGAGCAACGAGAGATCCCGAAAGGTAACCGGGGCGGCCTCTCAAAGAAAGGAGAGAAGAGACCTCCACCCCCGTGCCAGTGCTGTACTCAGACCCACTGGCTAGACCACTGTCCCGTATTCAAAGACAAGACTACGGAGGAGAAGAAACAGTGGATACTAGACAATAAACGGTGCTGGAGATGCGCCCGTGAGCACCTAGCAAAGGACTGCACACTGAAGGGACCCTGCAGACAGACTGGATGCGGGAAGACCCACCTCACGGCCCTTCACGACCTCAACACCAGGGAATACAAAGCTAAACCTGATGTTGTGGAAGCCCAAGGTGACCCACCAGAAGGGATCCGCACCTACTACGTGGGCCCTGTGAGGGGTAGCAATCCCCGCGTGCTGTTGAAAATGGTGCCAGTGGTACTGCGGCACCGCGAAAGGACTCTGGAGACCTACGCGGTTATCGACGATGGCTCAGAGCGCACGCTGCTGATGCGCGAGGCTGCCATTGCGCTAGGACTCAGGGGTCAAGCAGAAAAGATGGATCTCCTCACCATCCAACCAGGGCGCACGACCATCAGTGGAGAGAGTGTGGCCCTTACTATCACACCGGCCGGACGGCCAAAGGAAGCCTATAAAGTGAGCCACGTGTTTACAGCCGCTGAGTTGTGCCTCTCCAGGTACGGCTACCCCATGGAGTTCCTGATGAAGAGGTACCCTCATCTCTGCAACCTGGGGATCGACTCTGCAAAGGAGGTGAAGCCAACCCTCCTGCTCGGCTCTGATAACGTGCATCTTACACTACCCAAGCACATCATTCAGGGTCCTGCCGGATGTCCTGTCGCACTGCAGACCCCGTTGGGCTGGACCCTCCAGGGCCCTATCCATCTGAGAAATGGGAACACCCGTCAGACCCACTGCCTCTACATAGGAGCCGGACATGAAGACGGGGCACTGCTGGAGAACGTCCAGAAATTATGGCAGATGGACGTCTCTCCATACAAGAACGAGAAGATGCACACTCGCTCCAAGGAAGACAAGAGTGCTATGGATCTTCTCCAAGCAAAGACCAAGCGTGTCTGCGTGCGCGGTGTCCTTAGATACGCCACACCGCTCTTGAGAAGAGAGCCCATGCCGATCTTCAAGGTTCCTCCGGGCGTAGTGATGCCGTGCCTGCTTAGCACAGAAAGAAGACTCAGCAAAGACCCAGAGACAGCTACCGCCTATGCTGAGGAGATGCACAAACTCATTGAGTCGGGACTGGTCAGGAAGCTGGAGCCTGCGGAGGCGGAAAGGAGTGCTGAGTCATGGTACCTTCCCCACCACAACGTCAAGCACAATGGAAAGAATAGGGTGGTTTTTAATTGCAGCTTCCAAGTGCGGCAGCAAAACCTAAACCTCCACCTCCTGCCCGGCCCTACTCTAACCCCTCCTCTCCTCGGTGTCATGGTGCGCTTCCGAAGGCAGAAGACCGCGATCAGTGGTGATATAAAGCGCATGTTTCATCAGGTCTGTCTGCTCGACGAAGACAAACCACTCATGAGGTTCCTGTGGAGAACAAACCCGGACGACTCAGAACTATCCATCTATCAATGGGAGGTGCTGCCCTTCGGGACGACTTGCAGCCCATGTTGCGCTACCTATGCCCTGCAGCGTCACGTCGACGGCGGCACCGCCCCCCCAGGAGTCTCCGATGTTGTCCACCACAGCTTCTATGTGGACAACTGCCTCCACAGCGTGGAGACTGCAGAAGAGGCACACAAGCTGGTGCATGATTTGCGCACCTTCCTGGCCACCGCTGGCTTTGATGTCCGCCAGTGGGCCAGTAATGACCCTGAGGTCATCCAGGACCTCCCAGAGGAAGCGAAGTCCGACAGTAGCGAGACCTGGGTCTCCCAGTCCAGTGACAACGCCCAGGAGATGACGCTGGGTCTCCTCTGGTGCTTCAGATCCGACACCCTGTGCTACCGGCACAAGAAGATCGAGCCTCGTCACTACATCACCATGAGATCGATCTACAGTACACTGGCGAGTCAATATGACCCGTTGGGTTACATCAACCCCTACACGACCCGCGCCAAGGTTCTGGTCAGAGAGCTTTGGACAGAGAAGAAGGGATGGGATGATCCTCTGCCTGAGTTGCTCGGGGCGAAGTGGAAGGAATGGGAGGAAGAGCTCCCCACCCTCCAACAGATCGAGTTCCCCAGGAGCTACTTTCCCCCGAGTGTGAGTCTGACCAGCAGCAAGATTACCCTTCACGTGTTCTGTGACGCGTCCGAGATGGCGTATGGTGCAGTGGCGTACCTGCGCGCGGAAGAACCCGATGGTACAGTTCACGTCTCCTTCATCCTCGGGCGCTCAAGAGTCGCGCCCAAAAGGCAGCAATCGATCCCCAGACTGGAGCTCTGTGCTGCTCTAAGTGGAGCCCAGATGGGGAAGATGCTGAAGGAGGAGCTCCACCTGCCACTGTACGAGGTTTGGATGTGGTCTGACTCCACAACCGTCATCCAGTGGATCCAGTCGACCTCGTGTAAATATAAAGTCTTTGTGGGGACTCGGGTGACGGAGATCCAAGAGCTTGTGGGAACCAGCTGCTGGCGATACGTAGCAACCGATGTCAACCCGGCAGACGTGATCACCAGAGGTGCGACCCTCAAGCAATTGGCCCGTCCCAACCTCTACCACCGAGGACCCGATTTCCTCCGTGAGCCAGAAACAGAGTGGCCTCCCCCCCCGAACCTGGATACTGCAGAGGTGGAGGCGGAACTAAAGAAGTCCATCTTCTGCGGACTCACAGGACTCCAAGACCTCCAGACAGACGATCCAAAGGTTGAAGACTGCCAGACCATAGAGGAGCTCCAAGAACGGACCTTCCGCCATAGGAACCCCGACCTGGGAGACGCGACCCCCCTTAGCGCGGACGACTATGCCGCCGCTGAGATCATGTTGCTGCAGAGGGTGCAGCGGGAGGTTTTCTCAGTCGAGATGGCATGTCTCAAACGGAAGGTAGAGCTACCACGAGACAGCAAGCTGAGGCTACTGGCCCCCGAGCTAGACGATAAGGGCATCCTACGTGTTGGAGGCCGCCTGCGACGGGCTCAGGGCCTCACAGAGGACAGCAAACACCCCATCCTACTCCCCTCGAAGCATCCAGTGACCAACCTGGTGATCCGCCACCATGACACCAAGCTATATCACCCTGGAGCGGAGCGGCTCTTTGCTGAGCTTAGGAGGAGGTTTTGGATTCTTCGCGGACGGGAGGCTGTACGATCATACCAACGGTCATGTACAGTCTGCCAGAAGCTAAGAGCTCAGCCCATCATACCACGAATGGCTGACCTTCCACCCTGCCGCCTCCGCCTCCAAGAAGCGCCCTTCTACAACACGGGCATGGACTGCTTCGGGCCATTCCCCATCAGGGCAGAAGTTGGGAGAGGAACTGCAAAAAGATGGGGAATTATCTTCAAATGCCTCACCACGAGAGCCGTCCATCTTGAGGTGCTGGCCGAAATGACAGCAGACAGCTTCCTCCAGTCATTTCGTCGATTCACTGGAAGGAGAGGGCGACCCCACACCCTCTGGTCTGATCACGGGACGAATTTCCGTGGAGGAGAAGCTGAGCTCATCAAGAGCTACAACCAAATGAGTGAGGAGTTGAAGAAAGAGCTGGCCAGTCAACAGGTCACTTTCTCCTACAACCCTCCAAACGCACCCCACTTCGGTGGGGCCTGGGAGAGAGAAGTTAGGTCCGTGAAGTCTGCCCTCCGCGCTGCACTCGGAGCTCAGGTCCCTAAAGCAGAGGTCTTCAACACCGTGCTGGTGGAAATTGAGGCGATACTGAACTCCAAGCCACTGGGGTACGTCAGCAGTGACATAGCCGATCTCGACCCTATAACACCAAACAGCCTTCTGATGGGGCGGCGAGACGCGGCCCTCCCACTTGCGGTCTATGCCTCCACCGAGATCATCGGCAGGAGACAATGGAGGTATAGTCAGGCCTTAGCCGACCAATTTTGGAAGAGGTTCACCACAGAGTACCTCCCATCACTGCAAGGCCGCCGCAAGTGGCTCACGGAAAGAGGCAACCTGGAACCGGGAACCCCAGTCATGATCGTGGATCAGGCACTCCCCCGAGCTCGCTGGCTCATTGGACGGGTGGAGAACGTAGTGAAAGGGGATGATGGAAGAGTTCGCTCAGCGGTGGTGGACACTGGAGGAAGAACTTACCACAGACCAGTGGCACGACTGATCCAGCTACCCCAGTACTCTGACTCTGACCCACCTGACTAGACTGACTGACCACTAGACTGCAGACCTTCATGTAGTAGTTACTGATTAGCGCCGCAAATCAGGGGGCGGCTGTGCTGAAGGGTCTGCAATTTGGGTGGGATTCCATAAAAGAGGGCATGTTTTTCATATGTGGAAGTTCGTTTATTATAATTTCCCATACTTCATTGTATAAATAAGTTCTAGTTTGTTTCGCGGAGGGTTTGAGGTTTTTTATGTGTTTACGTACAATGTCATGTGACTGTAAAATGTATGAATATCGGAACGTGCGCCGTGAGTTACACAGTTTTGTTTGAGCATGTTCGTGCAGTGGAGGAATTAAGCTGTTACGAAGACAGATCGAGTGTAGCTTAAGTGGTAGAAGTTGTTGTACTCCACCTTGGCAAACGACGTGGAAGTGTCGTTACCCAGGAAGAGCGAACACGCGTCGAGAGGCGAACGCGTGTTCTCAGCCCGGCTGCCTGCGGAGGAAGAGCGAACACGCGTCGAGAGGCGAACGCGTATTCTCAGCCCGGCTGCCTGCGGAGATACCCCGAGCGAGATAGCGTTTAAGCTAGCTCACCCACGGAACCAGAGAGGACACCCATCGCCATACGCAGTGTGTCGCAGTCTGCAGGGGCAGACTGTGCATCCTTGGACTGGGCAGCGTCTTCCCGATTCCACCGGCACCGCAGCAGTCAGCCACACTCTACAGCCGAGCACCTCACCGTCTGTCAACAACCAGGTGCACTCGCTCTCTCTCCAGGCGGACGAACAGTTTTCTCCGCCTCTCCTCTCCAGTAACCGCGGCAACGTTGGCCAGAACACTTTCTGTATTAGAATAATAATTCGGGCGCCCAACTAAATTTAGATTTGATAGGATTTAATTAGGACTCATAATTTTAAAGTGATAAGTATTTGAACATTAACCCTTTTTCCTCCCCAAGTGTAATAAATTGTGATTAAGTGTTGATTTGGTTTCCCCTCGCTCTCTTTATACAAACAGTTGAATTAAGTTTATTTGGTTTGAATATTTTGGTACATTTATGAAGTAGTTAAGGCATCCGCCAACCCCCCTAAGGTGAAACTCTCATACAGTCCTTTAAGCTCCAGCACACAAGGCATTGAGTTAAAGATCGGTGGAATCACTTCCTTCAGATACAGCAGTATCCGATAGCTTTTCCCAAGAAGAGCTTAGTGCAGTAATAATAATTCAAAAGTTATTTATATTACAAAACTCACCAAATTGCATCTGCACCAAGGGGGGCCGCAAACATTTTGCAATGGGAGCAGCTAATTGGCATAAAAAGTCACCATACATAGACTCATCTTTCTGCAACATCACTGATTAACAGTTCACTGTCGACTAGATGAATTCATTAGAATGCAAACACAAGATGTAACATTTAAAAATGTTGAATATTAAAAGTCTAGTCAACTTTGTATACATTTGTACATAAATTGATAAAAAAAAATTCATAGGTATTGATCCACAGCTAGAGCACACTAACCACTTTGTAAGTTGTGGACATTAGTTGGCCTCTTCTCTGACAGAACTGTCAGACCGCTCAGTGTAACTCTGTTTTCCCTCCACACACACCACAAAACCCATCAGGTACATTAAATGTCCAAGATCGATCAAACTTGGTCTCTGCTGAGTGCGATAATGAAATGACAAAGAAAAACACAGCTCAAACCATATTATTTGTGGACTTCTGCACTAGTTTAAGACCCCAATTCAAATTTGAAGTATTACGTAAGACAGATGCAGAAATCCACCCAAACTCCCAATTCCCCATATAAAAAAATCAACATCATACTAATTATTCAAGCCTAGCACTTTTGATTTTATAGCAGCTGGTATTTTAAAATCATAAACGTCATTGCTGAAATCAACCAATAGCGTAAACCAGAGACCCCCCCCATGTCAGCCCACCTGGGCAGAGAGTGAGTGTAAAGCATAGGTAGTTGCCATAAACACTCAGGCTTTATCGTCAGGGGCAAACACAGCCAGGAGTCATCTGTTGCTCAGTCTAGTTTAATGGGAGATGACCTGAAGCCATTTATAGGCAGTAAAGGACAACCTGGAGCAGCTTAAGTGCATCAGAGCCAGAGGTTTTGGGGGGCAGCCGTTGAAGAACACGGTCAGTCTAGATGGCAGACATGTTAACGGATAGAGGATGCTTTTTCAGAGGAAGACTCTGAACATGTTGCCATGGCGATGTGATTTAGTTTGTCCTTTCCCTTGATTCCAATCCTTGCGTTTAAATCTGCTGTGTGGGTTGGCAAACCTCGAGCTTTTCTCACATTTAAATGAACTCAGGAAATCATTTAATGAGTTGAGTGAAAAGTTGGCCAAGTGTGGCATCAGAGCAGGAGGCTGGCAATATATTCTTTCAATAGGAATTAATTGTTGATTATAGTCTGCTCTTGTTAATGATACTAGAAACGCGTACACAAACACCAAAAACAAGAGAAAATCCTCACATTTCCAGGAGCAGGAACACGTATTTTTGGTTTTCTAATGCATCTGTTGAAGACATGCAGCATTTAATAACAACGGAGAATCTCTGAGTGTGCCGTTCTCAGTGGCTCTCCTGAGTGGTTTAAGTGTCTTTCAGCTCATTGTTTTGTCACCGTTCTAGTTCTCTCCCACCACTTTCATCGGTTTTGTTTCGTCAGCAGTGGTCAGCAGTTTCTCAGCAGAATAACTCTGAAATCGTAAGAAGCCCACTCAGTTTCCTACCCACCCAGCGCCAAAGCAGACAGACACACAGCTAGCAACTAGCCGATCAACCTAGTGGATCGTTTAGCCAAACGATCTTAGAAGAAAAATGTAAAAAAAAAAAGATATTCTAGTTGTATGGATTTCTGAACAACAAATGTGATGATGAGACTAGCATGATGATACAGGGACCCTTCATCCAAGAGTCTTGTTGTGCTTCACCCAGGGATCTAGGCCTTGTTATTGAGCAATATGCAGCACAGCTTTGTGTGATGGGGCTCCACCCCCTCATGCTCTGCTTGTATTTTATCTCCCTTATTACAAAAGACGAGGCCCTGCAAACAGCCACCTTCACACCTCTCTTGGCAGCTCTACTGAATGGGCTCAAGCACCTCTCCATTCATACATGGAAAAATACTACACACACACACATACACATACACACAACACACACACACACACACACACACACACACATACACAAAAGAAGGGGAATGGTGAGTGTGCAGCCTGTTCTCCTCAATGTGAAGAGGAAAAAAGGAAAAACCAAAAAAAAAGCCGTATCCTACGACGTACTGAGATCTTCATATGAAAGAGGAAAAAGCACAAGCTCCTGTTCGTTTATTGCCATTGAAATGTTTATAGGTTTTTTCCGAAGGGGCGATTGAGGAGTGAAAGGTTCAACAATAGGCCCCTGAAAAAACTCTTGCTTGCTAGCTTGGAACCTTTATGAAAGTGCCAAATATGAATCACTGCACCACGGATGCCAGACGGACCTTTCCTGTGTTGCTAAGTGAGCCCCTTGAACTGGAACAGGCCGGGGCGACCAGAGGGGGGTTAAGTGTTTCGGATGGCTGTACAGTGCCGCGTGGTCATGATATGACTTGATGCTCCTATTTCTGCCCCTCGGCATGGGTGGTCTGCGCTTGATTTTTATACTGCCGCATATTAGCGCGGTGAGCCAGTGATTTATGCAGCTGTCAACTTCAACTTCATCTTCACCGTCAGACACCGGTGAATTGTGGGTACGCTGGCAAAGCCTTTCCTCTTTGCACCTCCTACATTGAGGCTAAAGTAAACCACCCTTGAGAGCAGAAATGAGGGGGGGGGGGGGGGGGGGGGGGGGGGCACACTGTTGAGGAGAAAAATACAATTTGGATAAATAACAACCATGCATACCACTGAGGCCTCCTCTGTGGAGAACTTCCAGCCTTCACATCTGGCTGGCTGCACATAAGGAAAACACTGTATGAGAGTTAAAGCAAGGTGAGAAAGAAGGAATTCATGTCTGAAACAGCAGAGCCAACTAACAGTTAAACTGCTCAGGGATCATTCAGGGGCTGCACAGAATTAATAAGGGCAAATGTTAGTGGGGGAAAGTGCTGCATAGAGGAACAGAGGAAAAAAAAGAAGCTGTTCATAAGTATCTCGTTTAATGCTAGGATATTGTGCTTGAGGACAGAGTGTGTTAAACTGGAAAATCTGTTGAAAATGAGTCGATTGAGTGAGCAGTGAGTTGTTTTGCATCAGGCCCTACACTATAAAGTAATGGAAACCTCGGGTAACAGCTCTTAGTCGCTGGTTAATGAAGAAAAAGGTGTTATTCCCTGTGGGCAGAGCCCAGTAATAGGGTTTGGCTTGGTTGAAATGAGGCTGCTAGATTCATGCCGAACTGGTGCCGCGGGCCAATTTCAACAAACACAGTCATAAAAGGAAAGTGGACTGTGCATATGGGTGATTTACAGTATGCAATTCTTTACCATAAGGAGCACATTAGTGACAAAAAAAGGGATTTTTTTTGCCTGCTACCTTGATGCTCAGGGCACTCCATATGATTAGAATGTTGATTTGTGGAAAAGACATTGGGGTTTTAAAGTGTGAGGCTAATTGCTTTTACTGCAGTTGCAACCCAAGAATGTTTTATTAAACACCTGTTAAAATAATACTTGTCACAGTGACTTTGTGGGAAAGGTCCTGTTGGATGGATCTGAAAGGAAAACTAGATTTAGACGTCTTGATAAGTGATTGCCAAACTTACAACCGAGGGCGTATGTTTGCTGTTGTTAGGGGTTAAGTTGGAAGATTGTGGTGTACGAAATTATGATTTGATTTTTAATAATATATCCACATGGGATATTCCACCTTCCCAAGTCAACACCTTAAAGCCACGTGTTATAGCATGACATTTAGCTAGCATCTTAGCAAGCAGAAGTCCAGATTGTTAGCTGATACATGGATAAACAAGCTAAAGGTAACAAATAAGCTATTACATCAATACATTAAAAGTAATGCATAAACATTTACAAATAAATGGATAAACCATAACCTACAATTTTAAAAATAGAATTGGAGTTGAACTGACATCACATGTTTCCCATGGTTATTTGACTGGTACAAAATAAAATGGAGATTGTTGTTAGTTGTCATGGTGACAACACACTTCAGTGCATTAAGTGGTGAAATTTTGCTTATTTCCTCTCTCTCTCTCCACACTCCATGATACAACTACTTCACTGTTGCCCGCTGCTCTGACCATCCTGCTATTTTGATTTTAATGGAAATGTCCATTCTGCTCCTATTCTACGGGTAAACAGTGGAAAAGTAGTTGGAAGGCTGAAAACTCAAACATTCAGGATTCAACTGTATGAAGAAAAAAAAATATAAATTGTTACATCGACTTCAAAATTAATGAAAACATTTGGAACATAGCGGTAGGTGTTGATGAATCCATCTGATGGGGATGTGAGGGTGTGTCAGACAAAAATGGTGATGATTTGATATAACAGAGTTGTCAGTTCAAACCAGTTCTCCGCTAGAAAATCATGTAAAATGTCGTATTTTCTGTAGTTTGGGTTTTGATCCTTAATCATACTGTTGGACTGTGCTTTGTTTGCCTTGACATGCAGCTGTCCAAGATCTCCTTCATAGATGTTCACAGTGAATTGTTGGTGTTGACTACATGCAGGGTGCGACTGGTGGTGAAGGTCCCTCCTTGGTGTTAAGTTATGCTGGGTCAGAAGCAAAGATCATACGTTTGACATGAGAGGGGGGAAAACGGTTAAGGTCACACGCACAACTTCCCAGATGCCAGAAATGTGATCAAAAAGTTCGCAATTAGAACCATATAATTTGGTAACATTATGATATTAAAGATGGCAGCTTGGTTTTCCCAAGCAAAACTAACTTCACAAGCGGCTGACCATAATTTGGGGGTGTGTTGCATTTATGCAGACGGGTAATGGTGGAGGAGGAGGTTGTGTGCATGTGTATGGTAGGGGATATGAGTTGCCGCAGAGACGGAGAACCGAGAGAATGGTTGGTAAGCATTCAAATATGCATTTATTTTTTGTCCAGGCTCAACATGACTTGAGCATGAAAGGGCGGCTAGTAGGCAGGAACATGAGTGTGTCACACTTATAAGCTTTTGGTTTGTGCCAGAAAAAAAAAGAAAGGGAAAAATGTTAACATACATCATACTGACTGAATATACAACAGCAGAGACTACCGTCAACTATCAGTTGTCATGGTGACAGAGGAAAATAAACACATAAACAAGCACCACAACATTTTACTGCTGCAAAAGAAAAAGGCAGATGGGATGAGAACTCTTAGCTTACAGGGTGTGCTTTAAAGACATAGTTTGACATTTTGATAACTACTCTTCATTTGCTTTCTGGCCAAGAGTTAGAAGACAAGACTGAAAACACTGTCATATCTCTTTGTTAAATATGAAGTTAGAGCCTGAAGCTGGCTAGCTTAGCTTAGCAGGACTGTACACAGGGGGATAGCTAGCTAGCTATTTACCTATATATTATATATATATATATTATATATATATATATTTATATATATAATATATATATATATATATATATAACCACATTACAACAACTCCAATACAAAATATAAAAATAACATAGACGATATAGCCTACACTAGGCAGATTACACATTTTCTGCTGTTTTTTTTTTCTTTTTCTTTGTTTTTATATAGTTAAATTGTGGAAAAGAAATAATTAAAAAACAATGTGTAAATTTGCCATGTACAGGACAAACAAACATCAAAACAAGAACTATACAGCTGAGAGTTCCCTCTTAGACAGTGGTGAGGTATATTCTGGGCAGGAAAGACTTTCTGTAACAGCCCTTTGATAGTGAAGCTGAATCAGTCTGTAAGACAAGGAGCTCCGTCTGTCCAGTTAGTGGTGGAAAGGATGCTCAGCATAAACCCAGAATGGATAACAAAAAAAGTCTTTAGAACAGTCATAGTATAATATGTCGAAAAATTTAATGAAAAAGACAGTATAGTATGTTGAAAAAAAGTAATCTTATACTACATCGAAAACCTCTACACCACCCCATATGATAAAAACCTTTGACAAAGGTGATATTAGGATTAGTATAGTTTGTTAAAAAAAAGTAATGAAAACGTTATACTATAGTATGTCCAAAAAGGTAATGAAAAAGTATTATAGTATGAAAGTCAACTTTCAGCAGCTTCAGTCTCATGTTCTTTCTCTCTGCTTCATTTTGGTCATTGGTGCCAGAGGTGGACCAGTGGTTAAGGACGTCTCCTGAAGAGACTGCCTGCCGATGATGACATGGGTTCGAACCCCACCTGAGGGGTGTTACCCAAGTGTGTGTGATGAGAGTGAGTGTGAGGTCAAAACAACAAAAGCAACTAAAAGTTTCAAGCTGTGTGTTCACAAGCATTGTTGATTGTGTCAATTTCAACTCCAACTTTCCACAATTTCCACCAACAAGGAGGATCTAGCTAGCTCGACAGGCAAATTGTTTTAGTTGAAAAAAATGACACTACAGATAAACTACACATTAATTTGTATCTGAAATGTTCTGAAGTTTTCAGTTTAAAAAAAAAAAAGTAATTTAAAAAAGGAATCATTCAAAAAAGTCATAACTCTTGAAAACAGTCATACATGTATGTAAAAAAAAAGTGTGAAAAAAGTCCTAGTATTGAAAAAAAAGTCCAGAAAAAAGTCGTATTATAGTATGTCGAAAAAATTCATATTATAGTATGTCAAAAAAGTCATGCAATAGTATGTTGAAAAAAGTCATAATAAAGTATGTTGGAAAAAGCTGGTACTATTGTATGTTGAAAATAAGTCTTTCATCAGACCTGGATTTGAACCAGAAACCTTTCCATCATGAACAAACGGTGCTACCCACTACACCACTATACAAATGCATAGTATAAGATGTAAAAAAAAGTCATAGTATAGCATTTTTTAAAAACTAATAGTAAAGCATTTCCTAAAAAGTCAGTATAGCATGCAGAAAAAAAGTAAAAAAAAGTTAATAGCATAGCATGTTGAAAAAAGTAATAGGATAGCATCTCAAAAAAAATTTAGAAAAGATTTAAAAAGTAAAAATAGTCATAGTATAGCATGTCGAAAAAATCCATAGTGTAGCATTTTGAAAAAAGTCACAGTGTAGCATTTTGTAAAAAGTCATAGTATAGCATGTGGGAAAAAAACAGTATAGCCTTTCGTAAAAAGTCATCGTGTAGCATGTTGACAAAAAAACATAAAAAAGTCCTTGTATAGTATGTCAAAAAAGTAATAAAAAACGTATAGAATAGCATGTTGAAAAAAGTAATAAAAAAGTGTAGCATGTTGATTGAGGGCATTACATACATCGCGTATACAGACTTAGTTATCATTCCACTCACACATCTGTTGGCAGAAACTGACTAATGTGTTTCCCAAAATGACAAACTACTCCTTTATGGTTAGAAACATGGAGATTGTCAGGGATGTAGTTCATCTTTACTATCACATCATTTTTGGGGGGGTACAGCTTGTGACTTTATCAATGCTCAGCTTTAAAAATGTGATTTTTCAAAGTGCTTAAGAAGAAGAACACATGTAAGGTTTCCATGCCATGACTTATCCCAACATAAGTAAAGAGCCATTTCTTTTTTAAACATGTGAATTGATAGTTTAAAAATGCACATGTGGTGGGGGAAGGAAAAGTTTGTTCGGTTCACTGAAGCGTTGTGACCCTTCATGGCCGGCTTGTCAGTGAAGTGCACAGGAAGGATCCAACGGGGCAACGCGAAGCGAGGATTCACACGGAGGCCGAGAGTCAACAGCCGAGTCCCCAGAGGTTTGTCTGTTGACACTTTCCCACTCCATTGACTTTTTCATTAACCTCTTCTCAAAATGTTTTTCTCCCACACACTCCAATAAGCCCCCCACCCCCCCGACACACAAGAACTTGGTTCAGCTGTTCCATCTTGTGGTCAGAATTGATATGAGGGTGTCCTCACACCAACATAGCCATAAATAATTATTTGTCATCTGATTTTTGTTCTTTACTCTCCCATTTCATTCATTTTAACATGTGATAGGGCCAATCACACTTTGTATGTTATGTTTTTTAAGTGCATTTGCAATCAGACGTGTACCTTTAAATACTTATGCAAAACTGAAACCCTCACACCCGACAAGATAGCAAAAACCTTTGAATAAGTCTCTTGAACTACATCACAGATCTGTCTCACTACGCATGCTATGCACTCACACAAGAAGCACCTGTGAACATATTTTATTTGGTGCTGAAAAGTTCAAATTCGCCAAAATAACGGATGGCCTCGAACCTGTTTTTAATTACTTGCAACTTGTAGCCTAGAGCAGCCAAAATCAATGTTTTCATTGGCCTGCATTCACAGCTAGGCACCATGGCCTCCACTGAAAGTGTGAGTACATATTTCACTCCTGACTTTAACCTTCATGCTAATGCTCGTACTCACAGTAAATTAATGGAAGAAGTTTTGCATGATTTAAATAGGTAATTTCCAAATAAAACAGGGAACAGTTTGTGGTATCTCCTATGCCAGCGTCAGGGTAGTTTCCAAATCTCATACCAGTTAAGTACTTAAGAGAGGCTAAAACAAAGGCACAAGGTTGAGTATCTTTGTGGTGTTTCTTACACACAAAATAAAGTACCTTGATGTTGATCTGTGGTGGGCCATTTCCCTCTGTTGTTAAACTGCTTACACACTGCTCTAACTTGTCTGACTGCTCTAACTTGTCTGTCCCAACTGTCCAGTTTGAGTACGCATAAATAGCACCCACTAGTGGTTTGAATAATTATGTGACACTTGACATAGAAGTTAGGTGAAACATTGAAACAGACAAATTGATGTGGGCCAAGTATGTTTCTCCGTGATTGGAACAGAAAATAATGAGAGCATTTTGCGGTTTATTTTTATGCTCTTTTGCATGTGTTATCCAGCTCGTTACCGGTAATTGTAAACACATGTTGACTGTTAGTCAAGTATAACCACATATTTACATGCTGCAGTCTCAATATCAGTACATGTTGTCTTTGTCAACTAAACATAATTGCTGTAATCATCTTGTTTTAAATGTTCATATTAGCTATCTGTTTTTCTCCACATTTTGACAGATTTGACTGATAACCCTCATTTGCTTCTGCTAAATTACAAGAAATAATTCTTAAAAAGAAAAAAACATGAAATTTCCCCATGGAAAACATTTAAAACATAACACAAGAGACTAAGAATCAATTGTTTAATTATCAAAATTGTATCTCATGTACAATTCCCTGAAGAATGAATAACTGATACAAGTTTATGACATAATAACAAACCATTCCCCATCTGTTTTAATCACCTCATCATCAGCTGTTAACAACAGTTTAACAACATTGGTTTTCCTAGTTGTATTTGTGTAAAAGCAGAAGGGCAATTATACTCCATTCCATGGAACAGAACTTAGAAACAACCAGATAACTGAAACTAGTGATACAGTAAAGAGGCAATGAAAACAAAAAGACACAATTATCAAAGCAAGGAGAGACCAGGCAGCAATGTGAAAGTGCTTTCATCCCTCCCCGGAAAAGCTGATTTCAACCACACGGCCCTTTAAAGTTACAGGATTTGAGAGAAGAATGAGCCGATAGCAGAAGCAGATCTCAGAAGTCCTCTTCGGCATTTCGACTCCTGCAGGTCTTGAGGCGTTTCAGGCGTTCAATGCACTCCTCCACAGTGTGCTCGCCATGGACTTTGTTGTCCCGAGTGCGTACGTTCACGGTGTTGCTCGTCTTCTCCTTCTCTCCCACCACTTTTACGAGCAGGGAAACATGCAAAGAGAACAAAAGTAAATATCAAGATGGCCAGCCAGCAAGAGAAAACAAAGTTACAGAGAGGCAGAAGAGTACATGTTGCCACTGACCCAGGATGAAGTTGTACTGGGCCAACTGTGCATTTCTGATCTTTTTATTCAGAGTGCAGCCGGGATCAAGATCCACGTCAGTCATGAAGCCGTTGTTGTGGAATTCTTCCTTGACCTGCCACATTAACCAGAGAGACGAGCAAAAGTTAAGTTCATGCATTTCTTTCATGACTTAAATTGACGTCTACAGACTCAATGTTATCCGAAAGTGGACTTGCACATGTTTTGGCAAGTGGCATGTTTTTATTTCTGTAGCCATTATCATCACAGTGTTCGGACCTCCAGATTCTGGGATCCCGAGAACACAGACGTTTACTGAAAGCTTCAAGTGACACAATGAACATACACAAGGTTCATTACCATCCAGAGCCTGCAAGGATTCCTTTAAAAAAAATCTTTGAGGTCATTGTTCATGAAGAAACAAGCTGTAAGAGGTAAGTAGCCAACAAGTCAGTGTAGTAATAATAATTGTATTTATAATCAACCTTTTCAAGCTTAAGAATCAAATATTGTAAATTGAGTCACCAGTCTCGACTCATGGACAAGATGCACTTGTCTTAGGGAGAGGTGCAGCTTAACTTACCGTTACATCATTATCAAACTGGTAAGTTTAACATAAAAGCAAGCTCACTTCATTGGGTTTAATTACTGGTTCCTCTGGCTGTTGTGAGATCAGAGGTCTGCAGGATGTGCTGTGTGTTTATATTGCACATCAGGTTCATTAAGAAGTGTGTGGTACAGAAAACATGCAGTCATTTTCATGTTAGTAGGGTATTCTTCTTTCAACTTTCATCCCAAGACTGATTTTCATCCTCTCCGATCCTATCTTTTAACAACGGGATGTCAGTAAGCTTGAGACCCATCTCCAGTCTAAAAAAAAAACATAATTGTTTTCTTGTAGGCACTGGTGGCCTTTCTAAATAAAGTGATAGCTGTTGTGGCTAAACTTAAAGCTTACCTACAACCTGGCTGCCATTCGACCTATTTTAGCAATGCAGCCCCATTCTGCATTCAGCAATCACTTTGGTGACTACAATGTTCTGAAGTAATTGAACCGATGGCCTGAATTAAGAAAATGAAAGTACTAAAAAGTATTTTTAAAGATGCAGAACCATGAACTTGAAATGGTCTTGATCTGCCACCTACAATTCAAAAATCAAAACTTTAAGGCCATGTCAACAAGCAGAAAAATCACACAAAAACCACATTAACACAGTGAAACAGTGAAATACCACGTTTGCAGCCTGTGATAAACGCAGTTACTGTTGAATTTAAGTGTCTGATAACTTCAGGGTATCTAGCGTTTGTACTTCTGGATAGATTTTAAACTGTATTTAGAAGTTTCTGTACCTGTACTTTGGGTAGTGAACGTGAAGTTGAATCTAATCTAACCTTTGTGAGGATATGAACTGAAGTGTTTTTACCTTCTGAGCATACTCTTCACAGGTCGGTCCTACAGGAACAACCATCACTTGACGAGGAGAAAGCCACAGCGGCCTGAAACAAAACACAGAACATGACACATTGAGCTGGTTAGCAGAAAAGTAGGCAAAGTACCGTTATTAAAAAAAAAAATAATGATAATGATATAGATGGATGTGAACAAACCATTTGCCTCCGTAGTTTTCAGTGAGAATAGCGATCATCCTCTCTACTGATCCCAGGATAGCTCTGTGGATGATCACTGGTCTCTTCTTGTCGTCACCATCGTGGCTACAACATCATTTGAATGGGGGAAGAAAAATAATTAGGAACTCATACAACGAGAGAAATCTCAAAGGTGATCATGTGTCAAATTAGGAATTCAAACATTTGTATAAAAGCAGTGGAGGACATACCTGACAAAGTTGAGATTAAAGCGGATCGGGAGCTGGAAATCAAGCTGAATTGTGGCACACTGATGGTACCGACCGATGGCATCCTTGATCTCAATGTCGATCTGCAAGGGAAAGACACAAGCGATCAGCAGAAACCCTCCTGCTGTTTCACAGCTAAAGAACATCATTACTGCAGAGCATGGCTCACCTTTGGTCCATAAAAAGCTCCATCACCGGGATTGAGAACCCATTTCTCCCCAAAGTCATTCAAGCTGTTCTCCAGTTGCTGTAAAAACAAACAATTACTGCTTTGTTACAATATCAACGGCTGACCAACACGCAAGTAAACAGTGGTGTTAAGCAAAGCCGTATATTTAAACCTGACATTTTCTTCATCTGGAACTAATCACTGAACTGAGAAATGTTAACGTCTCAATAATATTTTATTGTTGCTTGAGGGAGTTAATGAGGTGAGGGAAACACGCAGCAAGTTCTGTTCCAGCCTCTATGCCAAGTTGGCAAGTCTGTTTTTTTTGTGTATATAATTTTCCACCTTTGTGCATGCACACATTAATTATAAAAAAAGTCGATGCTGAATAGAGGAAATGTTTTCCTCAGAGAAAAGTGCTCTGACAGGTCAACCAAACAGCCATACAAGTTACAAGCTATACTAATTATCTTCTTTTCTGCTCATACTCACATTATCTTTAGTTTGAGAACCACGACTAACGGATGGACCATTGTTAACACATGCAGTTTAGTAAAGAAGCAGCACAATCCTGATACTATAGTCGTTAAGTTCTCTGGTCTATTCAGGCCATCAATAGACTACAGAGTGTTCATTATTTAAATAGTTACTGTGGCCACTAGATTGATTATTAATATAATCTTTATCATCAGTAATGTTCTGCTGCCAAATCAAGGTAAAGTCATTAAAAGCCAGGAAAGAACAATGGCACCACTGATTGTTATCCAGAGAAATAAATAAAGAGGATGTCTTTAACATTTATAAAATACCAGTGAGTCCCCGTATCTGCATTACATCTTGCTTGTATTTTAATTCAATTCAATTTCATTTATAGTGTCATATCACAACAGAAGTTATCTCAGGACACTTTACACATTGAGCAGGACTAGAACACGCTCATGATTTTCAGAGTCAATACATCGTCTAAGTTCCAACTTCGACAGGATCAAGCGTTACAGCGACAGCAGGGAGAAAAAACTGCCTTAATAGGCTTTTAGGCAGAAATCTCGAGCAGACAAGGCACTTAGGTTCCATCTGCATTTGGTGTTGGTAGTAGTGTAGTAGGCATACTTTGCATTACCTCTACAGCTTTAAAAAGGCCTCCTTAAAAGTATTTTTTACAAGACAACTTACAGTTAGCAATGTTTTCTTTTTCTATTATTGAATCACTTCATATTCCCTCTTCATATTACTATTTTATTTTAACTTTGTTGTCATCACATATTGAAATTGTGCTTGGTTTAATATTTTCCTTCCCTACAGTTTGCTTTTTTATCTGTTCTTTATTTAAGAGTTTATTCATTGGTATTCTGTTTTGTACGAGTTCTTATTTGTTTATGTGATCATTTCCTTGACTATTGACTTTTTATGATGTTATTCACATATTACTTCCTGACATGAACTCATTCATTGTATTTTACATTTGCACATCCATCTGTTTGTCTGTGGGCTCAATGCTGTTTGATGTGCTCTCCTTTTTGTATGTCAATTGGTTACATGGGTTTGACATTAGTTTTCATTGATTATTCTGTAAATATCTTGTTCTGGACTTTTTGCTGAAGCTTGAAAAGTGCTATATATTTTTCTTAATAATGATTATAATAATGCATGCTGTGTCTACAGATCTTTTCATCCAATCAGATCTTGCAAGCAAAGGCTTGTCAGACTAATACACTGCACTTAATATATCTGTGCTACTGATAAAACAATACATTTCACTTGTGTCACATTCAACCAATAACTGCCATTTAGTGATTTAACAGATTCATCTGTTGGACTTGAAGTTGTCCCAAGAGAGACATTCACTGTGTTTCATCTTATGTAGAAAGCAACAAGCAATAAAGATTCATTATCACTCAGTTCAGCTCACTCACTCTCATTGTTACTTTGCTCCAGATGGTTTTAAACACTACCTGCTCTCCCAGAGAGACTCCGCTGAACCCAGTATGTAAAATATACAGCTGGTCAACAGCGAGTCATTTCGACTTGACAGCAAAAGCAGATAGTGACTGCACTGATGTCGATTCTCTGGAGATGAACAAGTATTTTCATACTTTATATGGTTTCAATATAGCTTCAGAAACCGATCAACTCAACAGAATAATAATAAAATATATATTTATTTTATTAAAATATAAATATCATCTGGGTCTCCATATCAACAATCAATTTACCAGTCTGAAGTGGCTAGTTTCAACATTTCCATCTCGATAATAACTCGGATCGAGCTTGAAAGCAGCAAGAGGCCTTCTGATTACCTTTTCTGCTTGGTCCCAGACGTCCGGGTCCCCCAGGAACTTCTCTGGTCTTGTGGAGAGGTTGAGTTTGAAAGTGAAACCAAACACCTCATACACAGTCCGCAGGAAGTCCAGGCAGCCCTTGATCTCCTCCTCAATCTGGGGTCAAAAACAAAATGTTAACCTGTATGTATTCAATGAACTGTACCAACAAGACACTGCTTTACTGAGAGCCTTCAACATGGGCTTCTTCAAACAGGAATTATTTCAGAATAATATTAACTTAAACATTGTTTAACTTGCTTTGAAGTGGGGTTTTTTTCTTGGACGTACATCTTGGTTAGATTAATTTACTGGACAACATAGTGTCATATTGTATAGGCTTATTATAGGTTTTCAAAATTGCAACCACTAACTTGAACTGTAACGGGTTAGGTAATGCTATGAAATAACTAATTCTTCTGATGTGAAAAGGTGTCAGTTTAGGAAAGTTTCATAAATTGTAGTATTCAGCCCCCCCCAATTGTGTCAGCATGAAAGTGCGGAGGGTGAAGGTTGCTGAAGCAGTTCCACTGCACCCCTATTGTATTGGTATAGCTCTAAAAAGCAAGTGGAAATATTTATCAAAAAGGTAATGCCAGGTAAACGGACAGTGGTATGAATCTTAATGATTGAATGATGTCTTAAAAAGTACTGCGCCGATTTAGCATTATTCTATGATATTGCTGCACAATTGTGTTTTAAAAAAGGTATCAAAATTGACTACTGACAGTTCGGATAGAGATTCTGGTGGGTTTTGCTAGTAGAGACTAATGCAGCTTTGAAATGCCAGGATCGAGATCTGTCTAACTTCACACCCCAATTATTCTCATGTTCACAGTCTTCAGCCGCAACCGATACTGCCATAATTAACGTCACTTGAGACAATAAATCTGACTTCAGGCAGCTCTCCATGGAAACCAAGATAACCTTTATACTTTCTTCACATACACAGTAGTACTCCACCAGTTGGTAAACAGATTTTACTGTGTAAAATTGGCAGAAATACCTTGCAAGTTAAATTTACTCACGCTATCAGGCAACTTTTCATCAGACTTGCATGACTGTGTTCCTAACTGCATAATGTCTTAGCATCAGTGGGCCTCACCTGGTCCATGGTGCAGAAGATATGCGCATCATCCTGCTGGAAGCGGCGGACACGGGTCAGGCCTGTCAGGGCCCCTGACAGCTCGTTCCTGTGCAGGACACCAAAGTCTGCCATGCGAATGGGCAACTCTCTCCAGGAGCGCGGTCGGTGATCAAACATCAGACTGCAACCACACAGACAGGCATGGGAGAAAACTACACAAAATA
The DNA here is from genome assembly GCA_029853015.1 of Chelidonichthys spinosus. Classification (NCBI taxonomy): domain Eukaryota; kingdom Metazoa; phylum Chordata; class Actinopteri; order Perciformes; family Triglidae; genus Chelidonichthys; species Chelidonichthys spinosus. Next base: position 13,289,435 of record CM056831.1, read on the forward strand.
CAGCGGTCTACTTTAACATTGAGTTATCACTATAACTAAAAATGTCTGTACTGCTTCGATTTTGACCTTCTTTTCCGTTTTAAATGACATCCAGTATTTTGACAAAGTGCGTTCTATGGGGCTGCCAATGTGGACAGTACAAAGATTGGAAGAGTAAAAAGGAGATAAAAGATTTGAATACAAAGAGCTGCAGTCTGGCTCCTTACACTGCAATGCAGTATTCAGCAGTCAACTGAACTGGGTCATTCACCAACTGAAAACATAGCAAGAGCATCAGTCCATTATAAGAGGATATATAGGTGTTTATTTATTTTTACTCAAGAACATTTACATTAAGTATAAAAGTAAAAGTACTCACCATGAAGCCAAAGTGGCTATTTAATTTTTACATTATAGATTATAATTAGATAATTAATCATATTGATGCAGTACTCGTAGGATGCATGTTAATGTTGTGGTTGGCTGCAATAAAGACAATTTTATTCATCAATAACCCTTTTTCATACTCTTGGGTGCTTTAATTAAGTGTTAAACAGCATTTTATTTCATAGTAAAAATAAATGCAGTAAAAGAAGTAAAAGTAACAATACTTCACTCTGAAATATCATGGAGTAGAGAATAGCATAAAGATAGTTCTTAATTACATTAGTACTTGGTTACGTTCCATTACCGATTAATACCATGCTGTACAAAACAAAAAGGGTGCAACTAAATCGTCTGCTGGTGGGACCAACTGAGAAAGTTGGTAGTACCAGTTCCAACAGTGGAAAAGTTAGTCTGGAGCCCTGCCTAAAGAACACTTCTTTGTTCTTCTACATAGGTCTTTTCGATTCATCGATTTTAAATTGTAATTGCAATTATGTAGTTAGAACGATGTTAAAAACGTGAAGATAGTAAAATAAATTTTTCATTTTTTGTTTAATGGACACACCTTAACAGGGCCGTCCCGTGGCATAGGCCGTATAGGCAAATGCTAAGGGCGTCGTCCATCGGGGGGCGCAACGCCATGGCCACAAATGGTAAAAAAAAAAAAAAAGTTGGTACACGAAATAATCCCACGTTAATTAAAATGCAAAGCAAAGCCTATTTAATAGAAATAATATTTGTAACAACATTACAAATTTGTATAAGATCTTTTAAGCAGGTGTTCACATTTTTATTGCCTTCTGGTTAGCTAACATTTGGCAACCATGTGTTTTGTTCCATGGTTTTTTTACGGTTGCCATGGCAACCATGTGTTTTGTTCCGTGTTTTTTTTTACGGTTGCCATGGCAACCATGTGTTTTGTTCCGTGGTTTTTTTTTACGGTTGCCATGGCAACCATGTCTTTTGTTCCGTTTTTTTTTATGGTTGCCATGGCAACCATGTGTTTTATTCCGGGTTTTTCTTACGGTTGCCATGACAACCATGTGTTTTGTTCCGGGTTTTTCTTACGGTTGCCATGGCAACCATGTGTTTTGTTCCATGTTACATGGTTTTCATCTTTGAAAGGGTGTACTTGCATTATTAGTTTCTTGTGTAGTCACTGCCGACGCAAATCTACCTAAAATCTTGCCTAGGGCTCCAGATTGGTTAGGGCCGGGCCTGCACCTTAAGATACATGTGAAAGTGAGGGATTTTTTGTTTAATAAGAGCAAGGTTTGCACTCAAATCCCAATGAGGAAATTATTTGCAAAATGTTCAATAAAAACAGCATATTTTGAAAAAAAAAAAAATAATAATAATAATAATAATTTTAATTTCTTCAAACTTTTGTCATTTCACAAAATAATCATAATCGAAAATCGTATTTTGAGAGAAGAAAATCGGGATTTTATTTTTGGGCAAAATCAAACAGCCCTACTTCTACACTACGAAATGCGTTTGTAGCATTTCATGAGCGCAAACAACTTTACCTCCAACACAGCTGTTTTTTCTGATTAGACAGGAAACAACCCCTTTCTCACCTCATAATATACAGTGTGTAATGCCCGGGCCACACTGTGTGAGCAGCAGGTGATAGCTATCTTGGGTAACTGTTGTGGCTTACAGGGCTTTGCTTTTTTTTTTGCATAAGGTTTGCCTTTCGTAATGGTCATTTAATTTTATGTCAATGTCAAATAGGTTTATTTTGGACAAAAAAAGTTAAGAAGTGTGTGCTTATTTATAGTTCTTCAATAATTTACAGAGCTGTGCTAGTCACTGCATTGCCAATAATACTGCCCTATAAATATTTCAGAGCCTTGTGTTATAAAATGGAGGGATTCTGTCCACAGAAACACTTTTCAAAGATGATTTTATTTTGAAACAGGAAGTGTTGAGTTGAAAAGCAATGTTTTTTTTTTTTCATATTTGTGACATATTCTAGAGATAAACATTGAAGCTGTTTGAATTATGCCAATACTCAGTGAAAATATAATTTACACTTTATTTTGCTGTGAACTCCAAAAGCAAGCGACTCTGCGACGCACACGCTGCTCAAGCAGGCAGTGTTGACTGGTGTAGAAGAAATTGTGTTACCTTACAATTCTTATTTGGTTTTGGTATAATGTTCCTTTCTCTCTAAACATCAAATGTCCTGCTGAGCTGTTTTCCATTGTGTTAACCCTTGCCGTCTTGATGAAAAGACTCTTTGATCTTTCCCTCTTCCTGAATGGTCTCTGTCTCAAATACATTGATCAAGGCCCGATGAGTGACCCCTGTAGTGACATCGTCTAGCTCTCCCAAGAACGGTCACACCTTAACAGATGTCTCTTCCTCTGCAGAGAGACATGTGCTGATTCAATGCAAATCCACTCACGACGCCTTCCCTTTTGTTCTATCAAACTGTTCTGTATAAATTCAACTCAGCCAGGCCATTCCTCAGACTGGATCTTCATAGACACACTGTGAATTTCTTTTCTCCACTGTCAGTGATTAAACCTCATTTGAACCAGCTACAGAATTGGACCTGAAGAGTTTTCTTCCACACTGGCCATAAATAAAAAACATTCATGTCCATTCTTTTCTAGTTTCTAGACTCTGAATGTGAGGAAAGAGAGCCCTTACCAGTGTCCCGGGCAGTTCATGGGTTTGAGGGCGAAGGTCTCCTTCTCCACCTCGAAGGAGAACATGTTCTCGCTGTAGTGCTGCCAGTGGCCAGAGGTCTGCCACAGCTTACTGTTGTAGATGTTGGGCGTCACCACCTCCTGGAAACCCCTCTTCCTGTACTCACTCTGCCCAAGACCAAACAAGGCTTTCTCACAAAGAGCATTTCACTAATAACACCTCAAGTAACATTCATAATGCTTAACCACTGCTTAACAGTGGTTTGTAACAGTTTTATATCACCTGGGGAATGGACTCACTGATAAATAGTTCTTTCCTAAAAACACATACATAAATCTGCAAGCAGCGTCTGAGATTTCAAAAGAAGCAAACTACCTCTGAGTGTTTAAACCGCTGCATATTCAAAGTTTGTTTACACATTATGAAGGAGATTTGGGGTAAACAGAAAGGAAAACCTTGTCCTGTTTATAGTGATTTAATGCACCTTGAGTTGGCCTGTTTCATCTGATATCAGTTTTCTTGTTCAAAACAGAAAGCTGATGGTGATAATTTAAAAAAAAAAGGGTAATTTATTTTAAATCCCAACAGTCATATACCTTACAAATAATTTGAAGCTGTGAAGTGTTTTATTGCTTGTACAGGCAGATGTTTTAATGAACACATCGTTATTCCTTAGTCAGAATTCTTTTTTGTCACATCAAAGTGACTGCACTAACTGCAAACAAAGAAAGTGAGTGTTTTAAATCAGATCGATTTTGTGGCTCTATATAATGCTCTATAATATATAGAAGAGGTGATCAGACCCACTCACCCATTCACTGAATGATGCAAATATGTTTAATATGCACAATTGGCTTAATTTGCTTAGTTTTAGAAATATTTCAATTCAAGCAAGAAATTTGTGTGGCACTGTGTTGCCAAGCCTATCAGCTTTGAGATTCTCCCCCAGTCGACCCGACGTTGAATCAGAAATGGGAAAAAATATAGTAGTCACTCAGAGCTCTACGAGAGTACCTCACAGAGACTGAACGAAACTATGAGTATAAATCCATTAACCATAGACTATCTATGGAACAAAAAACAACATTGCTGTTGTATTTACATCTAGATTATTTTAAAGCATTAATGGAGCAACTACAATGTTAACATAGCCTAGCTCCAATAAATCCAAACTTCATTCAGAAACCAGGCATTTTTTTTTTTTGCTTGTCTACTTGCAGACAGCCCTAAAAACACATGATTAAAGACTTTTAACGAATCGTAATCCTTACGTAGTTATTTTGGCATTCTTTTTATCTGTTTAGCACAGTTAAATCACAGCAAAATTGTTTATTTTGAGTTCATATGGCTGTGATAAACCACACAACGTGTTCCTTGCTATGAACTCAGACTTCCACAACATGTACATAGCAGCAATAGATCACCCACGATTGATGAAAAGTTGTTGGTGTCTACATTGAGGTAGGAGCACCCTTCCTCTTTGGCCACTTTACTGCAAGTGATGCGAATAAACACAAATTTCGTCGTCAAACTAGCGGGAGTAACGTGATGCCAAAATTTGCTTTGGGTTTGGTGTGAACAGACCATTAGGTTGGGAATTTAAAGACCATGAAACAAAGCTGCATCATCAACGTACAATCGATCCTTTCATACTCCTCTGTATAAAATATGAAATTGCAACAATACATCTTGTGGAGATATAAAGCCGTTATTATTGAAAAGGCCAACTAAAGGTCCAAATCCTTTCTTCCCTTCTCCCCAAGTCTCTCTGCCAATTTAAATCAATAAACCGTCTTTTCTTAGGTCTTCAAGTTTAGAGTGAGATCTCATTAATTATCCACTGCCAGGCAGACAGATTTGACTTACTCTGATGAACTCAATCAGGGCGTTGTAGATGAAGGCCCCTTTAGGTAGGAAGAAGCAGCTCCCTGGACTCAGGTCATGGAAGAAGAACAGGTCCTGCTCCTGAATAAATAAAATGTTTATTAGTGTGCTGGAAAACTGCCAAGGGTTAATTTTGCCATCACTCCAAATGGGTCAAGGGTACATTTTTAAATAATTCTACTGTCAGTATGTATTTCCAGACTTTTTTTTTTTTTTTAAAACATATGACTAAGTAAGTGATACTTCTGAAGTATTTGACATTCAAAATAATAAAAATAATGAATACACTTCTTGCTGTCAGATGTGTTTTAACTATACAGCTGCAAATACCTATGGAGTACTATATTTTCACACTGTTCAGAAACAGCTTTGAACATCTCATCTGTTACTTAGCAACATCAGACACATCAAACCCAATCCTGGCTCTTATTCTTTAGAAGTATTCTATCTGGGTTTCATAAAATAAAGCAGATAACCTTCCTTTGTGAGAGTAAAACCTTGAGGAGAACCTTTTAAAATTACTATGGAGACCAACTCTTTTTCTAACGCATATCTTCTTCACATTTCACTTCATACCCGGCCCAGTTTGCGGTGATCTCTGTTCTTGGCTTCCTCCTGAAACTTCTCCCACTCTTTGAGCATTTTGGGGTCAGGGAAGGAGATTCCATAGATCCTCTGGAGGGTTTCCATGTCCGCCTTTCCCTCCCAATATGTTGATGAATTCTAGCACAGCAAATACCACAAAAGGAATGTGTGAGCTTTCATCAGTGTTTTGGGTCCATTGAATCCCTTGAGAATAAAATGGAACAATGTTTCGCCGATACTGTCACTGAAGAATTATGAGCGCAGAGTGGAGGGGACACAGGTGTAGTGAAGAGAACATTATTGGTATCAGTCATAAACAGGCTCGCTAGTGAACAACACACAAACATGCTGATGGATACATTTTCTTTTTTTTTTTTTAAGTCGAACAAGATCAGAAAATATTTTGTTAAAACAACTTGGTGTTGCCGTTTCGCCCTCATTGTTCTTTGTGGAATTTGCTGGAACAGATATTAAGTGTCCCTGTTGCATTATATGTCCAGTGAGAACTGCATCATTAAAAGCTAATTTAAAGTGTTTAATTGAGTGCTAAATTGGGTCCCAGTCGTGTGCATCACTATTTCTTGTCCCCTGAAAACAGTCTCTGTGTGTCGGGAGCATTCAAACGGCATATTTTAAAAAATTATGCACATCTGTTGTCAAATGGATGTTTTCGTGTGTTGCCAAGTCGGTGAAGATGTTACTTCATTTGCTTGTGCCGTGTCTATGTGCATGTGTTTTCTTCTTTATAAATGTGCTTAATGGCAGACATTCAGGGCGAAAACTACAATATTTGAAATGCTACCTAGTTTAAATCAATAACTCCACATATACACAAGTACATGTGCAGGTTTTTTGTACATAATACATAGCTGAAAACAAAACGACTCACCTTGTGGATCTTAAGTGCCTTGATTTTCCCTGTATGTCTCACATGGGGGCCACGACACAAGTCAATTAAGGGACCACACCTGAAATCCACAATGTTCATAAGTGTTAAGCATTTTTAAAAAGGATGAAAGGATAAGTGCTTTGCTGAGGATAAGGGTAGCAACACTCAAATACGCACTATATTTCTGTTGTGATCCCATAAAAGCTTTTTATAAAGATAAAGGCTTTAAGAAATCAACATTATTTTATTTGTACAGCTGGGCACTAATTTCTTTAGCAAACGCAACCCAAATAGCAATATTACATTTGTTGGCTGCTATTTTCAGTCACAACTTTTGGTAAGCTATTGTTTGTTTACAACAGCATGACGGGATTTAATCAACATAGAATACAGCACCCATGTTTATCGTAATGAAGGAGGCATGTGGCACAGAGCAATAAGCTACGGCAGATTTTGGAAACACGGACAATAATTGCCAGAAGGATCATTTTATTATGAGTTTGGGTGATTTACTGGGATTTGTTGACAGTACAAAAATATAGGTACTTCATAAATATGGCCAACGTATAAATATGTATTAAAATGTTTACATTCGCAGGGCAAGGATTTACCTGTAAACAGTGGTGGTGGGAGTGGTAACCTTCTCATTCAGAATGCGACACTTAAACTTGTTGTACTGTGAAGGAGAAGTTGTGGTTTAAGAGTTGTGTTACTTATTAAATGTTTCTCATGTTATTTACATTTTTGTTTTTATGCATTTGTGTTATACCTTGAACATTTCCAACAGAGTTTCCTTCTTTATCTCAAGCCTCTCAAATGGCTGCTTCTCCTTGATAATTTTCTTGCACAAGGTCTCCAGACATGGGAAGTCATTGCTCGATACGCCCCTGTCCAAAACATCAAAAGACAAACGCAACAAGAGCATTACATCCAATGACAATGACGGTCTTAACTAGCCTTACATTAATATGCAAAGTGACCTCAATGGTAAATTTAAGCTAGCAGTGACTCTAGAGGGCATCGTGGACGCTACCAGACAATAAGCTATGTGGCCAAACCTTTTATTATAATACTTTGACTTGCAGAAACTGATAACATCAGCTGAGCACAGGTAAATAGTTATGTCCTTGGCTTTAAGGCTTGCGCAATGTCAAAATGTCCTTGCAAAAAAAACATCTTCAAGAATGTCATTAGCATAAAATGACTTCATTAAGGAGGTTGTAGAATTAATTAGACAGCCCTCCTCATGCTCTCCTGCAGCCTGAAGCAAGGAGAAATGCATCGTTTTGGGCAAAGGGAAACGGTAGTTTACAAAGAGGAAGCTTTCTCAGTTGTGCCTCAGCAAACTCTCAAAGCTTCACAGAAGTGATCTCTAATTCTGTGGTCTGAACAGATTTGCTTTTAGGCGTTCTATCCTGTGGGCAGATACAGAGAATCAGGCTTGATAGCATTAATCAGATTACAATCACCCGTTTTGAGTTTTCCACCAGCCTCAGTAATCACAGTGACAAATGCCAAGTACATACCAAAATAACACAGAGCTTACAAGAACTTATACGGACAAATCTGAAAACATAGTCTGCGTGGCTCACTCATTGTTCTCCAGGAACATGTCATAGTAGAACCCATTCTCAATGGGGGGACCGTAGCAGAGGCAGCCTCCATACACCTTCTCCATGGCTTCTCCCAAGATATGGGCGCTGGAGTGCCAGTAAACCTAAAAAATAAATAAAAGAAAAGGAGGGTCTGATTAGCAAAAATAGGAGTATTGCATCCGTTTTTGTTTAGATTGAAAAGAAAGATTGGTGACCTTCAGTTCTGTGTTGATATCACAATAATTATTTGTACAGACTTTGAGAAGATTTTAACAACAAAGTAATTTCATGTCTTTAGAATGTTGACAATACAAAACAAATGCTTGAAAAATATGTTACAGAGTCTGCTGACGAACGGTACAATGAGACTTTGAATCTCTTAAGTAATTCAACTGACCCCTTGTCCAGGTAAAATATTCAGCACCTTGCAAAGACAATGAAGCTGAAATTGGGCTTTTAATTTAGGACCGACTCGCCGTTCTCTTACAGACCAGTAGTTGCCACTTTTATGACAGTACATGATTGCAGCAGTGTTTTACATTCACACGTCTTTTCTTTATGTCTTTGTGTCTCAGACACTCTGTAAATCACGGAGCTTTGAGGTTTATTATTGATTGTAAACTTCTCATTCATCACTTTAACCTTGCCTGCCCTTACTACATATTAATACGGTTCAACGAACTTTGCAAGATGTTGGTTACTGGTAAGTAACCACCGGATTTGTAAAAAATCCCTAACACGGATAGAAATTCAGGAAGGAAATTAAGATCCACATAAGAAAATATAAACACACAGACTCACAAGCAGTAGAGATCTACAATATAATACTGAACAAAAACATAAAGGCTTTTAAAGAAGCTAAAGCCTATGGCTGCTAATTCAGCAGATACAACAAAGACAAAACCCAATGATAAAAAGGCACTTGGCAGAATGAATCGCTTGGAAAGGGGTTGGGGACAGCTATGCTACTTTGAGTGCACAAGTGTGAAGTAGGTTGATCTATATTTTGGCTTTCATAGAACATAAAGCCTATCAAAAGTTTTTAATCAGAACTCAAAATAGATTAAAAGCAGTAACATAAATGTGTATGATTGGGTTAGTTTGAAATATTTTAAGGTTGTCCTTCCACGGCTTCTTTTGGACTTACAGTCGTGACAATAGCAGGCTTTAGTTCTTCACTCACTCTGAAGAACTTCCACGCCGTCTAAATGTTTCTTGTGTGTAGCTGGGACACTATTGTGCTACTCTGTGCCAATGTGCAATTTGCAGATTTTTAATTATGAGCAACATGTATCTTGCATCCCTCATAAGCACTGTTTCAGACCAGGGATAAGGTTGACTTACAGCTTGAGCCTCCTCATCATCAAACTTGAGCAACTGAAGGCTGCAGTCATCTTCCAATGGTCTGTCCAGGTCCCACACGGCACTGTTCACTTTAGCAATCACTGTGTTGTCAGCCAGGCCTTGACTGAATGGAAAACAGGATCATCAAATGAATGTGCAGATATACAAAAACATCAGTGATATTTTGGCATTATACTGGCAAGATCAATTTCAACAGATACAGATTGGTGAAAAGAGGTCAAATATAACATTGTTTCTGAATTATTTTCAGAAAGTATTGAGAAATTGGAGAAAGTAATAGCTCTGTCTTTGACTTTTTTTTTTTTAATTATTTAACAAGATTTTAAAAATCCCACAACAGAATTAGCCTTGAAATCTAGGTTTGCCATCATATAGTGTAGTCGTATGATAGATGAAGGATGACTGGTCTTACAAGGTATCCTAGGAGATTATAAAGGGATGCTGCAGCAATCCCAATCGTCACACTGACCTGATTCCACAGGCCACCTGGTAGGGTGTGGTCTTCCAGGACTCAGCATCCACCACCTTTCCATCAGGAAGAGTCACCTTGATGGGTCGGCTATTCTTCACAGCCCTCTCTGCCATCAGAGCTTCATGCTCAGCTTTCAGCTTTGCGTACAGACTAAGACGCTCATCGATGTACTGGGGTGCTGGGGTCAACTAGAAAGGATACAAAAAAAGGTCTTATTGAACGTCTGTTCAATCTTGACACAAATTCTTGGATTGTCATGTGTTTTATGTGTTCTAACTGCCATCTAATCATTCATGTAGAAAGACATCTTAAAACAATACGCATCTTTCGTACATGCAGGATGTTATTCAGCATTTAAATCCCATCCAATCTCCATTCAAGCTATACAAGATATTTAGCTTTCTTTGAAGCTTAGTAAAAATGCCTTTCCTCTAATTTATAGAGGTGTGTATTTGATGGAATGTTCAGAGCTAGAATGGGAGAGCCAACGGTTAGACCGGAGAAAAATACTACTACTAATATACTACATTAACTTGATCTCATGCCGACAATTTTAACTCGCGTGTCAGGTCAAAATGTAGGGAAAATCAGTATGCAGACAATGCTTATCCTACTTATGGAATAACCTCCCATCAGATAGTCTTCTTCTGTATCCCCTTCTTCCCTGAGTGACTCTATCTAAACAGGAAGCAGGGTGAGTTCAAAATAAAAGGCCCCGACTCTCACTGTATGTTAACAGGGGAGGGGACAAGGGGTGGACCTTCTTTCAAAATAAAAGCCCCAGAGGGCAGCTCAGGACAAGGATGCATAAAAAAAAGCCACACATAATAACTATTCTAACGCAATTCTCAGAATAAGGCACGTTTTCCATTATAAGATCCCCCAACTCCTACTGTATGTTTACAGCAAACTACCCAGTTTCTATTAAAAATATTCCCACCTTTTCTAATATTCCTTCAACCTCACCTTCTTCTTACATATCTAAGCCAACAATGCAGTGTAGTTTTTCAAAAACATCTTTAAATATTCCACTTCTTTTAAACATTATTGGTCAACTTTTCAATCACATTCCTACTTTTTCAAAACTATTTCTACTACTTCACAACTTGCGAAACCAGTCCAAAATGTCCTTGGTAACAAACATCCCATAGTTTATGGTTACATGATTTTCTAAAACTGCTACTACCATCTGCTCCGTTCAGCACAATCATTTGTGATATCCATTGTGTGTCGTCGAGAGACAGATAGGGATCAAAACACTCAAAGCAGATTCCCATTGGGTTCATTGTTGTAAATATATGACAGCATGTAATGACAGATCTACCATGATTACAGGTCTTATTAAAAAATAAAAACATAATGTCTAACAATAGCATGTACATACTCCTGATGCTTAATTTAATAACTCACCTCAGCCCTGCTTCCAGAGTCCCCAGCAGCATTTTTTGCCTTCTTCTTTCCTCCATCTTTACTGCTTTCAGTTCCCCCCTGTCCAAAATGTTGGACAATATTAGTGAACTTTTATCAAAAGAGAAAGTGCATGAAAGTCGGGTTAAGTATGAAGCTGGTTCAGACAGAACTTCATTAATATTATGAGCTACACGCCATTTACATAAAAGTAGGAAAGGTGCTTATATATATATATATATATATATATATATATGCGATATAACAATACTGCACATACACTTTAGGCCTTTCAACAACAACAAAAATTCTGTGGCAAATCAAGCATACACGTGATCCTATCACAAATTATAAGGCTTGGTGTGAACCACCTTTGTCAACTGACACGAGGGCTATTATTAGAAATGTGTGAGAGTACAAACCAGTTTTTAAGAAAAGACAGCTCTATACAAAACAAATCAGCTCAGTCTATTGTGCAGGTCCGGATTTGAAAAGAGAACATACATGAGTCATGCAAGTTCGTAAGTGTTGGCTTTCATGTGTGTAAACCTAACGATAAGCAGGGAGACCTTTAACAGTCAAAAAGTTGAATCGGGTTCGGCGTGAAGCATCACCAGAGCTAGTGTGCTACGTGTCGCCAAACTGAAGTCGCCTGTGGGCTCACTCAATTGCAATGTGGCACCATTTACCGCTTGAACGAAAATGACACCAACCCATCTGTTATAGTGAGTGACATTTTTAGGCGACGTTAAAGCTAACGTAACGTTACTCATACAAACTAGCTAACGTTAGCACCACATTGCCGGTGGCTAGACGTCAGCATGAAACTGACAAGGCTAGCTGCTAGCTGCTAGTGACTTACGTGTAACCGATTACAAAACGTCAGTATCAGTACCTTTTTTTTCTCGCCCACTTGCATTTCGCTCATTTTCTCCACGACAGCCTGGTCAGCCATAGCAGGTGAAAAGGTGCCTGACTTTGAGAGATAACTTTCTCAAGCCCGGGCAGTGCTGTATGCGGTCAGAGTGCCGGGTAAGGGCTGATGACGTTCCCGGATATTGTAATTCTGATGCAATATTGCAGTAGGCGGTGCTTTGGGTGACGGGATAAATTACCTCCTAAACTTGTTTTAGAGGGTAGTTAATTAGAGCAGTGTTCTATTAGGACATGAAAAATATGTCATGACATCTGTGTAGGTTACTCAGAGTTTAAAAACAAAACATGTTATCAACACATGATGAAATAAGAGCAGATCACCACGAGCAGTGCTCAAGATATTTAGCAATAATGGGGCCATGAGTCCCCCAAAGCATCTCCAACTGCATCTTCCAAAAATAAAATGAAGCTACAGAGACCTCTCTGTAATTATTTCATAATTAGTTTCGATTTTTAATTTTGATTTCCATGTTTTCAGTTAACTGTTCATGTAAATTTTGTTTGAATGTCAAAATGTTGCAAGGCTTTCTCTGCACACATTATGATGGGAGAATATTATTTTTGTTTCAACACCATCATCATCATCCTCTTCCTCAAAGGCACAGAAAAGAAATGTCCAGGAGACTTCTATTCAGTCAGCACAGTTACTGTCTTTAGTTGTTTGTTTTTTTTAAAGCACCCCTCACAGTACAGCAATTTTGAGATAGACCTAGTTTTACAAAATAAAAGCCCAGGAAGTAATTGAATATGAACAAACTAAATAACATACATTTCTGTTTATATTCTTATACAGATCTTTTCTTTTTTTATTCTGAAATGTAATTATGTATACTTGCGGTGCTGTTGTTTAAATGTCCAACATGTGAATTACAGAGCAAACAGTATGTTTTTTTTATATCTTTAATCAGATGAACCAGTTAACCTACACACACAATTCACACTCACAATGCATGCATAATTAAAAAAAGAAAGGGCAGATTCGACATGCCGCTTTTTGGACCATGTTGCTGATGCTTGCCGTGAAACAGTCTGAGGGTTATTTTTGTACCATGTTTTCTTTCTGCCTTGCTTGAAGGAGCCAGACTTCAGACGATGTGCGCATTTCAATTATAGTCAAACAGTGGTTTTAAACTTCTGACTCTCTCCGAGGGAATAGGGAAGAAGCCATAGCACACTGTGCTATCCTGCTGTTCCTGGCTTCTTGAGGGAAGAGGGAATTCTTGAATAATTAACCTTCAAATACTTGAAAAGTCAGGCGCCATGTTCTATTTTTTGGCTCTGCACTTGGCTCGTTTCAACTCAGACTCATAGTGTGTTTGATGTGTGAGGTTAAAACAGAGTGGAGTACATTGGAAACAGTAGAACTGCAGCAATAGTTTAAGAATTTATTTTTGAATGACATACATCACTTGTAAAATCAATCACAGTATCTAATTTGTCGGCTTTTTAATTTAATGTCACATTCTTAAAGTACGATTGGTTAAGGGTGTAAAACAAAGATATTTTGATAGGTTACTGATTTAAAGTACGGGTCTGTTTTTCCGTAAATTAAGCAGTTCATAAAAAGTGTGCATTTAGTCAGGAAGCCCTGATGAGAGGTTAAGATGTACATATCATGTCTATTTTTCTAATTGCTCGGAGATATTTTGAATATTTTATATCACTATAAACCATTAGGTGTCAGTAGAGAAACCTTGCAAAGGACAAAACCTCCTTGACTGAATGCCAGTCTCAAACATTGTTTTCCGCCTGCAGTTTGCACTCCCCCACAGTTCAGCGTCTGACACTGTCACCTCCCGCACTGAAGTTTTGATATAGCCAGCATTTGTCTACAGGCGTCTCTGGAGAGAGCAGCAGAGAGCTCCTGCCTCTTTCACTCTGCTCCACATTCAAAGGAAATTGCAGAGGCGAAGACATGATGGGATTTGTTCCAAATGCATCATAAATATTTTATCCCTCTATGGTAAAATTATTTATTTTGTCTTCTCAATTCAGAGTTTATGAGATCATCCATGAGTGCTGTTGTGTCCCCATGTAACACTTCTCTGAGACAATATTGGGGAATACCTCTTGATTAGGGAATGTATGAAGGTAATGGCTGAGGGTAGCCCAATTAAAACAGCCTCGCTAACACCGTCCTGCAAGCAAATCTGTGATGAAACAACTATGTCAAATGTGGAGCTGTTGAGGGATGAGTTGAGACTGGTTGTCTTAATAAGACTGAGAGCAGGGAGCATTCCTTTTTGAGCTTGGGGTTGATAATAGATCTTAACAGCTCTGAAGGAAGCTCATCAACACCTCACAGCCGATCTTGATTTAATGACACAGGTCTTACAGGTCTGAATATGCCTGCGGCGTGATAAAAACCACACACTGGCCTTCAGCTGCCCTCCGTGCTGGAATAGGATGACACCAGGTCAGAGACAAGGGCAGGATCACTGCTCACCGCAACCGGGCAGACAACCATCTGCTGCAAAATCCTTTATGAGATGGTTCGCTCATCACCAGACTCTTCCTGAGAGCTATATATTGTCATTACATTGCCAAAAGCCTTTTAATTTCATAATTTACTCATAATTTATGCATTATCATAATGAAATCTGAGCCTTTATAGTTATGAAGTTTGAGGTCGCTCATTATGTCAAAGATTTTCAATAATGTATTTCCTTTGTCTGAATCAAATTGATAGTTTTGTCCCTTGAGGAATTTTTATAGTCAGCAATAATTTGACGAAAGCACCAAGTGCTTCAGTCTTTGAATTAATAGCCTGACAATCACGTGTTCTTCTTCTTGAGTTTTCAGTTACTCATGTTTTAGCCGACTGTAGCCCTAGAGCTAATAGATCAATGCAAATGGGAAGCAAAAATTTTTCTCTTGACATTATCTACCTACATTTTTGCAGCAGCAGAAATATACTTGTTTAAAATCTGGTACAGAAAACGGTTTTGTTCTCTGTAGCTCATTTCCCCTACATGACAAACTGAACAGAGGTGATTTCTTTATAAAATTTCCAAGATGGCAACAGCTCTTCAGAAATCTATGGGTGACATCACTATTGTTTTATGGTTGACAGTCCATTTCTGTGTTTTCATCTTAATGTATAATGTGAAATTTGGGACTCCATATATCAGAACTGATGGGTATTGATGTAACGGCCAACTGGTAACATGTTGTTGGAATTAACCATTCATTATTTATTTGCATTTTTAAATAGGTTGCTATACAACAACTACTTTAGTTAAATACCCAAACAATGGTTTATTGTTCTCAACCAATAACACAAATAAAATGGGTAAAGTCCGTGACTATCCCTAAGAATAATTCAGTTCACTGAAGGCTCCTCATACTGAATATGAATACAAATTACATACTTGGAAATGACTCTTCTGATCTGCATCAACCCGTTGTTACCCACTCCTCTTCACAACACATGCACAAGCACGCAAAACACGCACACAGGCCTGTTTCTGGGTCATTCGCCTTCCACTGCTGAGCTTCCTGCAGAGTGTTTGGTTCAGACAGAGGCGCCCCCTTTGAGTCAAAATTCAAATGCTGATGCACATGAAACAGCTGTCAAGTGAAGTACAATAAACAGCGGGGGGAAAACGACGTTCTTAGCACTGAGCTTGACTTGTTTTTATTCAAGGTGAATCACTCTCAGAGGATGTTTCCCTGTTTAATGGCATGAAGTTAGGAAGCATGCATTAAAGCACAAGTATGAAGAATCAGGTCCGCTAGTCTGCATATGACCAAAAAACTTATAGATAAATCGTACACCATAGCATTTAAATCACAGTAACATTTCTGTTCTCCTTCAAAGCATAAGCATGGGTCACATCCCAGGCAGACAGTAGGGGTCCAGATTATGCTGCTTAGACTGCTATCTCTGCATTGGCACAAAACGTCAAAAACACCAAGGGAAGGCTTTAGTGAGGCTGTTTGTTCCAAACCCTCTGTGCTGCCTGGGGAGAAAGTAACAGAAGCAGAAAAGGACAATTTTGAAGATAGACTTTTTTTTCACCCTCCTGCTTGCATTTTAGTAAGATATGAAAACATGACGACGAGGAAGAGAATAACACTATACATGGCATCACACCTGGAGGGAAATGTGTTGTCTCGATCACTTTTTTTTGTTGTTGTCTCTGTTGTTTTGTGTTTTATCGTGTCGACATCACGTATATTGTCTAATGTGCCGCGACACAAATGGCCCCTTTGGGAACATTTAAGTGTTGTAAAGACTTAAAGTTCTTCCCACAGCCAGATGTGATGGCAGATCAACGAGTCGTGGTTGGATTGAAGGGGAGAATTAGGTGGGATTCTGGTCCTTTAACATTCGGTTTAGTCTGCTGGCTCAGCAGCAGTAAGGAAATTGAAACTGACAGGATCTGCTACAACCTCTTCACAGTATATGTGAGCCAAGCTGGGCCTGGCTGTCATTAGAGGATTACACTTTATGTCCTGTGCTCCTGCCAAAAGAAAGCTGATGTACTAAAAAGGAACAACCCCACCCTGAAAAAAAAAAGAAAATTGCATTAAATGTTTGTTAATATGAGGATGCCTCACTTGGAAGAAGCCAAGAATCTCTATTGTGATATATTTTTTTTTTTTTTTTGTTATGAATTATTTATTAGAGGACTTTGGGAATTGAAAATAAAACAAAAACGTGGGTACTCTTTAAAATCCGTTTTGACATTCATTGACCGATCGCCTCACTGCCAGATGCACTACGTCGCAGGCTGTTTAGCGCCTTATTATTATTATTATTATAAAAGAGCAGGCAGGATCAGGGACAACTAATTCTTAGTCTACGGAGTATTTTGTCAGCTTCACTGTACAATACAGATGAAAATCGATCCCTTAACATAAAGGTACCACATTGCACAATGGGGAAAGGAAATTAAACTCATTTTGAATTCCAAACCTACATTGAACTTGGTTCATTCACTTCAGCGGCAGCAGGAGCACCCTTGAGATGAAACAGCTCATTAGAAAAATAAAAACAAGAGAAAAAAAAAGGTTAATCGACCTCGACTCCAACACAACTTTCTGTGAGTCGTTCCCATCTTTGGTGAGTGTTGAATGAGAAAGCTTCAGTGATCCACGCATGTAAGCTGAATTCATTTCACAAGTTCTCATTCTCTCATTCAAGTCTTGCAGTGAGCACGACACCAAATATTTGATTTCCAGAGCAGCTAAACAAAGCACCCGTCTCTTTGTGGATGGCAAATTTTGACTTTGAATACCTTCTGTCCGTATGGACATCATTGCCCAACATCATCCAAATTCCATGCCCTTCATGTCAAACCTCTATTTGGTAAATGGCCTTATTTATATAGCGCTTTTGTCCAAAGCGCTTTACAGTAATGACTGACATCTACCCAGTCATACACACATTCACACACACCGATGGCGGCGTCAACCACGCAGGGCGACAGCCAGCTCGTCAGGAGCAATTGGGGTGAGATGTCTTGCTCAGGGACACCAGGCACTCAGCTAGGAGGAGCCGGGGATCGAACCGGCAATCTTGCGGTTACCAGCCAACCCGCTCTACCTCCTGAGCTAAACCTCCCCGTCTATTTAAACTGTTTAAAGGCGATATAATAAAGTTGTATTATTTAATGATGTTAGCAAAGAGGCTTTTTTAAATCAGCATGCCCACATCCAATTGGTGCATCCATCCAAGGGCATTTACAGTTATTTAAAAGATGAATTACTGCATCTGACCTGCCTGTATCGAGGATTGGGCGATTTCTTTTTGGCAGCATCTCTCGAATAGAATCTGCAATTTGTATGGCGTCAATGACTTGCCCCCATGAAATTCCACGCCACATATTTGGGTGATCTTTTGTTATTTAAACTTTTCACATTTTTTCAAATGTTTTATGATTTAGTTAAAGATAACAATGCAAACAGGCATGCATTCACATTAACATGTACCACTGTAAACCGGTATTCCGTTTCCCTGTCTGGTGAAGTGCGCTTTAAAAATGCCAGGCAGGGATGTTCAATAACTTCAACGTTAAAGTTGCCAACAGCCATCTTATCCTTTGTTGATGGTCTGCATATCAGAATTGACCTTCCCTGGCTATCCATTTCTTCACCCTCGCCACTCGGCGATACTGGAATATGGTATCGTCATTGAAGGAAATGTGGAGCTGCATCGATTCCTTCGTCATTACGGATGAAAGTTCCTTGGTGGCTATGAATCCCAGATCGTTGTCAAATGCTGGTGAAATAACATATTACGTGTCAAATACATTATTTCAATTTGAACATATATAGTGTGGTACATTAAACATGTATTTAAAAAAAAAAAAGATCAGTCATCAGGGCAAGAAATCTGATAATGAATCAACAGTGGCGTAGTGCTGAAAGAAAAATATTCAAATCACATTTGGATCTTGAAATCAGAAGTCAAATTGAATCAGGGGGTTGGATGACGGTAATGCCCCTAGTATTGATCATGACGGCAGTGCAGAGTGTGCATGTGCCGCTAACTCCTCAGGCTAACGGCTTCTCTGCATTCATGACTCCTGGCTCCTTCTTGCAGTACATGTGTTGCCATCTGCCGTTCTGAACGCTTCTGCTACATTCCAGCGCTTGGCAAATACAATTCCCTCCAATTAACTTTGAATAATTGCTGCTGAAAAAAATCACCATTTATTAACACTACAAAATTAGCTGTGTTCCCAATTTCCTCATGGGGATCATTAAAGTTTCACAGTCTGTGCAAATCTAATATATAGACACTCCCTTGTCTATATGTGTGTGGCATAGTTGATCACTGGTCAGATTATGTCTGATTTCATGTTTTTCAAATGGTTCAAACGTTTCTGTAGCAACATTTTGATTTCAAAAGCAGATGCATTTACACTGAAATTAGGGAATCACTCGACACCTTCTGACTAAAGCGACGGACGGACGGACGGACGGACAGACAGATAGATAGATAGATAGAGTCCCTCCAGTATATTTTTCAACACAAAGAAACATTCATGTTTACTAGTTACAGTGTTTTCACTTTGGCAGCAGATTGGGGTTAAAAGTTCCATTTTAATCCTATTGGAACTTAATGCACCATTTGACAACTCATCATTTTAATGGGCTTCCTTAGATTAATGGGCTGACATCAAAGGGAAAGACCAAACGGCCTCAGCTCAAACCA
This sequence comes from Chelidonichthys spinosus, assembly GCA_029853015.1. Classification (NCBI taxonomy): domain Eukaryota; kingdom Metazoa; phylum Chordata; class Actinopteri; order Perciformes; family Triglidae; genus Chelidonichthys; species Chelidonichthys spinosus. The sequence continues at coordinate 13,308,760 of CM056831.1, forward strand.
CCGCAACATTCTCACTCACTATAGGAGACGTATTTCCGAGACATTACCTTGTGGAGTTCTTTATGGTTCAGTCTCAGATCCAGTCCTGTTTATTTATTCGCCCCCACTTTGCTTTACAGTGCAAGATGAACTATTAAGAACATGCAGAACAAATTCATTCCTTTCCCATTGAGAACAATGTTTAAAGTTATTATATCATCATTTGGAGAAAGAAGTAAATGCTGATTTCCTGAATAAAACCAATACACTACTGTGGCTCTCTGTTTTGCAGTCCGGTCACACATCTCTCCACCTTGCTGTGAATGCAGCACCTCAGATCCTAATTGATAAAAACAGAGAAAATCACACCAATGCAATTGAGGCACCTCGCGGATTAACCATTTAGAATTGATTTTTACATTTTTACAGATTACTTTTAAAGCACGGTTAAATCTAGTCCTGGGGCACACGGTAAACATTTTAACTCTGTGAGCCTCATAGATGAAAATTTGTCCTCAGCAACTGCCACACATCATCGATTTAAATCCGTTAAGCTGACGACTAAAGATCAAATCAGCAAAGACGTGCGGATTTTCTTAAAGATGTCTGTGTGTTTCGACTTTGCTTCATTATTTTATTATCTATTATCTTCCTTGCATTGCTCTCTCTCCCACTATGATATACATTTTAGTTACTATTCATTAATCGTTATTTTGCAGATTCAGAAGAATACAAAATAAAATTGCAATAAGTGTAAAATGAAATATTATTATAGGTCAAGATAATTCACAAGCACCCGAGCAGTATATAAAATAATTGGCACAACAATAATAATTATAACGTCATAATAAACTAAACTACTTTAAGTATATTATGTGAATGGAAAGGCAGTACTCGTACCAGTGTAGTTCTACATTGTGGTATTGTTTTTTTAACGAAAGTAAAAGTTTGGAATAATTCTTCCACCACTGATTAGAGAACAGCACTACAAAAATAAAATGAGCAAAAGAATTATTGGAATCCACAAACAGGTAATACCTCGAATAAAGCTTCAGGGCTACATTTTTTAAAACGTATTTAAAAAAGATTCCCCAAGCCTAAGATCCACAGGGAAGTTTAAATTTTGATATTGTTGTAGTTTGAATAATTCTTGCATTTTATAATTTCACAACATGTTACATGTTATTGATTATTATTTGAACCAGTAGATTGTGTGAGTAGATGCCTGGCAACAGTCTTCCCCTGCACAATCATCCACACATGAAGATGCTTCGGGGAAGGAACATATAATCACACATGCACAATTCACCAGCACCTGCTGTAGAATTCAGGTTATGGAGAGGGAACACAAAATAAAAAGCCAGTGAACCAGATAGCACATGAATAAAGCAACACGGAGATGGATGGAGCGGGTTGCTCGAGTCCTCCCTTCCCTCCCATTTCCTTCGGAGTGGGTCGAGAGGCATCCTTGGCTTTAATCAGGCTCACCTAAGCATACCTCGGCAGCGCCGCCGTGTCACGATGATGGATGGCTGGGGAGAAATACCTGTAATGGCCAGCTCTCAGCTTTGTGGTTGGCAAAGCAGGAGCTGGCTCTCACAAAAGTACAGTAGCGAAGGGAGCAACCGACAGCAACGATGGAGGCGTTTCCTTTTTTTTTTGTTTTTGTAGTTTCACCCTGATAATTACAGCATCACCCTACTGTGCATTGTTTGTATTTGAGGGAGATGCTCAACTTCAATGCTCAGACCTGGTGCCTTCAAGTTTGGACAGGCTCTTGGGGCACTTCTGACATTTTGTGTGATCCGTACCACGCCACGGTAAAGCACACGTCATTCCCTTTTCCCCTCTGGGCCGACATCATGTAGGACTGATAGAAAGATGTCTTTCTCACTCGGTCCTGAACGATGCATTTTGTTCTTTGAGAAGTGCCCAAGGCTTAGTTTAATCTATTCACACACTCTTTTTTTTCATGCTGTTGCCTACGAGGGCTGAGGCTACCGCTGCACACAGAGCAGTCCTTGTAATTGTAATAAATAATGTATGACTAATATGGCTGATTAAACAGTCTGAGAATCTTCTCGCTGTGGGCAATGCTACTTCTAGAAGAATAACAAAGATTACCTCAGAGCTTTTCCGCCTTGTCACACCATTGTCTGATGAGGAGTTCGACAGCCGCTGCAGATCAAAGAACACCTTTGTGCAAGTTCAGTTTGAAAGTCTTAGTGCTGTAGAAAGGTTGCAGTTTGGTGGTTCTTAACAGAAAGTTTTCGTGTTAACGAGGATTGGGAAGGCATTGCACAATGCATCTATTCGGCTGTTAACAAAAAGCAAGTGAGGAAATAATGGTGCAGAAAGCTGCCTCACTAAGTTGTACAACTTGACATATACTGTGTCATGAAATATAATTATATTTGTTTGTTTTTTTAATCAATTCATATATTAGTATTAACACTATTTTTATTTACCTTTAACTTTGTGTTCCAGTGTGCTTCAGTCTTGTGTGCTCATGTGTGGAATACAAATACAGCTTGGATGCTTGGATTTATGGCAAACTCAGCACCATTCTGTTACTGTATGCAGAACATGTCCATTAAGAGTCCCACAATGTTGCAGCCGAGCAACACTAAAGTATACGCTCTGCATTTAATATGCATCTAATACGATTTGATAAAATGCGATTGAATTTAGGTTAATGCTTCTTGTAACATAATTTTTGGCAATACAAAAGTAGCAATGTCTGGCTCCTATTATCCACTTTCAAAGTACTTAATCAAATGTGTATACAGAAATGGTGCTAGAAATCCTTTTTATTCTCTCAATGTTAAAATCACCTGTTGAGGGAAATTGCATTTTACCACTCTGCCACCCCCTTTGCCTTGAAACTACCCTTGCACCCTCTCTCGTACCCTCTATTCCGGCCTTCTCCGGGGCCAGTAACTAATCATCATTATTTATTTTTTAGGATGTGTAGAGTGCACTCCATGACATTCTCCTTCAATATCAAGACACAAAGCATGAAAAATTACACTTCCTTCCTGTTCTACCTGATCGAGACGACGCTTAAACCTTCTGCCTATAAATTCTCTTTAACTGTCAAACCCACCGACTTGAGACAAGGTCAGAATCTTTGTCCCTGATGTATGAAGAGAAAATCCTATTACAAACTCAAAGGGTTTTGAGGTATAAGCTCCGTCCCTGCTCTTTGGCTAATATACCTGATAGGACTGCCCGCCACCACAAGCGGTCCACAGAGAGTAAGACTGGCGTATTTCTAATTTAGCTGCCAATGTCTTTGACAGATACTGACCTTTGGTGAACAGAGGTCCTAAACACTATTACGCTGTTTGAGGGGAAATAGAAGTCATTTAGCCTAATGCCTGGCACAGGCACACAGAATCCAATGAAGCAGAAGGTTACATGCTGTCCATTCAAGCCTACAACGGAGCACTGGAGGAGCACTTGCTAATTACTGTGTGATACTTTGTTGGGACTCCAGAAAATGATGTGACAGCTGCTTAAAGGGAGAACAGCTGTTTAATTTACTGGAATCGAGCCCTAAAATCCCAATGAGCTCAGAAAGCTCATTTGTTTTATAAATCTATATGTTAAGATGAATTTATGCCGTTTTTGTGGAACTATGTCCCAGATTCTGCTGGAAACAAGACTCTGCATGTCTTAAGGATGAGGGATCCTTTAGAGGATCCTTGAGTGTGCCATTTAATTTTATGAATGGATAGTAACGTGGACGGATTACTTGGAAGAGAGAACGCATACGCACGCCTCCTAGTTTACGTATATGGACACTGAGATAGACTAACTCAATGACAGGTGCTACATACAATTCACACCAACATTAGCTATTGGTTCTGTAAATCCCCCCCCCCCCTTATTTTTTATATAACCACAATAACAATAAATCAGTATATCTCTTGGATTATGTGTCTCAGCTTCTTGATCTGTTTGTTGCCATCTGACACTTGGAGTCGTCTCTTACAGTCCCCCTGGATGCATTACCTTATGTAATATAATATATGTTAAATATATAAACCTACTTACCACTTTGAATTCTGTTTTTATATTGTAGTGATTTTTTTTTCTTTTTTGCTCCCAAATCCGGTGTTGCAGCTGCTGGCAAAAAGCTAAAATTATTATACACGCCATCATTTCCCCAAGGGATGAATACCTTCTATTCTGTAAAAATACATCCAAGCAATATTGCGTAATTTAATGAAATACACAAATGTAATTAAAGTGAGATCTATGTGTGGTCTCTCTGGGGCTGTGATACTGTAAGCCTCTTCATTTACACATTCATATAGTCAGTGATTTTTTTGGCCAGCTGCCCTTTAAAAATTTGCTGAGTTTTTGTCTGGAGTATGTTTGACTTCTTCGTAGTTATCTAATATTATAGTTTGCTCTTTTTTGTAAAATATATCTGCCGACAGGTTGTGAACACTCTCACAACCAGACTGACAAAACGCTGGGTTAATTTACTGAGTTGCCTAACCACTGTCGTAGTACCACGTAGTGGGATTGCAGTTGTTAGGGTGAGTTAGATAACCTGAAGATTGGGTATCTTCAGGTTAACTCACCAGGTGCGGTGTACTTCATAGTACATGGAGTCTCAAAACAAAACACACTGAGGTAATAAAAGAGGAGGAGGCGGTGTAATGGAATTCGTAGTGATTTTAAGACTGAGTGTGTCAGTGAACAAATGCAAATATCCCAAAGACTTTTTGGCATTTCACAACAATACAAAATGACAAGTGCAACGGACGGAGGAAATGAAGAATGGCTGTGATGGTATTTAGCTAATACCAGTCGCATGACTATGGTAAACCTTTCCACACTATAAATTATTCATTGTCTTGTTTGTTTGCAGAGGTCTGAAGTATTTCCCAACATGCACCGTGCAGGAGTTAATAACAGGTCTGACACAGAACGACAGTCACTCACACTCTCACTCTCATTTCGAACAAAATACTGTTTCCAATCCAAAAAGGACCTGCATGTGTTTGGACAACATCCAAAAGATAACCACGGAAAGGTGGTAAAATATGCAAAGGCACTAACCACTGAGCCGCTATGTAAACCTATTTCCATATGCAGCCACTCAACACCGTGTGAGACGTTCTCTATTTTTTTAAAACAACATCATCCAGCAGTCAAATCCCCCAAATATCAAGATGTCTCCAAAAGGAGGCCAGCAGCAAGGTTCACGGCCGTGCTCGTTTACTCGGACTTTGAGGATAATTACCTTTCTTGGTAATTTGCTGTTTATATGATGAGAAAAGCCTATAAATAGTGCATCCTTGCAGAGTGACAATGTGATTGTGGCTTTGGCAACTGAAAATAAGCAAATCCTGTTGCTAAGTAAAAGCTTTCCTGGGATTCACTTTCCTTGACCTAGAAAGTCCGTCCAGTGCCACTCGTACACACGCTTCTTTCCAACCTCGAGATGGTTTGAAACAGTGCCTCTGGTTTAAAAACTCAGTTATGCTCAGAGGAAACAGGTCCTATACTGTCCACAAGTAACCTAACTTAGTTAAAAAAAAAAATCCACTACTTTTATCCCCTCAAGACTTTCACAAGGGTAATAAACACCAGAGATGTCATGGATTACCGTGACTGCTTCAGGCTCTAAATTGAAAAGATATATGTGTTTTAGATTGAATTTAGCTTCGTTAGCTGTTAGCTGTGAGCCAAACACACTGTCCAAAAAACTCCAAAAGCGAGCGCGCTCAGCTGTGTTATTACTTGCCACGGGCTGCTTAAGAGTAGTGAGTCAGGAGTCAGCAGGCAGTCAATGGTGGAATACAACCGACAATAAAAAGGTGTTTTGAGATAAAAGTGTGAGTCACCCAAACCATGAGAGGTCCTTGGGAATGCAGCCATAACTGGCCACCTAAAATATTATGCAGGCTGATACAGCAGAACACAAAACCAGCAGTGGACAGACAGACATAAAGGTGCACACTCACTCACGGACACACACACGACTGGTCGCATGATCCTCCAGGCGGAGACAATGATAATAATAATGATGATGATAAGGGTAAAAAGCAAGTAATGCTCAACGAATGCATGACCCGTGATGATTTAATAAATGAATTAATGCAGGATGTATTTGAATTCCTGTTGCTTACCATGAACCGATATGTGATTACTTCAGGCTAATACATCCTAAATGGAGGACTGTTACTTCATGCATTAATTGATAAGCAACCAAATTAGATGGATTCCAGCCACATAAAGCAGTCAGCTTTTCTCAGCCTCCCTGAATGCAGAACATCACGTATTCTCATAAAAATATGATTAGTATTTCTATTCTTTTAATCAAACTGGTCATCAGAATGTTCAGAAATAATGCACTGAACCCAAAATCATCTAGCAAGTGCCAAATGACAGATTGGTACCCAATCATTGGTACCTATAAATGATAAGAATGATACATTTTATCTCATCCTCTGAAATAAATAGAAGTACTGCAGTGAATATCTAACTCAGGATTGGTTAAGCTGTCATATTGGATGGAAATGTTTGTAATTAAGCTGCCATTCGGATGTTCTTTTAATTTTTCAAGCATGCTGGTTAAAAAGTGCTGGTTCAGTTGTTGGGTTTTGGAGCAACAATTTTCAAGGCGGTTTCCTGAAGAAGACAGTCTGCTTTTACCGATTTGTTTACAGGCTGCAGAGCCACAATAGTGTGATTTAACACAATCAAGCTTATGTAATGCCATCCCCCTAGTGCATTGTTTTCTCTTTTTCATAACAGCAATATATGCTGGTCTCTGAACTGAAAATCCTCTGTGACTCAGAAATAAATTTGGGATGAGGTTATCTAACAAATGCAAGATAAAAGTGTTGCATACATAACACCATGGATGGATCTGCTGCTTTGGGACCGGTCACATCGATGCAATGCTTCTATGTACAAGCACAGACATTGACATATTGATCATATTGCTTTGTTGCAGATATCTAGTGCTGCGAACTGATTCTCATTTTAGGATTTGTCCATTATCTGCAGCTGCCTGTTCTGTGCAGGGTTGCAGAGGCAGAGGAGACTACTCAGTACAAGAACTGACAGCATGGAGTACTGCATGAACGAGGCTGACCAGGTTTTACAATCAACCCGGCACCTGAGGCAAGAAGCACGTAAAAAATCTGCTCAAACAGCAACGAGGATCCATTCGCTCAGCAAAAGTGATAGCTAATGAGCTAGTGGCGGCTCTGACTCCTTTTTTAATCTAGTGTTGAATGTTTCTCTCCTGTAATATCATAAACAAACAATTACAAGTTAATTATAAACACAATTATGTTCATAGTGTGTGTGTATGTGTGTGTATACATAGATACATATATATATATATATATATATATATATACACACTGTATATATATATATATATATATATATATATATATATATATACACACTGTATATATATGCAGCCTAAATCCGCCGTGATGAATGCACGCATTAATTCCACAAATTAATCATCCTGCATAAACACGTTTCTGTTTTTAACAAATTAACGCTGTTGGCTCTCTGGATGGGACGTTCGAGTATAAAAAAAAACAATCAATACAACTATCAATAAACGACGTACTGTTAGCAAGTGTCCGATCCTAAGTGACATACAATTACTGGAAATATAGATAAATATACTTCTTAATTGATGCACTTGTACTTCATGTCTGTTTTTTTCTTACAATAAAAAAACAGAAAAGGAGCAAATCATCTCATTTTTGAAGGTGCATCCAATATCTCTAAGAAAGCATAACAAGATAAGCGGTTAATGAAGCAAATGTAAAAAAAAATAATTGAACCATTGAGTTCAACAGCTTGTGCATAACTGAAGTGGCTTAACAAATTGAAATGCTTGACAGAGGGAGAGTTAACGGTTGGTACAAAGCACTCTGCATTTCTGTATCAGTCGGTCGCCCTGTTGATTTTGCATCTGTATATCTCCCCAACGCAGCACCCAAATGACATCCACAGATGGCAACTGTGTCCAGAGCTGTTTAATGGGCTCCTTATTACAACCTTGTCTATAATCCTCCCCCTCATCAGTGTAGTTTCCTCACTAGACTGTAGGAAATCTTGACTGTTCTTTGTGGTTGTTGGGTTTTTTGTAAAGGTGCATACCATGAGATCGGGAGCATTTCATTTGCCTCTCAACGGCTCTTAACATGGGAACGGGAGGGCGGGCGTTATGCTACCATGACGACGGTATAGGTGTAATCAGCAGCAACTGCAGTATGAGAGCAGTGCATGTGCATGTGTACAAATGTGCACTAAAAGCACAACATGCTCGGCCCGGCTGTCTCAAAAAAGCAAGGTAAAGCTGATCACACACACCTTTATTATCTGCTCAGGTAGACATTGCTCCACTATATTTTAACACAGCAAAAAGCTGTTTGCTGCTATATTATTGCTCTGAATGCCATTTATTGCTCCTTTAAACGGTTGGGAAGCCTGTTTGACAATGCCTGTAAGACTTTAGGTCCTTGAATATTTGAACCTCTTATAATGATGTGAATTACTTTCTTTACACTATATATATAAATATATATATTGGAGTGTGCTTTTCTGTTGTTTACCTTTAATGTCAGGAATGATTTCCTTCATCTTGGTGGCATTTAAATCAACTTTATTTTCATTCACCTCCCTCTGTGAGTCGCACAAACTCCTATCTGTGAAGGGAGTCATTATTCTGAATTCACTCTGCCTGTTTTGCCGCTTGCTAATTTAATGATGTGTCCCCGATCATATTTTGCAATGCAGTCATGAGTGAATATAGAAGTGAACTGAGGATGCACCTCTCGGGTGCACCTGTGTTCATTACCTTTGCAGATGAAGTGAAATTACCTATTCTCACCACACACACACACACACACACACACACACACACACACACACACACACACACACACACACACACACACACACACACACACACACACACACACACACACACACACACACACACACACACACACACACACTAAAAAAAGACTGAAATCCAGGTTAACAGAATGTCTGCATGTGATGTACTGGTTGGTTTGTAATGCACACGCTGGGGGATGATGGAGATTAATTAGAGGAATCTTTGTTGAGCATGTGTGACCTTATAGAGACTCTCACTTTGTGAGTGGGAGAAAGATGCTCCGAAGAAGGCAGTTTTAACATAATGCTGATGCGTGCATCTGCAAGAAGTAACTCAAAGTGAAACACTGAAATATTACCGATACTCCATTTCTATTCATCGAGACATTTTTGGTCGTAGTGCTCCACACTGGATAAACACATTTTCTAACTACATTTTCAAACAGAAACAGGTACATTGTTTTCAACCCCTGAGTTAAAATATATTTATAAATGTACCATCTATTTTTTATTGCTGAGATAATGGTTAAATATGCTGCAGAATTTCTTAAAAAAAAGGTTGTGAAACAGGATGTTTTTTTCAGCTCGACAAGACGATCAGATTAATTGTCATGTTTAATAATGCTGATGGAATTATATGCTTTTATATCAATGCCACCCTCCGACTCATTGACACAGTTTTTCTGTCTTACCTGACTGGCACAGTGAGACATTTTTTGTCTCCCTTTTGTACATATATTAATTCAGATGGCCTCTTTAGCAGATGTCCTCACTCGCTGTAGGAAATATCCATGCTGTGATGTTCCTAAAACTGAGGTAAAATAAGATGAATCTGAAGAGCTTTAGTATATTGTAGGCATACGACTGAAGGAAAACCGCCAACTTCACCATAAGGGGCTGCTGTATTCAGTGTTAACGGTCACTTTATATTTTAAACATGATCCTTCGGATTTAACCAAGTGATGTAAAAAAGGTGAAAAAAAAAAAAAATTGTGACAGTGTATTGATTTGTAATTAACAATTTACATAGAATGATTCATGGCAGATAGTAGCAGTGGTTCCATTCAATTGTCAAGTGAAATTTAAGATAACTTTTGAAATGTTGCAAAAAAAGAAATTGGACAAACTCCCTGAAAAAGTGTTTGGTCAGATGTTGTTGTTTGGGGCTTTGCATGGCTCTAATCTGCTAGTAAACACTATAGAACACGAAGAGGTTTCTTAACCGAGAACTAAACAAGGAAACTTGGCTGCCTAACAGGGCTGTTAAAATGAACTTCGGGAATCGAATATATGAGTAGAATAGTAAAAAATCAGTACTATTCGAATGCTGAAATCTTGCCCTCCTCGCCTTCACCGCATAAACAGATGCTTTTGACTAGGGATGTCCCGATCCGATATTTGGATCGGATCGGCCGCCGATATTAGCAAAAAATGCATATCGATATCGGATCGCCCTGCACGGGAAAATCCCGATACGGACTCCCGATCCAGTTTTTTTATTTTCAAAACTCCGGTACCTGAATTTCTATGAACTATTAGGCTGTTGAGTAAACCCATAATTTATATTTTACTTGATAAAATAAGACAACATATGCACTCATGTCGTTGTAGTGTTTTACAGTATCTGTAGCTATTAATGTGATGCTCATCATTTTCCAGACATATTTTTCCAGCCCCTAATTTTGTATCATTTCCTCAACCGGCATCTTCAATCTTTAAGACATGCTTGGATCGGCCGGTATCGGTATCGGCCGATACTAAAAGCTACAATATCGGTATCGGATCGGAAGTGCAAAAAGCTGGATCGGGACATCCCTACTTTTGACACATGAAGTCTGATGAACAATTAAGCTTTCTGAATCACAATCTCATCAGAAATGGCCAATACGGCTACATAGTCAGTGAAATGGAAACAAAGATATCGACGGACGTCTTAAGCGATGCATCATGACAAAGATGCATTCATGCTGCTTACTGCTAGGTAGATTGACCCGCAGCAGGATGTACATAAGCAAGTGACAGTAGAGTGGACAGTGAGACGAGGAGGGCGTAGTCATGGCAACCTGGAAACGGCGTCCCCAGGAGAATGGCAATTTGGTTGTTCTACTTTCTTAATTATTACCTATCTAGAAAGCGGTCACCTGTTGTTAATTCAACATATTTATTGCTAATGTTTTTGGAACACCCTCTAGTGGACAGGAGGTAAAACAACCACATTGCTGATGATTGGCAATGTATAAGCCTGTGTAGTGTAGTAAATAATAGGCTGAATTGAGCATTAAATATTTAAATATAGTTTGAATATTGAAACTAATATGCAACGAAATTCAAATAGTAAGGAAAATTGACAGCTCTACTGTCTAAGTCATTTACAAGAGAAAAATAGAGTGAAGCCTTCAGGATTTTTTTCTTTCTTTCAGAAGAAGAAAAAATGGTCACTACAGCTTTTCTAATGCAATACCTTAAAATGCAAGTAAAACATGGAAAGACAGCTAGTTGTCCATTTTGTTGTGTTCAACACAAGAATTCTGAGAGCGCTTTTGATGTTGAGCTAAATGGACAGCAAATGCTTAATGTCAAACGAGTGGATGCCCATCAACTCACTCGGGAATAACAAGTTGACACACTGAAGTCATCATCAACCTCAACAATTGCAACCAAAATTGCTCAGTCAATACTACATTTCATTTGCAAATATATGCAGCTCGCCTCAGTGAGAATATGAAAGCTTCTGTAATATGGTGATACAATAGAGCCTTGTTACATCGTACCGTACACCATAACTGGCTTACCACAGTCACAGAGCAGCCCATGAGGCAACCAGGCGGAGAGGAGGAAAAGGTGGCCATGCTGCCACAGGTGCTTTAAATACCCTCAAACCAATTAGGAGGTTGGTCCTGGGAAGAGTTGACCTACTTTTAGGATGGTGCGTTTAAGAGCCAACAGAATAATGCGCCCAGACACCAGTTGTTCCTACTAAAAATGCAAGCATTTGCATTCTACCGTTTGTAAGAAATGCCTAAAAAATTTAACTTTTTAAACTCAGGTTTGAGTGGTATGTGTTTTATACTCTGAAAGTTTTCCTAACACGAATGCAAAGTTTGTAGGTTGACAGGTTTGCAACAAAATAAAGAAGCTAAGTGTGCAGACTGGCTAACAAATACCTGTAAATAATCCCCCCCCCCCCCCCCCCCCAGTCTGTCACCTGCAGCTAAAAAAGAGGAGCATGTGAGTGGCTGTTAATGAACATGTACGATGCCACCCCCGCTGTGAGCAGAATCGGTGAACCAGAAGATCAAGACCTGCATGGAATGATAATGTTGAATTGACCCAATTCTTTTCTATATTGTTTTTTAATGCCAAAACCGCTTGTTATTTCAAATTAAGCAAATGTTGTTACCGGCTCAGCGCTGGCACATTTACAACTTTTCTCAACTTGCAACTGTGTGTCGGTGCCACGATTTCAAGGATAGCGGCGCATCCCGAACAGTCAAAAAACCAAGAAGAAATTTGCTTTACAAAACACTGTACATTTCCAGTTTAATAACGACACGCCATCTCCGCCATGGAAAATGCCAACAAGCTGTTCAAAGCTGGCCTGACTCGACCCAGTGAGTGAGCCAACTTGCTGCGCTTCCTGTCCCTCACCTCAATACTCCAAGCCCCTAATTGGGAAGGCTGTGGTCTTATAGCAAGCCTGAGCCAATCAGGATGTCTCCCTCTCCACAGGAGTGGAACTGCATGCTGGCTGTGGAGCTTGTTAGAGCATAGTTACTTGCAGCATCATGGGAGCAGCCGCACCCAGGCACACACCAGACATCCAGCACAGTCACTCAAATCACCACCTGTCTCTCCACCATTAGAAAGCACTGAGTGGAAAGTACATAATATCACAGTCAAACATCCTGTAGTTCATCATAGTACCTTAAGTTGGCGACTCCTCCTATTGTATGAAAGATGATCAGAAGATGTCTCATTCTGATTTGATCGGCATCTGATGGCCTATTTTTCTCTTTGATGCCAGCTATTGTACTTCCGCTCCTTCGTTGCCTCCTTGTATTTGGTTTGACTTTATCGGTTTTGAAGGTTCGGGGAGGTAATTATGGATGTTTTTATTGGACATTAATATCTGTAAAAGCACAACAATGTTGTAAAGCAAAGACTACAAATATGTACCATGATTTACACGTATTTCACTATCCACAAAACTTGCAAATATGTTTATGCTGCGAGTCCCTGGAATGGGCACCGTAAGACAGATAAATAACCTCTATGGAAAGCAAATGAGGACACGGTGAGTCTCATTCGTCTCCAGATTGCTACTCTGGTTGTTTTATTCAATATTAAATAATCATGTCACAAATGTAACACATTACTCTTATAATCATTTCAGTCATCCAATTTCTCTCAATCATCTAATCCAGTTTAACACAAAATCACTTTCCCCTTATGCTTAATAAACCTTTATATGCTTTACACACTTATATTCTGATTATAGACATCAACAAAAATGTCAGGTACCTAATTAACCTTTATGTGCATTTTCCGAAACATGCAAAAAGTTGACAATTGGCCCCTTTAATATGCCAAAATCATCACAACAGTTTCTGCAATTATTACAGGTTATGGAATGACTTCAAGAAACATGCTTATGTTACATGTTATAATATTCTCCAACACAGAATAAAGACATTAACAACCAGTAATCAATTATATTATAATGAGCTTATTTCGACCTTAAAATCTCGATAAAGTGCAAAAGATTCCTGAACTGTGTACTGAGCATTTAGAAACAACTCTCTCTCACGTGGTCCCAATTATCGCTGTGCGCAGGTGCGCAAAATGGCGTCCCCACGTTATTAAACAATTCAACAACAACTTTAGGACTCGAACCATTACAGAAAACATTCACATAAACATATTCAGCCTCAACAGTGAATATTTATGGGTTTAAGACAGCTTACTAACCTGTATGGCAAGCAGGTAAGAGACAGCAAACGAGCACACGGTTCGTCTCGGTCTTCTCCAGATTGCTTCTGACGAGACGGAGCAAGCCTCGTGATATCAGGAAGTCTCGCGTTGTTTACAGTCCCGCAACAACCGGAGTGACACAAACGTTCCACCCCACTGCCACATTTTAAACTATTCCTATTATTCTGTAAAATGTTAACATTATTAAATATAAACGAAAATACATAAACAACCTCAAAATTATTGATACTTGAATTTCCTGCCGAATTTTATCAAATAACTTAAATCAATATGGTCACACAATCTTAGTTGCAACACGTTATCAATAACCACGTCATCAATAACCACGTCATCAAGCGCAGTAGAGCTTCAGTTTATGGAGATCAGGCACGGGGAGAAAATAGTCATTAGGCTATTAGTTGGAGTTTGAAATGATCTATCGCCATCCCACATAACTAATACATGATGTACATTTACTTCAGTACACTTCTTAATGCATGACTTTCACCAGTAATAGCGTATTTCTACACCTCAAAGTGTTTCCACATTGTCAGTCTTCACTGTCATTACATGTGCATTACAATTTACAGTTCGCAGTGGATCTACAAAAACACAAAATGTTAGTCACACGTGTTTTAGAACTAAAGTCTTATTTGAAGCTGCTGATTGACAATATTTTGCACAATGTGCAATATCTTTAAATATGACCATAATAAGTATTCATTGTCCTTTCTTTCAGAGAACTGTATTTTGGTCTGTTAGAAAAGTCCCTGAAGCAGCATTTTAAATGAAGTAAACTGCTCACAGTTTAACTTGCCCCTGAAACCTGGCACCTCGCCGCCTTCACAAGGAGTCAAATCCTGAGGGATTGCCAAATTTACAATGTCATTTAAGTGCTTGTGAACGAGCCTTAAACACGGTTTTGTTTTATCGATGTTCATCACAGAATAATGGTGTTTGCGAAGGTAAGTGATTTGAAAATGAAATTTGTAATACGGTAGCTTTCACACCTGCCTCGCTGTCCTCTCGGCTGCAACTAAAAACAGACTGTTTCCTTTTACCTCAAACCTGCCAAGAATGAATTTATCTTCTCTGTTGTCAGTTGTCCTTGCAAGTTCTTGCATTTTTCGGAACTGGTCCACTTTTCTTGCCAAATCCAACACTCACTGTCCACTTTTCTCCTTTTTGTTGAAGAAATGTTCAACCTGCAGCTCTGGGCTTCGTGTTGTGTCACATAGACTGTAAACACATGGTATCTACACTAGTGTATCCGGGCCGGCTACTTTTATTAGGACAGCCTCAGCAGTTTGTTGTAATTAATCATATCATTTCAGGTCATTTTCATAATTTTATCATACTTAGCAGCTGGAAAATCCTGTAAGCCTAGTGCTGATACGTTTAGCATAATACATAAGTCCCTGAAGGCAACAGTGGGGCCAGATGTGTCCCATAATAAATAACTCACAAAGACCAGGGACAATGTGTTTGGCTCTGTGGCCTTTTTTTCAAGTAGGAAGCTTAATATAACAGCAACATGCTTTTTAAGGGAGAAATTAAATCAGCGGGGGCTGATTTCTCAACACGTGTCCCGAGTCATGAGAGTTGTTAGTCAGTTGAATTTGTGGTTTTGTAGCACACTATGCATGTAATGAGCGTACATTGATGTACCATGAGTGACATGCAAATCTGACGCTATAGGGCTACAAAGCTGCATGCTGCTTTTAATAAGGCTCTGATTGCATGAAACCGACTGTGGAAAACTTTATAATAAAGATTTGGTATCTCTGTGCTCACGACAGAGTGTTGACATTGAGCGATGATAATTAAAGCCCCAGTTCTTCCAACCAGCAGCAGTCAAATCTGAGACTGAACAACAAGGACAAGAACCCTTCATATTGAGGCCACAAAGAAATTATTAAAACTGTGAGCATCTTTAGCACTCTACAAAACCCCAAGGCTTTTCACACTTTCAAAAAGCCAGCCACCATTTAGTCCTGTGTGACAGACGTCCATGTGGGGCTACACACAGCGATGGTATATACCCACAACAGACTTTGTTAAATCCCCAAGCGCCGACATTCAGCTGATCCCCCTCTACACAGCATCTGAAATGTAGCATGACCTTCCTGGTCCCATCAGACGGCCAGGCTGTCTGCTTGATGTGTTTGGGTCCAGCATGTGCTGACAGGATTTTGGAGGAGGAGCAGAGCGTGGCCGAATAGATGTGCAGCTTCCTTATTTAGATCTCCTGTTTTGAGTTTTCAACCTTTCATACCTTTCTGTTTGGAACTAAGCTTAAATTCCGTGTGATGATCAATGCTCTCAGAAATCAAGGTGCTTACTAGAAATGAAGGGTTCTTTGGCTCGTCCTAATTCTGTTCCTGATAGAAACTGTTATAAAGGCTCCATCTGGAACCTTTTCAGAGGGCTCTACCTAGACAATACAATCTGTAAAAGGTTCCACTCAGAACCTTTTACCTTTTAAAACCTTTTACGTGGCTCTACATAAAACCCTTCCATGTTGCATTGGTTTTACCCAAAACCCTCTCTGGAGGTCCTATGCAGAACCCTTCCACCTTCTAAAAGGTGCTAACAAGAAACAATCTAAGGGGTGTTTTCCTTAGAACCCAACGATGAGGGTCTTCCAATTAGCCTTTTATATTCTAAATGTTTGATCTAGAACCCAAGAGAGCTGGGAAAAACCACAGGTTCACAAAGTTTTTCAGAATGTGTTGGCAGGGAGAATATTTGAATCCCAATGCTTTCACCTATAAGAACTGTTCAGATACAGTTCTCTGAGTTGCCAGCAATAATTTTGGAATACCACATTCTATCTCAGGATAACAGGACCAGGGTGCTCATGGGACCAGGAAGTTGGACAAAAAGCATTCATGAATGAACGACCCGAAACTGCGAAATGCTCTGCTGTGAACATTTCACATCAAATCGATTCACAGCGATGCAAATTTGGCAACAGTTGCAGCACTTTTTCACTCAAAACCACAAAGGTCGACCTCATGGTAGAATTTGAGGAAAAGTCAGGTAGTGAGTAGGATTCATCCTCTGGGCACCATGAATATCTGAACCAAATGGAATTGATTATCCATCCAGTAGCTGTTTAAATGTTTCAGTCTGAATCAATGTGGGAGAAAAACAGAGAGACAGACCAGCGTTCTCATTCCTTTAGCCAGGCAGCGATCATGGCTAAAAAGTCAATCAAAAGGCAACAAGCAAAACATTTACAAGTAAAAACAATATCACTGTTGTAAGTACACAACAAACTACAATCTAATGCAGCAGCAATATGGATTCCTGAGAGACAACAGTGTAGGATTTTGCTGAGGGATTTCTATATCTGATATCGATTGGCTGCACACTGAGAGCCGCTTTGGGATCTGACCTGCAGGTACTGGATGTACAGTGTGAGCCGGTAGCCATTAGGGATAACTAGACAGGAAAGTGTCCAGTTAAGATATGTTCTCTTTAGATGTACGTACATTTCCCGTTCTTTGACGTTACTTCCCTTCCCGCCCAAAGTAAACCTCCTCCTCACTTTACTATTGTATGTTCATTGCTAGCTCCCCAGCAGCCTACAGTATTTAACCTGCAGCCCCGAGTTCAGTAGCTGAGATAAAACTCAAGAGTCTCCACTTTCCCCTCAGTCTCCGAACTGTTTGCTGTTGCAGCTAAAGAAGAGCTTCTCTGCCTGCTCTAGTGCGACAGCAGGTCTAACAACTTCATTGCTATTGTTGTTCTCCCTCTAAACTTTGTATCTCCCCTACAAACATCCACTAATCACTCATTTATATTAACCTCACAACTTCGCCTGTTACCGTTTCAAGCTCAATTTAAGTGAGTGATGACATGATGGAGTGGCAGTTAATGTCTTAATGAAAACATAGAAATGAACAACTATCTGTTTATTTCCTGTAATTAAATTGGTCCACCCACCGATTTGATTGATTAACTCAACCTAAACTAACCGATCATCATTATGGACCAGTGTTGGCATCCCTGATTGAATCTGGTCCTATAAAATGGCCTCATCTTTCCTGGTTGCTATGCAATTGAGCAGAGCAAACATTGGACTAGATGACTCTTACCAGATGGATGACCAACATGTTAAACAATAATGTAAGTTAAATGCATATTTTTTGTCTTTCTTCAAATTCAGATCCTTCCGGATGAAAAGAGGCTGAAGGATGACTCATCATCAACCATCTCTGTGTGTTGGAGCACAAACTGCGTTTCTGTTCATCTGTCCATTATTTTTTGAATATATGATATATATTAAAATATACATTCAGTTTACTGTCACTGAAGAGTTCAATATTCACATTTAAGAAGCTGGAATCAGAGAACTATGCAGTAAAATTTACTCAAATCGATTATAAAAATAGTTGCCGATTGATTTAACAGTAATACAACTAATTGATCAATCTTTGCAGCTCTATTTAGGATGGAAGCCGATAACTGTTTTAACGTTTTGATAAAATTTTGTCCCAGGGTCCCTTCAGATATGATTTTTGACTTTAGAAGTTTTATTACTCAAAGTGTATGAAACCCATCACCAAAATAGTCAAACAGTAATATTTTGACATTGTGATGAAATTATAGTGAAAATTCCAGAGTAGAGTCAAGGGCTACTTGGGGTCCCCAGACCCCACTTTGAAAACCGCTGAGTCTGCCTACTTGATTGTATGTAGCAAATAATTATGAAGGTGAAGAGTCGGTAGCATTATAGACCACAAAGTCTAGCAATTCACTTTTAAAACCACACCTATTTCTGATTAGAACATTTGTTATTAAGAATCATAAGACCTTATTTATCATGTTTTATTTATGTGTTCCCTTTTCTTCTCTGTTGATATATTCCACATGTATAAGCAGGTCTGATTCAACATCCATCGTCCATCGTCTAACGCTTTATCCTGTATTCAGGGTCGCGTGGGCCGATCCCAGCTGAGAGACATAAAGGATAAATTAAAAACAGGACAATTAACGTTGAGCAAGTCATCAGGAAAGTCCGAGGTATGGGATAATTTCAAGTGAGTAGTGGGAGGAGGCGATAACATATGTGTCGGCTTTGTCCGGTCCTATCCTAATCGTGGGAGCACTATAGCCTATAAAATTATTTTTATATTTTTGTGGCTGAGTAGTGGTGCAGCCGCACTCCCAATTCCCACAGATATGGAAATACAACATCCTATGCATGCATTAAAAGTAATTGTCGGGTTGAAATCGGGCTCGGGCTCTTAATTACAGTTAATGTGTCGGGCCGGGCCGGGCTGACAGAATGTGCTCGGGTAAGGGCGGGCTTGATTTTCTGGGCCCGAACTAAGCTCTACTGTGCAGCCCCTGATTCAACATTTACTTTGTTTAACACAAAGCAGGAGCCTTCATTGCACGTTTAGACCTGACCTTGTCTGCAATGCTTTATGTGCAGTTTTGTTGATGCCTGAATTAAAATGAAATTCTAAACTGAATACATTTGGAGGCCAAACTGAAGTTTTCTTGCTGAGGCAGTTCGTCCATGTTTGGAAAAAGTTGTTTTCATTTTTGTTCTATACAGCATTCAATGGTTCTCAATTTTTCTGACAGATCCGTCTGCAAACTTTAGTATCGTCTATTGTTCCTCTTTGTTCAGCCCTGATTAGACGGAATGCATTCAAGCAGCCTTTTTGTTCTTGTTTTCAATGGGAGTGAAGCATTGTTTGCAGGAGTGCCATGAGTGCCTTGGAAAAAAATTATCTTTTGAGGGATTCCCGGAGCTATATGACTTCACCAAACCATTTAACTGTAATTTTAATTATTAGGCACTTTATCAGTCATTCGGTGGTTGATCAGTTCAATGCTACCAATGCTTATAAGTATTCAGATAAATATGACATGCTTTAGTTCATTTAAGTTCCTTTTTCAGCATTTTCTCTGTTTGTTGTATACTTTGGAACATCAGCAGTATTTGTTGAAGTGAAGCGGATTAATCTATTGTTACAAATCTTGTTTTTTTTTAACAACACGCATCTGTTTCCCACTGTTCTGCAGGCCTAAAGAAAACAAAAAAACACAGAAAGCAGGAACACCTGTGATTCCTGATATTCATGAGCGTGCTATAAACAATCTGTAATAGTCATTTGACATATAATGAATGTGTTTTAGACTCGCAAAACATGTAAAACATTCTCCCATTGAAGATTTTCTAATTCTTTAATTATCATATATCCTGAAAAAACTCCTTGTAACATAGTTAGATGGAAACAAGTGCTCTGACAGATTTTGTAAAACAATCTGGGTCGTTGCTTGGGAATATTGACGTCTGTCTGTTAGAATTGTGCAGTTGTTGAGCGACTTTAGCAATGTGGCTCTAGGAATGGCTACTATGTTCTGTCCTCCCGGATCCAGACTGAAATATTCCCTCACTTCCTCTACAGCGCATTCATCAGAACCACTTTTTTTAAATTAACCGGTTTGGTTAAAATGCTAAAATGCTAACATGCTTAGATAATATCACGCTGATGTTAGCATTGAGCTCAAACCATCATTGTGCCCATGCAGCTTCATAGATCCATACTCACATTGCTGCAGCCGTTGAAGAACAAGGTGCACCAGCAATACATAATGTACCAAGAGCCTAATAAAATAAGTGGCAAAAGTCATATCTTGGTGCCGTGCACCTCATCATATTTCAGCCCAGTACTGTCGCTCTGAACTCGCACTGAATCACCGACAGAAAAACAGCCATGCTAATAAGCCGAGCTGCGATTGCTCTAGTGCTGCAGGTTACGGTGTGTCAGAATAATAATCCTGTTAGATATGTTACCCAAGAATCCATGAATAGAAAGAAGGTACTTTCTTTGATTTCATGTGTGCTGGAAGTGCAGCAATATCCACTGTTTGAAATTTCAATATCTAAGACCTTGTCATTTTGGTGTAATTCTACTCATCAAGTACAGTCACAGGCTTTTTTTTTTTTCCACAGAGGGGTGCACTCTCCAGCTGGAACATTCAGTCTCTTATCACACAGATTTCCATTACTTGGATTTTCATTGAAGTGGTGGGAGAGTGATAGAGAAATGTCCTGAAATGTATACAACTTCACACATTTTTGTGTTGATTTAACCAGTGTTTCATTTTGCATTTCAATGGTAAGTTATATTCTTCTTTCAATATCAACTGAAGCCTAGATTATCTGTTGGAACTAGAAAAAGGAAGAAGGGGCCGATTGATATTGCTTTTCGATGAGGCGATGAGAGCTACAAAGACTGTTTTCAATGTTCTCCGAGTTGTAAATTGTTCAGTTCAATACACGGCCTGTAATATAAGAAAAGGATAAAGCAATTCCACTGTGTATTGGTCATAATGTTTCTGTTTTCCTTATTTGGAAACAACACTTGACATCTTTCTTTCTTGTCCTTTTTCCCCCCCTTTTGAGAAAAGTTAAAGTAAAGGATTTGAATGCCCCCATGGCCTCATTCCATCACATTTTCAAAGCTTAACAGAAACTCTTTGAGTAAAGAATTGATGCATAATTAGCTACAGCAATGGCAGCTCTGGTAAAAATGAAGAATTCTTCTTTTTTATTTTTTTTCTCCTCTATCTTGCTCAGTAAATAATTGTCTCGCTCACAAAACTTCAATGAGAAAATGGTGATTAGGTCACTGCAGTGAGGGTTAGTTGTGTACGCGTGTGTGTGTGTGTGTGTGTGTGTGTGTGTGTGTGTTTGTGTGTTTGCACGTTTACTTTGCATCACTAAGCTTCAAGGAATAAAATACAGTTTCACTACACCTTAAAATATGCTTTCTTGCCCAGAGTTAGATGATAAGATCCGCCTACATCTTCTATGCCTGTCTGCTGGGAGATGGTTAGCTAAGAACAAAGACTGACAACACAGGGGAACAGCTAACCTGACTCCGTCCAAAGATTAAAAAACCCACCTACCCACACCTCAAAAGCCTATAATATTAGCCATAAAATCCTATTGTCTTCTGGTCAAAATAATAGTTTTTTAATACATTGGTTCATGACCAAATACCTGCAAACATAATAGTCCCCTTGATGGATGAACTGTAATCCCCTGACCTTTTGACAAAACACCTGCAAAACGAAATCACATTATCACCCCCAGTTTGTGATTAGCGGCAATTAGCAAATATTAGCATATAACGCATCAAACTAAGATGGACATAGTAAAAGATATGATACCAGCTTCAGATCAACTCGTATTATCGTTGTGATCGCAAGGTACCTCCAAACTCAGCTAATAAAAAAAAGAAAACTAATGTATTCTTGTATCTGTCTGCCGAAAAGGACCCAGCGTGCAAACAGTGTGATGAATACTGAGGAGCTGCTGATGATATAAGGCATAAAACAAAGAGACATATAACTCTCTCTGGTTAAATAAGAGAGAGGCTACATATCGACAGTGTGTTCTGAAGCTGCCCTCATTCGTCTGCTCTGCAGGAGAATTATTTATCTCTCACTCTATTCCTGGGAGGGTGTTGTTGACATGCGTCTCATCTCACTGTCTGAGTATTACCGGCTTCCATTAGGGCAGGAATTGCAATGTGATGTTCAACAGTTGCACTATATTTAAAAGCTTCGAAAGCAGAAGTGATACCGAGGCAAGAAAGAAAAACATTTATTGTTTTTGAATGTGGCGTCGCACAGATCCAGTCAGAGAAGAACAAGGAGGCTGAGGTCTTGGTTTGAGGTCTCTGAAATAATCCCGCCTCCCTTCTTCTCGACGGGCAGCTGGACTTTGGAATTGTTCCCCGTCAAGAACAACCTGCACATTCGTGTAAAAGCGATACATTGTGATTGCAAAAGACAGTCTAACATTCCACATGACAACTAGGTTTTTACATTTGTGATGCCCACTGTAGTCTATAGTTATAAAAATGTACAGAATAACGTTTTTTGTGTCTCAGTGCAAAAGATATATTCGAAAAGAATTTCAGAAAAGCCGTGCCCTTGATAAATGTCCCCTCCCCTCCCCTCCCTCCCCGCATCTCCCCCATATCTGTGCCCTAACAGTGAAATAATGGGCCTGTTCACAAGACCACCAATAAATAACCAACAGAAGCAGTTTTACAGTCACCGTCAGATAGCAGCAGTGTTTCAGCTTTGACTTTAAATACATATTCACAACAACAGTGTGTCACTGTACACCCACAATTAATCAGAACAACTTTAACTATAGGTAATAATAATTACAGTTGTATTGATAGTAGTTACCATGACAATAACAACAACAACAACAACAAAAACACCCAAAAGAAAAACAAAAAAATCCAATGTGTCACATCTGCGTTAAAGTATTTACATTGCTTTTTCAAGTTCTCTGGCTTAATTTCCCGTGTGTGAATTTCCCAAGTAAAAGAAGGCAATGAAGTGTCTCTAAGGTAAAAGGCCTGGGGGCGTGGGGAGTTTATCAGCTGGTACAGATGCTGTTGATGGAGATGATGGCGGGGTCCACCAGGCCCAGCTCCTCGTGCTCGTTAACGCACAGCTGATAGCCGCAGCCCCGCCTACGCTTCAGCGGGGTCACCTTGGCGTCGGGCTTGGCGCGAGGCGGCAGGAGGAAGCCCACGCTCCCTGCGATCAGCATGTGCCAGATGCTGTGGATGTAGAAGTAGTTCTCCTCCGTCTCCACGAAGGCGTAGAGGGCCACGGCGGATGTGGCGATCATGGTGCCCGGGAAGAGGAAGAACACCCAGCGCTTCCAGGTGGGCGGGTAGCAGCGCCGCCGGCGGATGGTGCGCACCGTCTGACACACACATAAAACAACGTTTCAAACCTCACCAATCAAACCGTGACCAAGATGAATTTCCAGGAAATCATTTGGATTGTATGCTAAAAAGCTGGCTCGACACTAAAGAGAAATGTGGTTTCCTGCGCTCTGCTAGGATCATTGTGGGAGTACCATGCAAGAGAAAAAGTAGTGCATGAAAAGCATAATTCTAGTTTAAGATACTGTCTTAGCAATGCTAGAAACTGGAACATTTTGGTTACTGGTTAAAAAAATGAAACACGATGTTACGACATAACGGGAAACTGAAGGACCCATACTATTTTATAGTTTATGTCTTTTACAATTGATCTCAAAGGCTGCCATGTTGAATGATCTTCTCTCCTTAATTTAATGAACACATTTCACGTATAAACAGGATATTGAAGGGAGAGATCTACGGTGGCCCTGAAGGGCAAACGACAACCGCAAATAGAAAAACACAACAACATTAACAAAATCACAACAACGTTAACAAAAACACAATTACATTAACAAAATCACAACAACATTAACAAAATCACAACAACATTAACAAAAACACAATCACAAAAACAAAATCACAACAACATTAACAAAAACACAATCACATTAACAAAAACACAATCACAAAAACAAAATCACAACAACATTAACAAAAACACAATCATATTAACAAAAACACAATCACAAAAACAAAATCACAACAACATTAACAAAAACACAATCACATTAACAAAAACACAATCACAAAAACAAAATCACAACAACATTAACAAAAACACAATCACATTAACAAAAACACAATCACAAAAACAAAATCACAACGACATTAACAAAAACACAATCACATTAACAAAAAACACAATCACAAAAACAAAATCACAACAACATTAACAAAAACACAATCACATTAACAAAAAACACAACGACATTAACAAAAACACAATCACATTAACTTCTACCGGAAAAGGAAGGTACCTTCAACGACATGGACCAATGCTGATTGGACCAAAGAATGTCTGTCTTTTTAACAGGTGGGAAGGGCTGCTTTACGCCACACCAGGTAGTTTACGGCTCGAACGGCTTTCATTTAGCATCAGATGAAGAGTTGAGGTGTATTGCCCTCACTGTGGCAGAAAGGTGCCTGAAAACCTTGTCGAAAGGCCTAACTTTTGTGGGTATTGTGGCAAGGGGCTTCAAGAAATGCTTGGCGATGAACTCACCGACACACCTACGCCTTCAGGTAAGTTAAACTAATGAAACGTTAATTGTGGCCAATGAAGTAGTGAATGGGCTCTTCAGACCCGGTGATCCGCAGGCAGGCTACATGGCTGCATAAAATGAAGAATAGTGTTGAAAACGATATATCAAACGATATATCAAAGAAAAAGGTTGAAGGTGTCTCGTTTTTTTTTCTTTGATAACTAGCAAACCTGGCCTTTCTACGTCTCAAGTTATCAAACAGAGATAAATGTCCCCCCTTCCTCCAAGTAAAGCCAGTATACTCCATGATATTCAATGTTACCGGCTATACACCAATGACGTGCCAGAATATATCGTTTTCAACACTATTCTTCATTTTATGCAGCCATGTAGCCTGCCTGCGGATCACCGGGTCAGAAGAGCCCATTCACTACTTCATTGGCCACAATTAACGTTTCATTAGTTTAACTTACCTGAAGGCGTAGGTGTGTCGGTGAGTTCATCGCCAAGCATTTCTTGAAGCCCCTTGCCACAATACCCACAAAAGTTAGGCCTTTCGACAAGGTTTTCAGGCACCTTTCTGCCACAGTGAGGGCAATACATCTCAACTCTTCATCTGATGCTAAATGAAAGCCGTTCGAGCCGTAAACTACCTGGTGTGGCGTAAAGCAGCCCTTCCCACCTGTTAAAAAGACGGACATTCTTTGGTCCAATCAGCATTGGTCCATGTCGTTGAAGGTACCTTCCTTTTCCGGTAGAAGTTAATGTGATTGTGTTTTTGTTAATGTTGTTTGTGTTTTTTGTTAATGTGATTGTGTTTTTGTTAATGTCGTTGTGATTTTGTTTTTGTGATTGTGTTTTTGTTAATGTGATTGTGTTTTTATTAATGTTGTTGTGATTTTGTTTTTGTGATTGTGTTTTTGTTAATGTTGTTGTGATTTTGTTTTTGTGATTGTGTTTTTGTTAATGTGATTGTGTTTTTGTTAATGTTGTTGTGATTTTGTTTTTGTGATTGTGTTTTTGTTAATGTGATTGTGTTTTTGTTAATGTTGTTGTGATTTTGTTTTTGTGATTGTGTTTTTGTTAATGTTGTTGTGATTTTGTTAATGTTGTTGTGATTTTGTTAATGTGATTGTGTTTTTGTTAATGTAATTGTGTTTTTGTTAATGTTGTTGTGATTTTGTTAATGTTGTTGTGTTTTTCTATTTGCGGTTGTCGTTTGCCCTTCAGGGCCACTGTAGAGATCGCACAGGGAGCAGCCTTCGAGAAAGTGAGTGATGGAGAAGCAGGCAGTAAGAGAGAGAGAGAGAGAGAGAGAGATGGAATTATTAATGTCTATTGTTTTTATTATCTGAAATCCATGCCTGCATGACTGCTGCAGCATCATAAAGATCATAATGAGCTGACCACGTTTTAAATTGGCCATCGATGATTGGCTAGTCACCGCTTTGGCTATTTTGTTATTGACGTTTGTGTTGTGTTTGGCAGTAACCGTATATGATACCATATCATATTATATTCTTTGTTGAGTGTGTGGCACAGAGTGGCTTGGACATTTAATTTCTCTCTTAACAGCGTTCACAGAGTGCTTCATCATTGAATTCCATCTCTATTTTCATGGCTTCATAAACAATGATTGCTTTCATTAGATCCCCCCCCCCCTCCTATTTCCATAAAGAATCCCAACACTGTAAGCCGACACAAATGATATCATGTATTCTGACAGTAATCAAATGGCTCTGATGGCGTTATTATGCCGTATACATTTTAGGTTAAAGAATAATAATCTAGGAATGAAGAAAAACATGAATTAGTAGTTACTGCTCTGGTGACTAGAGCTGCACGTTTTTGTTATGTTTTTCTGGTTAAGACAAACAATTTCAGCCCTGAATGGTCTTTGTATGCAATAATCAGAGACCTTGTTTAGTTCGTAGGGTCAGGGATATTTGGCATTGACGGATTTGAACTTCTCCCCTTCTTCTCACTGCTCTTGACACCCCTGCAAAGCAGCAGACACTCCGTGCCCTTCACTTGACTGATCTAATTCCGTTGTGTCTGGGAACATTCGGAGTGCCAGGCTTTGCAGAAACATGACAAGCTGAAATGAAAGGGCTCTTGTAGAAAATGTGCGACGCGCCAACACTCAGAGGCGCGGCACCGAGGAGGGAGTGCGGGAATGCAGACATACGCTATTGAACCCCTGTTAAATTATGACGCGTCGAGTAATCAAAGCAGGAGCACAGGTTTGAAAAAATATCAATATTAGTGTGAGATCCAAGATTTCATCTCTCTGTTTCAGGCACAAAATCTGTGTATATTTCCTGTCTGTAGATATCGCCACAGTACACCAGGCCATATTTTATATCTGTCAAATAACGCATGTCAACAAGCCATCTATAATTGAATTATAGATCTGTCAGCGCCTCATCAAAACCAGTCAAAGTGGGAGCCAATGGCATCATGTAGGTCTCCAAATACACTCAAACTTGCGGGATACAAGACACATGCTTTCGGAAATGTTGTTGTTCATCTCAGAGCAGAAGAATCTTCTACGGCAAAATATACCATCTCCTACGTGCAGTGCTGAAACTGGTTAACGTGGAGGAACGGCATTTCATCTTCCGCTGTAGGATCCTTGAGCTCAGAGACTGATAACTCTCGGAGCTACAACTCCCACACTTTATTCAAAGCAAGCTTTCTCCAAGGAAACCACAAACCTTGTTTTCAAACTCATGTCGGAGGTTTGGTGTTAAAGGCTCTTTTTTTTTCTCTCTCTCCCAAGAACCTTGCCTGAAAGACTATTATTTTTTATCTTCTCAGTTCAGGGAGCACATTATGACTCGGAGAAGAGTCGGTGGAAGTACAAGCTGACTTATAATGGAACTACAACCCATGACTAATACCCACAGGCTGCAAAAAACTTTTAAAGCCCCTTCCATGCTAATGTAAAATAGCTTCATTGGGCAGAACTCCACTGTTTTTTTTAGCCATGTGCATGTTCCAGCCCTAAACTGAAATGATGGATTTAATCCTTTTACACTTACTAGCATGAGGAACAATAGAGGGACTATGCCGACACATTTCATCTGCGTGTTTGAACAAGCTTGTCTATTAATGTCAAACCCACATTATGTATTCAAATGAGCCTTCCTTTATCCCTGTGTAAAAAAAAAAAACATGTAGACTAGTTATTCGCACACTAACATTATTTTTTTTTTTTGGGGGGGGGGGGGGATTCTTTCTTCCCTCAGAAATGTAAGATACATAAGCTAATATTGTTAGAATTGTATCAAACAAGAACCTGTGTGTTACAAATGCGATAACTTTATTAAATGCCTTGTTTTTAGCTATATTAACTCTTTTAAATTGGAATGGTAATTTGCATAACGTTTAAACCTAGTTTCAAACTTAGTCAAATCGCCTAAAAAGTCATAAAAATAGTTAACAATTGTCAAAAAAAAAAACATATTGAACCGAACTGTATTTTAAATGCAGCTGGGAATCAGGATGTCCCCGAAATCCTCTCCTGCTGATGCTGTAGTTCATGAACTCATGAAGAACGTGACAGGGTGGATATGAGTCAGGAGCGGCTGACCAGATCAGAGATCTCCACCAGCCGAGACAGCATGCGTCAATATGCCATTTAAAAATGTGTATCAGAAAACTAGTACTGATCAGCAAGGTGACATTTAATTGACCAGAGGACCAATCATGCAAAACTGCTACTGTTCGAAAATGTAAGTAAAGTCAAGGAAATAAAGCCGAATGAGCTGTCGGCTTCTGGTCTACTGTGCGGTAAATATATTGTTGTCCTCACCCATGCCACAGCCATGATGCCCAGAGCAAACAGGCTGGGTCCCAACAGGTTCCACAGACCGTGACGGTCTAGCTGCAAAGCCATGGATAGAGACATCGCCCCCAGTAGATACAACACCTGAAAAAAAAAAAAAAAAACAGCGGATCAATATCAGCCCTCTGTAAACACTGTTAGCACTATTACCTCTGTAGGATATATCCCTGGTTTTGGGGAGAAAAATTATAGGAAAAAAAGGAGTGTTCTGGTAATGATTAATGGTTACTAAAATACAGAAGACAATTTTCATTCAGTATTCATTGGTATGTGGAGCCACATTTTCATTCTCTCTGCACCTGTGTCCTGTTTTATTTTTTGTGAGAGTGCTACTTTTCCTTCATGGAGGTCTAGTTTAGTATAGTGTGGCTTCAAATGAAATACTTTGAATGTACCACAGGCAGGAACAATTAGGATTGAGTGGGCGCAAGTCAGTTCAATAAGGTTAAGAAAACTGTATAGTAGAAGGAGAACTGAAATAGCTTCTTGGTCATCACTGGACAAAAGTCACTATGGTAATCCTCTTTAAACTCTTAGAAAGTGCTTGTCCTTGGCTTAGTGATGTCAACTAGCCAGCGGGCTTATTTGGAAAACTACATTCTATCAACAGTTGGGACTGAAGAAATACTTATTCTTATGAATTCTTATTGCTATTTTTCTTATTAGCAAAACATACAATGAAATGACACCAACAATTAATTGATCCTACTAACATGTATGTTAGTTAGTCTATGTATCCAAACCCTGATCTGGTCATAGAGCTCCATTGTTGTCCCAAAACTAATAAAAACACATTGATGAGCCACTGTTACAGTAGTTGATATGTTCCATCATTATAATACACACACACACACACACACACACACACACACAAACACACACGCACACACACACACACACACACGACAAGTTTATTTTAATCCCGTTTACAATGTGGAGCTGTAAATAGGCATCAAATGTGTATTAACTCACCAAGGAAAATAGTCCTGATGCACTATTTCCTCCTTTTTGAGTAAGACAAAGCTGCAGTCCAGTATTTTAGGAGATTGATATGCCAACCATATCCTGTAATGTCAACAGCTACTACAAGAACCTTATGTCAACATGCTTTTGATTAAGGGAATCGGTGGGGGAACAAGGTGCACAAAATAATATATAATGTGTACTGAGTTCTGTTGAAGTGCTCACAGAATAATGCACCAAATTAATTTCCTATGTGCTGGGACCCACAATATAACAAAGAAAACTAAACAGCGACAATAGAGGCCCACACTATAAATAATACCAGTTTAACTTTCCTTTTTTTTTTTTTTTTTTAGCTCATTTGACATAAAGCCACGGGATATAAAAGAAATAAAGTGAGAGGGGAAAAATCAATAAGCTGTGCTACACATGCTTCAGGAGAACCTAAGCCTCGCCAGGAAGCCTGGGGTCTGCATTCTTCTGTCTGGAAGAAGTTTGGGATTTTTTCGAGCGGGTAAGGGATGACCGTGCTGCAGGAGAACAGGACTAATTGGCACCGGTCATGGAGGAGAGGAACAGCGTGGCGTAGCCCGAGGAATTTGTGCGATAACCCTCATCAGTCACACAGCGGTCATGCACCGCTGTATCACACAGGGGTGCTCAAACATGAATGTATACATTTATAGACCCTTTTATCTCCATTGTCATGTGTTGGCTGAACACAAATAAAAAGGACAGGATGGAGGCGAACACAAATCAACTCAGAGGACAGTATAGAGCAGTTTGGACACATATAAAAGTCACATTGCTGTGTTGTTGGGTGCCAGAATTGATATCGCATGCATTAGAGGGGTGATATGATACAAAGCTACCATGCTTTCATGCTACAGCGGTTGCAGAAACTGTGTTTGGTCTAACTGTCTCAGTCCTCACCTCGAAGAGACTACTGTGTCGGGAGGAGAGCAGGCTAACTAACTACCCAGCTCTGGAGATGGGACAGCTAGCTTGCTAACTAGCCAGTGACTCTCTCCTCAGCTCTCCTGCTGGTCTGCCAGCAGCTTAGGGGTCGGCTCATATAATAACATCATGGTCACATTGGCTACACTTGCGATCCTGGAGAGTGACTGTAAATATCGTGATAAACTTCAAATTCTTCAGTCATTAGAAATAAAAAGAAGCCAACAAAAGCTGTAAGCCAACATTTAAAATGTTCAGAGAATTGTTCTGCATCCACCTACACTCGGCCCACAAAAATACTTTATCGTGTTAGCGTAAAAGGGGTCTATTGGATGCAGGCCTTTACGCAATGCATTATCAGGGAAACAATTTATGAATGTGCTTATTTGAGAGAGAATGATAATGACAGATCTGTTATAGATCAATGGCCTGGTTCAAGTTTTTTGTGTGCATCAGACATTCCAGCTGTGGTCACTTTTGGTTTTAACCTCCAAAGTGGTTACATGAATCTGGCTAATTGTTCAGATCTCAGCAAACCTTTTGAGAGAACAATGTTTTTCACAACCGTTCAATAAAAGAGTGCCAACACAAAGATGAGATCCAAGTGTAATAAGACGTAATTATCATCTGAACTGATTCATCTGATCCAAGTAACCTTCAATAAATTGAGATTAACAAAAGAAATAAATGAATAAATGTCCTTGCAATATATACTGCCGACATATTGTGAGGACTTTTGGACCTTTGAAGCACCCACACTATCAGGTGCCCCCGGGTCCTTCATGCTCTACTGCTGCTGCGGTCGTGGATTCTAACAAACAAAGATGCACAAACAAACAAACCAACCAACAAACACACGCGCACACACACACACACACACCCACTCTCTAGTACAAAAACGCACACACAGCTCCACTTGCCAGTCCCGACATGTGCGATTTGATTAGTGACTGTGTACTGCAGCGCTCAGCAAAAATGAAAACTCTAGAGGACAGCAGATGTTCGTAGACTCTCCCTGCCTCCCTCCCTCCCTCTATTACACCCCTCCTCCCCTCCTCCCTCTCTGTCTCATTTATGGACATGGACACACACACACACACACACACACTTTCCCTGTGACCGCTCCATCTTGATGTGCAGCCAGGGAGTGACCGAGGGCGAAGGTGCACCTGTTAGTGTTCACTGTTATCCACCACATTATGACAACACTCTGGGAACGCATCTTTTGATTATTAACTAAAGATCGAGGCATATGTGGTTTCCCTTTATTTCTCGCCCTCACAGCTTTTCAGCTCTACGTAACAGTCCTCTAATCCCTTTTTGCATTCAGGTTTTATCTCAAATTGGAGCTCTAAGTCTACGTGTCTCCAGACTGCAACGGACGACATCGTTTGGCGTCCGAATCAATGCCCACACCTACTATTTTTATCATGCAAATCAAACAGCTGAGTTGCTCTCGTGAATAGCTGCTCTCCATTTATAGAGACACAACAGAACCAATTGGAGCATCTTATGGCTAGGTCTAAAGGCAGTGACATTTAGATTCCCCTCCACGCACCACTCGTTAAATAGTAGCAAAATGATCAATATTTAATGAACTGTTTCATAAAAGCAGAGTATATAGACAACTGTGACAAACTACAGTTCAATTAAAATAGTCATTTTACCATTCCACTATACAACTTGACTGTTTTCCAAGGATAATTAGGTAGAATTACCTGTTTGATGATGGACTTTAGCCTGGCCATAGCAATGACAGTGACCCACACCGACATTAGCGACCCAAGGAAGTCACAGAACTGCAGGACGTCGTACTCCATGATGCAAAAGACCACAATACCCGGCTGATCGCATGCATGGTAGAACTGTCAGAGGAGAGGAGTGAGGCAGCAAGGGGTTAAACCAATGGGCAGACGGTCAGGCAAAACTTCAAACCATTAAAATTGCTTCAGTAAACTGATATTTCCGTTGAGCTTTTTTGTTATCTGACAGCTAACATGCACGCTATTGTCTGATGAGCCGAATGCTACGCTGTGACTGTTGGCTTAGCCGAGGCTTGGTTTGGTCTAAATTTATGGTTTTAGTCACTCTGATGAATCATTTCTTACACGTCTTTCTTGTTAAACATTTGCAAAGCCAATTCGTTTGAGTATTTTAAATGGACCAATGTTTGCTAGCTTGCGGACTGTAATGCAGTGTTCCAATCATTTGTGCTGGTTGCAGACCCCAAACACATGTATTGGTCAACTCTTTCTTTGACGGAGGATAGAACATGAACCATCTCGTTTGCGTGGCTCACAGTGGACTCACAGTGGAGAAGAACATGGTGAAGATGTAGACCGAGGCCTCCAGCAGGTAGTGGCTTCGGATGGCGATGGCCACCGGCGGGACGAACATCAGGTTACTGAGACAGAGCAGCAGAGTGGAGAGGAGCTGGAAACTGTAGGAGTAGGCTTCTGAGTTGTCGGTGCATCCCCAGCCGTCCCAGCCTACACACACACACACACACACACACACACACACACACACACACACACACACACACACAGTCAGTACTGTACTGTTTGAAGATCTAAGAAAGTACAGATCCAAGAGAGCAGAGAGCTTTTTGCAGGCTTTACTTTCTGAAACTTGAAATAAACTTTAGGAAGGTCTTCTTTAATGTTTCGACTGAATTGCTGAGAAGGAATTTGACTGTGGATGAATCAGTTTGTTCCAAAAGCTCACCCCCTTTAGAATTTACAGTATCTCTTAAAACTGGTTAAATATCTCTCATACTTAATGCTTAATCGGTCCTTTCTTAGTTGTTTATCCTGTAAACAGCAGAGCCTCCTGGTGCGAACTCCCTCCAATGTCGAAGCAACTCTGCTTTCGCCATTTGTATTGGATCCTTATTGAGTGGTGAATTGGATAAGACGCCGCAAATTAAATATTCCCGAGCGCTGTTGAACGGGGGGTTTGCAGTGTGAGGTGGGGCCAAGGGCAAGCGCTGAATGCAAAGCACCTGCCAGGAAGCAGTCACACATATGGAGTATGACAATGGATTTAACTGAAGAGAAAGCAGCTTTGATAAAAAAGATCAAAGGCAGGATTTAAAAATGTCTTTAAAAAGCCTCAGAGGACAAGCTTTGTTTAGTTTCATAAGCTCATCTTTTATTGAAAAGCTGTTCATAATTAATAGTGTAGTATTAGAAGATTAATACCGGGCTGCTGTGTGACTCATTGGACAGCGGCACATACAATTTAATCGCTGCATGGCCAGTTCAATTCAATTAAAGTAACCTGTGCCATCCCACCTTGCTCTCCTCCATGTTCTTGTCACTCTGCATGATTTATTTCCCCACAAATTAGAAATTCTTTGTGGTAGTGATGACCCAATTTCCTCGCAGAAAGTTGCGTCTTATCCTGTATGCTTTCGCCTGCTGAAAATCACGTCCAATTATTATTTCATGGTCACGCTTATTTGCTAATTATTAATTACTGATTAATAATTTAAGGCATTGTTGAGCATACGCTGTATTTATACAATAATTCCAAACTGCTTGCTTGGCTTTGTTGATTACTGGGCTAAGTGGATGCGATTGCAAATTCAAAACATAGCCGTCATTAAAGTCCCAGTCGGCAAGTATGGCGGATCGAGGGCACTCGAACTTTGAATGTTTACAACTCTCACGCTCCTCCCCCCATGACCACCGAGCTCCTTCCCCTCGACTTTGAAATCCCTTAGATCACACCACCTTTGAAACTCGGGTCCGATGTTGACTCTGGTTTTATCACGGGCACCGTCGCAATCTTTTTCCTTATTTTCCACCGGTGTTTTCTTTTCCTTGGTTGTTTTGGACCTCCTCGTTTCGGTTTTTACCCGAGGAATTGGAAGCTTGTTGCTACTTCCCTCCGCCTCCCCCCTGTGATAGATAGTGGAATGACCCGAGGGGGGAGGGGCTCTGTGTGTGCACGGAGACAGCCCTGCGTGCTGATTGGACAGGATGATCCGGGCACGGTCGAACATGCTCTACTTGCACGTGGAGACAGGTTTTTTTTTTTTTTTTCTAAAACCGGTTGATTTATGTTGTTCTATTGGAGCATAGTGTTGGCTTCAGTGAAAATGATCAAAAAGATCTTGCCGACTGGGACTTTAAAACAGAATCAAAAGAAGACACGAATAGATCACCAAATTTAGTTCACAGTTCAATTTAGTTTGGGCACAAATTCAAATGAACAAAGAGGGAAAGAGCTCTCTTCAAAAACACACTGACAACGTGACGCATCGCAATAGACTCTGTAAATCACTTGTTACCTGCTTTGCATTCGCAGGCAGCATAAAGGTAGTTGTTGGTGCGCAGAAGCTTGCACTGTCCGTATGTCCCACAGTCGTTGATGCACGGAGTCAGGTAGGCACGCATGTACACCTCGGCGGTTACATTGGCGCACGCCTCAAATCTGGAAAAGTCACGGACGGGCAGAGCGTTAGATGGACGTGAGCTTGAGGAAAACAAACATAAACATAAAAAACGTGCAAACAGATTTCATAGATTCTGTTGTCTAGACTGAAATATTTGAACTGGTACTGGTTGCCATGGCACGTTGACATTCATGGTTCCCAGACAATGACACAGATTTATGTTTGAGAATTCAACAACTATGGAATAAATTGTGATTCAGTTTGGTGCACACACTCATGACCTCCTCATTTGTACGATACAATCATGAACCCTTTCAGATGTCAATGATAGATGGACTACCAGAAAAATAGACCATGGAAAATAGAGCAATGTTGCAACTCATTTGCCAGGACAACACAAGTTTTTCCAGGACATTTGGCTTTTTCTGTCATTTCCCATGTTTTCAATGGCGTTTTATAAGATTTTCCAGGATGTGTGGAAGCCTTAAAATGAATATGTTAACATGATAAACATAATGCCTGCTAAATATCAGCATCGTCACTGTCAGCAGGTCAGCATGGCCTCACAGAGTCAGCCTGGGTTGCTCTAAAGGCGGGTCCACACCGCACCGACTGCCCGACTCGTGAAGTCGGGCTACTTAACATGGCAGACTCGAACATCGACTTGGGCGGTTCACACCTACGGAACTACAGCCGACGCCATACGTTCCGCGCTTGCGCGAGATGTAATGTCTCCAAAACAACAGGCGGCGCTAAACTGTATTGTGCGCCAAAATACACGAAAAGCGGAAGTAGGCGGTCCTCTCTAGACCACCTTCTTCGATTCTACTGGTTATCTGGTATGTTTAAATCGTCACTTCCGGGCTTCACTGATTCGCTAGTCAAGCTGCTAGCCTCCACCAATCAGAATGGTAAAAGAGTGACCGACTCGAATGGCGGATTACACATTTGAATCGGCTGAAATGAACGCCGACGTGGGCCGATTCGAGCGACCACACCAAGCAGACTCATGTCACGGACGCCGACTCTCTCAAAGACGCCGATTTTCGGTCCGGTGTGGTCTCGCCTTAAGACTCAGTGTTGTCGTTGTATGTGCTCCAGCACAATGTCAGAGAATAAAAGGTCATTTTAGGGTTGTCAGAATCAGACAACATGATAGTGATAGTTTAACTTCTCAAAGAATCTCAATTGGCCTTTCGATAAATCCTAGAACACAAAAGGTAACACTGTTTAGGAATTTCATGCCCTGATAGAGGTTGTGGTTATACAGCTAACTGTAGCGATTTATATAATTTTGTTCATCTACAAATGATTCCACTACTGATAATAATAAAAAAAAGGCAAATTAGTGTTTGCATTGATTGTTTCTAATTGCCAGCATATGAAATCAGTCTCAGAGAATGAAACTCCAGGAGGTAACAAATGGATTTCTTTGCCTTTTCCCAGAACCCATTTTTTAATTGGCACAGCTGCTCGCTTCTTAATCATTAAGTTATATCACTCAACTTAATTGTAGCCTTGAAGAGCACCTATCATTCACTCTCATGATTTATTTAGCATATGTACATTTCTGGAAACCTAACACATTGTGACGCCAGGTGAACATTTTCCACATTTTCATACCTCAGCAAGGCTCTCGTGTGAAGATGAGACCATGTCCTGCACCATCTGTTATTATTTGTTATTCAAATTCAATTGGAAACTCTCAAGTGGCCGGTGGACAAAAAATCTGCTTAATTTCATTCTGTTCACATTTTTGGGCCATTAAGGGTGCGGCAAAACAGCTCAATCTGCTGAATAGCAAATTCTTAAGAACTCGTATTAACAAAAACGTTGCATTAGACAATTTAATGGAAAAATGTCCCTCTCTTTGGGACATTCCTCATAATGACTTCAAACAACCCTCAGAGAAAGAACGTGTCTTTACTGCACTTATCTGAATTAAACTGTAGATAAAGGTGGTGAGAACAATGGAGATAACTAAATATCTTCACGTCGTGAAAAGATAAAGGATGTGCCCTTTATAAATGCCCCTCCCCCTCCCCCGCCTCCCTTGTAGGTGCAATGCATTGTGGTCTGCTTAGTCAGTGCTCTCTATTTTCCAGTACTTTTTCAGTGATGATGTAGCTGATGTAACAGACAGTTACACTAATGTGTTCCTCTCTGTGGTAGTCTGATTTAAAGAGTGTTCAGTGTGTGACGATAACTTATAAAATGAACGAACAAATTAGCCCCACTGTGAGTTACCGCTCCAAAACTTGTCATCTTACTAATGCAGCATTCTGTTTGAGGGGACAATGCTGGCAAAGTAAAAACGTTTTTATCCCGTCTTCCCTTTGTTTATTATCCATCGTTCTCAACAACACACATCTGAAACATTGCTCCTAGCCAGAGGTTAATCACCATCCCTCAACCTTTGCAGCCAAAAACCGCGAGCAAGCATGTTAACTTCACCAACTAAACTCAACACTAACCAACTTCACATTAACTGTTTAAAACAAGTTGGGATGAAAGCGACATTATATAATGCCATCCCACCTGCATATGCAACCTGCACATGCTACTCTATGCTGTGACTTATGTGCACATGCAACATAAGTGAGAGCAACCTATCCAAAATATTGTCTCTCGCAAACTCCCATTTGAATATTGATATGATCCAGAAAATAACTTTCAGATGGGAGTGTTATCCGTTAGGGAGCTCTGATAGATATCCCACAGTTCAAAAACGGGGGTAGCGTAGTGGCGGAGTGAGTGTGGGAAATCTGAAAAATCTGCTTTTTAAACCTCACCATCTAACCCTCTTTTATGACATATGCTAGGTGTGCACTAGAGCCATATCTTTTGAAGCCAATCCAAAATGAATCTGCTGGTTGACAGATGGGAGAGAATGTGGCTGACTGAGGGAGGCAGCGGCGTTTAAACAGTGAGTATGGCATCTTCATTAGGGCACTGAATTATTCATTTAGGTAAATAAACTTGTGATTGTTATACAAAGATTTTTTAAGAAAAACTGAATGTCCTATTTTGCAGTTGTCTCCCTGTAATTGACAGCAAATATTGTCTCGCAAAGGTTGCTTTGGGGCAACGAAACCAAGCCGGAAACTTGATTATATGACTGTCTAAATATTCTTGAGTAACAGTCTCAGTGAATTTCTGCTGATAAATTAAGTTTTGGAGGCTTTCCAGGGCACACAATTCATACATTTTCATACAAAGAAATAAGTTCATCTTCTTGTGAAATTCAGTTCAAGTGCTGCTGCTAGTCCCTTGATGTCAGTTAAGTGTATCTGGGCCTTTAAATGAGAAGATGATACCTCTTTCACATCTGTCCAAAGGTTAAATCCACCTACTGCTCTAAAGCTCATTAATTAACAGTTTCTATAGAGTCTGTTTAATCCATAAAGTTGGGATGTAATATGTTGCTTTGCCAGGAAACCAGTGGAAACTCCAATAAGTTACAGATTCATAAATCTATCTGGTTGTCATTTTTACACTTGCCTGGCTAGCAGTTTCCCCGTTTCCAGGCTTTAGGCTAAGGTATGGCTAGCTGGCTGCTCGCAGAAGCTTCATCGTTAGCGTACAGCCATAATAGTGTTATTGTACTTCAGAATCGCGTCAAGAGAGTGAATAAGCAAAATGTAATGTCATTTCAGACGGCAACATTTCTGTTTTCGTGAATCTACACATAGTGGAGTGAAGTGCTCCAGTGAAGCGGAGCGTAAGCATACAGGATAAAACTAATAACTAGAAATGCCGAAGCAGCGCTGCCTGTATTACCCATGTTCGGTGGCACAAAGAGAGCGCAGGCTGAGGTACCAGGTGCCTGTTTGTGGGTAGGGAATCCTCAATTTGGTGATATTCGCAGAGGCGTTCACAGAAAGGAAAAACCCGGCCAGCGATTCTGCAAAAGAAGAAAACACTCATTAGAACCAAGAACAGGTTATATCTTCCAGAGCACATTTACTCGCTTCTGAAATGTTTCAGTTCATTTTGAACAATTAAAGTTGCAAACAAATTCATGTTCAATTTGATGTGTTGAACGTGACACCCTGTCATTTCGGATGGATTTTGATTGGCTGTCACATGTTTTTAGCATTCATTATCATTAAAGTTGTGGTGTGGACTCCCACTGTCATTAGAACGATTTTTATAACGATAAAGTTATATTTTCTTGGTGTGGATGGTTGCTTTCATATGGAAAAGAACATTCATTCATTCGAAATTCTTATTGAACAATAAATTATTTATTAATTTGGGGGATTTACTAAATTTGACATACCTGATTCACATTTCAATGAGGAGTTTTCCCTTAAGAACAGAGGCGTCCCGTGGTTCAGGCAGCCAAACACTGTGACGTTGGCTCCTTTCAGGGTAGACTGCGGGAGGAAAACAGAGGCACATGCCGTTCACCCATCCAACCATAAACCATCTGCTGCCATCATGCAGGTGAGCTAACACGTTCACTATTACTTCCAGTCTCAGTTCAGCCGTGAGAGTGTGAAGTTTAAACACAAACTTTAACACATCAAGTGAAGCTGCTGTCCCTCTGTCTGCCTGAGGCACCTCAATGAAGATGTTGGCAGTTTATCTCCTAAAAGCATCAATTATACATTAACACACTCATGCAAGAGAAGAAATCCTGGAGAATTATTCAAGCGTTGGGAGCTGCATATGCTTGTATAAATTGGATCATTCCGCAGAGAGGTGAACAGAGACCACAGTCCAAT
Organism: Chelidonichthys spinosus; assembly: GCA_029853015.1. Lineage (NCBI taxonomy): Eukaryota > Metazoa > Chordata > Actinopteri > Perciformes > Triglidae > Chelidonichthys > Chelidonichthys spinosus. The sequence goes on from CM056831.1 coordinate 13,348,479, forward strand.
TAGGTGAATCAGTCAAAGGACAACGGGAGTAAAATTAACAGCAATAAATTACCGCATGTGTATCAATGTGTGCCCAGACATCAGATTTGACACTTTCAAAATTTTCGCTAATTCATTCACATTGCAAAAGTCGTTTTCAGATAATAAAAAAATAAAAAACCTTTGCAGAACAAGATACAGCACATTATATCTCATTTGCCACTTGTCTGGAGGGAAAAGCACTTCGTGGTAGGGATAACTTTAGGCAATTATTTCTTGAATAAATACGATTTTTATCATGAGCATAATGCACATGCAGGGAGTTGGCAAAGTTGTTGATTAATGCAATGACTCAACAAACACTTTGCCAGGTGCTGAGATTTCAGGCTTCCTAAACCCACCATCTGGACTTAACTCTCCTGGTAGTCTCAATCACGCCCACTGGCATTTCAAGATAGTCCTCCCCCCTCCTACCCCCTTTCCTTGCGACTCTGCCCTACAGTGTGAAGATGAAGAATTGAGCGAGCAACACTTATCGATGGATTACCGGCTGCACCAAATTGAGTGTGAGGGAACGGGAGGCCCTTAAAGCCAGACTCTTTATATTAAGTGCCTTTAAGTCAAAGAGCTCATTCAAAACATGATTTTATTCATGGAAGAGGCATGGCAATGTCAACTGGTCTGCTGAAACAATTTGCCCAGATGAAAAGATCTGAACAACTATTGGGTGGATTGCTACACATTTACAACAGTTAGTTAAATAACTGACAATTCTGATGATTTTAGTGATCCCAGAGAGATAGAATAAGTATATTGGACATTCCCATTCAAACCCACATAGCAGGCAATTCTTTATGCTTCACCCATCATTTGTTTGGCTCATTTTCAGTAACCAGTGTAGCATTAGCTTGGCATAATTAGCATTCCACCCTGCTTTAATGCTACACTGGTTACGTGAACATTAGTAATAAAGTCAGTAAAGCATGAGGCCTTAGCTTTTCACTTCTCGCGATGGCATTCATGCATCAAAGATCAGAAAAGCAGCGCTCATTCGTGAAGATTATCTTGCTGAACAAAATGTTTAAAGTTGTATTTGCCACAGGGATTATTTTCTGTAATAGCCCAAAATCCAATGGAAAATGGCCTTTCTCAAGGAAACAGTGACATACTAACTTCCTGGGTTTGCCTACAAAAAACATGTCAACCCTGCAGCACTGTATTTGAGAGCTGACTCAAAGAAAATGAACAGGAAAAGTGTTTTCTTCAATACTTCTTAAGTGTTGAGACAGGAAGAATTCAGCCAAGAATAAAACAGGTTTATGCATTTTGTTTCCCTCTGCCTTTAGCAAATAAAATAAAGACACAGGAATAAATAACACCTCCCATTGTTGCTTTAACAGATATGCTCGGTTACATAAAATCTCTGTACCTATTCTTTGAAATGTTAAAAATTGGACATCAATTATTCCTAAAATCACCATGATCATTATATCCTGGAAACATATCGATTTAAATTTGTAGCTAAATTCCCCCAAATTAGTGTCAGTAATTAACAACCTATAATCCAAATCTTATGGTCTTGAACTCTTTTGATTCACAGTCTTTTCTCCTTTTCATCCTTTCAATCCTTGTTCCAAAATAAGCAACTGTTGTGGCATCGATATTAGGATCATAAAATAGTTTACACTAATAAAAACGTTAGGCTTTGTGCTTTCAAATGATGCATAGTTCATAAGTGAGAATTCAACAGGATGCAATCTGGGCCCCCTCATACTGAACATTAATTAGGTGGCTAAGAAGAAGCCAGACTGCTGCCACTTTCAAGAGTTTATTTCCCTGTATTACACCTCCACTCAGTGATATAATGTAGTTCAGGTTAAATTGTGTTGACACATATCATTTAAAGTTCAGCCCCCGTCTTTCAGCTCCTCATATGACGTCCCCTCCCGCTGGATGCTGACCCTGCAACCGGCATCTCTGCAGTCTGGTAAGCAGTGATTTGAAAAAGACATCGTTCTTAATTTATGTTCATTTCTTATTGTGCCCGTGTGTGGTCGTTCTTCTGTGTGCCCCATTTCAAATTCCTGTCTGGAATTTGAAATGTTAATTTTGTTTGGGGTTTTTAAGTTATTGCCGTTACTTGTAAAGCAATTGGTAACTTTGTTGTGAACATTACAACATTAATCATGTTTAATATTGTGATTTATATGCCCGGTCCATTATGCAGCTGTTAGTTAGGATTGTGGAACTTGAATTGCAGAGAAATAATTCAGTCAGGTGTGCTGCCTTCGATGCAATGATTCAGTGCGATACTGAAGATTACCGACTCAAGCTTATAGGAAAACTAGAAAACTAAATAGAGTAAAAATCCCTTAATAATCTATATAACAGGACATATTTATGACTTCAACTCTCATTAAAAAAGTTTGATGAATGCCAGTTCATTTATTTTGTGTACTCATGTGGCTTTTGCTTTGCTACATTTCCCAGGACTTGTGCTGTTGACATGTGCCAGAATGCGAGAAAATAGATTAAGCTGGCAAGAGCACTATACGCTGCACATCCCACTGCCCAAAGTAATTAAAATAAACTCAATGATGAGTTTTGATTTTGCTCAGAAAAATATTTAGCTCTCTTTGGTTTTGACTCATATTGGACATTATGATTATTTTTTTCTGAGCAACTCCCCCCTGAACATACTAATGATGCATAGCAATGGCAAACATTGACGTCTTTGTTTTTTTCAAATCATATTAAAAAACATTTTAACAAGAAATTGGGGCTCAAAAGTGACAGCAGATAAATGAATAAATTAATGAATAATTGTGCATGATGATTTAAAAATAAATCATCATTTGGCAAAAAAGAAGAATAGATATAGATTAATGGGTATGAATAAAATATATTATATTTTTGTATTGTATTCATTTATTTATACAAGTATTTATTATATATGAATTAATATGTTTACATATGTCATGGTCTCTCCTGGCTCTTATTGTCTGATAAAAGTGGATGTAAGTGAATATTGAAATAAATAAATAAATAAATACAGAACAAAATATGATAAACATTATGCTTTCATTGCCATTGCTCAATTAGTCATTATTATATGGCAACATTGCAATTCACAAATGTATTTTTAAGTCACAATTCTCTTATTGGAGCCCCCCATCCTCAGGTAATTAGAGAGTTTATTACTGTGAATTTTCTTTTTAAAGCTAAAAAGCCATACATTGATGCAGTCTCATTAAAACTGATTGAAGTGCTTCCAGATTCCTTCCTCTGCCCAAGCCCTACCTCAAGACAACTTTGGAAAAAATGAAAATTGAATCACCACCAGTTGATTTATCAGCGGAAATAAAAGCCATATGCATTCCTTTTCACACTCTTTCACAGGGAGCGATGCAAGGCAGACAAGCAGCTCCAGCTATTGTCTCCTAAAGGCCTGCAAATCTGCCAGAGTGCCCCACTGGCAGCGGCTGACTGGATTCTGCGCCTGTGACAAGCAAGTGACAGATCTTCGCCAAGGGGGGAGAAATCTGTCCATAGAATAATATAGCATGACAGTCTCTCTGAAGAATACATTTTGTGCTCATGCAGCAACAGCAACCAGGTTTCCTCACACTGAACTGCCTCCGTGGCTTTCTCTGAATTAAAATCAACTATACACACTTATGGGGGAGTGGACTGGAAGGGGTCAGGGATACCCAGGATATCGCTATTACAAGATTAATGCAGGGGTTGTCCTGACAACTACAGGATGAAGCTCACACAGACGTGAGGAAAACTCACCTTTCATACCCAAGATGATCTTTTTTGAGGTGACAGCATCCACTAACCAACCATGTCGCCACATCAGCCAAGCACCCAATCAATACACCATCAGGCTCATTATAGCCAATTACTTCCATTTCCTTTTAAAGTCTAGTATTTGCTGCTTTTCTCCGACATTTCAGAAAATTATACTGCTTGCTTTCTTGCCTATGGTTAGATGAGAAGATCGATTAACAATTTCATCTCTGTGTGTTCCACGGAAATGAAATATGTGTTAAGCCTGGTCTGGAAGGGAGGGGCTCCAAACTCCAAATCTGTCCTTTTTACGCGTCTGGCTGCAACCTACGAATATTTTCACATTATTTCCTTGATCAAATAATAAATAGATGAGTATTTAATGAATGTTCATAGAAGTAGTAAAGTAGTAGTAGTAAAGAAAGGTAGAAAATAGAAAAAAGAACCTGTGGATTTTTTTGGGCATTTTTGCTTAAAGGCGTAGTAACTAGCCAGTGTTTGGTTTGTCCATGCTGGGCTCCTGTAGAAAGATGGCGCCTGGCCCCGTGAACAACTTGGATACAAATAACTCATTTGAAGTAACACACGCAACAAAACAAAAATGTACCTATTTTACCTATATTACATACCAAATCTGCCTCTAGAAACACTACATACTGTTGCTTTAAAAAATGACTAAATGTTTTACAAAAGTTTGGCCGATTCATTTTCTTTCTTGACTAATTCATTCAGTTTTACATTTCGTACATTAATATGTACTTAGAGCAATTGGACTAAAGTGTTTGGGGGGTTTTCATATACCTGAGCCTTTTCCAAATTCCAAACAAAACTCAATAATTGGCATACAAATGTGTACTTTCAATGCCCTGAAGAAAAAGAAGGAAATTTAAAGTGCAATTCCATGACAACTGGGCAAATCCATCTGCTGAGTTTCTGCAAGATTATGTGATATCAAAAGCACGAGAACAGCTACTGAATGGACCTTGTGGGCGGCGAGATGGTTTTGTCCATTTTCCAGTTGTTGAGGGGCTTCTGAATCCTGCTGCCTCTGCCTTTTGTCTTAAGCTACACGCACTTCAGGCTAAGAATATCCTTGAATAATACCATTGCTGAATGAAAAGAGATAAAACTGATATAAATCAGACTCCCGGGAAGAAGGCAAAAAATGTCAGGTTATTCCGTTGAAGTGAACAATCAAAGCATTTGTTTTACACTTCATCCTCAAATTGCTGCAACAGTGGCTGCATTGCTCTCTCCTACGAGTCAACTATTCAAAAGTCCATCTGCCAGCCTGCAGCTCTCCAGTTCATGTCTCCCTGTGGATAAGGTGTATCCCTAATGCCATTACTATCTGAAGGGCAGCTTAACAAAGACATGTCAAATCCTGCTGGCTGATATTTGCATTTTGTTTGCTCTTAATTAGAGGACATTTGTCACCCATATGTCAGCCCAAACACTGGCGCCCGTTTCGTTGTGAACCTTTTCAGCTTGCATTGCAGAGTCCCTGTCTATATGAGGTTCCATATTTAGCAGGCTGGCTCTGCCAGACACGTTTCCCAGTTTGTGCATATTTACTTTGCTGATTATAATCTGATCCTTTGCAGCAGTAGAACATACAGCATGTGAAGGGTGAGGGTGGCAACGGAGCCCTGTCCAACATCTTGAATCAAAATGTCGTATTTAAGTATCCTCCAGGTGTCTAGTAACCATTTTTTATGATTATGCACCAGCGATGCAATGCCTCAGGAACACCTTGAGGGAATTTCTGCAAATTTGGCACGCACGTCTGCTTGCACTCAAGGTTGAACTCATTAGTATTAGGTGACCAATGGTTGCTGTGATGTCATATATCACGTTTGGCCATAACTCAAGAATTTGTAGGCTAATAAAGCCAATTTCACACAAATGTCTGATAGGATAAAATTATGAAGTGAGGACATTTTGGACAGACATGGATGTGAGCTACAACTCAACTGGTTCACGGAGACCTGAGGCAGTATTTCTAGTTTTGACTAGTTTTGACTACTACACTAGATATTAAATAAAACACTAAATCTTTCATTTTTTTGACATATAAGCAAAGCCATACCAAATAAAAGGTACATTTAAAAATAACCTTATTGCGTTTGTCAACTGATCATGAATGAAAACCATATTTTATATTTATTGAATAAAAATGCAAATAACTATTAACAGTACTGTTATGTGTAGTATAGAAGACATTAATAACGTTTGTGTAGTGTTTATATCTTGATGGACAAAGAAGCAGTCGTGTCATCAGAGCAACTCACCATGTTGAGCTTGAGCTCCATGTTGAGGACTCCTCCGCTGTCCAAAACAGGCATCAGGTTGATGGCGAACACAGCGGCCCTGTCCGGTGGGATCGATATATTTGGACCAAAGAAGACGTAGAAGTGCACAGAGAAGGTGTCCAGCTCATTACGCAGAGTCGGGCGGATGGGCCAGCACTTGTTAGTGTCCGCTGTGGGGGCAAGGTAAACTATGCTGTCCTCCAAGATGTGCAGGCGACTGGCGTTCGGCGACAGGCTGGGCAGCGAGGCCACCGACAGCGTCTCGGACAGGGAGAACCCCATCGCTGATCCAAAAGACTGAGGCATGTTCATAGAGGAGCTGGGCTGTGCCTGGTCCTTCGACGATGTGGACTTGGAACAATCTAGACATTGGAGAGAGATATCAAATTCACGAAGGACATCAAATCAAACTGATTCCAGCATGATGGATTGGCTCGTTGCAGAAGGTTTTAAAATTGTACCTCGCAACAACCTTTAATATAATGAAGCCAAACACTGGCAATAGCAAAGTCAATAATTTGACTTCCATTATCATGCAGGCTAACTAAGCAACCAATGCCTTTGTAAATGTTTGAAAGATCCCCTTCGGCTGGCTTCCATTTTGTAAACAGTGAGGTTCAGCGCTTTGCACTACTTTTTAATGAGACAAAGATTCACTGTAATTGCAAACAGTATGCTTTCAATCAACACAAAGCAACTCTGCAAAATGGTCATTGATGGCAACTGGCAAAGTACCATCATCGCAGACCGCCAATTCCCCAAGGGGAGAGGATTTGAAAGGCTTTTCTCGCTCAGCCTCGTTTGCATACTGTTGTCTCTGAAAGGGTTTGAAGTATTTTGATGTTTCAAGCAGCTGAACACTCCTTAAAAAAATACTGAAATACCAGAAACTGCTGGCTCAAGGCAAATGTAGCTATGGTGGAAATACGAAAAGAGGTGTAAATATAAGAAAAGACACAGATATACAGTGTAGGTTGCATGTGTGTGTGTGTGGGCGGGCGGGAGCGGACGGGCTGCGTTTCATAAAATTCACAATCCAAAGAACGGGGCTTGGTTTTGCTTTCATACACGGCAAAACACGTGAACTCTCTTGGGTGGCCAACCTGCAGCGACGATACTGTATAAACAACAATAATAAATAATAAAGTGCAACCTGGTTTCACCATTTCCTGTCTAGCCGCCAACTCTGATGTCTGTAAATTGGCTTCGCATAAGGGCACATTTCCTTTTCCTGCAGACGGCTCGTGACAACAATAAAAGAAAGAGAGAAGCGTGCGGAGGTGAGTGACTCCAGATGGTATTTTCCCCTGAACCTGAGGTGTTCTTCAATTTAAATCCACAAAAGGTCAAGTAAGATCTGCCTGGCGGGCGGAGGGGGGAGTGTGAATAATTAGTGTCTGTGTTGCCATGGTGACAAAGTGCACAGTACAGTGTCCAACAGAGGGAGGGGATGGCTACATTGGGAGAGGACTTCCCACAGATTTGTGAGCCATCCCTGTGGAGTGAGCATAAAATACACCTCAGCTCTGCACAGCCCTGAAAACAGCATGGAGCACTCGGCGCAGCATCCCTCGTCTCATGATCCCACATGAATCCCATTCTGTTTGGGAGGCAGTCTTTACTCGAACACGCCTGTTAATGGTCCTATTTCTGCTGACCTCCCTTTCCCCATCAAAACAGATTCAAATCAAACGTGTGCCCCATGTGCCTATGAATGTCTCAGCCACTTTTGAAAAGACATTGATAGATTTTTGCTTTGATTCGAGGACTAAGTGGATCTACTTTCAGCTTTGATTTGGTCTAACTTAAGAGGTTTCAGGTTCATAAAAAAACAAACACATCATAATGATTTGCACATCAAAAGCAGCAGGAATTTAAATTATAACCCACGCTGGAAGCAGACAGCTCACAGATTGCACAATTCATTTTGAAATTATGACACATTCCTGCTCATAAATCGATTAAATAATGTTGGTTCATTGGCAAAATTGGTTAAAAAAAAAGCTCTCATTTACAAAACGGTCTAGACAAACCCAGATGGGACAAATAAAACACTGCTTAAGTTATTTTCACATCCATAAAAACAGGAATTTGGATACGTTTATAAACAGATACCAGTTCATACAGTACTGTAGAATTGAGGATGCTGATATATGGGACTTTAAATTCACAGTTTTCCGTTATGGTAACTCATGAATTAATTAATAGTTTGAATACATTTTATGCACATGTCTGAGTTAATCTATGATGTATGACTTAGGTTATAGATTCTCATGAATGACTTTTGATTAGTTTTGACTTTTGACTTTTTTACATTTACATTAAAGCATCAATTAATGCTCTATTTAATGTAAAGTCTTTCCCAAGTCAGAAATAAAACCCTGAAGATGAACCATGGATAGCGTTTCGCCTGTAAAACACATTCTCACCTGTGACCTGGACCCCGATGCGGAAGAAGACGTTGCCGTTGCTCGGATATCTCTCCACCAGGATGTAGTACCATTGTTCCCAGGCAGGGACACGAGTGTCTAATTCACAAGGGTTCCACTCCCTGCAGTCGAGGGCACTTGAGTTATGCACCGGCGGCGCCCGCGCTCTTATCTTCAGCACCACGGGACAACTGTCGCTACTCTTGTTCCTGGTGCTGCAGTTTACCAACTGAACCTTCACCTTTGATATATAATTGGGGATGAACACTCTGCACACAGGGACACACACACACACACACACACACACACACACACACATCTTTAGGCTGTAATAATACCATAATACCTGGGCTATGTACTATATCAGACAGCAACACATAGAACAGCGCCATATGTTAAATATTCAAGTTCATGTTTATAAGACACAAAACAGTTTTTTTTTTTTTTAAAGGCAGCGATAAATTATATGAATGTCTTTTATGGTAATGTGACACATCATTTTTTTTTTTTTTAAGTGAAGCCATACCTCTGCAGTACCTTCATAATGAATAAAATGTCAGTAGTTTCATTTGAATGAATGGCCTTTCGACATTTTGCCTGCTCTTTATTAACAATACTGATATTTGGTGCTTTAAATTAAAAAATGTCTATCATATTCACACACTGCAAACAGACACAGGTCTAAAATTACATCACTTCAGTTTCAAGTAAATACATACCATCTAAATAATATTCAAAGAAGTAACAGTTTTTTGTGAAGAGCTCAAACAATGTCAACTGTTCCTCTTCAGAAGATCACGAACAACTGAGCATAAATCTTGAACACTCATATTCCCACCGCTCGCGACACTGAGGTGACTTTTAGAGGAGAGGAAGTTAATAAAGCTGCTCATAAGCACACAAATGGAAATTGCATCTGTTTCAAATGAAAATGCAAGATAAGCTTGGAGGACTGAGATCAGAGAAGCAGATGAGTAGGTGGACTGAGGTGAGTGGATTGTGCAAAATAAAGAAATGTTTTTTCTCTAAGATGGTCCATAATTAGGGACTTCATTTAAGAGCCAACCCATCTTTTGGAAGACTTACTTGTACAGTGCAGATCTGTTATGCACAGGGATCATCTGGTCAATGAAGTATCCAGGATAAAGCACTGAAATCCCAATTAGCCTCTGGACAATGAGCTGAGGTTGGAACAGATACTGGCACTCCTCAGACAGACCCTTTAAAAAACAACACACAGCAGATGGTTTAGACGGTATTTCAGCGGTCACCGCTATTTTCTTAAGAGCTGGTATCGGGGAGATTAGATATCATTCACACATGGCTGAAAATCCTTAATGGACTGTCTGTATAAAGCCTGTCAGCCTCCTGGATTAATATCCCTCTGTCCTCCTCCTGCCTGCCACGCAATGTAACATGCACCCACCATTTCACTCATGTTGTCCTGAACGTCTAACGCTCGGTGCGTATTACTGTGTGAGATGAGCCGAGCAGACAGAACCGCGCATCGCTTCCACACATGATCTGCTGTAATGAAAAAAAAAATGTCTGCGACCATTCGCACCTGATCCAAAAGGACAGGTGTGAATGCCAAATGAGGCCCTTCGTTCCTGCCAGCCGATCACTGACCCGCCTGCTCCAGCCACAATTACCACGGCATGTCATTAGTCCAGGAGCTGCCGAGGTGACCCTTTGATTTATTACAGCCTGTCAGCTGGACCTGCACATGCGTCTTGTAGAGTAAGTTTTCTTTTAATTAAGGCTCACAAGAGGTTTTTTTTTTTTTTTAATGCCAATGGGTCTCATTTGCCAACCATTCTTAGGGGAAAGAATTCTTCTTAAAACCCACTTTAGTAGTTTACCTCCAGACTCTGACATTCACCAAAACATGTTTCTGGTTTTGAATGTGTTTCTTTCCCTTGCTCACTTTTGGGTGCTGATACTCCTGTGCAAAAATAATTGGTTATTGTGTTTTCTTCACTGAATTTACAATTCAACACTGAAAAATCACCCCATGCATGCAAATGTTGTTTTATATTTGTCATTTAACTTCCTGTAGAAAAACCTCCACTCTTTTTTATGTTTTGTTTGTCAGAGTGGTAGAGTGGTAGAAACATTAATAGTAGCAGTCATTTATTTCAGTTCTTATTGATCAGTTTTATAAAGGAATGCACATAAAAGTCTAACGTTTCATACAAAAAATAATCAAACTTCAGTTTTATCTTATTTTTCATGCCAAAATATGTCATCAATAGCTTGAAATCTGACCATTCTCATGCCAAATAAAAAAGACATAAGCCTTTATTTTCCACAGAACCTCAGTCTTGGCAAGATGTTAGAGACTCTAAAACCCTTTTCAGGCCACAGAGCACTAAAGCCCACTGTGAAACCCGGACTAATTGCATTATTTTAGCTCCTTCAGTCAGAATGACCCACTGAGACTATGCAATTTTAGGGGAAAACTCTGGTGTATACTCTGAGGTTCTGCTTTATTAGGCACACCTGAACAATCTAATGCAATCCGCAGCAATAGCGCTGCAGTTAATGCAACGGTTACGAGCTTATGTATGGCTTTATTAAACTCTGTGGTCATTTTAAAGCCTGTACTTAGTGGCTCTGTCTCACTGAATAGCATTATATTGAGTTTCTTGTATTTTGAATACTCCCATTAAAAACAGACAGAAAGGAACACCTCCCAATATAATATTAAGGATTTGTTGCAGTATATTAGATGGAACAGGACTTTATCAGCTATCAGAACATTTAGTGTATTTGGTACAAATCGTATGTAATGTAGGAAAAAAATGAAACAGTTTATATACTGCTCTGGAAAAAATTAAGACACACTCCAATTTTGTCTTATATCAGCATCTCGACATGAGTGGCAGACATAAAATTTGAGTGTGTATTGAATTCCAACACAGGCACACCTCATTCTAGTTCATGAGGTACTGATTAGGTGATCGTCCGAACCAAATCATATTTAACAAGGAACATTATAAAACATCAAGGACATCAAGTGACCTACAAGAGGGATGGGAAATGGAAGCTGGGCTGAAGGAGGACGGTTGGAGTCAGGCTCCTGGAGGCCGGACTGAAGTCATGCAAAGCCAGAAAAAAGCCTTTCATAAACGAGGTTTGTAAAACCAGAGAAAATGATAATTTTTCAGTGGTCTCTTAATTATTTCCAGAGCTGTATATTTGCAGTCTGGGAAGCAGCACCTATAATACTGACAAAAGAGGATGCTGACTGGCCAATATCCATCATTTAATTGTCAAATCCTGATTTTAATGATCATCATAAAACATTAAGATCTTTTCAAACAATGAGTATATGAGAGAAAAGAAGCCCCTACGGTATTGTGATTGATTATATAAGAGTTAGTCTTTTTTTCACAAATGTAACTCCAGCCTTTGTTGTTGTTTGCTCAACCTTGATATCCCGTGTGCTCAGGATTGCTGGAGTTCAGTGTTTGACTGATATCGTTATAAATTCAGCCTGCATTCCCCTGGCCCTGCTTGCATTTCTTCCACCCATGTTTCTTTTTTGAACTGATAACATCACGTCTTGGTTGTTAAGGAAAAAAGAAAAAACTTCTTCAGAAGCAGAATGCAGAAAAAAGTGTTTTTTCCATCCGTACAGCATGTCATCGGAGGCTGGTCACATTTGAGCCACGGCAGCTTCTATTCTCGGTGCCCCCAAAGGCAAACCGATTGTTTTGTATGTGCAGTGTTGATAGCAACCTGTGATGATATTTTTTTGATGTTGTGCGTTCCAGGTGCGCTTGTGCCAGCCAGTGGAAACCACAAAAGGAAGCCCAACTGAACACCATGCCAGTAATAAATAAATTGCCTGAAATGGAAATCGGCAGGTGTGTTTTTCTTCTTCTTTTTTTATGTGGCCAAATAGGAAAACACGATGAGATGAAGAAAAACCCTGAAGAGGCAGAAACCTCTTTAAGCTCTGCAGCACAAACAGGAATGCTAATCCCATGGAACACTTACATCATTTTTACGAGATTACTTTCTATCATGAAGGGGAGGTAAGTAACCATGAAGAATATATTTAAGATCCTATTTTAAAATAACACTTTCAGACAAATGTGCTTTCGTTTTACCGGCCTATATTAGTGCATGATGTATAATACAATGACTCAGAGCTCATCCTTCACACTAGCAGTCCGTCGGCCATTGATATACCTGACGTACAATAATTGGATGATTCTCATGACATTTTGAACATATATTCAATGTCTACAAGAGGATGAATGCCAGCAATTTTGATTATTCCCTTTTCCCTAGCCTCAACAACTATTAAATGAATTGCCATGAAATTTGGGATAGACATTCATGGTATCTAGAAATAAATCAGACTGACTTTTTATCTAGCACCACAAGAAGGTAACACTGTTCACTAATGCAGTAAAATAGGTGTGTGACCTTTCTACTGGTCCCAACATGATTTGTGGTTTAGAGTGAAATGTCTCAGCACTTATTACATTCATTATCAGGTTACATTCGTCCAATTTTAGGTTAATGGCTGATGACCTGCAAAGCTAACAACATCCCCATAAACCTATACATCCCATAAACATGATATCTGAATAAAAAATCTATCTGCATGTCAGCATTGACATTATGAGCATGATATGTTTGTGTTAGCATTTAGCTCAAAGCATCACTGTGCCAATGTATAATCTCCGAAATCTAGCATGGCTGTAGACTATAGGCAGCAACCTCCAGTTCTGTCAAGTGAAGCCAATGTGGAAGTGGCGTAAGCTTGCATTCTCTCTACTGGCCATCAGGGGGCAACACAAAGACGTCTCATTGCATGGAAGTATACAAGATAATTAAGTTTTTCTCACTTGATTAATTACCTCAGTAAACATTGTAAACATGACTTCATGGTCTTAAGCTCTTCAGGTCTTTTTCAGTAAGGTGTGATGTTCATTTAGCCAATTATGAGTCAAATAGACAATAATGCAAGGTATTCTTTAGGGCGTGGTAACTTGTGATTGACAGGTCACTACCACGGCATTCTGGGAGTTGGTTATGTTTACGTCTTACAACTTTAACCATTTCAGTTGGACCTTTTTGGTTATTGTCTTATTCAGTGTCCAACTTTAACCATTTCAGTTGGACCTTTTTGGTTATTGTCTTATTCAGTGTCCGGGTTTAAAAAAGTGACTATTTGTCTGAAGAGATAAACAAAAAAAAGCACCATTAACAGAACAAGGTAACCAAAACTACACAGCCAAAACTCGCAACACAAGGGATTGAAATTCTAACAGGAAGCCACGATGTTTACTTCTGATAAATGTTCAGGCTCACCTTGACGGAGATCTTGCCTTCATCTTTGGGTAAATGTGCGGCGAGGAACCAGTCTCCGGGGAGCGGGCTGGTCACATTGAATGCTCCCGTTGTACGGTTTGGAAGAGTCCAGGTAAGAGTCACAGCAAAGGATCCTGGGACGGCCGTATCCCGAGGGAAGTGGGTGTACAGGGGGTTGATTACTGGAGGAGCCCCGGACCTGAAGTACCTATCAATCACAAAGCCAACATGCAATTGCTGTTGGGCCTAATATTTTTCCACAAACAGCAGAGGCATCTGTCAAATATAAAAAATCATCCATAAGAACAGCTGACAGCATGAGCACAGATGGCGTCTTCCATTCAAATTGTGAAAAATTCAAATCCAAAACATTAATAATCATGTCCAGCCCTCAGATAGTTGAATGTGATAAGTGTCCCCACGTCAATCACAGCATCGCAGAGACACCACAGTCACCTGAGGTTCCAGCGCTCATGACAAATACTTCTTACTAATATGATCAATATAGACAGGCGAAATTAAAAGTTAATGCGGCTAATGTTTTATCAGCTGCTCCCCCCATATATCAAGGCTGCCAGAAATAGCTGACACTGTTCAAGGATGCTATAACACTTTTCCCCAAAGTTATATAAGATGATATTGTTATCTATTTATTCCCCCGGAGGAAGAGCAGATTTCAACGTCTAAGTGTCTTAACTCAAACAAAGGAACACTCAAGGCAAAAAACAAAAGTGACTCCAGAACCAGACGAAGCCGTTGCCTTACACTGTTACATTGCGGTTTGGGCAGCTGTCTCCGAACGTGCCCCCTTGCTCCTTGAAGGTGATGAGGTTCCATACGGCCATCATGGTGTCGTCAGGCACATTGAAGTGGAACAGTTCCACACTGGCGAAGGAGTTGAAAGCGTTCAGCTTACGAGGCGTACGGGTGAAGTATTCTGTCACAAAAAGGCAATCTGTGGGGAACCAGAGCAATGTTTAGGATTAGGGTTTGCTCATTTACACTAAACACAAAGTTCAGATGGCATTTGGTATTTTAGTCATTAATTCAAGGATTGGACTAATTGAAATTTTGACCAGATGATGGCGTTAGGTGAAAAGTAAGTGGATTGTCAACGTTATGAGGATTCATCTTCTGGGAGCTTTTCATTATGGCAAGGTGTCTCCTCGATTCCTTTTTCCTCGAGTACTCTTCTCGCGTCTAAGTCCAGCCTATGGAGCTGCTAGAGGCAAGGAAGAGACGCGCCGAGGGAGGGGAGTCGAGGCAAAAGGCATTTTACAAAATGAGACATCGTCGTCATGGTGTTGTCACTGCAAAGCCACATCGATTAAACATGACGAGTAGCACTCCGTTTTTTGGTGGTACCTTGATTTTATTATCTGTTGGTTTTCACGACAACGTATCTACTTTTAATTCAGATCACACACACATACACACGTATATTTCTTGTGTGAAGCACTACAACTGTATGAACGTCACTGTATAAATAACTACTCACATTTATGATACGATTGTATGAATGCATTACAACCCATATGACAACATGAAATACGACACATTACTGCTGAATGCAAGAGATTGTTATTATTGACATAATCATTTGTGGATAGCAGCTGTTTGCACGTGTACACATCTTGTCAAGACTCTAGCAGTTGAATTGGATCTGTATGATAAAAACATCATGGTGGAATTCAGTCACAAAGGAATCCGGACGGAGCAGCACCTTCCGAGGTGGGACACAACATCTGAAATAACTACATATATACTTATGAATACAAAAGGAACATTACATCTGTAGTGCTGCCAGGGTTTGAGATTGGTACATCTGCGTGTCATGACTCTTTTATATGCCACGGGGGCCAAACATTTTTCAGTAAAGGATGTTTCCTCACTCTCAGCTCCTCCACAAGCCTCCTCTCTCCTCGTCTCCTGGCGCTGTATCTAGGGGATTAGAAAACCATCCATGATGGCGGAGGGGCAACAATTTCCCGGGGTCATGAGTAAGTTTGCATATTGAAAAGCACCTAATGATGTCTGTACCAGATTGTTTTGCAATTCCGCCTAGTCGATGTTGCATTCGTTTTTTCTGCAAAATGTCACGGCAACTCATCAGATTTCTGACTGAAAGTGCCGAACTGATCCACCGACAGACAGACAGCGCTAGCATGGCTGACAATGAATTGAAACCTTCATTTCTAAAGATTGAGTCCCGAGTACAAACATTTTCCAAGCTGTCAGCACCACGGCTCTCGCAAACAGAACACGCATAAGCAGCCTCTTCGTCTTAAGTCCATAATAGCGAGCTTCTCCTTGAACCCCGGCACACTGTGGAGAGCTAGATGTCTCACTATGTGATCACAGACATTAACTCCTCTCAAAGCAGCCGAGGGAGACGTATGCATGCAGGCTCACTAGCGTTCCGCATAATGTCAAATCCTTGGATTACATCCACCGAGGGCTCTGCATATAAAAGCAGCAGAACGAGCGACAGGTGTACACCGTGTTACATACACAAGGCAGCGAGCTGCGATCAACGGGTGGGCAAAGTGGAGGGGGATGGAGCGTGAGTCAGTTAATTGCTATTGTAGAACATGCTGAACTTCTAAGATAAGTGTTATCGTAAATACAAACACAAGTAGATAAGAAAGCAGCGGTATTTCATTAGAACAACGTGAAGGCTTGATGTTTCACTGTAGGAGAACGTTTTCCATTTGCAGCTCCCTTTGTGTTCATGCGTAACAAGCACTTCCACCATCTGTATCTGGTGTACCTGTGGCGACGTTCGTTGTGTGTGTGTGTGTGTGTGTGTGTCTCATTAATCTCACCTACAATTTGCAAAAAAAAATTAGTAAAAAAAATTCTAAATTAAAAAAACAACTCCTAAAACTGATTTTGAGGATGTAAAGAAAAGACCTCTAAAAAACAGCGTGAGCCCCATTTACTTAAGAGTTGTGGTGACACAGATAAGTGAGCTCCCCACACTAATGCCATCATGTGCAGCTGTGTGGTTCGCCATCGCTTCTGCTTTTACCTTGGCGATGACACAGAGAGTAAAGAAAAACCAAGTGGCCCAGTGGACAGTGACAAGGCGTCGAGGCGTGGACGCGTAGAGGAGACGCTTTCCTCGGATGTGCAGCGTGTTCACATTATGTGTGTTAGGAGAAGGAGAAAAATGGCTCCCCCCCCCCAAACCCTATTACCCGATCTCAAAGCTGGCACTGGCTCTCACCTATGGAAGCAACCTTGAATACTGAAGACGCAGAAAATCGGAAGAATGAGGCAATCTCACTGTCAAGAGCTCAAGCTTAATCCCATACAACGCTCGAAGCCTTAATTTCGCTCCCGTCCCAGCCTTCCTCCGGTCCACTATCAGCGCCGTGTGAGCCCTCTTTGCATTAAGGGTCTTCTTTGCATGTTCATTACATTGACACCCAAGACTGAGGAAAAAGTGTGTGGCACTGCTGAGGTCTGCAGTAAGGTCTATTGTAACAGACTTCTTTCAGCTACAGATCACATAACATGTTGTTACACCAGTTGATGATTTGTTTGTCGGACAGATGTTTGAGCAGGAAAAAGTCACATCTGCATATAAGACTACTCAAAAGTCAGTCTTTAAATAAAGATGATAAGGGTATGGATTTTCAGGCAATGTAATCCCAATTAAGAGAAAGTCATTAATATTACATTATAAATAAGCTTCCACACAGACACTCTAAATCTGTGGTTGAGGGTCCGGACCCCCCACAAGGAGCTGTGAGATGATTAAATACTTACAAAACGCATATTTATCCTGTTACCTGTCGTGCTATTTATCAGTCTAGATTCCTGTTGGTGTCAGTTGCCTTGTTTTGAAGATATCTGTCTGCCTTCTCTCCAATACAACGGGGCTCGACTTGTGTTGTTCCAAAATACAACAGCTATGTTTCTCTTTGATCGAACCGCTCACAACATTTGAGTAGCAAGCAGGCGGTGCTCCGTATTATCCAAAGACTGACATAGAGACGTTCTTGTATGAGATAATACCTGACCAAATGTAGCTGTTTAATTAATGTACTGGAAGCGGATTCATTTGGTTGTTTTCAGTCAAATGCTTTTATCTTACTTGAAGTCAATGTGATCCCTGCTCATGGTCAGTATTATAAAAATGCATTTTAATGGAAACTGTCACAACCCCGTGTTCACCAGATTCCACACTTATACAGTTACACTCGAACGGGCAAAACACGGTTCAACCACATCAGCCTTTTAGGTTTTTGTGACCAATTAAATACATGACTGAAACCTGCAGTTATTATGAGAAAAATAACATAATAAACTTGCATATCGATTTTGAAACCTCCAGTATGTGGGGAGGAAAAAAGGAAAGCTTCGGCAAAGGAAATGTCTCATGACTCAATGTGAACTTGGAAACACACCGACGTGTTTAAATATGCTTGTTTGTTTGCCTGCTAAATAAAGACATTTAAAGATAAAGGCAGCAGAGTGCTTACAGGCGTTCCTACTGCACCGTTCTGAATTCAGTAATCTCAGTAATCTTCAACGAGCGCCTCCCAACAACTGTTTTACTCCGTTAGAGGCTTAATACAGACATAATCCTGCTTTTTGTCATCTCAACTAGGGGTTTATCCTTGAATGCTTTGCGTGGGAGTCTTAAACTTAATTTTTTTTTTTTTTTTTGGGGGGGGGGGGGGAGTAAAAGTCTCTAAATTCCTCTTTTGAATATGATTTTATAGTATTGTAAAATCTTACAAACAGCTGAAAGAAAGAGGGACGATTCCCATTCATTCTCGAAACATACGTGCATCTGATCACTGTGACAATGAGTGGCTGAGCAAACAAAAGCATTGAATTCTGCATTCGATTCTCAAACATCATGATCCTCCTCACTGCGAAAAGAGAAATAACTCGAGTAATCCAGGTAAAAGCGGGTAAAGGGAGGGGGCGTTGATCTTATTGACTCCAACCAATTCCAAGGATTTACCAAAAACCGATGGAGAGAAGGGGCAACAAGTCTGCCAGGGGGGCTGCAACATCCTCAGACAGATCTTTAAGGTCTTCGAGGAGCACAGCCAGTGCAGATGTGTGTAGGTTCGGATTCATTGTTGTCTCACAAAGAGCTCTGAGCTTCTTTTTCTTTAATGGACACCACAAACACCAAGAAAAGTACTCTTAATGTCTGCCTATATGATTTTCTCCAATAAAAGACACTAAAATATCTTGTACTTGTTTGTCACATTTTATGATAAAGGGCAGCAAATCTGCTCATTTTCAGCATCTTATATTAAAAACCGAAAATGATATCATTTCCGAAAATGATATGGTTTAAACTTAAACATTGCCTTATTGTCCGAGGAATCCCATCATATATGTTGCATCAACGTGTCTTAACTTGTCTTTGGTTTCTCTAGCGAAGCGAAGCAAAGCAACGGCGAGTGTATAAATAAAAGCAACAACAACGAAAGCATCCAGCCCAGCCACAATCATCCCTCGGCATCGTAGCGTACACTCAACCTATCGGAGCATGTCAGTGTGTTGCGTGC
This sequence comes from Chelidonichthys spinosus, assembly GCA_029853015.1. Taxonomy (NCBI): domain Eukaryota; kingdom Metazoa; phylum Chordata; class Actinopteri; order Perciformes; family Triglidae; genus Chelidonichthys; species Chelidonichthys spinosus. Next base: position 13,367,862 of record CM056831.1, read on the forward strand.
CATAATTAGCAGCCTATTTCCCCCCACGCGTCACCGAACTGAATCCAGCCTGTGTTCTTGAAAACGGCTCGTTTCGTGGCCGAGGCGGAACAGCAGCAGCTGCGGGTGTTGAGGAGATCCTAAAGCGGGATCCTCCGCCGCCTCCTCCGCCGCTCTGGACGGATTTCAGCACCCCGACAAAAGGAACAGCTCCCCGCGAATCAAAGCAGCGCGCGGAACGGAAACACTCACCTCCAAGAGCGCACAGACAGGTGTAAACAAGCGCGAGCCTCGGAGGGCTCCATCCTGAGCCCGGACGCCCCGGTTGCCACATCGTTCAAAGCTAAGATACTTCGCGGAGGGCTACAGCCCGGGTGCAGTTCTCAGTCGCTGTGCTGGTCTACATTTTTTCAGGGTCTTTTTTTTTTTTTTTTTTTTTTTTTCTTGCCAACGACCAGCTGTTTGTGCATGACGTAATTCAGACGACGACGGGACAGCGCCTCCCCTTTGGCTTTGATTTGACAAGCTCAATATGTCGACCGATTTCATTGGACCTTCGGCCCCGTCAGTCTGGGGACGGAGCAGACGTACATTGCACCACAAGGCTCGTCACATCGGCGTCCGGGCCACCACGCAGGGCCGAGCGAGGACTACAAGAGGCTGCAGCTGCCTCCGGAGGCTGCAGCCGGGACCCGAAGCTGGGGAAGGGAAGGGAAGGGGAGGGCAGGGGGGGGATAAAGCACCTGACCTGATCCGCTCCTGTGCAGCCCTCTGAACCCACAGACCAAGAAACACGACCGGTCGTCTTGTAGACTGTTGCAGCTCCTTCTGCATTGCAGTGTATTGAATTTGCAACAAAACACGCTTTTCAGACCGAGAACAAGCAGCGATCATTAAGCCTTTTCTTTGGTTTCCCATTATGCTAACCCCCGTTTAACAGCCCAGAGAACACCGTTTCATCACCTCATTACTCGTATTTTTTCTTAATTGAACGGCAATTGCTTCTTTGTGGTTTTGTCTGCGTTAGGCCTATTAATATGCGACGTCTCAGAAACTCCAGCTGTAAAACGTGATAAGATACAAGGGAGTTTTACATGCTCTACTGTTCAAATCTCAAATAAGTGCACGCTGTTATCATTTTATAACAGTTTGAAGTCTATTTCACCCCAAATGTGATGTAAAGTGACTTGACGGAAGCGTACATGGTGTCTATAAAGGACTTGCTGTCAAAACAAGAAGAATACAACATGAAACATGAACTATTTGCTTCCTTGCTTAACTTTGTGACCATCAAATATTCAAGTCCAGGTTGTGTCAAAGGGAAGGGTTACATATTGGGTTTTAATAAGGTCAGATGAAATATTAACATAGATGGGCTGAAAATAAGAGAGCATCAAAATGATTGCATTTTTGTTATCATGCTATATTCTTATTGAAAGACAATGAATATGTTTTGCTTCCTACACACTTATCTCCTGGACAGAGACGTTCATTTTAAGCATCTTGCTCACGTCCAGCAGGTATATGCAGACTTTTTGTGGGGAGGGGAAAAAATGAAAAATCTCCAGTGTTTGCATCAGACAATAATCCATTTCCCTCCAGCACTGGACATTAGGACTGACTCGAACGCTCAGTCCTGATTATTTTTAGACAAAACTGGGGTGACTTCAACATGAGTCATAACTGTCCAAGCAGATATGTCAAGAGAGCGAACGAGCTCCTGAATCAGGTTCGTTATAATCCATGTGACATAAATGAATCATTAAAATGAACTCTTGGCACTAAACTAAGAACAAATGTCTCGGAGGTTAAGAATGATAGGCTGGATTGCTTTTTTCTTTCCTTTTTTTTTTTTTTTGCTGACCTCAAACAAAAGGTGACTCACAACACACTTATTTACAGTAAAATCAACCAGTCGGCCTGGAGTTTGTTTCACTTCGGCTGTAAGAAGTGACTATAGCCTGCTATGAAATAACCTAATCTCTGGATCTCAACAGTCATAATGAGCCATATAACAAAGGGTTCACTTTACTCTTTGCAGGAATATTAAGTCTGTATTTTAAATTTAATTTTTTTTTGCCTTAATAAAATGGGAGAGTGCAGAGTTGACGCCCTTTCACAATTTGTCAGACCTGTTGGCGTCACTTCCTGAGAACAGAGTAGCCCAGCGCGCGGTTGCAGTAAAGACGTGGTTGGCGTTTTGTTTTAGGCAACAAACCCCAACTACAAAGTAGGTAAAACGGCAACGACATTATCCTAGGTACTAAATACACATCACAAACAAAACTAGAAATCACTTCTAAAATAATTCAACAGTGGTCACCTGGTTGAAAGTCCTGTGTTTGTTACCCATCCTCCCCTCTCTCTGTGGGGGTTTTTGTGCTCTTTATACCACATCATCACAACCCAGGAGCTTTTCTCTGAGAGTCTAACTATGAAACGGATGTGTTAACAGATAGTGTCTCATGCCGACCTTGCGTGTCACAATCAAAATGCCCTAGTGCCCGACAAAGTAAGACAAACATGCAGCAAGGACACCTAATAAAGCATTCCTCGTTGTCACTTTGAAAACACATCGATCCCTGGGATGCAGTGAGCTGCAGTCAAAGTTTACTCTGAAGTGTTCTTCTAAAGTTGGAAAGATTGCCAGATGCCCTGGATACCACGACCCACGCATAGCAACCCTGGCCTAACCATTACACGCTGCAATAATCACCTCAACTGCGACCAGCACCATGTCCTATGAAGACATTAGTTATAATCATGAAGCACTGCTGCGGAAATAGAGGGGAAATATATTGTGTTCCTCTGAAGGTCGGTGCCATGTTTAACCCTTTTGAATGTGGAATTTATGTGAGCATATTGGCGTTAATGAGAGGATCTGACTGCACGACTGGCAACCTGTCCTGATTGCCTTTAAAGCCAGTCTAGGATGGAAAAGGCCGTCATCCTCCAGTTTGTGAAGTGTTGCGTATCTTTAAAGGCAAAAACACTCAACATCAAAAGGAAAGCCAGATATTCTGACAAAGAGAAAATGACCTCGTCCTTCTGTTAAAGGAGACCTGGAAGCCACCCACAGAGTGACTATTACCACAATTAACAGCAGGTACGCTCAGAGGGAAAGGTGAGGTCATAAATCTTAAATATAAACATGTATATAATATAAATATAAACATCCTGCATTTCCATGGATGGTTACTTAAAGACACAAATTTTCTGTATCATTAGAGCTCAACATTCTGGCAAGTCCTTCTAACTTCGATAACTTTTCAAACTGGTTCATGCTGTTTAGTAATGATCCCACAGTGACATTCAGTGGAAGAGGATGAAGCGTAAACAGCAAACCAGTTTGAAAAATTGGTGGTAGGAGGATGTATGTCACCCACGCATCGTGGGCCAAGTTATTTCTGCTCTCCCCGAGGTGAGCCTCTCCACAGCTTTTAGTGTATCAGCCGTAGCGATGCACAGAGGAGCACGGACGGCTTCAAGATGGGCATTTTAACCAGCCGGCTTCCCAGGAAGACACTTCCAAATCCAAATGCTGCGTCTAATCCGTGGCCAGTAAACGTCCCATGGGGGGGAAATGTGGCACTTGTTGCCAAAGTAAACTCAGCTGGTGTATACCAATATGTGACCACACCAACTGTGTGCAGCATGTTCAGTTAAAGAGAGAAAGCGAGGGAGGGACGGGGTGGCCAGCTGTTAAAGTTAAGCAGTCTTCCTCTGTGGCTCAGCTTCGGGACACAGCGGACTCTAGGAGGCGATCTATAGACTACATCCTATTGCCGCATAGGATACACAAAGCAAACATAAGGCTGGCTCAGAATATATAATAAACCCACTAGAGCCTCTGGACACGATATTTTCAGTTCCAAGTTTTCACACAGAGACAATGTCACCAAACTTTATCATTTTCCTCAGTCTGTCAATACCACAACACCAGTGTTCTTTAAAAAGGCATCGAGGGTGTGATTCTCCCATCCCTCTGTGAATAATCAGATATGTATAGCTAAATAGCGCCCCCTTATGCAGATGGATTTTTCTTCAGTTATTCCTCAATTAGGTACCAAGCAGCAGAAATGGATTAAAAAAAAAAAAAAAAAATTTAAAAGACGATGTTGTTGTTGATGTATGTTCTCATATTGTTATAACTCATCATTTACAGTAGTTGATAAAAAGTCCAATCCAAGTTAGAGGAGAAAGAGGAGAAGGAAACAGGACAAAAGGACAGTTTGCATTTACACTGGAATAGTAACAGTTAAGGCACAGCTTTAGTGGAAATATCCCACAACAGCACAACATCCAATCATGTCCCAACTGATCTGAGGTTGTGTGATTTTTCTTGTGATTTTTTTTGTGACATTTTTTTGTCTGTTGTCTTTAAATCTGGTGACACCTCACAAGTATAACTACAAAGACTAGTTTAAATACAGTACATCAGTACAACTCTTTACCACCTAGGTCTGAGGTCTACACCTGTACAAGTGTGAGCATTACATCCTGAACACTCCGAAGCGCGTCTTCTTTGTTGGTGCATTCAGTGCGGCACTGAGGCTCAGTCCCAAAACCAGACGAGTATCAGCGGGATCGATTATCCCATCATCCCAGAGTCTGTTAAAAAAAGTAAGTAAAACAGTATTAGATCACTTATCTGATGCTTTTTGCAAGTTTCTCTGCAAGGCTTTAAAAAAAAATTCTCTCTCATCAGTTATGATAATTGTGACAATTAGCATATACTAATGGCTAAAAACTTTCACTTTCGTATATTTTGCACCCTTTAATACTGAAAATTCATAATAGTCAGTATACGATAAGCCAACAACCTCCTTTGAAAAAAAATATCACAAATCCTATGATTTAGTTTTTTACTCACACAGAATGTCCTCATGACTGAACGACAGAATGGGTTGTTTGCCAATGACTCAGAAAATTGAATATGTGGAGTGGCATTTTTACTTTTAGCACATACTGAAGCTGCTCTTATAAAGGCGGTTTTCTGGCTACACTCTTGTGGAGGCTGTTGTGATGCATTTTCCACTGTGCAGAGGGTTGTGGGTCAGACAAGCATGCTAGCTTGCATGCTGCAAAATGTGCCTGGATGCTACCCCTCTACTTTGTAGGAATAAACTTAAATCCATAGTCTTCTGTCTCAATCACCAGGTGATGCATTGGGTCACTTTTAAACTGTGACCTGAAGGTAGATCCTATCTTTTTTGTCAATTCTGTGTGAGTCTGTTCAGAGATGTTTCTTATTAGACAAACCATAACACACATGCAAACTTATCAAGGGTGAAAAGGTTACTTTACTTTAGTACAAGTTACCTCAGCTGTATGCATTTGGCAACTGAAAGGCAAGACGTTTGTATGCCTGAGTTTAGCATTTTGTCTATTTGATTTGATCTTGTGTGTTTTGCTAATTTTCATTTACTTGACTGAAAGTCTGTGCTGTTGGTTTTGAAACGCTGAATCTCAGTGAGTCTCTTTCTGATTGAAATAAACATATATATCAAATCTGCCTAATCTTTAATACTTGAACTGCCTGTCAGCACTGCTACATAGACACACATATACATTTCCTCAATACGATGCATATTTTGTTTGCACCGCCACCATCTGATATGTACGCTGCTCACATACGCCGTGGAAATAGCCTACAGGATTAAATGAAAAGCAAAGATGGCTCACATTAGCCGAACTACTGGGCATCTAATGGAGAAGAAATGCAATTTAAACACATCACAGCATCACTCCTCATGCATGAACAGTCTCTCTCGTGACATGGAAAAGCAGGCTAACATGATGAATTGAAATTATTTTTAAGTAAAATTACAAACACATGCTGAAGGACTGTTGGTAGCCCCCTCTGCAGAATTTCGTCATAGCACAAAAAGCAATTCCCTTTGTAATTTAAATGCTATGACTTCACACATTTAGACACACACACACACACACACACACACACACACACACACACACACACACACACACACACACACACACACACACACACACACACACACACACACACACACACACACACACACACACACACACACACACACACACACACACACACACACACGCTCACCTAGCACTAGAGTAGTATGGACTGCCTTCCTCTTCAAACCGCTGCACTATTGGTTTCTTCATGGCAGCCTCTTGCTCTGCTGTAAACTGTGAATGAATTATTTAAACAAAATAATTGGTTCTGTAGGCCTGGCAAATATAACTTCAGGAGAAAAAGTTAACAGTCATCTATAATCCTTTTTCTTTTCATCCATTTTTATTCATTGCATCAGACTGCGTTGGTTTCAGCCAGAAGGACAGAACAAACTGGCACCTTGTATGTTGGTTATAGACACTGTGAAATCTAAAAAATTAAACCGATTTAAGTTTGAGTCGTGTGTCATTCAGGTATTTCTTGTTCCGTGGCAAACATAGGTCACAAAATGTAAAATAATGTTGTACACAAACGTATGCAATCAAATTAGCTTTGGGGCGTCAAGATAACTGTGAATCGTATAAAGACAATCGTATATAAAGGCCTTGTGGATCGTGGTAGCTACAAGAGTGAGATCGAGGGTCAGACTTGTGTTTCATGGCAGTTGCCAAAACCTTTGTGCGAGTTTGAGGTCTAAGTTATGAATTACTCCCTCGTCCACATCTCCCAATCTCACATGAGGGAGGCGTGGGTGGAGGCCGACGGTAACTTCCTGCCATATTTTTCATTAGTCGTCTACACGGCGCTGTACTGGGACTATTTTTGTGTGGGTGCGAGTTACAATTTCATGTCGTTGTATTCATACAAATCACTGTCTATTCCATCTCCGCCTCCAAAGACTCAAAAATCAACTTGACCAGCAAATATTGAGTGGGTTGCAAGGACTCGTTCCAGCCCCCGTCAAAACTACATAAAAGGATCCATTTCGCTGTTCTAAAAATTAAGCAGCTGATAGCTGAATATTTTAAAAAGCAAAAAGTATATAATCAAGGAAATATACTTTCAAGTCTTGAAGTAAAAGTGCTCATTATGCAGCCAAATGGGCTCAGTAATTGTTGTATTGTTTACGCATAATGTATATATTACGGGTGGGAATCATTTGGTGCCTCAAGATTCGATTCAATTCCGGTTCTTGAGGTCATGATTCAATTCAGAAACGATTTTCCATTCAAAATGATTCACAATTCAAAATCGATTTTTGAATTAGTACCTGCTTCAGGATCTACTCCCGGCCTCTAGGTGGTGTGGCAAATTATGGCATGAGAGCACAAGATTATATAATTTACATTTTTAAAAAAGTTAAACTCATCACAATAATGTAAATACAAAGTCAAATCTAAGGCCAAATATTATATTAATTCATGCATAACTTGCACAAACTTTTTATTATTAAAACTTAGAATATAAGAATAGCCATTTTTACATGATTTTATTTATTTTTTTGTTACTATTTAAGTACGGTAAATGAGTAATACCATGCTGAGCCAAAAAATAGTATGCGACCAAATGAGGTCCTGGTACGACCAACTGAGAAAGATTTTTTTTTCATAATACTGTTACCTATATCTACAAAAACATATTCTCAGTACGCGACTTGTTAATTTCAATAACGGGGTTGGATCTCAGAGATTATAAACGATTCTAAAGCCATCTGCTACTTCAGCACTACGGACAGTCCGGTGGATTTATCAATACGCAGCACGGTGGTAGACAGTCTGAGACACCACGGTGCGTCCAGTGGAATCACAAAGCAATGTCTCGGGGTGCCGACTGCAGCTCAGGCAGCCGTGTTGCAGCACAGCTGCGACAGGTGGAGGATGCTGATGTTTCGGAGCCTCGCGCCACTGTCCATTTATGCTGTGAATCACTAATGACACATGGGAGAAAAGATGGCCTCCAATCTCTAAAAGAGATGCAGCACAGCAGCAGCTGGGCCGCGCTGCTCACACAGGTGGTGCGGCTGCGCTAATCTGTTAACATGGATGCCAAATTAAAAATCAAGAGGTTACACGACGCTGCTCACACAGGCAGCGTCGCCTCAGTCAGATAAAGGGAAGAGGCAGACTAGACTGACAAATGCAACTCAACTCTGCTTCTGCACTCGCGCTGTAACTGGGGGATGGAGATCCAGATGGCAGGTCAACAAAAGGGATGCATTTTGGTTATTTTGAGGGATGGCCAACCTCCTCAAAGCACTTACTGCTTGTTTATTATGGATCAACTGTGAGTACAAGGAGACTCCTAAAAAAAATCTATAAAATAAATGTGTGATGTTTCTTTTTCAGTCTATTTAATGCCATACAATGTTAAACCATCTTAAACACCACTGATTGAAATGCCTGCCATCAAGCATTGATGTGAGGACACATTCGGAAGCCATTAATACACTCTTAATACACCCATAAAAGCACACCTGACACAATTTAATTACAGCCATTTGACAACTGTTCTATTCCGGATAAGCCATCACTGTAACACTTAACACTGATATAATTGTATCCTTGTACAAGTGCCACGTCAAACCATTACTAAAAGAAAAGTGTCCACATAAAGTGTATTTTTTTTTGGCAGAAAAGCCACAAAAGCCAATTCAATTCATCTTTCCAGTAAAGCACAGGGGAGGGATGATGATGTGAATTGTTACCTCCTTTCCTTCACGTGCCCTCTGATCCTTGGTGATGGTGGCTAGGACGGTGGCTGCCTGCTCACCACCCATTACAGAGATTCGGGAATTTGGCCACATATACAGGAAACGAGGGCTGTGAGAAGAAAACAAGTTATTATCATTTCGTTTGTCACTTGCTGAGGAGAAAAGTCAGCTTAATCACAGACGGCTCACTTAGAACAAAGAAGATACAATACGCTAGAAATACTCTGATGTTACGAGGCAAGGTCTAGCAGTCAGTGTCAGAAATTCTAATTAAAATGGACGATTTTATTAGAAAAAATGCATTTTCAAGCATTGAAAAGGTTCAAATCTGAAAGCCTCCTTTTCTACGATAACAAAAGGGCACACCATGTAATGCTACCGGTGTTGTCTTTTCTATTTTTCCATTAACTGCTTCATACCTGTAGGCTCTGCCGCACATGCCATAGTTTCCTGCACCGTAGGAGCCGCCGATGATAACAGTAATCTTGGGTACATTGGCACAGGCAACCGCAGTTACCATCTTTGCTCCATCCTTGGCAATTCCCCCGGCTTCATACTCTCTACCCACCATGAAGCCTAAGATAAAGATGCAGAGGAGAGATGGAAAAATATAAACTGGGTTGACTTTGTGTGTTTTCATCTCAAGGGACTGCATCTACATTTTTTTTTTAATTAATTATCACTGGGCAACAGGTAAAAAAAGAGCATGTTGAGGATGACATACAGATGCTTAAATCAATACCCTTTTTTTGTTTTCACTAATAGAAAGAGAAAATAAAAACACCACAGCTAAACAAAATCCCAGTTGTCAATATTCCAAAAATCTCCGATATTAAGAATTTCTCACTGACCTGTTATGTTTTGTAGAAAAATGAGTGGAATGTTTCGTTGGCAGCACAATTCAATGAAATGCGTTCCCTGAAAAATAATTCAAATATTCAGCAGATCGAGTATATTCCCACTGCAACAGTCTGCCCACAGGAGAAAACAGACGTATGCTATCAACAACCTTTAACAGCAGTATAAACTGCACCAACAGAAAGAGCAGTTTCTAATGTCACAGAGATGAACATACTTCATGTACATGCTGAACTTCCTGAGTAACAACCAGTGCTGCTTCTGTTGCTATGCCTATATCCCCATTCTGTCTGGATCACATCTGAAGTAACTGCTTTATGTTCATCAAACTGTTCATTAAGTGATTCTTCTGAAGTGGGGGGGTCAGCTGGCTTCACACACAGACTTTGTACTTTGCTAGATTTTTAGATTTTACTATGAATACAAAAGGAGCTGAGTGGCCTTCAGGCTTGCCAGAAAAATTCACCGGACAATATAAAGCTGCCAGGAGCTATTGCACAGGAAATCAAGCACAAAAGACACCCGATTTCCATCTCCTCTGTGTTGCAGAATTACCTGGCTGTGTTTGCTTTATTTTTGGCAGTTACCTCTGCTGGCTTTCTTCTAGTGGAGCATCCTGTCTCGCGTTGCAAAGTGTAAACAGAAGTAGGAGACGGCGCGAAAGACCGGCGCTTATTAGAAACCGTCACTCGGTGAAAAAAATAATCCATCAGTTTGCTCCCGATTGTGCACGCAACAACAGAAATCTCATCTATTCTCCGTTACCGCTCCTTTTCACGAACACCTTGGGGAAACGCTTTTAACAATTTAACAGTTAGCATAACAGAAGCCCAGGATTGTCTTAAGTGATGACAGTCTCAGAAATGCATCTCGAAATGCAGGTGCTGTATTGATTTTTCTTGGATATGCTCTGAGCATGTCTGTTCCACATCTGTGTGTCTCGTAAGCACCGTCAGTCCCTTTCCTCAGCAATTACACTGATGAGATAACCAATGCTCACACTGTCATATTGAGACCTCACAAAAAAAAAAAGGAATCAAAGAATGCTTTTTTTTTCTTAAGGTCAAGCTTGTCATCCAATTCAAAATGTCAGAAAAGCATAAGTCTATAATCGCGGATTCACCTCCTCATCTCTCCTAAGCCTGTGTAAAGTTCAGCTCTGCACGGCAGACTGCCTTGCTAATTAAGTGAATTATATTGAATGAAAATGATGATTGTCCCTTGTCCGTGGTTTCTAAATGCTGTTATTTCAATGCCATCTGTTGGATTACTCATGAGGGGGCCCAGAAAAGTGCAAATTGAGGGCATATTGTTATTGAGAAACAGCCCTGTGACTGGTCAGTTCTACAATAGCTAAAGCTCCTTCAAGAGAGGAACGCTGGAAGTCAGTGATGTGGGCAGCAAGTCTCTGTGGAGAAAATATTTAGAGAAACTCATTGCCTGTACAATATTTACTCTTTTGAACGTTCAACTCGATCACAAGGCTTAGCTTTTTATGCTTTACAGGTGTTCACCGTTTGTGCGCAATATTAAAGGATCGAAGCCAAGCCTCGAGTGTGAATGGTGCGTGAAGCCAGCGGCAAATTTGGGGATTTATACTAACACTGTGGAGATACTGTGAGCAGCATTAAGGAATCAATATTTGCTCTATAGAGAACACTCGCTTCTACCGCTTCAGTCATCTTTGGGTACAAAAGGATACTAACCTTTTTCGCAGACTCGGAAAACAAGACTCCATTGTTGCCAATGATCCCGACAGGGTAACCGAATATTCTTGAAAATCCTAAACAGGTACATCAAATGTTATGGTTCATAGTTTTAATGAGTAAAAAACAAAAATAGATCTGGTTGTAGAAATGGGGAAACAAAGCTACTTCCCTTACCTGTAACAAGTGTGTCTCCATAGAAAGCCTTGAACTCATCAAATTTACTGCCATCTACGATTCTGGCAATGACCTGCAATCAAAGAAAAAGAGTTGGGCAAACACAGGATGGGCGACAGAAAATAGACAGTACTTGTATAACAAGCTAACAATGTACAATGCAAGCTGTCCTGTCTGCATTGAGCGGTTTGAACTGTGTTGCTTTTCACCTGGATTATCATTTTAACTTCTTCGTATTCGTCTAATAATATCTATCAATCCGTGTACAATTGGTCAGAAGGCCAACCCTTCTTTCAGAGTTGATCTCTTAATTCAAACATGACATGCTCTGCAACAGGTTAGGTGTGCAGCATAAATAACCATGGCGATCTACCCCGATAAGAGGCCTGAAAACCCAGGGTTAAACCTGAAGTTACCTTGCGAACCCCACATCCCGCTTCGTTGTATAGGGCCCAGCAGTTGGGCAAATTCGTTCCACACTGAGGAGGCTCAGCTGCCTGCCGATTTGTCTGCAGACATGTTTTGTTAATCTGCTTTGTGAGCAGAAGCATTTGTTGATGCCTATTATCTCCGAATGGAATTAATCTGCCCTATTAAGTGTGCGCTCACTCAAGTCAAAATAAATCACAATGCCTGTCAAGTCCTGTGTCTGTGGTCTATGGTGTAGGAACACGTCATCCAGTGCAACAGTATGGCTCAGTCATGTGTTTTTAATAGCTTTTGGACAACAAAGGAGCTCCGTGGCACAGAGGAAGAAGATATATCAAGACATGTTAGTGGGATCAATTCATTGTTGGTTTTGATCTTTTCATAGGAATTGTTAATAACAAGAACAATATAAATATATATAAAAATATATAATTCAGCAGATGAAATCATTCAAGTAAAAACGGAATGATTTAACTTAAAGGATTTAAAGCTGCCGTGTTGAAAAACGCTTGTAAAAAGGGAGCGGCCACTTGATCTTGTATCCTAAATGGGCTGCCGATACTATTCAACACTACAAACGGTTTGACACCTCCAGAGTTGGCAGTAATTCCTGCTCCTGGGTCTACATCAAGCATCAAAAGGCTCAGGCTTTAAACCAAATAAGGACATCCTGCCAGAGAGCAAAATCAAATTGATTGATGTTAGCTGTCCCTTATCAACTGAGACAACCTACAGCAAATATTGTTTACAGCGTATCTATCACAAATCAACTTAATCAATGAAAGTGCTCCCACTGAACAAAGGGGATCATGGCAAAGTAATATCTAAAGCTGTCTAAGTGAAGTTAAGGAATGAATGTTTTTAATTTACCATTATAAGCTTATTAAATATCTTACACATTCAAAAGAAACTCAATGCACCAGGACAAAAAAAAACTGTAAAGGTTTGTTTGGATGAATTAAAACCTGACTTTTTTCTTGCCCCTTTCAGACAATGTACAGGAAAAACTGGACAAATACCTCTCTGACATCAAAGTTGCGTTTCAAGTTCCCTCCAACTATGCCATAGAGTTCATCTGCAGGGAAGAGAGGCGCTTCTGTAGCTTCTGTGGTGACCTGAAAAAACAAAACACAACTTCTCATCAACAGAAAGCACGTAACTTGCTTGGATATAAGCAAGTTGCATCATTGGACTGACCTCAATATTTTTCCTGTAGTTGAGGTTTCTCACTGCCTTTCTTGCTAAATGGAGTGCATGGTTATCGTCTAAAGCATAGTGGTCCGTCACACCCGATTTTCTGGAAAATAAGTAATAAATAATAACAACAAATGAATCTGTGACATTATTACAGCACATAAATCGCTGATAAGAATGTGTGACGTGTTTCGTCAATGTAAATTTAAAAAATGAATTTGATTCCAAAGACTCTCAATCTGCTGGCTTTTTTATTGCATTACAAAAATACTGAGATCTATGTACAGTGGTAAACAAAGTGAAAAGGGTAATACCGGCACACTGACTCCCAACCACTATTTATTTAAAAAAAATAACATTTGGATCCCAGTCGGGTATTCCCATGTCAACAACATTTTCACCTGAAGAGAATCTGAGCCGGGCATTTTCAGGAGGAAGATGCAAATCATCATTAAAGCTTGAAGTTATGCATCTCTAAGTCACACAAATCCAGAGTATGAGCATGTTTATTCAAAGTTACCCGGGGCTTGAATTCACAAACTTCAACACCAAAAGGAAAGTCATGATTTTGTTGAGATATCTGCAGAGTAAGAACCCATAGATGGCTTCAAAAGCCCTGGCAACCAACAGGGTTTCATGTGAAAGCACATTTCAAAATTCTAAAATTCAGTTAAAGATAATAAAAGAATTTGTGTACTTCATGCAGACAACATTTTTTCTGCATGAAGTACAACATTTTTTGCTATTTATTAATTTATCGAATGCATGGTTCACATGAGTGTAAAATTCAAACTACTCTTTTGAAAAGGAAGAAACGAAAAACAAGTGATGCTTATCAATCAAATCCCAAAATAAAGCCTGTCTCTTGGGTTCATTGTCAATATACAACAAAGTAAACGTGATTTGTTCATTTAAATTCAGTTTTGAGATACAATTCTGAAAAGTATTACACTACATCTCAGGGCCTTTGTCCACACAGTGGCCGTTTCAGCTACAAAAGTGTCTGCAGAGTGCTGGGGAGCGTGTCATACCAGCGTTTCATCAAAAGAACTCTGAGCGCTTGTTTCTATGACAACATATCACCCTTCTTACCATTGTTAGATTAGCATAGTTTGCTTTTATTATCTATTTGGACTACTATCTATTAGTTTGGCATTGGGTTTTTTTTCCCCACTGTGAGCACCAACCGGGTGATCCGTCACAGACAAACACAAACGTGCGAGTGATTAAAAAAAAAACATTCAGTGTCCGCCCGGCTGATCTGCTCCAACTAATGAGCTATTGGTCTGTTATGAAAGTGTCTGTCTGACAGACATGCTTCACCTCCATTTCCTACAGTGATGTCACCAGCGATTTTATGAAAAGTTCAGAGATTTTCAACTTGAAGTTCTCGTTTAAAGGCACTCACAAAATGTTGTGTATGCATAGAGATAGAGGTCATTGACATCAAGACAAGAACGCTCCTCACCAGGTTTCACCCCAAGTCCAACACTCTAAGATTGTACACTTAGCGGAAGGAGGGAGGCCTCGAACTAGTGAGCGTCAGAGTCCCTATGCAGGATGAATCAACCAAGATCCAGGAGTACATCAGTTATCAGTGATGACCTGCTAAGAGCACATATGCATTTATTGACCTAATCATTAAGTATTTGAAGTTGCATTCCAAAAAATTGAAAAGGAATTCCAAAGGAAGAATTCAGAAGGATTGCGTGGAACAAATTCAAGTAAAATTCCAAATTCAATAGAATTGAACAGAAAAATTCTGAAGAACTATCCCAAGGAAGAATTACGAAATATTCCAAAGAAGAATTTAGGAACAAGGATACCAAGGATTTTAAGGAAGAATTCCAGAAGAAGAATTCTGAGTAAGAACTCCGAATAAATATTCCAACTAATGAACAAAGAAGTTGTCAAGGAACAATTGAGGAAGATATCCGGAAAAGATGAGACATGAGATCAATAACACCAACATGCAATTTAATGAAAAATACTGTTATGTCATACTTGCAGTGAAGATCTGCACCACCAAGGTCCTCAGCAGAAACTTCTTCCCCGGTAGCAGCTTTGACCTATAATTAAAAAGGCAACAAACACAATATACAGGTATTGTAAGCAGTCTGCTGCCTAGACATAGCGTAAATGAAATGACTAAAACTTGCCAATAGTGAGTTATTTGTTGTGCTTAATTCATGAAGTTGGTAAAACCTGTATACAGTATATGAAGCATGAATTCCCTAACAGGATTGGGAGCCGATCTAATGCTTTACATTCTAGTCTTCTATAATCCAACAACAAAAGTATGTCCCACCAGCGGAGGTCCTCCCAGGAAAATGGTTCCTTGCTTTCGCACAATGATGCTCTCATCTGCCATAGCAGGTACATAAGCTCCTCCAGCAGTGCAGGAGCCCATCACGACAGCAATCTGAAAGAGTCAAGTAAAAGTCTATTAACAACGGACATCCAAGATTAGCAAGACATGAAAGCCCTGCTATCAAATGAAGGGCTGATTTTTCACTTATAACCTACAGTGATGCAGTTCCAGTTCAATTTACCTTTCACCACTATTTAAGATATCATTTTTCAGACGACCCCTGTCTAATTGGCAAATATTTCAAATTCACCAAGTGTAGCATTCAAGCCAACAACAGTCTACAGTAAAAGACAGTGTCAGTGACCACAGCATGCATGCAGCCATGCTTCCAAGTCTTAGCTGGTGTGTATTTTACGATCACCATGTGAAAGACAGTGTTACCGACATACCTGTGCTATTCCCTCTGAAGACAGCCTGGCCTGGTTGTAGAAAATACGTCCAAAGTGATCTCTGTCTGGAAAGACATCAGCCTGTCTGGGAAGATTGGCCCCTCCCGAGTCCACTAAAGTAAAGAAATGTAAACTCAGTGATTATTATTAACATATGGGTTCTGGCACCCAGTCTTCCTAATATGATGATAGCCTGAATGTCTTAACAAGGTATTCTGGGATGTTCCCACATTACACCAACAATAACTTTTATTCCAAAAGGTTTCCCATCGGGAAGAAGAACCCTGTCTTTTCCCCCTTTTGTAAGTAAGTGCATCTCGTTTTACCAAACCACTTTCAAATACAGAAACCGTCACCAAACAGTCATGTTGCACTTTTCATCCATATCTGTCCAAAATGTCATCAGTGCAAGTGCACTTTTGTGCCAAATTTGAGGAAATAACCTCATGGCGTTCCTGAGGTATTGTGTTCACGAGAATGGGATGGACTTTGGCTATTGCCGGTAAAGAGGGTTGAAAACTCACCCAAGTAAATGCATGGCATGTGGTTCTGCTGGGCTATTTCTTGTGCACGAAGGTGTTTCTTCACTGTAACTGGGAAGTATGTGCCTCCTTTGACAGTAGCATCATTTGCAACAATAACACACTCAACCCTATAAGAAACAAAAATATTCAATTAATAATTGTGGGCCACCTTGAGTACTCAAGAGAAATCTAATTGTAAATGAACCAAAAAGCTAATTACAAGTCACAGCGATGAATTTAACAATACATAAAATAATCATAGACTTTAAACTTTTGATATTTTGCATCTGGTTAAGAATGTTTCATCTGAATTTAAAGAGGCATGGAGAGCGTCTTAAAATCCGACATTATTCTGTAGTTCGTTTTTTAGCAGAAATATCTGCTCGTTCATGGTGCTTACCCTGAAACTCGTCCAATCCCAGTAAGTATACCGCCTGCTGGGACTTCCTCTTTTCCATACAATTCATAGGCTGCAAACTGAGAGAATTCCAAGAAAGGGGTCCTGCAAGAAAACCAAATTTAAAAAAAAACAAACAAGAAATATAAATTCAACCTTTTGAGATGTTCAATGTTTTGAATCAACGATAGAAGTAGATGGTACTGTACCCCGGATCTAACAGTCTGTCTATACGTTCTCTAGGCAAGAGTTTCCCACGAGAGGTATGAAGTCTTCTGGCTTTTTCTCCCCCACCTGGATAAACAGAAATTACCAGAATTTTCAACAATCTGGCACACTTTGGACAGTCCAGTGTTGATTTAACATGTCATGTGTACCTCCTAAACCTAAACTACAAACCTATATCCTACACATTAAACACACTACTTTACAGTCTGTTGTGTCAACGGTCATGAAAGTCACTGTAGTTATACACTGTAATCTATTCAAGGCATATCAGCACTGAAATATCTACTGTAAATAAACGTGAAAGGCAGTCTTCACACACTACGTAAGAGCTTTGAGTTTTAAGTAAGTAAAAAAAAAAACCTTGACATGTGAGAGCAGGCCCTTAAAGCCTTGATATCTACAAGTGGACCACAAGCAGTTTTACTGAAACACAGAGGAAGGGAAAAGGTGTTTTGTCAACACCAAAACAACCGTCATCATCACCCAGATGGGCCTGAAGTTGGAAAATAATATTTGTTGGCATGAAAACACAAAGTGATGAGTTTATGTTTAG
This sequence comes from Chelidonichthys spinosus, assembly GCA_029853015.1. Lineage (NCBI taxonomy): Eukaryota > Metazoa > Chordata > Actinopteri > Perciformes > Triglidae > Chelidonichthys > Chelidonichthys spinosus. The sequence goes on from CM056831.1 coordinate 13,385,318, forward strand.
TGTACTTGTGTAGTTATGTTTAGTGTAGTTGTAATGTGTGTAGTAGTGTGTAATCCGTCACACCTACCAAATCTAACCTTCTCTGTCCGGCTTTTCAGTTCATCGACAAGAACTTGCATTCGCTCATAATTCTCCTGAAAACACAACAAGAGTACATTCACAGACATTACTTATGTTTTTCCAAGCTGGAAATATAAAGACAAATGTGTCTCTGCTGCCATCCAGTGAGACTTTTTTGGCGTTGCATCAGTGAGAATGAATATATTGTTGAATGTGGACAATATGTACAAACAATTATACCGATGCATCCTGTGATTAATATTAGTCAATTATAACTTCAACCTAAAACTATGAAGCATTAGGTTATGCTGATGAAAGGCGGGGAGAATGGTGAATAGTAGAAAATCCAGCTGTCGGGCCAACTTGATGTGCGATGATGCTAAAACCTTTGCTGAGCGACGCCAGCTCGAAATGTTGACCGCTTACAGCAAGTAAACTAGCTAGAATTAGGGTTTAGGAACTAAATAAACAAGGTGAATAATTGTTTAAACAGTACATAGAGGCGTAATGCTCATCAAAAGTAGCTGACCTTGGCGTGGTGTTACATCTGTCTGTCAGTTGTGTAAGTTAGTTTGACAGCTGACATTAGCTAGCAGCAAGTTGGGTCAACAACAACGTTACAATTCGGCTAGCTGACATTAGCAGCAGGATAACCCACCTGATATTCAGGAGACTGTTTGTCCTGCTGAGACCCGAGTCGAGCTACTTTATCGGCGTAGTAAGACCTTGTGCCAGCCAACGGTAGACTCCTGCAACGAAGCAGCCACGGCTTAACCGTCCGTAAAAGCATTGTTGATGCTCACGTCTATCTAAACCTGCAATTTGTCACTGCTACTTCACAAGCTAACCGAGCAGCGATCTTCTTCTGTGGTTAATGTAAGCAGAGAAACTCCATATCGCCACCTGCTGTTTACACCAAAATGTAATAAAACAATCTAATCAATTACACTTCGTTGTGTACATCCTCTACACCCAAAATGTACATTAATAATACAAAGATATGGCTTTTCTCTCTTTTCTGAATATGAGTCAATTAATTGTTAATTGTTTCTTTTAATTGTAAATTGCAGTACAAACCAAGAGAGAGAGAGAGAGAGAGAGAGAGAGAGAGAGAGAGAGAGAGAGAATTTCACTCTACTGCCATCATGCGGATTTTACGAGCAATTCACCCCCAAAACCAGTGCATAATACGCGCGCGTAAATATTACCTTTATCTTTAGACAGAGAGATTCCTCTTACTTTTTATGCCCACAGGTGACATTTTTTTTTTTTTAAAGTAAATATATTTTCAATCACAAGTCTCCCAAAAGCATCAAAGAACATTTCTATTTGACTCTAACATACAGCAACACTGAAACAGACAGAAAGAAAAAAGCTCTCGTTTAGAAATGGGAACTAAAGTTGGATTTAAGTGGGAATCAGAGTTAGCCTAAAAGCTTCAAAAAACACACCTTCTGACCCGAGTGCTTTATTTGAGCTAGAGTACCTTTGGCAGAGTATAGACTGAAGAGCATTCAAACCAAGAGCTTTTAGTTCATTTAGTTTTAAGAGGCCTTTCTCCTCCAACGCGTCCACCTATTCTGTTGGCATGCATAGAAATGTCCGTGACCTCCACTCAAATGGCTGCTCCTGTTTTCTTAGGGAATACACAATCCTCCACTCTCTGCGTGGACTTGACCCCTCTCACTCATCCAGCTCTCTCTACTTTGCCGTGACCCTTGAACCCTTCTCGCTGCCGCAGCACGGCGAAGTGACAGAATAGATAGAGGCATGGATCGCCTCTTAAATGTTGAAAAAAAAAAGACATGTTGATGACTGGGAATGCAGTGCAGGTAAGTGGTTGAAAAGTGCACACGGGTTGGAGCTGAAAGAAAGGAAGAACTGTATCATTTAGGCTGTAAAATTCAGGGACATCAAGGGTCATGAGGCGAAGCCCCTATGGCCACGTTACAGAATTACAGAAATAGAATAGTTCAAGTTCAAATTATCGTAGCAGCGGTGACTATTTTATCTGTATATTGTTGACATTGCAAACATCATAGGAAAGTTTGATTTTGCAGTAACAACTCGTAATGTTACGAGGCATAGAGACCCAAAGTAACTTAGTCAAGTTTAGCACCTTAATGCTTCAGCTAACTAGCTAACTAGCGGACAGTTGGGTGGTTAGCTGTTTTGCTAATTCCACCATGCTTTAATTCTATGAAGGTTAGAGAAAGACAAACAGCAGTCCAGTTGCTAGCGGGTCAGCTGGGTCTAAATGGTCCCCTGCTCCAGTCCTTGCAACCTCTAGGAGGATGAGCTAGTTAGCTAACTAGCCAGCTGCCCTTCTCCCGAGCTACGTCCGCTCTCTTCCCGACAAGCTGCGACAACATCTTACATCCCCACGTTTTTTCACCGTAGCAACTATCAACAATCTCCATTTTCTTTTAAATGCCCACGGGAAACAGTTAAATGCTATCTTGCATCATGGGAAATGTAGCATCCAGCTTTTCTTGGCACCTGACCAAGTGACTAAAAGTCAATCTCACAAGTCACCCAACTTTGTGGGTATACAATGATAAAAAATCAACGAAGCATCATATACCCATTTTTTCAAAAGGAATATATCAAGAGACGATGCATAAGTATTACTGTCGGTACTCATTTAGCCTGACTGTATTCAATGGAACCTGTTTCATTAGCATTATGTTGCTGTTTTGGTTGAAAAGCCACCTCTTCCATCCTTTCCCTCAGAAACAGGGGTGCAATGTAAGGCAATGTAAGGTTTAAGTGTCACTCATTCACTTACATGTGTACACACACTACCCAGTGACCGATTCCTCCCCAGTCTTCATGCAAGCTGAGTCGAAATGTCTCACCCTTCCCTTTTATGAAAAGAGATAATGATGCTCGTTTCACAGCTCAAAGAAGTCATTAATGTGTGACACAGCCTTGAATGTACGATATCAAAGCACCGCAGAGTGTGCCCCCCCTTCCGCCCACTAATGGGCACAACCTCGTTAAGACGGCGGGGACATGAATTAATCATTAGTCCAGCCTGTAATGGGGCAGGGAAATGTAGCAGCATCAGTTGTTGTGAGAAATGTCCCTTTGAATTGCTTGAAAAGTATAAAGCTCCTTACAAATCTTTCATCTCAGGACAGGATCACCATCAAATTTACTCCACCAGAAAAGCTGACAGGCGTGCTCTCTGCTACGTACACAGATATGAGACGGGGAAGGTAAGAAATGGGAGGAGTTATTAGTAAGTCAGATATGACAAGGAGTTGTGCGAGTTCAAATGCAATACAAGGCTGTAAAAGAGAATACCGTGCACCTTATGAATGTGTTATAATCCAAATCCCCCTAAAGCAGCCTACATCCTGAACACATTGCTTTATATCCCTGGCCTGCACCAACATGAATGTCCTTTCACAGGTCTCGTCCTCTCAGTGTAGCACGACTTTGCAGCAGCACTGGGAGCATCACTGTTTCCTTTATATTTGTAATTTTTAACTTTCATGCTGTCATGCCAGCCTATCAGGAATATGGAAAGCTGTGGACCCAATTAGCCCAACTCTGTTCATATGTGATGGTGTTAGTCCACAATGTAGCCATTTCACATTGTGTGTGTTTTTTTTTACTTAAATCACTGTATAAATTGTCCTGGTACAACCTCAAGGATAATCACAGCCTCATATGTTTTACAACCACGGAGAAGCGACCTTCAGAAGATGGCTTTCCTTGGTATATTGACGTTAAGGGGTTTTCTGAGCGGTTTCCAGATCAGAAGTGCTTGACACCCAATTGCTGAAAAGCAAAGTATGGGTTTTTCTATGGTGCTACTCAAGGTCTTGCTAAAGCGGGTGGTTAAAAATTATTACATTTAGCACCAAATGTGTAATAAATGGTATCAACACAAGAATGCTGCAACAACTTGTGATACATTTTGTGAGCATGGGGATAGCCATCATATACTAAAGTTCTTAGCCCTTTTACACTTTCACGATTTTATAGTTTAATAATTTAATTTCAATTTCTGACAAGAATAACTTAATACACATGGTGCTCAGCTGCAGCTCAAATGAATCTTCAGGGTCCCAGCTTTCAGATGATGTATCTCACTTCTATGTGGCTCATATACCTGCTATCCCCCGGAGATCCCCTGTCCCCCCTAAAAAAAGACAGAAATCTGGTCTATGTGGGTCTCTAAGGGTTCAGTCGCCTTCAGTGTACTAAAGGACTATAAACGCCACTCGTTATTGGCGGTTAGATGTTATAGCTATCTTTGTTCATTATTTAAGCTAAGAAACGCTGGCATTTACGGCCATTTTGTCCCTTTTGTGTTTACATGTTTCTTCTACAGGAATAAAAGACTAACAATACACAGCAGCATATCCACTGCTGTTTCCTGGGATTTTGTGTAACCCATCAAAAGAATGATGTGATGCTGAGGTTTTATGATCAAAAGCACAGTAGCTAAAAAAAAAAAGGCCTATCAACCACGACTGGTACTGTGCCAGGAGAACGAGCACTTTTATAAAGCGGGTTAATCTTTCCTTAGAGAGCAAGAAAGCTCTGCTGATGTAGCGATTGGGCCAAAACTTATTTTAATTGAGCATTAACTGGTAATGAAATAGCAGAGCTGATATGATTCATGTTGGAATCTGCTGTCATTTGTGGTTTATTTTACTGATCTAAAATCTACTGCTACTGCATTTGGTGTTTGACTCTTTGGCCAATAGATCCCCTCTATGCTACACGCCGTTCCATTAAATGTTTTATCAGATGCAATACTTTGGGAATATCCACAGCACTAAAGGTCTTTAAACACTATGTTCAGTCTTTTTTGGAATGACGAACATTTTTGCTTGTCTCCCTGACAACGGAGTCTCCCCCCACCCCCAAGAACTCAGTTGAAACATTTCTCGAGTATGGGTTTTATTAAGGTTTCGTACCATTCTGATGGAAAGTCATCGGCACCTGCCGTTTTATTGGTTTGCAATCATGTTTATTTCTTCTTCTGTTATCTGCTGGTAGGTTATTCTGCTCTGTTAGATGATAAATCTAAAGATGTTAAAAGGTGTGATATAACTTTTGACTGAGCTGCTCGGGGTGTAGCACACTTCAAAACAATTTTGTAAGTCTTTCAACTTGTGATGTATCTTATTGGTCGGGTGGGTCTTTAGGTACAAATCTCTCCACCTGTTTACGCATTCCTCAAGCAATTTATTTATTGATATATATACCCCATGTGGTCAGATAGGTCCCACACAGCACATACTTCTTTGAGCCTTTTTTTAACGTACAAATGCTTCAGGTTTTTTTTATCTTTTTTTTCTATTTGAGGAGTCCAGCGAGGGATGTAGACGGATATTCCAATCTCTCCCACATAACAACACACCGGATGCCTCCACAGAAATAATATTAAAAAGCTGTGTTACAAATGAAAGCTCTGCATACTTTGTTTTGAACTGCAGTAAATATCCACTCCCCTGCATCTATAATCCCCTTCAGGAGGCTTCAAAGTGTGCTGTCAGAACACTAAAAGAGAATTCATTGAGAGCAATTCTTTCAGTGCTCTGAAGTTACGAGGGATTTGTAATGGTTCTGTCAAGTGGCACTTTGCAAACATTATGCCAGCAGACTGTGAGGTCGCTCACATGATCGGGAAGGAAGGTGACATGCGGTGGTCACAAACACGTATTTTCTTACATCCAAATGTGTAGTCTTCTGCGAGAAGCAAATTCTACGTTGCCAGTTTTGTGAGGCAAACTCACCATCAACGTGACGCAACACACATGCCAACGCCTTCTCGCTACCATGTGGCCTGTTTGTTTAATCCAACTTCTACGTCCGTCGGGAAAGTCGTCAATTTGTAAGTGCTCTCGATGTAAAATGTTTAAGTAGGGTTGGCTCATTCCCACATTGCATCCCCACCTTTTTCTCCTTCTCTCCCACTTTTGGTGGTTTGAAGTGGCGGTTGGAGAGCCGCAGCAGGAGTATCATTCACCGTAATGGTGGAGCGTCCTCCTCCACAGACCTCACTTAGATCACTTAATCCACTTCAGCAGTCCAGCGCTGTGCTCCGCGTGAACACAACGCGCTCACAACTGGAGGTTAGACAGAGACGGCGTTGACTTGTCAGCTTGCACTAAAATGCCACTAAAACACTTGAAACCCTTGTTTCCCAGCTCACTTATTATGGATGTGGAGTACGCCTGCCACACTGCTACAAGTCAAAATCCAGAGTTTTTATATGGGAAAAAAGTTTGTCACAGTATTCTTCAAAGAGAACATAAAAGATAATGATTGCAAAATTATTTTGTTCTTATCATCCACTACTGCACCACTAAATAAGGGTTCCAAGCAAGGAAAAAGTGTTCTTCAAGGACTGTTGAAACATGGTCGTTAAAAGGCAACACTCCCTCGATGAAACCGTTGGAATATATAAGGTTTCTCAGTACAACCCCTTGGGTGGGTTCTTGTTAGCACCCCTAGAAAGTGGAAAGATTCTGAAGAAAACCATGACACCAAAGAACGGTTCGCTGTAGAACCTCTCATATGGGTTTTTTGGATGAAGCCGTCCACAGAAGAGAGGATTCAGAGGCAGATTTAGACGTTCAAAAGTAGATTTTGGCAGCTAGAGAGAAGGGTGTGTCAGCAACTTTAGTGGCAAGTCCACACCCGAAAATACAACAATTCAAATGGACAAACTAGCAGTTCTTGTTCTGCTAGTTTTCCTAGCCTTTAACGTAGAATGAAATGTCTGCAGTAGTCAGCAGCCAGCAGGCTGCAGCAGTGGAGTCGTGCGGTAGTTCTATTAGATTGTCAGGGAAACCATTTGAATATTCACCTGGGTAATGCACAGACAAGAGGTAGGATGTCCATGTATCTGTTAACAGGAATGTGAGAATTGAGAAATGAAATATGTGGAGACCAACGGACAAGCTACATTTTTATCTCATGAATCTAATACCTTTCGGCAGGAAGGAAGAAATCTGCCTTCACTGACTGTAGGTTAACCTGTCTTTCAGCAGGATGAGTAGAGGATCGACTTTCAAACCAGATGTTTTTCAGTTGTCTCACAGAAATTACTCACAGTTTTGAAATACTTCACATCCTCTCTACTCCATTTCAGAAGCAAATATTGGACTTTCTATTTAATTGAACTGTAGTTACTTTACATATTCTAATTATCAATACAAATTTTAATCAACAAATACATTGACTATCATTAAAGGTATCATTCAGCTGTTAATGAGGTACTAGTTTGAATAAATTAATTGATTGTTTTTTTGCTTATTTTGTATTTTTTTGTATCAATTCATATCAGTTTATATTAGTACTTGCCATGTGGTTCGAAATACATAAACTGAACTGAAGGTTAAGATTAGACTTTATTGAGCTTCATGGGAATTTTGAAATGACCCAGCACTATGTAAGACATTTTAAAGATATAATTCACCTCACCTTTACCAGCTTCAACACTAAAGTGATGCTTATGAATGAATCAATGAATTAATTAATTAATTAATTTATGTATTAATGAATATTTCAATATCATATACCATGGCCACTCTGTATTAAGAATTATTTTACTCTTGGTCCTTTAAGTGTATTTGGTGCTTTTCGTCTACTTAAGTTAAGTAACATTGTGAATGACTTTTACTTGTAAGAGAGTAAGATGTCTTACCACAACTCTTACCAAAGTAAAAATATACAACATCTGGGTGAAGAACCATTATTGCAGAACTTCTCAGAAAGGCTCAGACAAAATGATCCACACAATCATTTAATAAAATCAGCCACAGACTAGAAAAAAAGAGAGCAAAAGGCATTTTGTATTGAAGAGGGAAGAAAAACTCAGCAAGCTAAAGGAAGTATATACAGTAGTAAATGTATAACACCTTTTCAGTCAAGCTAAATGCTAAACTTGTGGCAATCAGATGATACGAGTGACATTGAGGTCTGACTCTTGACATTAGTGCGAGTGTACTTTTAAATTATTAATGAGGGCGTCGGATGCACAGCAGCTTTTTAGCACAGACGGTACAGAGTTGATGACTTACACAAGAGCAGAGAAACAGTAGATGAGCAGTCGTTGACAGCGGAGTGAACCGAATCGTGTTCTTTAATTTAAAATCTGCAGCTGACAAACACAAAACATCTCCAATTTAGAAAAAACAAAGCACAGAATAAGGCAAACACTGTGAAACTGTGTGCGTGTGTGTGTGTGTGTGTCTGTGTGTGTGTGTCAAGGAAATTACAAATATATCAGTCATAACAGTGTGATAAATTACATATTATACCTTTTCTATTAAGAGTTTGCTGCAAATGCCGCTTTGCATTCACACCAGTGCAGTTGTTATCAGTAGGTCTTTTGACTCATTTGTCTGCACAAATATATATATATATATATAAATATGTGAATGCTGTAAAGACATTTTGAAAAAGAAATAGCAATTGGCTTGGCATTTAACTGAAGAAATGCGTGGTCAGAAACTTAGAGAATATTCAATACATGAAAGAAAGTGGCACAGATTCTAATATCCATGTTAGGACCCGAAATATTCAGATGGTGGCAAAGCGTACTTGATTAGCACCGCACTCTTCCTCAGTTTGAGGTCAATCTTTAATAGCTAGACCTCTTTGTTCACGGCTGCCTTCTTAATTTGCAGGTTGAGGATTTATTTTTCACTCAAAACTCAAAGTTAAAGCTGCAACTCCTGGGATTAGAATACAAAACACAGGATCATTTATTTTTTGGTGCAAAAATGATGGCTCCCCACAAAGGTTAAATTCAAAAATGAGCCTCTTGATAGTTAAGTTTAGGTATAAAGTTTGAAATGGTTGTTTCGGTTTAAATTAGGGGAAGTCTTCTGAGTGGCACAGGGTCAGATTCAGAGAATTTCTATCCAATCAAATTCTCAGACATCCCGCCCCCTTGTGACACAAAATTCTTATTTGCCAATCAGCTTTCAATTTAATAAGTTTACGCTGCTTTCATGTTGGTTCAAATGCTCTTCAGCAGAACGTAGCCAGGCTAAAAAAAGAAAAAAGGATCAAAATATACTATGTTCATGAGGGTTTTTTCTCCACATATGTGAATGACAAATATGTGCCACTCTGCATGTACTTAGCATTGAGTACCACTTCATCCAATTCCACGGCAACTTGTCACAGGACTTTTCGGCTTGTAGCATCCTACAAACAAGGAAGCCGATGCTCAAGTGACAACAACGTGGTGTTACGAGTGAGGGAAAACGTTTGGAGATCACTCGCATCTCTGTCAATAACTTATGAAGTGCTGTGTATTTCGGTGAATGTCGCCCTGTAGGCGAGTGGGGTTGTAATGGCACCGGTGCTTCAAACAATTAGACTGAAGTGGCAGTCGTCGGACGTGTTCCACGTGTTTGCTTTCAGCAAAGCAGGCGTCACAAAGAGGAGTTTGGTCCTGATTACATTAGACAACAGACAATTGATGCAAATCTGACTGAGTCATTATTATTGTTATTGTTTGTGTTCATTTGCTAATGTTTGATCTTTTAAAAAATAAAATCCATGTTGCAGTCAAAAAACATAATTTTTTTACGACCACCCCAACAGCAGAATCCATCACCTTTCATCTCTGTTGATCAGTCAGCAGGACGAGTCAGCAGGATGAGTCACCAGCACGGCAGCGGAAAGGCACTGTGTTATTTCTACAAGCCGATAGAAGCAAATCCAAGAGAAATCACAAGCGTGTTGCTGAACTTTTTTTTTCTTTTTTCTTTTGTGTCCAAAAGGTCCAAACAAAAGCAAAATAACAGGCAGGAAATGGAGGGCTGGTTGACCTCCGAACACCGATAAAAGAGTTTCATTGAAATCTGTCAGACAGAATACAGTGAGGACCCAGAAGAGTCTCAGCTGACGGGGCAGAACCGAGTGCAAAGGTCACACAGTAGCAAGGCCACTGAGGGCGAATGTGTTAGTTTGTAAAACACAAACACTACTCCTCACAGAGACTGAGCTCGTACCTCACTCACAATCATAAGAGAAATAAAAAAATGGAATGAACACAGAAGGTTAAAAATAAATGAATACCAAATGGTAATACACACGTTATATTTAAAGTAATAGTTTGACTTTTTGGGGAAAAATGTGTCTTTTGTCAAGTTAGAGAGATCAGAGTAACAGTATAGTCCACACAGGGCGGTTGGCAGGTGAGTTGATAGTCGCTTGCTTGTTAGTGTCTTTAATCACATGAGTGATGAGTGTTGTTAGTTACACTGTCAGTCAAATAAACAATATAACATGCTCTTTTCCTAAACAATAAAATTAAACTTTGTGTGGAGCAGAGGATTATTTTTGAAATGGCACTATGCATGTGACCAGTCTACACTGACACTCCGTCAATGACGCTACAGGGTTACCCAGGGCATCACGACCGAGCGTCTTTATGTGACTGGTAGGGTATGCTGGGTATTAACATGCGGGGCTTGAAGGCGAGAGTGAAACAGAGCCAAATGGAGAAAAATATCAATACTACATTAAGATGTCACATTTACAAAAGCTGCACGGCTCAATCAAAACGGCGATTTGATGCTAGTATGTGCAGGAAGTTGATACTGAATAAAGTTGGATATACATGTTGAGTGCATCTCAAGAGATAAACGCTTCCTGCCGGGGGGGGACAACAGATATTTACATTAACCTAATATGAAGCCTCTCTGGGGCTGCCATGTTAATGTTAATGTTAATGTGCCGAATGGGAAGTTCTCAGAGAAAATATTCTGGTGTCAGTCGGGAATGATCCGGCCTCGATTCTGAAAGCCTTCAAGTACTCACAAACAACTTTGCTTGTGTTGTAGCTGCTTGTCTGTGCAAATGCGTTGGTAAAAAAAAAAAATAAAGTCTGAATATAGGCCTAAAAGTGTGAAGGAATGTTATTTGTCCAACGCTGTATCAACAGTAGCCTCTCCAGATTCAGTGCACATAGACATGCACTCATCTTCACAACGAGCCACTCGGTAATAAAAAAAAATACAAAATAAAATAAAGAAAGTCTCTGTGCTTGGCTCTGCTCATTCCTTTTGATCCAGCTAAAAAGGTCAGGTTCAAGAAAAGACTCAGTCTTTTTGGTTAGTTCCACTGAAAATCCGTTTTATACACATTGTACAGAGGCGGAGGAGGTGCTGCAGAGTGCCCGGCTGGAAGCGTGGCCCTGACCTCCTAGTAGTTGACCTCGTAGACTGTCGCTTTCTTATCTCCTGAGCCCGTCACAATGTACTTATCGTCTATGGAGATGTCGCAGCTCAGCACCGAAGATGACTCCTTCGACTGTAAGGGGAATAAAAGATGTGTGAATATGTGCAAAGTTCCCTGAGAAAAGGGATGAAGGCCATGCGCGCATAGCAGGCGGACAAAAGCCATGATTTAATTCTCTAAGTCTGGTACACAATATTGTATACGTAAAAGGTAAAGTTGCAGTGACACGGTCGGCTCCCACTGCAACTTTACCTTTTCATTTTGGGACTCCGGCGAAGCAAATGTTTGTCCTTGAGATAAAGTGACCTTTTACTTTAGGATTTCTGACCGTTCTATTCAGCACTTTCACTTGTGTGTTTATTTATTTTTATTGAACATTTTGCAAAGAACAGCTGAAAGGTGTTCAATGTCTGTACTGTATAATTTGTGCTACTCACCTGGAATATGCTGGCTCCATACGGGGTCCTCCACGCATTGAGCAGATTGTCTTTCCCTGTGCTCACAAACCACTTACCTGCAGAGGATGACAAACCACATAAGGCAACAGCAAGGACAAATATGACATTTTAATCATTATCCCATTACCCAAGATTCAGATTGAAATAACTTTAATGGCACTTTAAGTTAACCGAGTCGAACGCATTCCCATTCACACTCATTCATTTACTGAATTTAAAAATATCTAAAATAAAAAGCTTTTGCTAAAACACGAGTGATACTAATGGCCACCGACACATTTAAGATGAATATCATTATCTGGTCTGAAGCTTCAGCTGATAATTCATTCAACAACTGGATCAAACAAAGCTCGTCTTGACTTGTTGTTTAGTTATGTCCTAAGAAGTATATGAATGCCATACAACCATATTTTCAAACAATATTTGAAATGCAGAAGACATGACAGAAAAATGCTAAATACTTGCATCAAATCTATTCATACTGGTGCTGATTCATTTTAGCAAAAGGCTCTGACTGAATTTGAATCAGGTAACTGTTACGTGCTGTAAATTGTATAGGGCTTTTATTGTGAAAGGTAAGAATGGAAGGAGTGGATCCGGTTGAAAATGTCTCATCAAGCTGACACATTTAATCACATTACTCACCACACTATTAACCTGTAAAAAGTAATTTCCTCTACTACTCAACATATGCTGAAGAGACAGTTACCATCAAGTCACACAGAATTTCCCCAAAACTTGGTACAAACATTCATTTTTCCCCTTCCTTTAAGCTCTTTTCACAAACAGATAAGAACACGCTTGAAGACAGAGTTGTTGATTCTTACCACAGTGAGCAAATCTTAGTGAGAGCACACAGCTTTCATGCAGGTGGAGCTGGTACTTGTCAGGTTTGGTGACGTGTAGAACCTCCACATTATTGTTCTCCATCCCGACCGCCAGCCACTCGCCCGTCGGACAGTAACCCAGCGAGAAGATCTGCAGCGGAACCAAACAGTTATCTATTATGGGGTTTATAAATATAATACACATTCATCTCTTTTTACCGGTCACAAGGGCAATGGTATTGTTTGTCTGTGTGTGTGTGTGTGTGTCATCATGGCAAAATGTACTCTAGTAGAAAAGACATTCCCCCTCAAAGTAGAATGTTTTACGCATGACGCTGCGACTGTCGTAGACGTCTAACTTCCATATAAACTTAACCAACTTACAGCAACACACACAGCATACTAACTAAGGTGAGGTTTCGCAGTAATACTAAAAGGAGCAGTGGAGTAGTAATATAACAAAGCATAGAGTTTGATGAGTCACAACTTCATTTTCACACACTTTTCACAGTGCTTTGCTTGGTTGATTTTCTGTAACCAGCGTAGCATTAAAGCATCACGGATCAAGCAAGCTAGCTCGCTACCTAACATACAGCTGGCAAGTTAGCTAGCATGCTAACTCCACCATGTTTTAATGTAAGACACAACCACAATTTACGTCCCAGCTGACGTGTTTGGTCACCATAACAACTGACAACAACAACATTTTCTCACAGTCAAACGGCCATCGAAATTATTCAGTGTCCTCCTATGTGTGTAGTAAAGTGGGTTGGAAATAGATAAAGATAGAAATAGATAAAAGATTGTATTTGTCTGCAGGAGTGGCCACTGATATTAACATATCCATGGATGCTTGCAAACGTCTGCTGTACCATTTTCTAAACCATCATTAGCATTTCATACATATCTGTCAAAACATGTGGCTGTTTGGGTTTGAGTCAAATTGAGCGTGCAACATCCTGCCAGCGGTGCATCATGAAATAAAGGTGGGTGAATGATTAAGTCAATTCTCATTTTTTGACACAAATCAGAACAATATATTTCGAGATGACGAAGAAAATCGCTGGTGAAAGCTAAAGTTGTTTTTCAGGGGATGGAGGGGATAGTAGTACTGATATTATGGGATAGCATTATGGACTTTCTAGGCCATGTCTCTCCCTGTCTGCCCTGCTCAACTCCTCCTGTGCACACTGAGATTGTGAAATGGGTCTTTTCAGGAAAATTGCAGTAATGGCCCATTATTGCTGCACTTCTCTTCACCTAAAAAAAAAAAAAAAAAATCCTACCTGCCAGTGTTATTTGAGTTAAAAGGTATTTCAAGCACAGTGCATGAAACCAGGGCTTAGTCTGACCTTTATGGTGGGTTAAATACCCTGAACTGAGCTCGTAAATTACTCCAATAAAGCAAAACCTGAGAGGGTAATCGCAGATGGCTGGTCCTGAAATTTTCTGCAACATGTGCATTTACTTTAACCACCAAATAATACAAAGTAGTGCAAAAGTAAACCTAACTTACGGCCAACTAATTCCACTTTAGTGCTACAAAAACTATGATCCAAGCAGACATTCAGCAGTTCAGAATTGTTGGAGCTCTTTGAACAGCGGTAGGTATAGTTGCAGTTGTAGAAAGGATGTGTTTCTGTGTAATAAGCGTCTCGCGTACCTGGGAGGTGAAGTCGTGTTGCTGCAGCTGCCGTCCCTCTCTCAGGTCCCAGGATCGTACGGTGTTATCCAGGCCTCCGGTCCACAGCTTGGTCCCATCGTTCGAAATGTCTATGCAGCTGGCTCCATCAGTGTGGCCCTGGAACTGCCTGCAAAAACCACGTAGGATTTATTTGTTCTTCTAAAAGCAAAAGGCCTCAGGGTTGCATGGTTTTTGCTGAAGTTTTACTTGACGTCAGCCACATCATCACCCGATGGAGTGACATCTCTGATACCAATCGCATTGCCACACTCCAAATAACCTAAATTTGAATGTAATTGTCAACAGCGGGCATTTTTGTATAGAAGGCTTATAGTCCAGAAGTTTGGTTCTCGAGAAACGCCACAGGCCAAACAATGATTTCAACCGGCGCTGCATTTGTATTCACAATGTCAAAGAGATACATGGATAGAAAAAGATGAAAAAAGTTTACACTTCATAATTCAGTGAACAACAAACAGCATGCCAAAGTGAATCTTGCTTTTTGAAAATGATCTGCTATTTCAACTTTATGTTCTGACATATCAGTAGGCCTTTAAAATGGCTGTCTGGACTGGATTGTGAACTGTGAAGCTCTAACAACTGTTTTTAAGTTGGTAAGGCATTCAAAGTGTGGTTTATTGTCAGGCACTGATCAAAACCCTCACACATCGCCCCTCCCCCGGCTCCATACCTAACCAGAGTCTGATTGTGAAGATCCCACACGGCTATGTTTCCGTCAGAGCAGCAGGAAAAGCAGACCTTGGAGTCGGGGCTGATGGCCAGAGCGTAGCACGCAGGTGCCGATGAGGTTAGTTCAGCCTTGATTCGTGGCGTTGGTGTAGCCAAATCCCAGATTGACAAAGTACTTGCCTCGCCTCCCACGATGAGAGTCCGCCCATCCGGAAGTAGCCGGCAGGAACGGATGTAGTTATCTCTGTTCTAATGTGACAGACGCACGGAGGCAGTTTTGTACTCATTAAAGAACAAAGTATCAATGACATAGACAAGTTGCTTTATGCAGTACAGTTTTAACCATATATGAAGTAACATTGGGTCTATGCACTCACAAGACAGTCCAGCTGGGATACAGGGGTCTTGTTTCCCGGGTGACTGATGTCCCACACCTTGACGCAGCCCTTTCCGCCGGTGTAGACGTGACGCGTGGGGTTACTGATGGTGACCGCACACACCACCTCCCCGTGGCTGAGTGTATTGATCTGCCGCGCATGGCGTGGGATGCCAGGGCCGATCAGCGCGTCTGGTGGGAAAGGCACAGGCTGCATTTGTCCATCAGCGCTCACGTGGAAGGAGTAGGCTCTAGAGGGAAAAAAAGAGATGTGGAAGAGTGGGGAAAGGTACGAAAGAAAGAAAAAACAGGATTTGTTTGACAGAGAGTGGAAACATACGGTTTCCCACCAGGAATGCCCGACAGGTTGGGGGGAAGGCCAGGGACACGTATGTGATGGTGAGGATCGAATCCCACCTGGAGAATATGAGAAAGAGTTTAGAATACAATCAACCATCAACAAAGACAGCATAGAAAACACCAGGGCTGCTGTGTTTCACCTGCAAATCACCAAATCAGTGCTGACTGAGCATCCAACCAGAGATAACATATTTACTAGCCACCCAATTAAATAATACACTCTCACCCACGGCACAGATTTCCATGTTAAGGACCATTTTTGAAACTATAATTTCCTTTGATCACACAAATGGTGTCAACAGCTGTAAATCCAGTCAAGAAAATCACATTTAAAATAATTATAACAGGAACGCTTATAATGCCCTGCTTAAAGGTGTGTCTCTATTGGCATTGAATATTAAAAAGTTGAGTGTATAAATCACCTGGACATAAGAATCGTTGTGCTTTTGTTACCTAAGAATGAACCATCTACAAACAGAGCGGGTCCTCTTCACAGAGCCAACTACACTGTTTCTACAGTAGCCCAGAATGGTCAAACCAAACCCTTACAGGAGAAGTTTCAGTTGCTTGCAATCTCCAAACTTACAACTAGATGCCACCAAATCCCACACACTGCACCTTTATATGTTCTCTATATGACATTCAAAGCATAGGTAATATAGCAGCTACTGTCAGCACTGCTGTAGGTGTTTGCACTGTTAACTGCGAGCTGCTGGCTCAACCGTCGCCATGTTGAGAACCATGTGAATGCTGTGAATTTCTTATTGAACACCTTTACATTTTGTTTTTTTGTAGGCAAACCATACTCATAGTTTTGGTATGTATGTATACAATGTGGACGTTTGCGTGTCTTTGGGTACCACTTGTGTGCGTCCATAAGCTGCCACCGCAGCAGCGGCCACGGCGCTCATCTGAGGAGAAATGTTATGCAGGCCGGTGTAGGCTGCTCCAGCTACACTCAGCTCTCCATTCATACCCGGGTGGGGAACCATTCCAAAGGGACTGGGGTACGAGCAGGGCACCGCCAGCGGCGTACGGAGACCAGGAGCTGCAAGACAAGGCACCGTCTGATACAGGCTGTGACATTTGCATCTGAGGGCATACAGTATTTTTATCTGTGTGGGAATGTTTTGGTTCTCCAAAATATCTACTTAAGACAAACGTCTTACTGATTCATAGCCAGTATATGAACGATGTACGCTGAGAAGTGTCGCATTTGAGAAGCTCACCCAGCGTCTCGACTCCTGGCGGTTTGCTGGGTGCAGACCTCTGTCCCGGGGTGGAGGTGCTACTGGGTGTCGGGGCGTCAGAGCGGGACGTGGGGGTGCTGGACTTGGACACTGGCGTTGTGGACTTCTCATTCTAAACACAAATAAAGCTTTAAAAATCACAACCTGTTTAAACACAAGTCTAAACAGGGACTTGAGATGGAGCAGTTATCTCTTTGCAGAAGGGTTTAAGAGCTAAATGACACGCAGCCATTTAGAAATGTCATAGCAGTGCAGAACCATTAAATAATACAGGAACTATTCATGCTGTGACTGAGTTTATGACTCATAAAATTGATATTCTATAAAAATGTATTACATGTTAAATGCTTTCTGCACCAGATACAATCCAGCGTTTATCACCTTTATCTTGCCTTTTATTTATATTTAACTTATGGTTTATCATCTTCTCGCCAACAGGAGCCTTCTGTAACACCAGACCACTACATTTTATTCCGAATGCCTAAAAATAGAAAACTACTCCTGAGAAATGATGAACAGGAAGAACAGATAGCTATAGTTACCCCCGATGACTCACCAAATTAATCTCTTTGGATTTGGATGAGGGCGTGCTGCTGGAGGAGGCGACGGAGGACGGACTCAGCGGAGCATCCTTCTTCGACAGGCGACTCTTGTCCAAACCATTCTCCCGAGGCGAGTGGGCGGGACTTCCTCTCGGAGATGCTGGATCCTGTGGTGGGTGAGCGCAGGCAAAGATGAGAGAGGAAGGTTGGATTTTATTTCTTCAGGCCAAAAGAGGCCGTGCCACTAAAGTGCTTTGTACCTCGTTGGAGACATCCACCACTAAGTTGTCGTCACTCTTCTCTCCATCGCTTTCCTGGACACATAGAAGCCACACACACTTGACATTTCACTCTGTGGTGAAAACATTTTTAAACTCTTCTGGTACAGTACAAATATTTATAGTAATTGCATGTGTGTTTCATGTGCCCAACATTCTCTTTTATTTAGACTAAAATGGCTCAACTTCAGGGGCTGAAAACTTCTGCTGTAGGTCCACTTTCGGGGTGTCATAGGGAAAAACATCAACCTAACAGATAATCACCGCTCTTTTTCAAATTCAATCTGCAATTTATTTGAGTACATGAGATTACACATAAATTCAAAGACAGACAGGATTTAGTTAATGCACTAAAATATTACCATTTTCTTGGATAACTCCTTTTGTATTTTTGCATGTTTTTATCTATTCGATGAAGCGGTCAAAATGGCTCCATTGTGTATCATCAACGAGTCAAAAACTATGAAAAGCTGAGTTCAAATCCAAGTTACAGACATATGTCAGTTATCTCTCTCATTTCTCACTCGATTAATTAATCTCAGTAAACATTGTAAATATGAGTTTATGGTCTCAATCTTCTTAGTTTCAAGTCTTCTTCAATACAGCACGATGGTAATTTGGTCAATTATAGTCCCATTTACAGTAAAATAGATGATAAAGCAGGGTGATTAACAGGTCGCTGGTCAGGGGAGTTGTTGTGTCTGTAACATTTGTTTCAATCCATAAAAGTTAATTGTAACATTTTGGTAACTTAAAAATGTCTTATTCAGCATTCTGTTGAACTTAGCTCCACCCTCCGCTGGTTGCAAAGGACCAAGATGGTGACGGACCAAAAATGGCGGTCCGCAAACCAATCGGTGACGTCACGGTGACGACATCCAATCCTTACATACAGTCTGTATGTCAGAAAAGGTAACATTCATGTTGACTCACATAGCGTGTCGAGGCCAACTCCTTATCTTCTGTCTTCTGTTTCTTGCTGTCGGAGGAGTAATCGCTTGAACTCCTGTGCTTCTCGCGGGACCGAAAGCTGGCCGAGGGAGAGACAGATGAGCTCTGGAAGAAAGAAAAACCATATTGGAGATGGAAAAACATTCCTCTTCATTTTAAAAAGACATAAGTGTCTAAAATTTCTCATTGATGCCGAGTGCACATTTAAATCTTTATCTGTTATTGCTCTAGAAAAACAATGGGTTACACAGAGTAACGGGGAAATGGAAATTGTTTTCAGTTGAATGTTTTAAATTCCAGCAAACCGTAAAATCCATTTACCTCCTTTGTATTGGATGGAGGCAGATACCCAATACCTGGGCAAATTAATCAAATGACTGAAATCTGAACGACATCTCTTTTTTACATCTCTAATTTCAGAAAATCAACTCTTTAATACCAAAAGGGAAATTGCAGGAAATTAAATGCTGAGGCTATTGGGCTAAATCGTTGCTTATTTCAATTCAAGTCTACTCTATAGCTCACCACTTTAAAAGAACATAGCTGAGGAAATGAAACATGCAGGTTTAAGATGGCTTAGGCATGTCTGAGTGGATCCCTAAAGTGGCTGTAAGATGAATGCAATCTGAGAAAAGCAGAACTGAGCAAAGGACAGGGACTTTCCTATTCTTTCTAAAGACTGTGATACCTTGAGGAAAATTACTGACATCGCTACAACTTAAATGCTACCTCAACGTGTCAATACTTCTAGATTTAGGACAAATCTGGCCTAAGAGCACAAGCCAGGCAGCAATGTACACAAAATGTTTGTGTTTATGAGTAGATAACCTTACTTTTCACTTGATTTATTACCTCAGGAAACATTGTAAACATGAGTTTCTGGTCTCAATCTCTACTTTTGCTAGTCTTCTTCAATTATGTATTGTTTAGTAAATCATGTTTCCATTTAGAGAGAATGAAGCAGGGTTGGCATTTGTCGCCATTTGTCAAATAATCAATCTGCTTGTTTTTGTCAAAACAGCTTCAATAAGCCATATTAAAAGGGGTGATTGATGATGATGATTGATGTGTAATATAGCCTCAAGCCTTCCCCCGACTTCATATTTTTTGGAAATGCAGACTTGTGGGAAGTGTGTATAAAGGGCTCAAAATGTCTTGGAGAGAGCCCTCAAGGACTCGACGATTTGACCCCATGAGTGTGGATATTTGGGCCGTTGTCGAACAATACCAAGGCGGTGCTGCATCCTTGACAGGTTTGACATCGCCATCATGGCTCGAAATCAGCAGCATTATTTCTGATATGTGATCAGCGGGTTGATCCATTGACGTCTCTCTTAATCAAATATGGCATATTTTAAATAGCACGACTGAAGGATTAATCCTCTTTGAGAAGCAAAGATCAAAATAAGGTCAACGAAACATTTCCCCTCTTGCTCGGCCTGTTCCCTGCTGATCTCTCTCTCTCCCCCCCCTCATTGGGAGGCGCTCCTTACCCGGACAGAGAGAAGAAAAATAAGGCAGGACCTTTAACTCGACCTTTCCACTAACTCACGCTTGTAACCTTTCCACTGCCCTTTGCCGTGCTGCAAGTGTTGATGACAAAGACTCTGTGTGCGTGTGTGTGTGTGCGTGTGTGTGTGTGTGCAGCCAGCACTAGTACCTGTTTACATCTTAGTACTCTGTATGTGCAAACAATGTTGAGATGTCAGTGTGTACAGGTGTCTCTTCTTGAGTGAGACAGAGCAGGTTGCCCCCCTCCCCCCTCTCCATACTGATTAGATTAATTAGTCTGCAAATTAGCTCTTTGAAAAACATCAAGGCAAATTAATGTGGCTGCAGGGACAAATGAAGGCTCCGCCGGCTGTACAAGCACGGCGCGTGTGAAGAAGAGCCGTGCGGCGTGACTGGGTGAAAGCATTCATTTGCAAGCACATCATAATTATATTTGCCTCCCATTTCAAATTGATTCTGCACGTCCCGATAATGATACCTGTAACCTTCACTGTTTTGCTCACTTACGGTTCTAAACTTTGGCGTCTCTCGTGTAACGAGAGGCCCAGAATGACCGAGCTTGTTAAATACCGTGAAGTCAAGGCCCGTGATCCTCAAGGTTACGTTACATATCAAAAACAAATTAGAGGGGAATCAACTCTGGGAAAGCCTAAGAGATGTCTCCAACATCATCATGATGATCATTCTTTTACTTTTACTGTTAATTTGTGTTTGGTATGCTCTATCTACCCAGGGCAAAATCACTGATTGCTCTCCTTTTTTTCAGCAACTTCTTGCTCACAATCACACAGTTCATGTCCAGCAAGCTGCCTGCGGCGCAGGCGCTCCGCTTGAGCCCTTTCACTTCCATGGCCTTAACATGGGGATGAATACGCTACACAAAAACACAACATTTTGCATCAAAAAACTATTCATACCAGCCATGAATTTGCAACAGTTGACACGTTAGATTCACCCAGACAGATGTCCAACTGCCAAGTGATTTTACCTTGAATTTCTTTTAATTGCAACTATTCCGAAACATCTCATTTCATCGCATAATGGACTGCCAAGGGAGTATTACAAATTCACACACAAAAGAAGCGGGAATCAATGGCATTGACAACTGAACCGACAATTAGCTTCATTACATAAGTGCATCTGAAAGGCCCGAGCAGGGGCAGTCCTTGAACGCACCGCGACTACATAATGAGCTGTCTGTATCGGCAACAATAAGCATGTGGACTCACGTGTACGTCTGCACCCACCTGCACCTTTATCGGTGCGCGAGGTGCTAACGCCAAGGACATTAAGGCACAGATGTTCATGCAATCCACACACACACACTGTACCCTGTGGACTGTTGCCAAGGCAACTGTAGACCACTGACAAGGGGCTTATTGGTTTCATGAAGTGACTGTTGGCTGTGTGTGTTCTCACAGGGCGCTAATGAAAGGCATTCATCATTCTGGTTTCTCTATCTTTACTACTGATTTCTGACGACAACCTCACAAACACACACACACACACACACACACAAACACACTGCTAATCGCTCCCATCATGGTGCCTTCAGCTGTGTGCGTGTGTGTCAGTGTGGAGGAGGATATGCTACATGGGGGACAGGAGATAACATATTAAACATTCCTCCCGTCTCCACCTACTCCAAAACACCAGAGAACACCCACAATCTGCAAAACTCATGTATGCATGTGTGTGTGTGTGTGTGTGTGAGACAGAGAGAGAGAGAGAGAGAGAGAGAGAGAGAGCAAGCTCAGGCTGCCGGAATAAAGAAATGCTAATCTGCTCATTGAGTATTCAACAAACCAAATGTTTGCCTTGAGAGAAAAAGCTCAGCTTAAGGGACTAATTACTACAAGTGCTGGATGTAATGTTGCTCTGTTGAACTGCCTCCTTCCTTCACTTTTTTTTTACCCGCTTTTTTTCTTTCTTTCTCTTTGTCTCAATGTATTTATATATCAGAATGGTATTTACATTATAATATAATATTTTTTGAAAGTGGAATACATAAACCACTACCGGATGAGAGGATGCTATTTTTCTTCTGGAGGATTCTGGACGTTATCAAATAATATAAAATTGATGAGCCACATTTACATTTTTAACTATTACCACTTCATCATTAGAGTTAAAATTGTCATAATAGCATTTCAGTTGTTGAGTTATGGCCCAAAATGTGTTTTGTGTGACCTTTAACCACCAAATTCTAAATCTGTTCAACTTTGAGTGTAGGTTGACGTTTGTCTGAGAAATCACAAGATTATGAGATTTGCAAGAACAGATCGGCAGACAGACAGACAACCCTAAAAAAACATAATGCCTGGCCATGGCTGTAACAAATATTCGTCTTCAGCTGCTAGCAGGCGTGTTGTGAATGAAGAGGAAGTCAGACGTGGTGGGGAATGATGACTGTAGGAGAAGAACATTGCTTTATGGCAGGTTGTGTCACTTGATAAAGGAATTTAGATATTATTTAATAAAAGAAAATCTGTTAATGAGCTTGGGCTGAGCGAGAAGGAATGAAACACACACACACACTCACACACTCACCCACACACACACAGTATGTAACAGAGAATGAAAGGAAGGACTTACCTTGACAGAGTCTCTGTCTGAGGAGGCGGAGGGCAGGAGACAGGGAAAAAATGACTAATTAAGGCATCTTAGTAACAAGCACAATAGTGCATGAGCAATGACAGACGGAAAAACACAGACGGATAATGGAAATGTCACACATAAACACACAGAGACGTACACAGAGAAAGAGAAAGGAGAGGAATGTGGCTGATGATGGATTGCCATTGTTACCAATTCTACGGCTTGATGATGATGATATTACCTGAGGTATCATTAATGCCATTAATGCCACAAAGCAGGGTTGGCAGCATATTAAGTGAAATGTTATGATTGGAAACAAAGCAGAAACACAGGATGACTCTGGCTAGACAGAATACAACATCTGCAAAGAGAAAGACATGGATACAGCAGCTACTGGTGGAACAAAAATAATATGGAAAACTTAAAGACGGTCATTTTTTTTTGCCAAAGGCTACTTAAAACTCGTGAGGGGTTACAAAATGACATTAGGCCACATTTGTGCTACAGTTTCTTTCTGTAAATTAGGCATCCCAGGAGGTAAAAATGGCAACAGGTGGCCTAATTGGAAATGGCATAAACTGAAACAAATGCATTAAAATATATTGTTTCCAGCTGCTGTATCAGTTTGACATCCTGCATACATCCTTCAATGCATATTGTACAACATCCCCTGTCCAAAATGTGATTATTTGGTGACCGTGTGGGCTCCATGGTAAAGTTACCTCTGACAGCGGAGCAGAAGCAGGGGGAGGGGCTTAGCAAAGGGTCAACTGGATTGTTATTGATTGTGCTCCTAATAGGGGTAAGTACTGCCTGAGTTAGCAGCTGTTTGCTTTACTGTAGCTACAGGCCAAGATTAACTGCTCTGCTGCACTGTAAAAACCCTCACAGTCATGCTGCATCGGAGTAATTAAGAGCTGGCACACACCGTTTCTATCAAACACACACACACACACACACACACACACACACAGTCTCTATGTAGCATAATTAAATGCTCGGGCTCAAAGTCAGCTCACAGATGAATTAGAGGCGCCCCGCACGTACAAAAGAAAAGAGGCATCATGGCGTTTGTGTATCACTCCCTATTAGGCCAATTAAAATATGACAAATCAGTTTTTTAATTGCTTTAACTGCTGTTCATTCAGTGTAATAACAATTTAGCTCCAGCCAGTAAGAGTAGTGATATAAATGTATTACATTTGACTGAATATTCCAGACATTAAAATCAGTCTTTATGGAAGAAAGGAGAAAAGCTTCAGTATTGATTTCTATCTGCTTATTAATCATATAAAAGTTTGTAATATTGACCTTTTGTATTTGGAGTTGTCTGTATTTTAAAAATATCTCAGAAAAACATAACAATATTTTGCATAGTATATGCACTTTATGTAGATACATCTGTCTGTGTGTGTATGAGCCTGTCTAATCTAATACAGCTCATATTTAATATGCTGCAAGAATATATAATGCATTATAACTGTGATTATAAGTCACTTTACTGTAAATGATAATTGTTTGCTTTGTTTAAAGTGAAAAGAAATCATAAAATATATGCAAGAGCACTTTAAAAGTGTAAAAGTATTTTGTCCTTCACTTAAAGCAGTGAGCAACTTATGATCACATTATGTCATAACAGTAATTAAAATATGATTATATATTACACTATGGAATAATAATACACTAAAAGAGTGAGTGAAACAGTAATGCATGACTTACTGCAGACACACCAACACCTACAGCACACACACGCAGCCAGGCCTTACCTCTCGGGTGGTCGCCGCTGTTGTCGTGGTGTTTCCTTTCGTCTTTGAGCGGCAGCTGGTGGCTCAGGGCGGAGGACAGAGCCAGCAGGCTGGCAGTACCGGCCCCGGTGGGCAGGGGGGGCTGGAGGCCCGCCGGGTGTGGCGTGAGCGGGACGGGGATGGCGTGACCGTGGGAGAGGTGCTGGGCCTGGAGCTGCTGCTGCTGAACAACACACAGAAGTAAGGATAAGAGGAATGTAATGCAGCGTTTCCAGTTGAAGCACTTTGCAAGGAAGACAGACAGGAAGGACGACTGAGGAGGAGGACCAGTAGGAATGAAAGCAATTCTTTTTTTCCAGTTTAAAAAATATAATAGATATATTTTTTTATATAATATAATATAAATATTTGAATATTGGGTGTATATTGAGTGTGAGTGTCTGTGTGTGTGTGTGTGTGTGTGTGTGTGTGTGTGTGTGTGTGTGTGTGTGTGTGTGTGTGTGTGTGTGTGTGTGTGTGTGTGTGTGTGTAGAGAGTGTTTGAGTGTGAGTGTGAGTGTGTGTGTGTGTGTGTGTGTGTGTGTGTGTGTGTGTGTGTGTGTGTGTGTGTAAAATACACCCACTCCTATGATGGCGTTGAGTTCAGCCATGGTGACCTGCTTTGCCCGCTCCACCGCCTGCACCACCTGCTGCTGATGCTGCGAGAGAGACAGACAGACAGACAGACAGACAGACAGACAGACAGACAGACAGACAGACAGACAGACAGACAGACAAGGAAAGAGAGATATTGAAGCAGCAAATGAGCCGGAGAAATAAAGGTCTGTAGTACTCAGACATCTGGATTTTTTAAACAGAATTTTGAAGATTAGGAGCTCTATGGACAAACATATGAAACTACAACAACAAATGTTTTCCTCCTACACAATTCTCTGCTGTAACTACAATTAAATATATACTGTTGATCTGCTATCTTACCCTAAAGAACGCCTGACGATCCAAGGGGACGTTTACTGATACATGATATACTGTAGTACAAGTGGCCAAATGTTTCACTTTTAGGAATGAAACAAGTATCATCCATCAGGTGTGACAATGAATTCTATGCAATTCTGTCATAGTTTTTTTTTTCTTTCTTCACGTCTCAAAAAATTGATAAAAACTGATCTTTTTTTTTTTTTTAAACACAGAGAAAACAGACATTTGTTGAGAGAAAGAGACCGATCCTCTCAGAGACAGCCAGCTAACAGGGCAAAGTCAACCAAAGAGAGTGAGAGAGAGAGCAGTGAAGATCGACTCCAGGAGAGCAAAACATCAAAGGACGGAGAAGAAAGAGCTTATCCGGTGTGGATATGAACCTGACCACTGGGTTCAGCTACACCTCTGCAGAGTCCAACCTGCCTGAATGTGACTCACACATGAAAAGATCCATCAGTCTGATCGATATGAGCAAATAGCTTCTAAGCCATTATTATCATTCAGTCCAATAATTACAGACCTGGGATGGTCATCTGATATTCAACAACCAACAATTTACTTGGACATTTCAGCCAAATCAGATGCTTTTCATTTAATCACATTGCCATTAGAGTTCATCTGTTCTACTGTAATATGATACACAATGCAGGGACAAATATACAACACACGATAGCAAAAGGGAGATGAAAATAAACTCAACTCAAATGCAAAACTACAATTACTTCATCATGTATCCAAATAGACATCGGTGGCAAAATGTCATATTTAGAAAAACAAGATCAACCTTGAGTGCAAGTTGACATTTGTGCCAAATTTGAGGAAATTTGCTCAAAGTGTTCCCAAGATCTGCCATCTTTGGTTGTGCCAAATTTGAATAATATCCCTCCTGGAGGTCCTGAGATAACGCGTTCATAAGAATAGACTAAATTCACAATCCCAAAAAATACAATGCCTCCATCTGTGTTTTTTTTTCTAATGTGGGCTGTCGCCCTACTACACTGTTGCTAGGGTAAAAAATAATCATTACAAGGGTGCCCCGATTGATCGACCACTGCTTGTTATCGGCCGATATTCATTCTCAGTATGTTCGTCTCTATAAAGGCAGATCAGAAGATCCGCTCATCGATTCTGGATTGAATTTTTTGTAACACTGACTTGCCTGCTTTCTCACCTGCTCTTCAATTAGGGAGCTTAGAGCAGTCTAATAGTGACTCAAATAGCTGGATCAGGTATCGGATACCATTCTTTTTTGGGGTGTTTTATATTTATTTGTTACATTTAGTTTTACAACATTGGGAAAGCAATGTTTTAATCAAGCCTCATGTTGCCTTACACATAAAAGAATCATCCCAGTCACTTGCACACACAACAAGGCCGGTATCGGATCAGTACTTGGGATCAACAGATATCCAAAGCTCACGTTTTGGGCAAACATGAACATACAGTACTATGCCTAAAGAAGGAGGATTCTTTGCCAACTTTAGCTGCCCAACAGTGTTCGGTACTTTGGGACGAGGCAACGATTGTGTATTTAACGTGCGAGACCCACCCAATCTGTATGTGCACCTTTGTAGGTATTAGCCATGATTCTGAGAAGGGAAGGTGTAGGTTGACCGAATCTTCATCCTATTAATGACAACAATGCTGCTGTCAAAGACATGTCCAAACTGCGAGAAGGAACATTATCGTAAAATGATCAAAAAATAAATAAATATATATATAAAAAATAAAACAAAGAGCTCTCGCAAACACAAGCGCACACAGCCAATGCTATTTGTTGCACAATAATAACATGATTGTTGTTGCTTTCATATGGGCAGCCAGTCAACGAGGCTGTGCATAAAAACAAAGCAGTGAAAGCCATTTCCTCTCCCTGCCTCCCCTCTCTGTAGGCCTCAGGCCTTGTGTAGCAGCACCACAGTCTAATGCCATTATTCCTAATCCACCCTAAACCCTCCTAATCCATGGCTAATCTGGAGGAGAGCTTTGGAGTCCACACTCACTCTTTCCTGCTGTTCCCACCCCTCTACACACACGTGCACACACACACCCTCACACACACACACACACACACACACACAAGGATTCAATACTGTATGAAACACACCTCTCACACCCACCACTATAAATGCATGCGGGTAGACAAATAGACACACACAGAACTCAAACACAGAATCATTTTCACACACACACACACACACACACACACGCACAGACACGCACACACACACACACAGCCGCTGGCTCCTGCATATGTTAGTGGGAGACATTTAATAAATTCAGAGCATATATCTGCCTATCCTGAGCAGGGAGGATTAGCCAAGGATAATCTGTGTGTCTGTGTGTGTATGTGTGTGTGTGTCCATATCTGTCTGTTTTGCCTCACAATCCACCACACACTTCTCCTCCTTCAATGGGCCCTATCTGTCTCTCGTCCCCAGTCTCTCTCTATCTCTCTCTCTCTCTCTCTCTCTCTCAATTTCTTTCTCACCCACTTCCGTCTTAACTCACAGCGACAGGCATTTTTGGAGTCTTACCTCTTGAGAGAGGAAGGGGATGACTTGGGCACAGATTGCGTTCAGCCGCTTGACGATCTCCGCCTGCAAGACAGAGAGGTGGGCGCAGACAACACAATCATCTTCAAACTCAGCGACAGACGAGGAGGCGTCGTCCTCGTCACACAACCTACAAACGCTCACGTCAAGTCAGTGTTGATGCGCGTTAAAGTAATAGCCCACATTATTTTCACATAACGGCCAGCTCATGTGGATCAGTAGTAATTTGATGCATTCTCAGTGGTTAAAAGCAGTTAGAAACACCATGTCTGGTGGGTTCCTCTTCCCCAATAAAACATATTTGGCTCACAGGAGGCTTTGCAAACTTTTATGAAGAAGGAAACTCCATCGACACGTTTGTTAGACCTAAAGGATACGCATTTAAAGTAAATGATCATAAACAAAACTTTCGTTTGTTTGGAACCTTTAAAGTCAAGGTGATATGAGAAATCATTTTTTAACCCTTTGAGATAACACCCCTGGTCATACTCCTGTTTATAAATATGTTCTAGTTAAATTAAAAAAAAGTCTGTAGTTTTATACGTGCAGACCAGATCCTGTTTTCTGTTCTTACCTTTCACAATAAAAGCCCTAGACATATACACTGCCGTTTACCCGAGGGAACTCAAATCAATAACATAGCTCATGGTAGCTTATAATCTCTACAACAACTAACCTCAGAAAGACTGCGAGACGCTGCTCTGGGTCAATAAGATCCTGGTAGTCGGTTCTATACTCATACCTTTTATTGAAAAAAATTGCATCACTGTTGGTTTGAATACTTTTGATGTAAAATGTTCCCATTTACATGTTATTTATCAGTCACACCCCCGATGAGAAAAGTGCCATAAATTTCCCTTCTTATGTTTGCCAATTAAAAAGACAATTTAGTAACTCAAGAAAGTCACAGTTTGTCATGGGTTTGTGAAATTACCTTGGTTTTGTGTGAAATATCTCTCTCATCTTGCACAACTTAAGTCACCATACAAACCGGTAGGTAACTAGGTAACTTAGGTATGTTCCACACAAAATGTAAGGATGGCTTACATGATGTGATTTAACCAGCAAGTCTTTATCAGCTGGGGCGCAAAAGAAAAAGCAAGATGCGTTGTGTGTGTGAGTGAGTACACAGGCATCTTTTCTTAAGACTTAGCTTGTGACATCACTTACATGACTCTCAGGTGTGAGGACTTTCACATTTCTGATTTCACCATTGTCTTATATTTAAATTTGACACTAAAAAATGCAACTTTCTTGTTAACGTGTTAATCATGATACAGCTCAAACAGTGTAGACACCGGGGGAAGATTCATGGTACAGAAACTAAAGACACTCTGTTCACTGGGACTTTGATCTAAGC
This sequence comes from Chelidonichthys spinosus, assembly GCA_029853015.1. Taxonomy (NCBI): domain Eukaryota; kingdom Metazoa; phylum Chordata; class Actinopteri; order Perciformes; family Triglidae; genus Chelidonichthys; species Chelidonichthys spinosus. The sequence goes on from CM056831.1 coordinate 13,414,770, forward strand.
ATTTAATGAAAAACCGAACTGGCAAGATATCACGAGCAGCAATGGGCCACGAAATGGCAAAATCACCAGAAACTCAAACTTTATCGTCAGAAAAATGCAGGATAAAAGACATCAAAGTGCAACCCACACTGTGTTGATGATGATCTCCAGGAAGTGCAGTCAGTGCACAGGCAGCACGGTAATGAGCGCTTAGCGCCAATGTCACCCAAACGGAAAAAACTAAAGTCTGAATCTTTAATATTGAGTTGGCTGAGAAGTCTAACTAAGAGACATTTAGACTTGAAGAAACAAGCAGGTGGTTACAATCAACTGGAGTGTTAGTAACACCTATGACCTGTATGACCTTTTAAGGTTGAAGGTACTGTTAAAATGATGACAGAAAAGTAATTACATATGCATTCAGAAACTATAACTATTTGATTAATTGTTTAAATAATGAATCAAACACAAATTCCAAATGCTATCTCAGATGGTGACAAAAACAATCCCTGACTGGATTTATTTTAGATTTTTACACATTTAATAATCAAATAATCAATTAACGCATGGATTATCAATAAATTAATCGATAGTGAAAATAATCATTAGTAGCTGCCCTGGTTGAAAGTGATCTTTCATGCTGTTAGATTAAAACACACACAAATCTCATGATCATCATTCTTAACGTAGTGCAAAGACTTCCTGCGCCCTGCTGTCTGAACCATCCATGACTGAACTGTGGAGCAGAAAGAATCGTCAGTCTGTTGAGCAAAAGCCAAAAACCGAAAACAAAGCGGTTGGTTTAAACACAGAGTGGATTTTTTTTCTACATTTATCTTTCGTGTCAAAGTCTGGCACCTGCAGTACAACCTGATCGCCACACCAGTGTGTTATACGAGTAGCAGGTAATATGGCCTCGAGCTGCTAGCAGAGAGAAGCAGTAGAGGTTTGGAAAGCTTACTTCTTTCTAACTCCACAGACCGAGATTCCTTGATCAAAACGCTCCCAGTTACCTTTGACGGACAACCACAATCATCCCAGGAGACGTGTATAAAATCTCTTTGAAAAGTTGGGCGATAATCACAGTAATGGCCTGAGAGACATTTCTCATCAAGATTCATGACAGTCCAAATATTTCAGATTTTTTTTAAAACTCAACTGTAAGTATCCTGTTATCGAGCGGTTATCCTTCATTAAATAGAAACCTCAGATTTGAGAATTTGGAAGATTACAGAGAGGGGAGTGCACTTCAGCAGAAAATATGTGCAATGTTCTGTTCAATTTCATCAGCTGAATTAAGACTACACTGAAAAAGCCATCATGGAATGAGATGATGGAAACGTGTGATCGGAGGCTGTATAAACTATATTGAATTGAAGGAATTACAACACAAATGCAGAAGAAGGGCTCGTGTTCGTGTATGTAACCTTGACAGAGGTGAACTTTGCTCTGGTATCAGTAGAAACAGAAGCCCCGGGAGGCCGTGAGAGCAAACCTGCAGACACACACCAATATAAACCCAAACACTGTCTGCACAAGCAACACTGCAGCAGAATGACACACATAAACACAACCATATGTACACAAGCAACACACACACACACACACACACACACACACACACACACCTCCTTCTCTGTATTCATCAGATGGTTTAACTGAACCCAAGGGTTGGCTTTTAAAGATTATACAGCACTCCCTCTCTCCACATCAGGTTCTCTTTTTTTTTTTTTTTTTTACACAGGAAATTGCCTGATCCGCCATCCCAAAGGGAGTGATAGTAGTGCAACTCGAATCCAAACATAAACACTGGGAAAAAAGACACAGACTTGCACAAAACCACACACTGAAATGGCACACGGGGATACACTTTTTTATTTATAAGATGAAATAAGTACAACTAGCTATGGGAGTCTTTCCTTGAGTGGTCACGTTACCTGCAAGTGCAACGCTTGGAGAACTCTGGGGCTCTTCTGTGGAACCGATTTTACAGCAGTTTTTTGGTGGGGGTGCTCAAACTATATAAGGTATCAAAAAACAGGAAACTGTTTGACGTGATGATTAAAAATACCATTGGAATGGCAAACAGCTCTGCAGCTACCAATTTCAGCACAGAAAAAAAAAGCTATTTCCTTTGCCATGGCCAATCAAAAAGACGGCCTGGAGGCGGTGGTCTCCATTATAATCCAATGTTAAAGAATATGTAACAAAATTGATGCATTTTAAAGGTTGGCAACAGGATGGAAGGCCAAACAGTAACAGATAATGTCCAGATGGCAGTACAGCCATCAATGACAAGACAGATATGAGTGAAAATGGGCCAATTATATACTGCAGAGTCAAAGTGGAAACAGGTAAACAGATGAGTAGGAAAGGAGTTATTGCACAGCAGGACAGAACGTGGTTGGACGTGGGAGTCAGGTGACTGGGACAGGTAGGGATGAACGGGCCTGGAGAAATGGGGAAGTGGCTGAAAAGCATACTGCTCAAAACCAGGTTTTGTCCATCTTATTAAGATTTATTTTTATATTGTTTTTTTCTGTTCAATTTAAAAATCGGTTTATTTGACAGAGTTAAGATTGTGTTTCATTTTGTCTGTTTTTTTTTTCATTAAAAAAGGTGCAATCAATACAATTTTAGTTTATTTGGATTGTTTTGATTTATTTTAAAATATGCTTTATTTGTGTTCTTTAGACTAGTGTTTGGTCATCTGATCCAAGTTTACATTGCTCTGAGTATTCCTTTTGTTTTATTTCATTTTTCATGTTTTCATTGTTTCTGTTACACCCAGAGGCTCTTCTTAGATGCATTCATAGCCAATACGGTCAATTCATTCAAAAAGTAGGACTACAGTGGGCTGTGTGCCACTTCGACATTATGAACAACATGGCAAGGAATTGCACAGGGGGGAAAAATAAAGTCTTAACAGAGAGTCTTTGGCGCCTGGGGGGGATTGGCAATCAAAGTGCGTCTGCCCTGAGCAGCAGCGAGATAAATGCCCCCTGTGGCGTCCAGACACTGGTGGTGGCTGATGGTTCTGCGGAGACTGGTAGGTTGATGATGTAACAGCAGCAAGGAATATAGAGGGGCAAATATATTTAAGAAGAGACAACAAGATGATGAAGGCGGGTCACTGTGTTATTGGATGGAACAGACCAGCTGATGAGAACAGCTGATATCTTGATTGACAGCCCCCAACTATGACTGCAAGGAAATTATGGGTGAGCGTGCATGAGAGGAGGGAATGACAGGATGTGTGAGAAAAACAGATGATGTGTAATGATAAAATCTTGACAGTCTTTGGCACTTAGACACTGGAGGGAGATTTGCAGGGTGTTTGTCCTGAGCAGCAGCGAGATAAATCCCCCAACAGCAGAGAGAGAGAAAAAAGGAACACAGGCTATATTTCCCCCAAAGGAATGATTACTTACCAGGCAGGAATGAAACAGGTCACGAGTAATCAAACAGAGATGGCAAAATCTGCTAAGAGATTAAGCGTAATGGCATGACAAAAGTCTGCGGTTAAGAGATTAGAATCAACGGTGTATCGATGAACAGACAGAACAAAAACACACTGCAATGACTGATCAGCGCCGGCTGGGACAGCTATGAGCTCAGCCTGCAATGGTTCGAGGGCAGCCATGCCAGCGATGGCTAATGGTCAGCTGTGACGGGAGAGCAAACAGGTTGGAGCTCTGGGAACATGGTTAGCAGTCAATGGACTTCCATTATAAGTGACCTTATAATAAGTAATGTGACATCTTATACCACTCTCATATACGAGGGTCATGACACCACAATGTACCATGAACACAACACATTGGATGCAATGACGACTTTTATAAGAATATAGGCCTGTTCGATTAATCGATTTTAAATCGTAATCGCGATTATGTAGTTGAAAATCGATTTTTTTAGTTAAGTTAAAGTTCTGCACTTTATTCATTCATTTTTGTTTAATGGACACAGCTTAAGATACGTGTGAAAGTGAGGTATTTATCTTAATCCCAAAGGGATTGTTTTTTTTGTTTGTTTGTTTTTTACAAGAGGTCTACAAGAAAGCCAGGTGGCAAAAGTTAATTAATTATTCTTTATATTAATCCCTTGAGGGATTTTTTGTTTAATAAGAGCAAGGTTTGCACTCAAATCCCAATGGGGAAATTATTTGCAAAATGTTCAATAAAAAACAGCATATTTGAAACGTAACCGTCTTTGAAAATCGGATTTTGAGAGAAGAAAATCCGGATTTTATTATTGGGCAAAATCTAACAGCCCAATAAGAATACGAGAATATGTACGAGAATGCCAAGTATCAGAACTATGAATATGGGCAGTTGGTAGAATACAATGTTAAGGAATGCACAATACACCATTAAGTAGTTAGTGGCAAAAGGCATGAATATGTAGTTTTAGTAGAACATGATGAGTTGAAGCAATCAGGCTGTGAATATGATCAGCAGAATAATTAATATTGGCAATGATCTTATGAATTAGGATGACAGGAATGGAATGCCAAGGTCGATATGACAGGAAATAATAGATGAAATGAATCAGAAGGGGACAAGGAGCAGCAAGATAGCCATGGAGCCCAAAACCAACACAGTTCTGCATGTCAAGAAACTGTGCAGGTGATTCTGGAGCCAGGACCTCCACGTTTGGCAGCAGCAGTGACACATGTACAGAGAAAGAAAAACCCCAACACAAGTCATGACATCACTTATGGATATAGGTGAACCAATAACGGCAGCCCTACTGCAGCTGGTAATGAGCAATGCCCAGATATGATATTTAATATTAAACACTGCTGGCAATGGATTCGATTTTTGCGTCCTCAGATGAAGTGCGCGTATAATAGCAGCATGAATGTACTTGAGGTAGATAGACCGTCTCACTGACTAGAATGACCTAGAAAATTATTATTGTAATAAACTCAGCCGGCTTCTAGTTCTAAAACTAAAACTGTGTGGGTCCAGGTTTTTCATCGACTCAAACCAATCATTTAAAGATCTGGTTTCCGATCCAGGAAACAACTTTTACACTCTTAGAAATAAGGGTTCCAAAAAGTGATCTCCCTGAAGGGCTGGGGTTCTATCCAGAACCTTTTTGCTTCTGAAGAACAGTTCCATTAAGAACCATTATTTGAAAGAGAGAGTTAATTAAGAATTGTTGAAAGCCTGGGTGTTAAAAGGGAATGGCCACAACCCAGTCCACAACCCAGTCCACAACTCGACCCACAACCCAGCCCACAACCCAGCCCACAACCCAGCCCACAACCCAGCCCACCAACCTGCCAAAAAACTAAGATGTGAACCAGTATTGTTGCAGGTTGCACTGCATCAACGTTGCAGAGTTCTAGATAAAAACCAAGAAAGGGTTCTCACAGGGGGTTCTGGCTGGAACCGTTCACAGAGGTTCTAGGTAACAATCTTTTTTTTTGGTTCAAGGTAGAACTCTCTAAAAGGGTTTGAGGTAGAATCTTTATAAAAGGCATATTTGGGCTACCCGGGCCCCTGAATTGAGTGGACTGCAAAGAGAAAGTGTCCAGGCCCCTGACGGGCTCCCATTCAATATATTTCTGCACCTTTGCAACCTCATTTGGCCGTGCATTAAGCCCCATTCATGTTCATTAACTGATTAAGCATTTCAGGTGTGCAGTAGAGATCTACAAGACACCAGATTTCAATGTGCCAAAAGTCAAGAGGAACTTGTTTGTGTAACAATAAATGCAAATCAAACATGATTCACTTAAAAAACTTCCAGCTGCAGTTTAAGTACAAACATTGCTATATAAACGAATGTATTCCTTTAATAATACTTTGGATGTGTTCAGATTTACAGATCAGGTGAAAAGTTGACTTGTACATGTCTGATTCTATCTTCACTGAGGCAAAAGATGTGTGCCAAATCTCTCTGTCAAAGAAAGAAGAAAGCAGCCCTAGCTCAGGTGAAGGTTTTGCCAGTGAGGGTTAGAGGAGTAGCTAGTTTTTTTACCACACAGCAGACAGCCTCATTCGCTCTGCAGACATTCCCACACATTTGAGGGGTAATGTTCCACTGAGTATGCTGATTTATTCAATGTTCACACTTCATGATTCACTTCCTGACAACTATCTCACCATGTCAGAAAAGTACATCCTCTCATTCTTTCTGATGATGTCTTTTTATTACTATTGTGCTGAGCTTTTTATTTTAAGGACCTTGGAGGCAATACATTTCTATTGTCAAAGACGCCGGCTATCGGTGGAGTTAGAGAGTTAAAAAAACCATTGGGCATCATGCAGATGGAGGCTTGCAGGAGCAACCTAAAACACTGAACTCATATTAGTACATATTTAACGTTTATCCAGGGAAGCCTTGCTGCGCACACATGCCCTTTTTCAACTTGGCTTTGCTTCACATTCATACACGCCAGGGACCTGCCCGGTACATATTAGCCTGTAGCCACTGTGTAAGTCGGTTTGGGTTTAAGTTCCTTGCTCAAGGGTGCCTTAGCATGGTGTGTTGAGAGGAGAAGGAGGCCACGCTCAGTATTTGCAACTTAAGAGGTGAATGAATAAAAGAAGTGCTTCCTCTGGTCTAGTGTGAGGAAATGGATGCTCAAGGACACAGTGAATGGATCGCAGGCAGCTATAGGAGAAGATAAGGCTCTGTGAGATGCTGCCACATCTGCTTGGACATAAGATCGCAACCAGGCAATGCCACAATTAAAACAACATCACGCTCCCAAAGCTCCTGAAGTAGACTCCATATGAATGTATTAGCATTGAGTTTTTAAGTATTTAGGGGAGTGATGGGGATTGAATTAATTATGTTACTGCGTGGCAAAGCAGAGTTGAAGCAGAGCTGACTTTTCTAATCATTTTGATTCATTTAATTTCCCAAATGGTCTACTAAACAGTCAAGACTATGGTTCATTCAAACGTTCAAAATTCAAAAGTAGGTGGTGTTTGAGCGATTTCCACCCATTACTGATCCTGTATGAAATTAATCTAATTATATTTTTAGACCAAGTACGAGTCAAGGACGTATTAAAGTGATTAATCAATAATGACAATAACGATTAGTTGCCACCCTCATGCACTTTGTTGCAAATAGGCTCAAACATGCAAAACCACAATTATAGCAGTTCCTCCCAGTAAGATCATCCTATTGATAGCCTAATAGATTGCCTACACCCACCGTGATCAGAAGTGTAATAATAAGGACTCTAAAGCTGTAAAGTAAAGACTCAGATCTCTGCTAACAACTACAACCTGAACCTTGAATCGATTTGTTGAACCTGAGAACAGAAACGGAAACAAAAGCACTGGAGCAGAAAAGGAAATGGAGATGTTTTTTCCACGAGGCAACACAACAAATTTCAGGTGACATTTTACATCAATGGCAGACAATTGTGACTGTCGGCCAGAGTGCAGGGGATGTCAGGCTGTTTGGCCAACGCGTCTGTTCACACAGAGACCAAAAGCAGGGCTCTTTTTTTTTTTTGCTAAAAAAAAAAAGGTTACTGTGGATTGTGTAAACCTAGAGATTTATTTTGTTCCTGTAGCAAGCAGGCCTTGATTTTCACCTGGACCCATCACTGCTTCGACAGTGAATAGATAACAAGGAACGACTTGCCAGAGAGTGGTCTAAGGTTAGGACTGAAACTCAGGTCGATCCGGGGAGCTTATTGCTAGATTAGAGGACTCTGTGGTCACATAAAGCCCGGTAACCTCAGAGGCGAGATCATGCACGCTGGATTTATCTCTGACCCTCCATGTGAGTCACTGGAGAAACGTTCCTCCAGCTGGTAAAGAGAAAAATCAGTTGCTGTAAATCATCACACTTCTTATTTTATGGTCTGCCCCTTGTGATCAGATCAACAGCAGACACTAAATGATGTGATCTGCCCGATTTCATGAACAGTAAAAAGGGCTACTGCAAGAATTTGCCACTGAATATGCTTTCATTATTTACCTGAGAGCAACCACTTGCTATCTTATAGGTTAACAGGATGGCGATCCAGGCCAGCACAAAAACACTCCCACAATAACCACTTATCACCAAAGATGTTGGCCAAAAGAATGAAAGAAAGTAAAGAAACGGCTCAAGCGCTCTCACAGCAAGACAATTAGATCAGGTAGAAGCCCTGGAGTCAGATTGGGTCAGATACAAGATCAAATGTCCGTCTCCCCCGTGGAGCCTTGTAAGCACCACATCAGCACCGCTTTTCACCACCAGCTAATACATCTAATGGACCCCACCATATAAAGGCTGTACTCCCTTGTGACTGTGTGTGTGTGTGTGTGTGTGTGTGTGTGTAAGGGTGACGTAAAGGCAGGCTACAAACAGCTCAAGCTGCAACATTAGTGCTAAATCTGAATTATGCAGGATTTTAATCGCAATTGCAATACGTCTAGTTTCACCTAATTTACAACATGCAGGCAGCAATTTGCACCATAAAAAAAGGTAATTTCCTGTCTCCTGTTGATTTTTTTGCCTCATTTCCCTCATCAAAACAAACACAATGCTTGTGATCCGTGAGCAACAGATTCTCTGCAATGGTGAAACATGATGTTGCCACCATTCATGATCTGTGTGTCAACAATACTCCAGGAAGTCTGTGCCAAAGAAACTGTCCGCAGCAACAACAAAAAAAACAGGTTACAACCTGAAAAATGAAGCCAATTCAGAAGTGCCTGAAACTTGCATTCTCTCTAATAGCCAGCAGGGGGTGACTGCTCTGGTTGCAAAAAGAAGTCCAATTGTATAGAAGTCCCAATCACTAGTTTCAAGTGTTCTTCAATACAGCATGAAGTATTTGAGTAAATTGAGATCCTGTTGAAGGTAAAATAGAAGATAAAGCAGGGTATGGGGCATGGCTACCACGGCGACATCTGGTCTGGAAGTTGTCCATGTTTTCCATGTTTTCATAGTTTCCTAAAAACTTTAACCCTTTCAGTGTATTTTCAGTTCAGGAAAGTTCATTGTAACCATTTTGGTTGCCTAAAAAGGTCTTCGGTTGCACTTAGCTCCACCCACCACCTGCAAAAGAACAAGACGGCGACGACCAAAATCCAGGTCAAGATAACCCCCTATGAAACTGTAACTTGACATTTTGACAGCTTGGTTTTTTGTTAATTAGTGAGCTTCAGAAGAGATCGGAGATTATTACGTTTCCGTAAGAGCCAGGCTGGTGGTTTCTGCCTGCTTTCCAGTCTATATGCTAAGCTAGGTTAACCGGCCTCTGGCTGTAGCCTCATATTTACCAGACAGATAGGGGAGTGGTATCGATTTCCCCACCCAGCTCTCAGCAAGGAAAGCGCATTTCCCAAAATGTCAAACGCTTCCATCTCGGGACCACTTGGACCCCCGGGTTTGGATCCACTACAATACACCAACACATTTTCCACATACAGAAGTTAAATTTAAAGTAAAACCTGAAACTGAAGATACTTAAAATGCTTGAAATGAAAATATGAAGAAATTAACAAGACCATTTAAAAATCATTTTAACTGCCATTCAAAGATTCCAAGGTGCTTTAGTCTTCGTCTTGTGAATGCATTCTATACAACATTATGTGACAAAAATCCTCAAAATGAAACGAATGGCTCCCTCTCCGCTGCTGTGAAACGAGTTGTCAGACCTTGTTGAAAACACTGCCAGTCTTCACTATCAAAACGTCTTATTACTTCCTTCTTTCACCACTTTCTCCCCCTTCCCCTTTTCTCCCCATCCCTCGCTTGCTTTATTTCTCTTTCAGCCTCACTAATTTGCAATTGATTAGCTGTCCTCTCGCAGCTCACTGCCATGCTCTACACCCCTCAAACCCCTCCTTCCGCCTCCTCCCTCCTCCCCATCCGTCTCTCTCCTCCATCTATGAGTCAATTTCTCTTTAACGAGGGCACCAGAGCCCTCCTGTGTAAATAAAACAGAGCAGAGCCAAAAATCAATGGGCCTATTACCCTCAGAAAATGCTAAACAAGCAATATTAGCAATTCGCTTGGTAGCGGAGGCCGCCAGCCTTAATGGGACTGATGCCCTAGCCCCCCCCCCCCAACTCTTCAATCTTAGCATCCACTCAATGAGCCACACACGTTGTATCGCCCTATCGAATGTTGTGGATGGGAGACACACATTAATGCCCAGATACGCTGGTGTCCAAGTGCACACAAATACAGCTAATAACACACACACACACACACACACACACACAGAAATTAGGGATTCACCCTCCAAAACTGTTTCCTGACAGAAATCATTGGGCACCAGAGCCACAGGCAACATTTTACCTCCATTTTATTTATTCTCCCCTTCCCCCAGTACACACACACACGCGCGCGCACACACACACACACACAGCAACAGACAGCAGACACCCCATATTTCATCAGACAAGTCTGATTAGTGAGCCAGTTAAAGGCTGCATATGTGCAACATTAAAACACTCGAAAAGGAACACTAAGTCCCACACACACGCAGTAGAGGTCTATGATACACACACACACACACACACACACACACACACACACACAAACACACACTATGAGGATGTGCATTTTGTCCCCAATAGGAAGTTGAATCCCCACAATGGGATTGTGTAAACAGATTATCACAACATGAGTATAACACACACACACACACACACACACACACACACACACACACACGCACACACTCCAAGAGAAACAAGCACAAAGGCACACACACACAATGTGCACAAATACACAAACAGTGCACACGCGACTACATAAACAATTACGTCGCGCACACAGACAAATACACACTGACGCACATGCATATGACAGTAAGTAAACATGTAGAATATAATGTACATACAGGCTGTTATACAGATACCCAGCTACACAAACAGCAAAGTAAGCACACAGTATACACACCAACAGAAAACAAAGGCCAAGCATCTATCACACACACACACACACACACACACACACACACACACACACACACACACACACACACACACACACACACACACACACACCATTGCTCTGGAAAGGAGTGTGTAGCTGGTTGGCCCATTTAGCCTGCCAGCTCAAGTGTGGTTAACACAGACATTTATGCTAATGAACCTCCGCCTTTAAAAAAGGAAAGGGCTGCAGTAATGCAAAGGCTCGTTAAAGGCCAAATCCTCATTCACTCAGTTCATTTTTCAGCACATTTTCTTGTTCAATTAAGCTGATGACATCATTATTCACGTGCCGAATTCCTATTCAGCCTCACAGGGCAACCAAACTGCTGCTTTTTTTTTACCCCGTAAATCACAATCCTGTTATAAAATGAAACACCTTTTTAATGTAATTCTGGGAGGATTTACCTTCAAACACCCCCAGTTTGTGCCTCTCATGATTTACCATCACATTCAAGTCACAGCTAATTCTCCACTTTTCCTAAAAAAAAATGTACCAGGCGATCTCTGAAAACCCCAGAAGGTTGTTTGATAGAATTGGCTGCTGTGCTGAAGGTATTTCCAGAATCTTCAAAGACTCTTCTAACCCTCTGGACGAAAAAAAAAAGATTATTATGTTGCACTTGTTACCCCGTTGCCACTGTAACTCGGCAGCCAGAAATGTCTCTTTTTTCAGAACACAAGCAAAACAATGCATTATTTAGAAAGGATAAAATATTAGAAAGACAAAAGAAAAGAAAAGAAATCTGAACATTTTTTACAGGTTTAACGTCATTTTAGTGACATATTGAGATTTAAGTTTTTTTTTTTTCAAAAGGATTTTTTTGGACATCTCTTTGTATCACTTTATTAATCAGAAAATACTGTCAACAGCCATAAATGGCCATGTTTTCAGGAATACAATGTTCTATCAATCAGGCTACGAATGTGAACCAGCCCCTCTGTTAACCTTCAGAAAAGAGATAGGAATTAAACTGGAAATCTGGGTGAATGGAAGTGCAGTGGAATTCTGGCTCAGAGTCTGAGAAAAAATTCTAATTTAGTAGTCAGCCTTTAAATATATGTATTACTAAATTATATATGATATCATATGAAATCGCCCTTCTTATTTACATATAAGACCATATTTGGATTACACGTGTACTGCAAACTTATGTTTAAATATGCAAATGAGGGATTATCTAAAACTAACTTTTGGGGAATTTAGGAAAAATGTGCAACAGCAAATAGACAAGGTAGTAAAATAAACACCTAAATGTGTATTTTGGATGTTTTCTTTCCACTAGAATAACAAATACTCACAAATTGACCATCCATATGTTTAGAGGAGTCTTAGAGGATACTGGAAATACCTTTTTCCAAAAAACCTTTGGGTTTTTTCAAAGATCACCAGATATCTTTAAGTAAATCAGACGCTTATATCTGTAGATTGAATGTGATGCATAACAGGTCCAAACTGAAGCTATAACACCAGAAAATCACTAGTAAGGAATGTGTTGAACAAAGAAAGTAGAATCGAACATCATATGGAGATTAAAAAAACAATTAAAATTAAGTATTCTTGCCAGTGGGTATGAAACTGAAAAAAAACATGGCGGGGCATTTTGAAACCTAAAATATTCTTCATCCAAACTGCAGTTTGGCCTCTCTAGCAATAAACTCATAACACTAGCTGCATTTAAATACATTTAAAAAATCGCCAACTTCACAGGCCAGAAAATAGTTAAAATATTTTTAAAATCAACTACAGATTTCAAAATCAAAATATAAAACCAAAAACTCTTATTAACCATACCTGAATTCCTCAGATGCCTACTATAGTGTGGTTTGAATCAGTTTACTTCTTTTTAACATTCGGGTAAAAAATAAAATACGACGTCGCTTACCTGCTTGTGCATCTCGATGTTGAGTCCGTACGACATTTCATAGTACTGAGGGGAACAAAGAACGAAATATCAAAGCAAGGTCAAACAAACGTGCTGTTTTGCTCTTTTAGCATCAAAAACAGAAAAACTGATGCGCGCGCACACACTCACACACAGACACAGACAAAGAGACTCACCATGACATAGTGTCTCTGCATCTCAGTTTTGTCACTGGCCAGTTTCTCACACTCCATTTTCAGACTGTGAGGCAGAAGGAGTGTTTTGTTAGTATGGAATGATTAAACACAACCCAAACACACACGCTGAGAAAATCATTTAATCTTTTAATAATGCTGCAGTGCTCAAGATACCTTACATGTTTTCTCACGTGTAAAATTCACAAAATATGACTTTGACATAAGGGATCCCTTTGAATTTTTGCCTTTGTAAAATTTGGAGTGCCACAAAGACACAACAAAGAGTTTGTTTGGAAGGCATCCGCTTTCCCCCCGTAGACACAGACACTTACTCAGCAGGTGCAGCGCAGTAATTAATGGATCAATAAAAGGACCACACAAACCTCGTCACATATTCTCCACAGTGAGAGTGGATTCCAAAACTGCACCATCGACAAAAAAAGCAATAATGAGGATGCATTTGACGACGGCGGTTTACACATAAGCTTAACTCTTCCAAATGCTGTCCATTAATGGAAAGCCTCCGTGTCTTACTACGGCAAGCTTCTACGTGCAGATAATAACTGGCAGGTGTGTACGACGTCTCGGGTAATGTCAGGATGCTGACATGTCAAATACGGACAAATAGACACTTTTGCATGTGACTGAAATGTACATTTCAGAATCAGATGAAGCATTTTTGCACTCTTAGATTGAAACTTTGATGGATGAACATGAGCTTTCATTTGAGCTTGATGCTCAAAGAAAGAGATTTTCCTTCCTTCTAAATAAACCTGACATCCATCTTTCTTTTTTTCTTTTTTTTTTACCAAAATCAGTGTCTTCCTGCTCTTCGGATGTCACGCGTATGCAGCAGTTTGATCGCAGCATTACACATGCAGCACACGCTATCCTCGGTTTAGCTCATTCAGCCCCGGGATTGGCCGGCAAGCCGGACCGCCGGGTCATCTCGCCAGGTGATTGGACAATAATTACAAGGAGGCCAGAGGTGGGTGATTATTATGCATTGGCATCATGCTTATGGTTCTGCCCCCCGAGCAATGTATTTCACACTTCATCATGTCAGGTAAAAAAGCATTTCACACCACTTGAGTTTGCAGAGAGACGCGCACACCAAGGTCGAAGGGGTTTACCTATGGTTCGTCACACTCACAGACAAATGGTGCCGCCGTGTCGGTTCTACGGAGGCTCTGAGGAGAATCCTTTCCTGGCTTCTCCAGATCAAGAAGGTTTCTCCAGAATGTTTTAGTTCTCAATCAAATCCTAAACAAAAATCTGCTGTTGTCTTGTCTTTCCTGTCATTGCATCACACTTCCTGAAACCTTTTGGTCAGATTCATTCAAATTCTGAGTCAAGTCCCGAGTCTTTCAAGTCCGAAACGTTTTCCTAAACAAGTCATAATGTGCTATTTGCATCTCTGTGTGTCATTTTGGATTTGTATGTTTTGCATACCGCAATTTGTTTGGTTGTTTTTGTTGACCAACAGAACGTTTTTTAACACAAAAAAAAAGTATCTTTGGTATTTTCCAGCTGGCTCTCGTAATGTAAGGTTAGCTTTTCATGAGAATCTTCTGCAACTTGATTGGATGTTGACGGATTGGTGCAAACAAAGTGCATCTGGTGAATTAAGTGTTGCTGGGAATGATCAGAGTGAGTTGATTCATGAAATGAATTGATCGGTGGAGTTCTTTTTGAGGAACATCTTTGGGTCAAGTCAAGTCAAAAGTCTCAAGTCCAAATGAAGTCCTGAGAATGATGGTCAAGTCCAGGTCACAGTTGGACTAGATAAGTAACTAAGGAACATTTTCATTATTGATTCATCTCCAGATTATTTTCTCAATGAACCATTTCATAATGAATCAACTCATTGTTGCATTGCATGTTAATTTCACACTGAAGCCAAACTCTCACCTGTGATACTGGGCTTGCAGGAAGTGGAACTCCTCCTTGATCCGGTCGCAGGACTCGGTGACGGTGAACTTTAACGGCTGTCCCGGCTGGTGGGGGACCTCAACCCAAACAGCGTGTGTGTGTGTGTGTGGGGGGGGGGGGGGGGGGGGGGTAAAGACAGAGAGAAAGAACTGAGCCACCAAAGTTCAGTGTCACAACACACACACACACACACACACACGCACAAAGTCAGGACTGTAGATGACAATGGGCCTCTGTGATACGGATGGCCTTTTGGTTTCACTCAGTCTCTTCACACGTTAACCCACGCACCCTCACAGACACACAGCTGCATCAGTTTGACAAAGAGCGCAACTGTCCATGCGAGCGCGCAGTGCCACGGGAACTTGATCTAAACTGATTACGCATCAGGCGCTCGTCTGTTAATCTGCGCTGTTTTGACACACCGCCTCTGCCGATTGGGCTCTCTACTTACCGGATGCCGTGCCGGGGGGTACATCTTGCTCAGATCTCGAATCATTAAAAATGTAGCGCAAAGTCCATCCACATAAACACGAAAACAAAAATGTGCGAGCACGGCTCTTTCCCCCCCGTGCGTAAAAGCTCAGTCAGTGGCTGGTTTGCGGGCTGCGTGCAGGTTTCGTGAAGAGTGGAAACATCCTCGGACCTTTGGCTGCCGTCATTCTTTTTTTTTTTTTAAGAGTATTGCGAGAAAAAAAAAGTCGATTCAGTGCATTAATCAAAGCGGGGGTCGTCTCAGTCCTCTTCAAAACCTCCAGCGCGTTACTCGATGCGCACAAAGCTTAATGTTCTCCTCCCTCCGAACCGACAACGAATCCTCTATTTGCTCTGATTCTCCCTACAAAGCGTCGACTTTTGACACATCGTGACCTTGCCTGTCCGCCTCTCGGCTTCTTCGCGGCGTCCCGTCGTAACGGTTAATTTCCTACAGCCTCCGGTAACGTTCACATCCCCGCACTCGGCACCGGCGGAGCGACCACCTCACCGACCGTAGCAGCCCGCCGCCGCTGCGCGAAGCCAAATTTAGAAGCAGCCAGTCGTGCGAGCTCAATTATAGATTCACAACAATTACGAGAGCTCGTTGCGTGACGTCGGGACGTGTAGTTTAATTTATATTCGGCGATTATAAGCATTACAGATGTGCGTCCGCCGTAAAGAACTACAACTTCCCGGCTCCTCCGCGAAACCGCCGAGAAGCCAATGGTGTGAGGTCCGAAGGAGGAGCGGCCATTAAAGACAGCCAATAGCGACGGACGAGTGCACGCGCCGCGGTCACGCCCCCTGCCTATCATCCAGGTGTCGTCCAATAGCCTCCAAAAGGATGCAATTTATGCAGACTCCCCACGTGGGGTCTCGGTCTAGTACTAAAGGATGTCACAGCGATTACTCTGGAAACTATATGTGGATGTATGTGTGTGTTTTTTATAGAGACGTCCAGACAGAAGCGAACATATGGCCTCTAGGTGTCTTGTGTTTGTCCCGTTTGTATGTTTTATTTTTTAATTGCATCGCCTCTTAAAACTGCTGTTGTGTCCACATGCACTCAGAACACAATAGAAAAAATGCAATTCAATTCTTATTGAGCTCTCTTAAGGTACCTTTGCCTGCTTGTGTGGGATGCAACACATATAGGTCCAAGGCAAAATATTGTAAACACTCAATCTTCAATGTGATGGGTTGGATTAGGCTTTCTCAGCCCCTATTATTCTGTCTCAAGGACAATGTTGGAAAGGTTTACTCGAATGTTTGGCAGTGGTGGTGGAAGAACTCTGTTCACACCCAAAATGAAAAAAATACATATTTTTAAAAGTGCTAATTTATCAGTCTGGATTTTTGTTGCCTTGTTTTATATCAGCCATAGAGATGTCCGCCTTTTCTCCAGTATAATAGGACTACTTGGCACTCTGCTTGTGGGGCTCAAGGCAGCAAAAACAAATATGGCTGTTATCTCCAACGATCGGCAACTCACACACATCAATCTACTGACGAATAGCCACAGGTAAGAGGAAAATGTTTATATATCTTTATTTGTGGGTGAACTGAACTTTTAAGTAATAAATACCACAGTGTTCACATATGCTGTTACAAATACAAGTCCTGTATTCAAAATTAATTTCAGTAAAGCACAAATATTGTATCAATAGTAGTCATTATGCAGAATGGCCCATTTTAGAACAATAAATATTTTATAAAATTGGATGTAATTATAGATGCATTCATGTGTACATCACTTTAATATTGCAGCTATAAGCTGAGGCTAATTGTATCCACTTTATTTCCTGCTGAGTGGCTTGTGAATTCCCATCAGTGGATCAATGCCATCTTATCCCAATATGTCATGAATGTGAAATATATGCAAAGTAAGTTCAAATATATACTATAATTCAATATCTGCCTCCTCAGTGAATGGTAGTGTAAAAACGTACATGTGTTTATGAGTTATTGGTCTACAATCCAATTAAAACATTACTGGGTAAATTGACTTGATAGGACTCGCTGGCTCTCTGTCCGTCTCACACACAGATGGGCACCCATCATACTGTCTGCCTACATATAGATGCTTAGTGTGGGTAGATGAAACACGCTGTTGCTGGGTCAGCAGCCCACTAACCACTGCATTCAGTCACTGTTTTAATCATCCTCCGCCGCATTACGCTTCACGTTTCTTCTCTCTTTCTCTGAATGCGTCATCAACCTCTCGTAGCAACATTTAGGATCGGATATGTTATTATATATGTGTGTGTGTGTGTGTGTGTGTGTGTGTGTGTGTGTGTGTGTGTGTGTGTGTGCCTAATAAAGCTGCAGCAACGCAACAAAGGAGGTCTTCTGTCATTGTTTCACCTTTCATTTTTTTCTTGTTCAAACACACACAAACAAACGCACACACAACTGTTCAACTGGTTATCCACACTATGACACCATATCAGTCCTCTATCCTCTCATCCATCTCTCTCTCTCATCCATTTGACACACACACACACACACACACACACAGAGCGTCGGCCATTCAAATACACACCTCTGTAGACCACATACAAACTAATATCTCAGGTAAGCACAGGGCCTAAAGTGACCTGCTGTCGTCTGCGTGAATCCACTAAGGCTCAGAAAAGGTAATATCATGCCCTCCCTCTTTCCCCTTCAAGGGCTGAGCCGTGGCGCGGGGCGAGCATGGGAGGTGCAGAGGTGAGGGATGGGGGGGGGGGGGCAGGTGAAGAGGAATAAACAGATTTATTTGCCTGCGCCCCTCTCTGATTATTTTGCCCCTGCCTTTTGTTCCAGACCTTATGAAACCCAAATGTCAAGTGAGGCGAGGGCCTCATATCAAGCCCTGTCAATCACGTCCCTCTGCGCACCTGAAGCCCTGACGCTGGATTATTGGCTTCAACACGAGGGCCGCCTTAGCCGCCAGCCACGACGCCTCAGGCGATTCAACAGCCCCGTTTTTTTTTTTTTTTTGTTTTTTCTAAAGAGGAACTTCATTTGGCAGCTGATGCACAGGAGATTGCACAGGAGCGGATTTTGAGGGTAGACGGGTAGCAAACTGGTTGTGTGTGTATATCAGTGGGCTGAGTGGCTTATCGGGGGGGAGGGGGGGGATGTGGGGAGTGAGCGGCAAGAAACCCCGGCCTTAACATCTTGCTCAGTGCACTGATCCCGACTGGCTATCAGCACCTGTACATGTGTCTCTTAATCTACACACACACACACACACACACACACACATACACACATACACACATACACACACACACTAATCTCTAATATTACACTCCCTCATTATTACTAACTTTGATATCTATGCACTATCACAGACAGCACTGTAGTCACCCTCTGTCAGGCTATAAAAGCTAGCAAAGCAACCTATTTAAAATTGCATTCATTTTCTAATACAGCGTTTATAGCTATGCCTACTAACCCACTAACTAGTTTCTATGCGTAGTTTAAAGTAGGGCTGCGTGACAAAAATATTTTCATGTAAAAAAAATTTCAATTCTCATTTTCTCAGATTCTAAATCCATTCATAAACTTCCAAAAGTAGATTTTTACAAACGTTGTTTTCCATCTCACCAGCACACTTAGCTTCAGTCAGACACTGCTAACGCTAGCTCTTTGACTCAAAATGGAGCAGCAAGAAATTCAGCTTGTCCCGTCATTGAAGGCAATGACGGGAAAACGGAGCCGTTCATGACTCATTTGATATCGGCTCACATCGTACACCATCAGCCGAAGTTGAAAGAGCAGCGTGGACCAACACCAGCGGCAAAATAACAACCAATAAATCCATCACCTGTTTCATCTCAAAAGGACCTGCAGCGTAGTCAAACATGAAGGATTATTTTTTTACAACTTGACGTAAGGTTGTAGTCACTGAGCTAGTGAGAATTGAGAAATACCAAGTTCAGCATGAATGAATGTAATCTCTCTTAAATGTGCCACTCCGCCTTCATTAGCTGAAGGACGACTGGAGTAGATCCTAAAGCACGTATTAATTCAAAAATACATTTTGAATCGTGAATCTGTCAGGGTTTTGGTATAAAGTATAAAGCAGGGTAAAAAGGGTGGAGCCAAAAGCAGGCTGAGACCAAAAGATAAAGGGAAAAATATTTGTTATTAACTAATTAAACAAAGTCTCAGGAAGGCCACAAGGGTAAAAAACAGCATTCAAAAAGAAAGACTTACTATGAAGGGAAACCACAAAAAGGACACGGGAGGCTGGACACGGAAACACGAGTACATCCATAGGAACCAGGGGAGTGCAACAGGAAGCAAACACACTGATCCGACATGGAGACGGTGGAAACACACGTTTTCACTACACAAGGAGGCTCAGGTGAAACACATTAGGGTAGGTAATCAACACAGGAGGGTGGGGGAGTCAAAGGACCAGGAAGTACGAGACAGGAAACCACACAGGGGACAAGAACTACAAAATAAAACAGGAAAATAAACTACGAAAAACTCAGATCATGACAGTATATCGTTTTTAATTGAAAAAATACATTCTGAATCAAAACCTGTCCGTTTTAGTATTGGAATCAAATTGATTCGTGAGACACCCAAAGATTCCCGCCCCTAGTATAAAGAGCAAAGAAGTCTATGTAGGGAGGACGAATGGGTGGGTCCAATGACGACTTTCACCCAGGAGACAGCCATTCTCATCCCCTGTGAAACCCAGAAGTCAACGTTGACTTATTTGTCACTTAACCTCCAGTTTTATATTTATGCTATCATGGTACCCAAAACCCAAATTCTTATGTTCTACAATATCTGTTCCTGGCTAATCTAATGGGAAGATCATGACAGTGGTTAATAATAAGGCAAAAAGTAACCGGGCAAAGGCAAAAGGCTCCCCTCTCTTACTTTACTTACTTACTTTCCACATAGTCACATTTACTTGCTTTGGCACTGAACATTGGCATCGGACACAAATTGTGAGGTCCTGAATCTTCCAATTACAGAAGTAATTCTGAAGGAGATTACCTGTTATGTTAGCTTGATGGCATGAGTTTATTTTTATAGTTTAGTCTGCAACACTACCTTTTTTATATAACCATTAGGCGGGGTATTAATGTCAATGTAAGAAATGTGCTCAGTAGCGTCAGCATCATGGGTGCTGTGAATTTCTTCCAAAGCTTTAGGAAATGTGACGGGGTATGTGAGTATATTAGTTAATTGGCGGGGGAAAAGAATTATAACAAAGAAACAAATCACCTTTAGCTTTATACTTACTTCACATTGTTTTCTTTCCCATTTTCTTGTTGCTCCCGCTGTTTCCACGACACTAAACGAGATGAAACAATTACCACGCTCCTCTGCAACCAGCCTGACTGATTGGAAGGATGACGAGTGTTAAGCGAGTCTCACTTTTCTACAGAGGGATTCGGGGCAACACAAGTTCATCCTGGACTTGAACGACATGATTGTGCATAGTAGCCTATGTGTACCTTAAAAAGCAGCTGTTACCCTATTGGTCAGCAGAGTTACAGGTCTATTTATCATATGACATCAGCCTGTCCGCAAACTATCTTCTGGGCATAAACAATAGTAATATGGCACCTGTCTGTCACTGTCTGTATGTGCTGGGGGTTAAATGTCCAGGCAATCAGACTTTATTGAGCACCAACCACTGGTCGCTGGCTCGTGTAAATCTCCTGTCCTGACAGCAAGCGGCGTCTAAATCCCTCATGCTCACCCCTTTAACACGTCATTAATCCCCGGCGGCCGCCCATTTGAACAGGGGGCTTGTGTGAAGGGATAACCAGGCCTCCTCAGACACAGATACGGAGAGGCGGAGGCAGCGCTGGATTTACTCCGCTAGCAGCAGGTTAATCCTGCCTCCGCACTGAGTGAGCGAGGGGAGGCAGCGTGTGTGTGTGTGTGTGTGTGTGTGTGTGTGTGTGTGCACCCGTTAGGAAGTGTGTGTCTTTATTGGAGACAGTTAAGGATCGGCTCCATCACAGTAACGACTCTGGGGGAACATCAGCATCTGGTGCTCAAAGTCATCCAGTCCCCCAAAAGGAACACACAGATTGCTGCCATTTCTTTATTAGATTACAAATGGATGGATGCAAGTGTTTGTGCTGGGGAAAAAAAAACACACACAACAACAACACTGAAATAGCATGCAGCCACCAGATGACAAACAGACCGAGGCGCCGAAAGGCAGAAAAAAGGGAGACAGAGCTCGATGAAGCACAATTAATTAACAGGGAAAGTGGTCGACACAAGACATCTAGAACAGCTGAATAAAACAAGTCTGTGGTGCCGATGCAGCAGGCTAATCATGACATCAGTTTATGGCAAATATTGAAGAAGAAAGCATTGTGAGTAAAGGCAGAATGAGAATGATTTTCACTTAAAAAAACAAAAGCAATAATGTCCTGCCCTCTGCCACATTAAATGTTGCTGCGTTCGGGATGTTTCGTGGCATCAACCTGAAAATATAGCTACCAGGGCCGGATTGGATTATCCAAGAGAAAGCTATGAAAATGGAAGAATCTTAAACATAGTGAGGCAAGTTACAGGTTATCTCATAATTTTCATTTCGTCAGATAAGCCAACAGAACGTACGCTAGCCGTTCATGTTAGACTCAATGCTGTAAGCAGGGTTCATATATGAGAACAATACGAACAGTCAGCTTCTCTCGTGTGGCTCAAAGGTGTACTGCACACCTAAATGTTAAATAAAAAACTAGAGAAATTGTATTTGCCATCCCCAGCCCAGTCATCTGGAATGACTGATGTATCACTTTCACAAGGTGATAACAAGGCTGCATCTGCTGTTCTTTTTCATATAAAAAGTCCTTGCTTTTGTCTGCTGTGGTGAAGAGTCACAGACATGCAGGCAGACTTTTAACATTGTGTCTCCTCTTGTCTAAAAGACTAATCAGCCACTCAGCAGGGCTCCTGGCTGCTAACCAGGACTAATTCTGCCTCCTGCTGGCCGGTGACACACACCGGGACAGCCGTGATTGGCTGTTTAGCACCAGGGGGTACACCTCTGATTGTCTGCTTAGCATATTTTCTCCCCTCATTCTGATGGCACACACTCGCTCTTATCCTCATTGCATGGCACAAAGCAATGGAAACGGGTTATACTGTGTGTGTGTGTGTGTGTGTGTGTGTGTGTGTGTGTGTGTGTGTGTGTGTGCGTGTGTGTGTGTGTGTGTGTGTGCGTGTGTGTGTGTGTGTGTGCGCGTGCATGTCAAAATAACGTGTTTGGGAAAACCCCCAAAAATCAGCACCAAGCTCACCTCCCCTTCTCCTTTCCTCCCCCCTTTATTGGCCCCCACTCCCTTCTTCTTCTTCTTCTCTTCCACTGTGGCTCAGATCAGATAGAATGTCACCTCTACAAACTGCCGCGAGCTAATTAGCTGTTAGCCATGTTTGTGTTCTTGACTGATGACAGGATCATTTACTCTGGTCTCCAGCTGGCTCTGTTTGTCGAAGCCATCTCATTAGCATGGCAAATTACTCCCACTCAGTCAGGGGTTCTGCCTCGCCCAATGAGAAGTGATTGGAATGCAAATCAATCAAGAGGGCGGGGTGTGTGTATGGGGGGGGGGGGGGGGTCACTAAAATGTGGGGAGGATGCAAATTTTGTGTGTACTTTTTTTCAAGGAGGAGATTTACTTCACATCACGTCGGCTTGTTTTGCTGGAGATTAGCGACAAAAAGGTCAACACTGAGCCCATTTGGGTCGGGATACTCGCAGACATTCAAAGCGCGACGCCTTAGACTGTTGCGTGTGATTGTTATCTGTCTCAGGAAATTGAACGTATATTGTAGTAACTCTGAATTTGTATGTTTAATTCCCCTAAAAGGAATTGTTTGTCATCATTGCTTTTATAATTCTGCTAAGTGAGCCGTTGACATGTTCCCCGCGTAAAACAATCTTCTTAATTTGATATTCTGTCATCGGGGGTTTTCTCCTCATCAGCAGGAAGTTATTGATTATTGGGCTGCTTTCACAACAACACAGCAGCAGCATTTTTTTCCCTTCTGCATGTCAATCAAATCAGCAGGTGCATATTGCTGTGATTCACTGTTTGGCTGAGGTGGAGGAACATTTGTGGAAAGCATATAGCACATGTAGGAACCTACTACTATTTCTTTTTTTTTTTTGATCTAGCACAGAACAATAGATGACCAAGCCACTGGGGTTTTCTAGGTACATTTATGTTGTTAGAGGTGCAGGAGGTTTCAGTCTAACTCTCTCTCTTCTCTGTGTGTGTTTTTCTCCTTCAAGTCAATCTCTGTGAAGCTGCCGCTATCTCCAGTTTCATTTGTCGACAGGTCTGGCAGCTGGGAGGGAGGGAGGGTGGAGGTGGAGAGAAGGAGGGGGAACAGTAATGTAAGAAAATTGGAGGATTAGACGGCGAGCCCTCTTCCTGTCTGCAGTAACCCCCCCGCCCTCCCCACACACACACACACACACACACACACTTCCTCTGTCTCATGCCTCCATCCAACCCTCAGATTCCAATAACACAGCCTGACATACTGACTTTGCTCTCATTTATCCCTAACAGATCTGTCATACCTTCATTCACCTTCCTCTTATGGCTGATCTGAAATCTGAACTTTCTCCCTCTTAGTTTGCATCCAGCCTTGCTCACGGTCATTCTCAATTACTTGGCTCCCTTCCTGCCATCATATGCTCCTCTCCGTGTCACTGTGTTTTTGGACGCAAGCAAACCGAGCGTAGAGATGTGGAACTGGGACTACGTAAGGTAAAGAGGTGGCAGCCGTAGTGGTGGAGGTGGAGGGGGGGTGAGCAATGAGCGGGAGTTTCAGAGTGTACGCGGAGGGGTCTGAAAGGGCCTAAATGGATCTGCGATTGGACTCTCTGAGGTCGTCATCAGCCCGATTGAAGGCCATTAGGGCCTATTTAAAAGAATTACTTCCAGGATGCAATCAAAAACCCTGATAGGTAATCAATGGGAACTAGATCAGGGCACAAAGGCAGTCCATGTGTCTCAATCAGCCACCATTCAGCAGGACAGGGAGATCAGTACTGGCCAGAAACTGCACACACACACACACACACACACACACACACCACAAACGCACACACACACACACACACACACACACGCACACAATGCACATAATATACAATCACAAATACCTGAGACACACGGATGCACACAAACACACACTGTTATAAAAGGGTCAGAATATCTGCACGCGCACACACACACACACGCACACATACACACATGCGCACACACACACATACACACACACACACAAAACAGTAAGCTGATCTGCTGATGTTACTCTGATGTGCTCCCAGACAGTGATTTATCAGGAGGCACATAATGCCTCCAACACCACCCCCTGAGCTTTAAAAGAAGAATTACAGGACATAAAGGAGAGAGATGGAAAGAGCCATGAAGAAAGAAAGAAAGAAAGAAAGAAAGAAAGAAAGAAAGAAAGAAAGAAAGAAAGAAAGAAAGAAAGAAAGAAAGAAAGAGCAGGGGGAGGAGTAATGGAGGGAATGGGTAAGAGCAAAGGAAAGGAGGAGGTTGTAGACAGACAGGTTGATGTATTAGACCTTCAAATTAACAGAGCCCTCTACACATGCATGCACACACATACTGTTCACACACACACACACACACACACCACACTCACACACCTGCAGCATCCAGTGAGAGTGATGAGCGGGGAGAGGTTGGTAATGCTGCTCAACGATGCGTACGCCGTTTAGTTCGGTGTGAGTGCACCCATTTCTCCAGCCATGCAGGCTCACAATATGCCCCAGCAGACGGACAGGGTAGGAGAAGAGAGAGAGAGAGAGAGAGAGAGAGAGAGAGAGAAGGCAGCGAGGCCAGAAATTGGGTCAATATGCCTCGATCATAAACCCTCAGAGCACCCCGGCATGCCAAGGGGCAAAATTAGCACCCACGTCCGAGCTGGAGGGACTTGATTGGTGCACACAAACATGTATATGCAAACAGAGATGGGGAGACGAGGGGGGGGGGGGGACGTGCAATAACTCAATTTATTAGGTTGTATACACCGGCGCATATAAATGCAGAAACACATATACCAATAGGAACAATAATAGTCCTGACATGATAAAAGACCATCAAGAAGGGGATATGAAACACTCCGCGCTCCCTGCAATAAGATTACAGGCTATCAGCCCTCAGTAGATTTGCCAGCGGGAGTCCCCAGTATAATAAAATCAGATTAAAGGACAATCATATTTATTTCGAGTATATACAATATATCAAGGTTGCTCAGTAGCTCTTATTGTGATAGGCTGTGAAAAGGCGAGCCTCTGTGTACTCTCCTTCTTCTAAGTTGACGTTAGGCTGTGTTTAATGAGCTTCAGGTGTCAAGGACTCAGGAATGTAACAGGATGTGTTGGCGAGGCTTATTGATTTATTGTTTTTCAAAGAAGTTTTTGTACTTTTGTTATTGCCTTGCTGCCACCGGTAATGTCATTTCACAATCATTTCAGGTGAATAAAAGTTGAGGGACGCCGTGTAAACACAGGAGTGTGATTCCTCTGCAGAAGGATAAAATATTCAAAAATAAGATGAGTTGGAGAGGTTAATGTGACTTCTGACACAAAAACACATCTCCTGCTCTGGGGAAGATGAGTGTGAATATATGCACATATTTGAATTTATAGGGATTTAGAATTGAGGCAAAGGAGAGGGAAATGAAATGGATTCATTTTTAGAAACCACGACCTCCAGTTCTTCTTCTGCCACTACCACTGCCACACTGTACACGCGTTTGGTAAGGATGTCTTTGGACATGTGGAAGGAAGCCCAACAAACTCCACACAGAAGGAACCCAAACCCGGACTCGAACTTGGACTCACCACACCATAAAACTACTATAAAGCTGGCAATGTGACAAACCTAACAGATTTAGGAGACTTATATACTGCTTGTATAAAAGTTCAACACATTCTCATTTTAACTAATCACATACTGACACTTTGTCAGACACCATCCATCCATCCATTTTCTACCGCTTATCCTGTATTCAGGGTCGTGGGGGGGCTGGAGCCGATCCCAGCTATCATTGGGCGAAGGCAGGGTACACCCTGGACAGGACGTCATTCTATCACAGGGCCTTTGTCAGACACCTTGGTGTCATTTTCTTATGCATTGGGAATCCAAGCACAAGGTCCCAGTAACATAACATAATAAATTAGGCTTAAAATTACGGCATTCATTTAGGTTTAAGGCCTTTCCACACCAAGACATGATGAATAAACAACATGAGGAAGTACCATCGGTATCGTAATGACCCAGAAAGTGTCTGGTAGTGCATCTTTGAGCAATATGCTCCGAGGGAATTTTCTTCTCGTAAACAGTCAGGCAGTGTATATATGACTAGGGCTTTTACTGTGAAAGGTAAGAGCATAAGAAGTGGATGTGATCCTTGCTGCCTTTGTCAAGGTTGAAAAGAGTAATAAAGTTTGCCGTCTTGGTTTGAACTACAAAGCCTTTGTGTGTGATTGCATCCAACCGAATACCCCTCCACTCACCCCTCCCTTTCACAAGTGTGTCGGAGGACTACAGCGGCCTCCAAGTTATGTAAAACATGTGAAAAAGCTCTCGCCAGTGTTTGGTTTGTCCCTTCTGGGCTACTGTTAGAAACATGGCAGACTCTGTG
Organism: Chelidonichthys spinosus; assembly: GCA_029853015.1. Lineage (NCBI taxonomy): Eukaryota > Metazoa > Chordata > Actinopteri > Perciformes > Triglidae > Chelidonichthys > Chelidonichthys spinosus. Next base: position 13,441,803 of record CM056831.1, read on the forward strand.
AAGAGCTTTCTATAAACAGCCAATTCTGAGGTAAACAAAACATAACAATTCTCATTTTAAGGTGATTATGCACAAATGAAAACATAGTATGAATATTATTTAAATTGCACTAAATTCTAAGAAATCTATTATTCAACCGCTTATCCGGTGTCGAGTCGCAGGGGAATCAGCTTTAGCAGGGGATCCCAAACTTCCCTTTAATCCCTGTAGGTCTATAGTAGGCCTGTGAAATTGAAACTCTGATTCATGTTTAAAAATCTAGCATCCTTTTAGTTTACATGCTTTATCAGCTTTTGGATACAGTATAATAAGGCTCTGTCATCAGTGTCAGGAACAGTATGTAGTGTTAGTTCATCATTCTAATTCAGCACTGCAGTTTCTGAAGTCACTTTGCACCAAACACTTCATTTAGTACCTTTCTCTAGACCATTCGCTTTTTTCCCTCCATCCGTTTGCCTCTGCTGAATAGAGGCTCCGTGCGCTCTGCCCCCATTCGGCTTTGTGCTTATGCAACCAGCTGTTTGTCTTCCCTGCATCCTGTCCAGGGAAAACAACTGTCTAAACAGCACTTGTATCATTGGAGAGGTTGTTAGCAGAGCCTGATAATACAAAGAGGGATAAATAGATTTGACTGATTCCACCAGAGGTAGAGCTTCTTCCTGTGCAATGTTTGAGGTTTCTATAAGAAGTTATCTCTGCAGTGACTCCAGTATCCTCCAGCATCCTTTACTGATTTGATTGTCTGGTAGAGGACTTCTACTTGGCAAATAGTGATATCTTTTCTTTTTGAGCTGAACACATTTTTAAGTTCCTCCGCAAATCACAAATTCTAAGACACTTTGACTCAAACTTGGATCTCTCCCATATGATTCCGAGCAACATCAAAACTAGATGTTTGATTTTATTGGGGCTTGTGTTTTCGTCCATCTTCTAAACAACCTATGTATTTCCTTTTGGGGGGAAATACGTTTCACCTCTTTTACTGAGTCCACCTAGAGTCATCGGTTTTGAAAAAAAAAAGTCATCTATTGACTAAGAACAGGGCAAGAGTTCCCCAAATACAACCAAACTGCTGAAACTCTGAGATCCATTTGTGTCCTTGTATATTTCAATGTGCATTTGATTAAATCTAAAGTGGGAGAAACAAGAAATCGTCCTGTAAATGTTTGGCTCGTCCTCCCCACCAGCAGGAGACCTCGCCGGGATGACTTTTTCAGTCAGCGGTTAGCTGTAGAAACTCAAAACCTCGCTGGTCCGACTCCAGATTGGATGCTTCAATGACTTATTGTCCCCTTTTGAGAAACTGCAGTCTGGAAAAAACAAAACAATGAGCTGAAAGACATTAAAACGCTAGAGCCGAGAGAAACTGCAGAGGGTGATAATAATCTGTGGGTTTTTACGAGCGACCCCAGCTATACATTTGGATTATCAGGTAAACAAGGCTTTAGGTTGCTACACCTTCAGCTGAAAATGGTTTTCAGGATTAAAGCTTTCTCCAATTAAAAACAAAAAATACATCCAAGCTTGCATTAATATTTGTCGTGCACTTTTTTAAGACCAGGGAGCCTAATTACTCTGAAATGACAGCATAAAATGTAAAACCGGGGAAGCTCAGGCTTTTCAGCGGTCCTCTCGCCCACACAACGACATGTCCCTTTCCCACCTAAATGCCACACAATTATGAGTGGCTTGGCAGGCCAAGACGGCGTGGGGGTTGTCGAGGAGTGAGATTGCATGCGCGAGTGCACAAGCGTCGGTGTGTTTGTGCGCGTGTGTACATTGTGTGAACAGGGAAGTCATCTTATTTACCCACCTTGGTGTTAGGGGGTGGCCATCGCCCGCCCAGCTAAATGCCATGCAAATGCTGCCGCCGCCGTCAAGCTGCCAATCAAAACGCGTTTGGCATTCACGGCGTGCCGCGGGAGCATTTACAGCGTCTGTGATCTTTACTAAATGAGAAATAACCCTAGCCTGTCCACGCCGGCCGCCACGTTTAAACAACGCTATCCCCCAAAATTCCCGCCGGGGATGTGCTTTGAAGTGAAGACATCGTATTGTGTCAGAGGAATGATAAAGAAAACAAAAGGGGGTGGTGCATGTGTGTGTGTGTGTGTGTGTGTGTGTGTGTGTGTGTGTGTGTGTGTTGTGTGTGTGTGTGTGTGGGCTGGTAAGGGAGGTGTCTTACTCCCATAGTACAGCCTCATTATGATGATGTGATTTGCTGGAATGGCAGCAGCAGCTCTCGTCACTAATACCAGCTCCCCTGAGCCACGACACAGCGCTTTATTAAACTTTATGAAAGGCTTAGCTGTCCAATTTATGAGCCTGCCTGCTGAGGACATGGGCGTGCAGAGATCGAGGAAACACCGCAGCACTGCATCAGATGAGATTACGCAGAACAAAAACTTTTACCCCTGACGGTACTTTTTCTCCTCGCTTTATTCCGAAAGGCAAACATAAAAGACATCGTGTTGGATTGTTCTTACGAGAAGTGAAGGGATGGGATCAGCACGCTATCAGAAAAGACACTGCCATCATCATGCATTCATGTAAACATTGCAAATGAGTGCTTTAATTAAAATAAATCTCAAACAGGTCCATTGTTTTCATAGTGTGATGACTCTCTCTGTTATCCTTCTTTACACACCTCACAAATACAGATTGTGGCGATTGCTTAATCACGATAAGATGAGGCTGATGTTCTATAACGACACAGAATGGATCGCAGAACCGCCATGTTTGGAGAGTGGATTGATGGTTTACCGTCCTGGTGATGAATTTGAGTATCCGTTCTGATGCAGTGCACTACGATGGCACAGATCGCTCATGGCAGTCATGATTATACACAGAAATAATGCTGACGGAGCTGTGTGCAACTTGCTCAATCCACTCCTGTTGGAAAGGGAAAAAAAGGCCTCATTAACCGTTGTGTCTTTGCTGACATTCTGTTATCACACACTGACAGACACACACAGATAAACACGTGCATCGAATATTCTCTAAAGTGTTTGTGTTGGCAGAAAGACAGCCGGGCAAACACACACACACACACACACACAGTTGCATGCACATGAACACAGATCCCCAGGCAGCAATTAGTCTCCCCCATCCCCAACCCCTCCCTCCTCATCTCACTGAGCTGTAGGTGCAAATTAAATTAGTGTGAATGCACTGACACCGGTCTCCCATCATACATGATCATGTCAGGATGACAGAAGAAAAGACAGGTGCCATCACAAGCACATTGCACACAGTAAAAACACAACATTTATGTGGACTGTCTGATTATTCCCACAACTGAACTCATAGTAAAAGCCGAAGATTTCAGACCATTTTAAAGCATTCATTTTTGTCAATTTTTGGACCAATTCAGTCTATAGTGACAGACATGCAGGAAAAAATGCCGAGTTTTATTGCAAAGCATGAAGAGGACACAATTTATTGGAAGCAAGCTGAGAGGACTGCAGAGACTTCATTTTTAATTTTGTTTTTAGGTTTTTAGAGACAAAGTGTCAGCCCTGTCTGTCATACTTTTCATACTGATTTTAAGTTGATGATCTCAAGCTGCTGTGTTAAATAAAAATAAAAAACAATCCTTCTGTGCACTGATAAGACACTTTGGGTTATACAGACAATTAACTGAATTAATTAATTGAACTGTCTCCACCCCCTGTAATCATTTCAATAGTTATTTCCAAGAAATTTGTTGAAATTTTCAAAGAAATTTGTTGAAATAACACATCTACAATAAAGCATTAGTGACTTACTGGACTGATTCCAAAGTCATAAAAAAAATGAATTCCACTGAAAATAAAAAGACCAAACCCACGTGAACTTTAGAGAGGAGTAGAAGAGCAAAGCAGCTTGATTTTCTACAATGACAGCCGATACACACAGGGAAGACAGCAATGAGTTAATTGGCTGCTGGAGTTTGTCGTCAGTCAGCTGATTGAGTTGGAAGCAGGAGGCATGAAGTGTTATGCGGAGCTTAATTTCAATCAACAAAGACTTATTGAACCAAGAGCTTGAAGAGTTATTAAGAAATTAATTAATTTGATATATTGGGACAAACAGAAATACTCATGTGAGGAGTGTTTGGTGATTAGGCCCCATTGTGATGGGAGTCGGAGAAACCTGGTTATCACAGGAACCACAGATATCTCTTACAGAAACACAATTATTATCTCCGTCAGGAGTATCGATACTCACGCACCCTTTATTGCTTGTTTTATACTGCCTTTGACTGCCAGCTGACACCTCGGCCACTATCTTAACTGGCTGCCAGCCGGTGGAGGTCTCACATCTGAGTGTATGTCCAACCCCCAGCTGCTACTCTGTAGCCAGAGACACATAGAGACACATAGAGACACACAGACACACAGAGATACATAGAGACACACAGAGACACATTAACACACAGAGACACATAGAGACACATAAACACACAGAGACACATAGAGACACATAGAGACACAGAGACACACAGAGACACATATAGACACACAGAGACACAGAGACACATAGAGACACATAGACACATAGAGACACATAGAGACACATAGAGACACATAGACACATAGAGACACACATACACACATAGACACATAGAGACACAGCGACACACAGACACACAGAGACACATAGAGACACACAGAGACACAGAGACTCACAGAGACACATAGAGACACACAGAGACACACAGAGACACATAGAGACACATAGAGACACAGAGACACACAGAGACACATATAGACACACAGAGACACATAGAGACACATAGACACATAGAGACACATAGAGACACATAGAGACACATAGACACATAGAGACACATAGACACAGACACACAGAGACACATAGAGACACATAGACACACAGACACACAGAGACAAAGAGACACACAGAGACACAGCGACACACAGACACACAGAGACACATAGAAACACACACAGCGACACACAGACACACAGAGACACACAGACACACAGAGACACAGAGACACATAGAGACACACAGAGACACATAGAGACACACAGAGACACAGACACACATAGAGACACACAGAGACACACAGAGACACATAGAGACACACAGACACATAGAGACACACAGAGACACACAGAGACACATAGAGACACACAGACACACAGAGACACATAGAGACACACAGAGACACAGAGACTCACAGAGACACATAGAGACACACAGAGACACACAGAGACACATAGAGACACATAGAGACACAGAGACACACAGAGACACATAGAGACACACAGAGACACAGAGACACATAGAGACACATAGACACATAGAGACACATAGAGACACATAGAGACACATAGACACATAGAGACACATAGACACAGACACACAGAGACACACAGAGACACATAGAGACACATAGACACACAGACACACAGAGACACAAAGAGACACACAGAGACACAGCGACACACAGACACACAGAGACACATAGAAACACACACAGCGACACACAGACACACAGAGACACACAGACACACAGAGACACAGAGACACATAGAGACACACAGAGACACACAGAGACACATAGAGACACACAGAGACACAGACACACATAGAGACACACAGAGACACATAGAGACACACAGACACATAGCACACAGACACACAGAGACACATAGAGACACAGACACACAGAGACACACACAGACACACAGAGACACACAGAGAATAAAAATAATCAAAATAAATAAAAATAAAAAACAATCCTTCTGTGCACTGATAAGACACTTTGGGTTATACAGACAATTAACTGAATTAATTAATTGAACTGTCTCCACCCCCTGTAATCATTTCAATAGTTATTTCCAAGAAATTTGTTGAAATTTTCAAAGAAATTTGTTGAAATAACACATCTACAATAAAGCATTAGTGACTTACTGGACTGATTCCAAAGTCATAAAAAAAATGAATTCCACTGAAAATAAAAAGACCAAACCCACGTGAACTTTAGAGAGGAGTAGAAGAGCAAAGCAGCTTGATTTTCTACACACAGAGACACATTTGGATGGTTTGTTTGGCTAACAGCGAAGGACACCACTGGCACACACTACTGTGTACGTCGCTGCCACTAAGCCGCTGCTACGCAGGCCGACAGCTCGGTGAGTGTTGTCATCTCATGCCTTGTCATCTCATGCCTTTCTAGTTTGGCCAAGTATACCATCAGGTCAGGTGATTTCTAGACAGAATTTCATTGGATGACATCTCACATTAACAAAGCATTGGACTGGAACTATTCTTTTTTATGTTATCGGATTTTTTTGCATCACTATAACTTGATTTGTCATAGTAACCTGGTTTTTAAAGTCAGTGACTCAGCAAGCAAGTGTGCAGTGATTCCTGCACGTGGATGAGTTAAGCACACTTGTACCATAGTGGCGCTGGATGGATGAGTGTCAGCAGTGGCAGAATGACAACATAAAATGAAAATCAATGGCACTCGGTTGCTAATGAATGACAAGGCTAATTGCGGGAACGGCTTGTTGCTCTTTGGTTAAGATAAATACTCCGACAAGTGAAGTGCTTTAATTATCCCCAGTGTGTTTGTGCCTGAGTGCCGTCGCCGCGGCTGCACTCGAGATGTCTGCCGAATGAGACAAGCTAATTAAGAGTGATTTTCCCCGCTCCCCACTCATTAATAACACAACGGCAATTAAGAGAAGATAGCGGAACATGGCGCATTCGCTGCTAACAAGATTAGCCTCGCGGAGCAGCGGGTTTAAGGGAGAGAGACTGAAAAGGGAAAGGTGAAGCTGGGAAAGAGATGGGAGGGAGAGAACGATATTGGGAGGTGTTGAAGTGAAAGAGGGAGAGATGGTGTGGAAGTAAGGAATAGAGAGTGAAGAAACATGAGATGAGGGGAAAGGGAGGCAGAGAAATGAGGTGGATGTCAAGAAAAGGTGAATTAGGTTAAATGGGGAAGAGGAAAACAAGGGAGCGAAGGAGGAAGAAGGATATGAAGACAGGATAGTTATGTGTTAAATTGTGCACCTCGGATTCAAACAAACGTTTTTTGTTTTTTCACATTTTCGAACATGAATCACAAGATTGGCCTTTAAATGAGCTGTTGCATAAAGGACGTGCAGTTTCATGAGCTCACTGGAAAATAACAGGTGTGGAAGAGACTGTGCACCTCTGACAGCGTTTAATTGCCAGAAATACTTGAGCCTGTGTGAGGAAGATTATGAAGGAAATAAACAAATGCAGGATGTTAAAATGCAGCATGTTTACACTCAGACACCAGTTAATTACATGTGGGTGCAACAATCAGTACATTAGAATGGTGAATTAGATCCCCCCGTACAGGTTATATAGTAGTGAAGGAACCCCCTTGAGGCCGACTGGCTTCAAGGGGGTTCCTTCACTACTATATTGAATAATAGAAGAATCTATTATTCTATATAGTAGTGAAGGAACCCCCTTGAGGCCGACTGGCTTCAAGGGGGTTCCTTCACTACTATATTGAATAATAGAAGAATCTAAATCAGCAGCCTGAGTGATTTAAGGTAGGATACGAGTGATTTAAGGCAGGATGCGAGTGATTTAAGGCCGCTGATATTTGGCCGTATGTTTTGGACACTCGGGTGAAGAGAGGGGCTGAGCTGTCAACTGATCACCACCTGGTGGTGAGTTGGATCCGCTGGCAGGGGAGGAAGCTGGCAGACGGGTCTGCTGGGAACGTCTGGTGGAACCCTCTGTCAGGGAGGTCTTCAACTCCCACCTCCGGGAGAGCTTTGACCAGATCCCGAGGGAGGCTGGGGACATTGAGTCCGAATGGACCTTGTTCTCTGCTTCCATTGTTGACGCGGCTGTTCGAACCTGTGGCCGTAAGGTCTCCGGTGCCTGTCGTTGCGGCAATCCCCGAACCCGGTGGTGGACACCGGAAGTAAGGGATGCTGTCAAGCTGAAGAAGGAGTCCTACCGAGCCTGGTTGGCTCGGGGGACTCCCGAGGCAGCTGACGGCTACCGGCAGGCCAAGCGTGCTGCAGCACGGACGGTCGCTGAAGCAAAGGTTCGGGTCTGGGAAGAGTTCGGGGAGGCCATGGAGGAGGACTATCGGTCAGCCTCGAGGAAATTCTGGCAAACCATCCGGCGCCTTAGAAAGGGGAAGCAGCCCTCCACCAACACTGTTTACGGTGGAGGTGGGGAGCTGCTGACTTCGACTGGGGATATCGTCGGGCGGTGGAAGGAATACTTCGAGGACCTCCTCAACCCCACTGTCACGTCTCCCATTGGGGAAGCAGAGGCTGGAGACTCAGAGGCTCATCCACCCCTTACCCGGGCTGAAGTCACCGAGGTAGTTAAGAAGCTCCCCGGTGGCAAGGCACCGGGGGTGGATGAGATCCGCCCTGAGTACCTCAAGTCTCTGGATGTTGTGGGGCTGTCTTGGTTGACACGTCTCTGCAACATCGCGTGGCAGTCGGGGACAGTGCCTCTGGACTGGCAGACCGGGGTGGTGGTCCCTCTATTCAAAAAGGGGGACCGGAAAGTGTGTTCCAACTATCGGGGGATCACACTTCTCAGCCTCCCCGGGAAAGTCTATTCCAGGGTGCTGGAGAGGAGAATTCGGCCGATAGTCGAACCTCGGATTCAGGAGGAACAATGCGGTTTTCGTCCTGGCCGTGGAACACTGGACCAGCTCTATACCCTCCGCAGGGTGCTCGAGGGTTCATGGGAGTTTGCCCAACCAGTCCACATGTGTTTTGTGGACTTGGAGAAGGCATTCGACCGTGTCCCTCGTGGCATTCTGTGGGAGGTACTTCGGGAGTACGGGGTCTGGGGCCCTCTGCTAAGGGCTGTTCGGTCCCTGTATGACCGGAGCAGGAGCTTGGTTCGCATTGCCGGCAGTAAGTCAGACCTGTTCCAGGTGCATGTTGGACTCCGGCAGGGCTGCCCTCTGTCACCGGTCCTGTTCATTATTTTTATGGACAGGATTTCTAGGCGCAGCCGTGGGCCGGAGGGGATCTGGTTCGGGAGCCACTGGATTTCATCCCTGCTTTTTGCGGACGATGTGGTCTTGTTGGCTCCTTCGAGCCAGGACCTCCAGCATGTCCTGGGGCGGTTTGCAGCCGAGTGTGAAGCAGCCGGGATGAGGATTAGCACCTCCAAATCTGAGGCCATGGTTCTCGACCGGAAAAAGGTGGCTTGCTCCCTCCAGGTTGGGGGGGAGTTCCTGCCTCAAGTGGAGGAGTTTAAGTATCTTGGGGTCTTGTTCACGAGTGAGGGAAGGATGGAGCGTGAGATTGACAGGCGGATCGGTGCAGCGGCTGCAGTAATGCGGTCGCTGTATCGGTCCGTCGTGGTAAAGAGAGAGCTGAGCCGAAAGGCGAAGCTCTCGGTTTACCGGTCAATCTACGTTCCTACCCTCACCTATGGTCATGAACTTTGGGTCATGACCGAAAGAATAAGATCCCGGATACAAGCGGCCGAAATGAGCTTCCTCCGCAGGGTGGCGGGGCGCTCCCTTAGAGATAGGGTGAGGAGCTCCGTCACACGGGAGGAGCTCGGAGTAGAGACGCTGCTCCTCCACATCGAGAGGAGCCAGTTGAGGTGGCTCGGGCATCTGTATCGGATGCCCCCTGGACGCCTCCCTCGGGAGGTGTTCCAGGCATGCCCCACCGGGAGGAGACCCCGAGGAAGACCCAGGACATGCTGGAGTGACTATGTCACCCGGCTGGCCTGGGAACACCACAGGGTCCTCCCGGAGGAGCTGGGGGAAGTGTCCGGGGAGAGGGAAGTCTGGGCGTCCCTGCTCAGGCAGCTGCCCCCGCGAACCGGTCCCAGATAAGCAGAGGAAAATGGATGGATGGATGGATGGATGGATGATATTTGGCAGTTTAACTGACTCTCATGGGCAAAGGTGGACAATTTGCAGAGGCTAGTCATGCTAACTGTGCTTTGAGTTAAATGCTAAAATTCTGTTTACAATACAATAATTGTACAAAACAATGACAATACAATAAAATAATTCATCTTACTTTAACTTATTAGCATGCTAAGATTACAGTAGAGGCTGAATGTCATGTGTTTTGTAGGTATTTGTTTGTTTTGACCTGATGGTGGCGCTAGATAGTTAGAAGGTGATTGTAAATACGGCGACGGCTGAGCCTCATTCCAAAAATATCAATCATTAAACACATTTTTGACCATAACTCAAAAATGCATATGCTAATTATGACAATACCACATATGTCTAATTGGGTTTCGGACAAAAGTTCTGACAGACAGTACCACAGAAAAGCTAATTTACTTTGATGTATGACCCCTTAAGGATTCTTGTTGAAGCCAGAATACTAGAAAACTAGAAGTAACATTTTGTCATGTCACGTGAGTCGTGACGCGACCACGCTTCTTTCCGAAACAAGTGGTTTTGTTTCCTAAACCTAAACTTGTGAAGACATACATTTATTTTGAAAAGACACATTGCATGTAAGACCGCCCCTGACACGTCCAAACGATGATGCTAGCGGGGTATGTAGAACATCATAGTTTAAAGCTTGAGCATTATTCTCGGAGGCATCCCCATTCTCCAGCATTAGCCTAGTTTAGTAGTTTAGTATAACGGTGCCTGCTCACATTGTTAATATAGTGCCTTATGATGCTGCTAGAGAAGTCCACGCATTGGGATTCATCCCATGTACACAAAAGTCTGCACGAAATGTCACGCTCATCCATCTAATATTGAAATACAGTATTTTGGATTATACCAAAGAATGGCTAAATAAGGGGAAAAAAAGGAAAGTTCCACTCACTCCTGGCAAAATCGTTTTTTGCCCAGATTCTAAAAAAAAAAAATGAATCTCCCTTCATGTCCATTGTATCTGAGCGGTGGCAGAAGCATTTCAACACCTCTGCAAATAAAACAAGTGCAAAAATATATTTAGCGTGATCTGGCCATGATAACAATGGTTCTCTGTGAATGTTGCTTGTGCAATTTCAAATGTTGCACTTTGTAATGAAAGCATGAATCTGTGCTTTGTTCTTTCACTGATCATATTGTGACACTGTTGAGCAGATTTTCATATTAGGCAGACATTCTCAGGCACAGGTGTCTTTCTTGTGTGACCAAGTTAAAGCTGCATGAATTAATGTTTTTTTTAATATTTTCAAATAAACTGATGAACTGAAGTTTAATGATTGATCCACTGGGGAGCTTTAATGAAATAGAAACAGAAATACATGCATTTTGGATAATTGATCCGTACCAATTATGTTGTTAAAGTGGGTTTTTAATCTACATGAAAATCCCAGTATTCCAACCTAAAGCTTTGCATTTTCCCGCGGTGCTTCTGTGTGCAGCAGTGTGGCAGGAGAACACAATCATTTCCCCCCTTTTTTGTGGGAAAGTGAACTAAACGCTCTGTAATGCACACTGTGGGAAAAGGTATAAACAAGTTTAAGGATAAATGGAGTGATCTGCTTTGAGCAGACGGTATATACAGTATCTATAGGAAACAGACTCCAGGGCAATGCAAGCTGTGTGTGTGTGTCTGAAATAGACTGTATAAAGGATGTCAGTCACAGTAACTTTTCATGCTGCAAGCATGGAGCTCTTGACAAGAGACTCAATCAGCAGCACTAAAGCCTGCCTCTGCCTCCTCTGCCTCTGCCACCCTACTTTTGTGTCGACTAATCTCCACTGTAGGATGTAGAGGAGCCGTTTGATATTGTCTTCCCCGGTGTTTTTCATTATCGCCGTCTTACTGCAGCCTGCCGGCGGCATTACCTCGACATTAGTGGGCCAGACGGGACGAGAATCACCACACAATCCCGTCACAACCTCCCATCTCTGCCGTAACCCTACTCGCATTTCAAAGCCCATCTGCCTCTTCTTATTCCTCACTTGTTTTTTTTTTTCCTGCATTGAGGTGGATCTGGGTCGTGGTGAGTATTTTTGGGGGAATTTGCTGAGAGGTTTGGCAGTTTGTCGGAATACAAATTGCATGTAGGCAAAGAATAGTGTATAAAGAACTTGAGACACAAAAGCATTATCCCCATTGAAAGACTGAAAGAACAGTCCATCAAGCTATTGGAATTGAAATATTGAAATTAGACATATGTCTTAATTTATTCGAACAAGGATTCTTTCCCAAACATCATCCCTTTTTTTTTGTTGTTGACTGCCAGAAACTCACCCAGCACACAGTCACATTTCACAGCCACAAGCACAAACAGCACGGTTTGCTCAACACAGTCGTGCACTCGCAAAACATGCAACAACTGTTGACAGGCTTGTTCCAATTAATGCATGACTGCTATCAATCACGGCGCCCTCCATTGGAGGTCACAGAAGCAGATCGTTTTAAACAGACTGCGGATGTTTTTATAGCTTCATCGGCAACATTTCTAATGAGCGATATCAAAGATATGTTGCAGGTCTTTCATTTTATTTCCATAAACTTTAAATGTCTTTAATTTTTAACCCATAGTTTCCTTTTCTATGATAAATCAGCAAAAGGCTTTTAATTTCTTTCAACCTCCCTTTTCACAGTGTTGCTTGATTCAGGGTAAAATAAAATTGATGAATTATATTAACTCAGGTGATCCAGCTTTTTATCACAAGCATAACAGTGAAGATTTTATTTGGTCTTGAATTTCTTTTTGTTCTCCGACAACTCACCTGTGACGTCAGGTTGGTGGCCGAAAAAAAAAGCCCCGAATAAGTGCGTCTGAGCATGATGTGATGCACTCAGCTGTGTGCGTAGTTCTGTTAGCTGCTAGCCAAACACACTCTCCATACTCCGATACAGTCAAAGTTTGCAAACTGGTCCCCCCCACAGACACACAGTCTATGGTTTCCCCCCCGCTGTGTCTCTGGCCGCAGATGTGGGGTCGGCTTCCGGCCAGGGGCCAGTTAAGAGTAATAAGTGAGGAGTCAGCAGGCAGTCAATGGCAGCATAAAACAGGCAATAAAAAGTATTTTGTGTGAGTCATCGCAACCACGAGAGGTCCTTTAGGATGCAGCCGTAACTGGCCACCCGAAATATTATGCAGTTTGCTGCAGCAGAATATGAGATTAGCTCAGACTTGTTACACGCAGACAGAACCGTTTCTTTAATATGAGTCCAGAAGGGACAAACCAAACACTGGCTCTGGATAGTGCAGTCTTCAGATTTTTGCATCAGTCACCGTCGTTCTCCTACAAGTGTCAGTTGATTACTATCTTTAACCTCACACCGCTTCATGCTGCCAAATCCTTCACACTGCACCTTTAAAGGATTTGTAAAGCCCTTGAGTGCCTCAGACTTCTTCCACAACTCTAAACTCGCAGGATGCCCACACTGAAGAGCATTTAAGCCAAAAGCATCACTGTGCCTAAATTAATCTTCTTTCGATATCCAAAGCTGCACTGCATCCAAACACAGAATCACAACTTATAACAACTTGTTGGTGTTTTGAAACACCACAGATATGAAGTGTGTCAGGAGACGTTGGGGAAAATCAAATATGGAGAGAGGTCTTGATACGCCGAAGATGAGCCACCAAATGGAGCGACGGTGAAGATGGAAGTGAAGGACGGCAGATGTGTGCTGATGTCCCTGCATGGTAGGTGGCAACAAAAGCTTCACTGATGACTTCTCTCCCTGCAGCCGATGGAAACACAAAGGCTTTTCAATGCCACCGTTGAGGATGACCATGAACTAAACCAGGTTTGTTCCTGAAAGACTTGAGCCTTTGAGAGCTGCAGATGTGAATGTAAAGAAAATGACGAGGCGGTCTCTCATCGTACCGACAGAAAACTCATCTGGTTCGAAGCAATACCTCAGTCTGGCAGAACATTTTTACCTTTCAGCACACACACACACACACACACACACACACACACACACCTTCGCAGCAGGTCCAACATTTCCCGCTCAGGGGGATCCACAGTCAACACCAGCATTCAGACTTTCCTCCCCTGCTCTTGGTATTGATATTTGCAAACAGCCAAAATTACTTTTTTGGAAAGAATCATCCGGGATGTTATATAAAATAATAACTCCTGGATCAACTTTACCTTGTGTTTCATTACATTTCAAAATGAAAGTAAGAAAATAGCTTTTTATTTCTGCCTCAAAAAAAAAAAAAAAGTGTTTCAGAGGGGACACTCCATGATCACCTGCCATCTAGTTTTCAAGAGACGGAATCTGTGTTAGGACTTAATGGGAAATATCACTTAAAGAATCTTCTCCAAAAGCAGGCCGCTGCATAATAGACAGCCCAGCCTGAAAACGTAACGAGAGGCGACGAGATCGTTGGTTCAATTCCCACTTATTCCGCCCATACAGCCATTCATGCCTTGATAGATTTGCAAAACATGAAAGAGAAAAGCATTTACAACACTCCGTCTCACATGTTCTATTAGCTTCATGGCCAGTTCCCACTCAGCCTATTTTCACCAGTCTAGAGGAGTATTTATAATTCATTTTTGTTCTTTAGCTTTAGAAGGTGAGTTGAATCCATTGTTTCACTACATTTTCTGTTTATCTTTCTTGTACATTAATTACCATATTATCTACTGTCATTACACATTATCTACCATGCACTGTCAATCTAATAGGCTATTTGTATTGGCAACATGATTTAATCAACATTTTATTGCAATAGAGCCTTATGAAATTAGTCAGACCCCCATTTGATCACCTCCACAGTCGTTCCTTGATAGACACTGCCACCTACAGGTCATTTGCAGCAAAACATCTCCTGGGTTCAATTTGGCTCCAGCCTGTTAGCAGAGCACACGTGGCTGGGTGAAGTGCATCAGTATCAAAGTCCTTTTGTTGAAATCTCTGCTTCAAAAGTCATTTCATTTGAGAGTTTATCTTGATTTCTTTATTTTGTTTGACTTCATTTGATGTCAGAGTGTCTTTATTCCTGTTATCTTATATTACTGGAATTAGTTTGACCTATTTTATACCATACAGTCTATGCAATATACACACCAGTTTTAACAGTATAGCGGACCTTCATCACTGAAAAATATTATTTAACTATACCGTTGCTCCCACTCATCAACGTCCTATCTTCTCTATCTATAGTAACTTGGTGATGGAAAAAAAACATGCTTGTGATCCTTTTCTAACATGTTGGGCTTTAACTGGGAGTCGTAAGCCAGAGGGCCAGAATTGTAGTTTTACAGAGTTATTGATGGATGGAGCAGAGGTCAGGAACCAGAGCTGTTGGCATGTTTGGGATTGGTCATGACACTGGCATGCAAACTAGAAAAGGGTAGCGCAGGCTCAACACAGCTCACACAATCCCCGAGCAATTGTGTTGTATTTTTAGGAGGCTATAACGATAGGATAGGTCATTGATCTCTGTAATGAATTTCTCAAGTTTCCTTTTCCTCTAGGGAGGTCAAAGGTCAGGGTCAGATCAACTCATTGCTCATGGAGTTGAGGAAGAACAGGTGCATCAGTGGGAGGAAGGCCTCCGGACATCCAGATGGAGGCACCATCCATGTTGAGCTGAATTTAGAACTTAACAGCAGGCTAAAAGACACACAGCATCACTGATGGTTGTGGTCAGAAGGAGAAAAAATGGCTGTTGACAGTATTTTCTGATTTGCAAAGAGATATTTAAAATATTCACCCTCAAGACAAGAAATTACACTGCAAAATGTAAATAGTGCCAAGTTAGATTTACTGGAATGTAGACACATTTTGAGGAAGTAACAAGAAACACCTACACGCTGTACATTAAGCAACGGTTAGTTATCAAATTCATTAAAATAGTAATTCTATGAAACACAGATGTCATTAAGATATTGCTGGGAACCGCAGTGGTTAAGGACTATTAGATACAATGAAAAGGTTTTACAAAACATGCATCTAAAGGTGCAGCTTCAAGATCCAACATGGAACCAGTAAACCAGTAGTGTTTGTAACTTTGACTTTCAGTTTGGCTTCTTATTGGTGCTCCTCCATGAATTCTTTCAAATAGGTGGCCAGGACTTCAGCATCCTCCAGTGTTACAGCGTTGTACAGAGATGCACGAATTCCTCCAACTGACCTGCAGGGGGAGACAAACCATCATGCTCAAGGTCTACAAAGCTCTAGCTCCATGACATTACAAGAAAACAAATCGATCAGTTTGACTTACCTGTGTCCTTTCAGCGATATCATACCATGCTTGGATGCGCCAGCAAGAAACTCCTTTTCTAAGGCTTCATCTCCCCCGTTCTTCCCCACACGGAATGGTACATTCATGCGGCTTTGACAAGTCACGTCTACGGGACACCTGGACAGGTGGACACAGCAGGTAAGTGGTTCCCAGTTCCATCTTTCCCATCCTTACTTAAATCGTTTTAGTTGTTCATGATGTCACTGGCTTTTAGATTACATTTAGGGCATTTAGCAGATGCTTTTGACTTACAATAAGTACATTTTTCGAAAGAGAGAAACCACAACATATCATTGCCAAAAAAGTAAGAGCGGGAAAAAAATAAAATAGAAACAAGTGTTAGGTCCTCTTTTAAGTAAAGTAGTAGCTGTTGAGCCTTATACAACATCAAAGTGCTACAGGTAAGAACATAGAAGTGCATTTTTTCCCCTTCAGTTTGGACAAGTAGCCTATCAAATTCAAATTAAATTTTAAATCGAGTCAAAAGACCTGGACCAGAATAAAATGTCAAACGAGTAATTTGTTATTTGCATGTATGCATTTTACTTAGGTTTTTCTTTGTTTGTATTTTTCCCTTTGGTTATAAAAGAGACACACCTCTTATTTTGAAGGTGACTTAAAGGCACAGTAAAAAAAAAAAGAAAATCCTTAAACAGACTATGGACCTGGAGTTTGACACCTGGAGTTTCACTGGATTTCATATTTTAACATCAGCTGCTGAAGTTTTTGCGATACTTACTCATAGAAACCATTAGAGGCGTTGATGATGTCATAAATCATGGAGGACTTCTGCTTGTTGAGCGTCTCCATGGCAGCACTGCCGCCGTTGTTCTTAATCCACTCAAGAACCAGACCCATGATGTAGATGCTGAACCGACAAAATCAAGTTGGAAATTATTTATCAATGCTGATGATTGGGAAATGTTTTTAAATATCCTGAAAAGGAATAGTTTGATGTTTTGGGAACTACACTTATTTTGCCGTATTGTTGAGAGTTAGTTGAGAAAATGGCGACCATCCTCATGTCTGTATGCTACATATAAGGCATTTTATATTCAGTTGTTCACTTTGTACCCAGATAGACTGCTGTGGTCATTTATGCTGCATCTGACGGGTTTGCTACTGGTAGTCTACTTGTTTGGTAGCAAATTTCTCATCCAACTCTCAGCAAGAAATTAAATAAATACATTTGCCAAAATGCCGAACTAAACCTTTGAAAGCGTATCTCGCGAAAAATCCCCCAGAGACGCGTAGAAATAAGGAATATACAATGAAAAAGCAGAATCTATACCTGAAACACGGCGGTGTGTTGTAGAGGGAGTTCATTTCAGCCTGCACCTTGTAGTCCAGGACAATGGGACACTCTTTCAGAGCGTGGCCCAGCAGGTCCTCTCGAACAATGACCACAGTTACGCCGGCACAGCCCACGTTCTTCTGAGCTCCGGCGAAAATCAGCCCAAACTTCACAATGCAAGAGGACACGTTGAAATATGAACTTTCTTGGGTGTTTTGACTTTTACATTTCCTGAGGCTTTGATACAATCGATGTGGACATTTGGGAAAACCCAGAAGCAAAAGAGTTGAATGTTTCATTCAGCATCACTGCTCACCTTGGACACATCCACGGGTCGGGACAGGAAGTTGGAGGACATGTCGCTAACAAGGATCACCCCGTTTGTTTCGGGTGTGAAGTTGTACTCGACGCCGTGGACCGTCTCGTTGCAGCAGTAGTACACGTAGGAGGCTGAGGGGTTCAGGGTCCAGCTGCTGGGGTCGGGGATTTCTGGAGGGAGCAGCATCAACAACAACATAGTAAGGTGCGAGTTGTCGAGGAGATATCGGCCGTAGAGATGTCTGTCTTCTCTCCGATATGATTGGACTATATGGAGTTAAGGTGCCATAGATATACACTTGGGAAAGTGTCTTTTTGTCAGGGCAAACATGGCAAGAACCAGATGTGATGGACAAAGTTCTTTATGAGAAATCAACGTGTCCGAGGACACAAAGTACAACATATTTAGATTTTTTTACTATGTATCTTTCAATTTACATGAGTTAAATTAAATTACTTTCACATGTAATTCCAACACACTGTAAAACTGCCTCCAAACAATACGATGGAAAAAACACCACTTAAAAAACCCCCGACTGGGCTCAACCATGTGGAAAAGGCTGCTTGCATAGCAGAGTCTTTCATTGGCAGTCTATTGTTTATTGCGCAACAGCCTGGGCCCACAGCCAGGCTTCCTACACAGACTGTCCTAACGCAGCGTGAATGACAATGACCAGCTCATAAGAGCGGAAACTATTCTTTGATATGTTAATTAACTTGAACTTTCAAAATTTAGAATTAGTAACTTGCGGTTGTATGCCTCCTGCTAACTGGCCATGTTTGCATCCATGTCTGTCCAAAATGTCATCACTTCATCGTTTTACTTAGATATTTGAATGGAAATGTGGTCATTAGCATGTGAATTCTTAAGGCCAAAAATGTGAAATGTGAGGACCTTCGACCTCCTAGTAACTTTGAGTCCAAATGGGTCAAATTTGAAGAAATTCCTTCAAGGTGGTCCTGAAATATAGTAATCACAGGAATGTTCCAAAACATAATAGCCGTCGCCACCAAAGAGGTAGTTTAGAAATTAATCGTGTCATTCAAGAAAACATTAGTTTCATTCACTTCTGTTGATGTTGCCAACACATTGGTAGTAATGCCTCTTGTTATTCACAATGACAGACTTTTTACATCATAAACTGTCATTTCAAGAATAAGGAAAGATAACTTAAACTATTTTACATACATAGTACACAAATGTGCTGTTGCTATTCCTAGAAACAGAGTAGGTCTATTAATTAGGCTACAGGGTTGGTTCTGGGACTAAAGCTCATCACGAAAACATGCTTGCTATTAAGAAATGCAGAATTATATACAAAAAACAGACCATTACTGTTCCGCTTCTGACTGCACACAGACTTACTGGTGTAACTGTCCTGCTTCGGGTGGACCACGTTGACTTTGCCATATTTCGCCGCCTCCTTCGCTGCCTTTTCTGACCACGTGCCGGTCACCAGGTAATCAGCGCACCTGTCCTCTTTAAGGCCAATCAGGTTGAGTGGAACGGCACTAAACTGTCCGGACCCGCCGCCCTGCAGGAACATCACCTTGTAGTTGTCCGGGATGTTTCTGCCAAGACCAAACACAGAGACACAGTTTGCACAATATCTACAACAGTGGAAGAAATATTTTAATTCTCCACAGCTTTCAGGTGAACTGAACGGTTACCGACGCCCTGTTTACTAGCAGCATTGGCAAATACAGTTAAACACATTGCATTTCCTGTGATGATTTCATAATAAAAGTCAACTCATGTTTTTAATGTGAAGCTAAGATTTATTCTTAAAATTAAGCTTTTGACACTTTTAAGGTATACATGCTATTTTGTGTATTTTTACTAGTATGATCATTTTATTAGTGCACCATGTTTAATGTCCTGTCTGTCACTAAATGCTTACCTGTAACTAACTTTTATGACTGAGTGCAACACAATAACTTGTGTTTGGTTAAAGGCTGGATTAAAGCCAAATGTTAAGTCTTGACACAGCAGTTCAATTTATAAAACTAGTATAACAAGCCTCAGCTCTTCTTGATGAATATTGATGATAACTACTTAGACAAACACACCTTCTTGAAATACAAACACTACATCAGCACGACCCAACCCTAATCCCGTATGTCATCATCCTACTTGACCTTTTAATTGTGTTTTACTAGGATTTATTTATGCCTATTTTTCCCAAGGTCTACAGTGACTTTGAAATAAAAACAAGTCAACCACAGAACTCCTGGGTACAATGGTCTCAACAACGTGTATTAACAACAAATAAATGCTGTAAGATAATATAAATAAGCATGGTAGTTTGAAGTGCAGCGATGTGGTACAGTACAGAGGAAGGGAAGGGAAGACAAAAGCAGCACTCACAGCAACTCCCGCATGAGACTTTCCGTCTTGTTGAGGATTTTGTTGAAGTCTGCTGATCGGTGGCTCATCTCTGGGTTGAACAGAACCAAAAACATTTAAATTTATTCTCACAACGATTGTTACAGCGACATGCATCCAGAGAGCAGAGTCCAGAGAGCGAAGAAGCATTAACTAAGTACCTGACTGTTGTGTAAGATGGATTTTAAACCATGTTCACCATAAAATGCATCAAACACGAGTAATTAGAGTGTTTTTGTCTCAACTCGACTGTAGTGGCACTCACCCAGAACACTAATACCGATGCCACTGTAGTTGAGGAGCTCCTGCTGAGCTTGAAGCAGCACCTGCAACAACAAGCACCCACATATGACACATTTCTTCAAAAACTTAAAACATCATCAGAGATGATGCTGGCCTGTCATCATCAGTCGATGCCAAAGGCCTGAGGCAAACCAGAGGAGCTTCGTCAGAGAGCAGGGTGGAATAATGACACAGCAAGTCCAGTAGTTTACAACAGGATGAAACCAAATGTGTTGCTCCAAGTGTAGATTTAGCTGATTTTAATGTGATTTCTTTAGAGATCAGAAACTGGGGCTGACTGCAGTACTGTGGAATTAAACACACAAAATATGTATGTTGTATTTAAATATGTTGATGCACGGTTTTTGTTTTTTCATCTTGTTGCACCTTTTATTGAAGGAAACTGACATAAGTTTGTGTTTGTGAGTTAAAGTCCAAAATGTACATCCTGAAATAATGTGTTTTGAGTAAAAGTACCAATAACACTAATAAGTAAGGCAACTGCAAAGACCTGCATTTACCTAAATTCAGCAGAAGGAGCCTTTTCTTTTCAATGACTGTAATAAAAACACCTTTAATAGCATTGCTTTAACCTTGGCATTTCTCTTACCATAAACAAATGTGCACATAGTAAGTAAGTAAGTAAAATGTATTTATAAAACACATTTAAAAACAGTTCATACTGACACAAGTGCCAAACTTGGCTGTTCCAAAAAATGAAAAGTAAAATAAAGACGTTAAATTAAAAAGATGGGGTTTGAGCCTTGATCTAAAGACATTAATAGTTGCAGCAGGGTCATTCCACACCAACTCACCTAGGGGTCCCAGGTCACCTCCTCAGATGAGGAAAACATGAGTTGTTCCATATTTTCAGGATGCCTCCTGTAGTTTCACCTTATTTTACCTCGTTTTGGCCAAAAAGCCATTTTAGCTTCCTATAGAGTGATAAATAGCTTCCCAGAGACTAACTGGTGGCATAATTGAAACATTTGGATGGCATTTAGTAAATATCTGCAATATTAGCCTCCTAGATCAATCCATTATACAATTAGAAGTTGGAAAATAATGCATTTTTCGCACATGGCTCTTCTTTCAATTGTCTATTTCTGAAACTGTGAGGAATTGAAAGGACATATTTTGCATGGTGCGTACAAACATATCTACATTTAAGAACTTCCTGAAACGTAGGTGAGTTGGCGTGGGATGACCCAGCAGTAGTTGTGTGTTCGTGTGCGTTAATCAGTGCCGTGTTATTTTGTGCCATCTAGAGGCTGCGAGGAGCACAAAAGAGCAGGTTTCCACATGAATGAGAGGCTGATGCAACTCGACGCACCGTTTTCAGCCCTCTGCCGCCGCTGTCGGCTCGGTGCTCGGCAGCAGCAGCAGCGGCGGCAGAGGGCTGAAAGCAACAGTAGTTAAAGTCGTTCAACGTCTCTGTCGAAGACAGCATTGAGTGATTTTAGACTGTTTCATTACGGTTAAATAACAAGTTAGCTCGGTTTTTGCAGGGAGGTTTTTTTCACACTGTTACACAAGCGAGGCGAAAAGGCTAAACTTACGGACTGGGGGAGTTTTGCAGGTCCAGCGCCAAAATTGATGATTTTTTTCTGCTCCATGATGTAAAAATAAAGGATTTCCTGGTGGATGTCTCCCTCGTTTGATTCAGCGACGTGAACGAGTTTCCCTTCAGCTCGAGCTCGTCCGCGTGCCCAATTACCCAGCGGTGTGTAGAATGGTGCGTTCAGGCACCCCACGTAAATGTATGACCTGTCCTGATTTAAAACGTGTGTGGGCTGTCACTGTTGGTTTTCTTTAATCTAATTATTATTGATTTGATAAGTAAGCCATTTTGCAGATATCGGCTTGATATTATGACTACATGTTTTATGTCCAAACAGAGCAATAACTGCACGACATGTTTAGCTTAATTTAACTTCTTTTATTGTTTTTGACACACAGATACACAACAATAAAACAGAGACAATTACATCAAGTCGCACCAGAGTCCACCAGTTCTCGTTCTGTGCATTTTGCATTGCATTGAGTTGTATTCGTTCATGTGCACTCTCTGGAATCTCAAAAAAAACAATATTTTAGGCGTCACCTGAAGGCAGCACAAGAACCCCTAATTACCAAGCAGCTATTCCATTGGCTGGTGTCACATGCCTGTTGCAG
This sequence comes from Chelidonichthys spinosus, assembly GCA_029853015.1. NCBI lineage: Eukaryota > Metazoa > Chordata > Actinopteri > Perciformes > Triglidae > Chelidonichthys > Chelidonichthys spinosus. The sequence goes on from CM056831.1 coordinate 13,464,404, forward strand.
CATCACAAAAGACTGTTTCATGAAATACATGTATTCAAATAAGTCTAATGAAGGGATGAAAGATTAATCAGCCAGAGAAAATGTATTTAAAATATAATGTTCTGTAATTAAGGTGAAATACAGTCGTAATAACGTTTGGCTTTTCTTTCACAATATCGACAATCAATCAATGATCTCTGCAGGAATTTGGACAATGAGAAAATTAAAATTACAGGTTACAAGACAAGGTACCGGTTATGTTTAGCAAAAGGTGTGTGGGCAGGTGGGGGGTTGTGGGTAAAGCGCAAAGCCTCGGGGTATTTGAAGAAAATCCATAGGGGACATGTGCAACAGGACAGGCCAGTACAGCATGAGCCTAAGTAACCCAACTAACGATTTGCAAGAACTCAACTAGGAAACAGTTTAGTCCAGGAGCTCAGACAATGAAGATAAGATAAAACCAGGCTCTCAAACATTTTGACACTCATTGCATCAGCTAAATTAGAGAAATGTGACAAAGATAACTGTGATTCAACAGCTTATGAAAGTCACGAGAGACTCCTGGTCTTTCTTTGAAATGGATCACATGACAGGCATTGCTTTTGTGTGTGTGTATGTGTGTGTGTGTGTGTGTGTGTGTGTGTGTGTGTGTGTGTACATCCGTGCACACATACCAGGATGAGCAGACTGCTCTCATCTCAACAACAAACGATGAATAAACGATGAGCACGATGCCCAGCGCGACCTTTAGGACGCAGATGAAAGAAAGTGCATCTCTGCTTCTCCTTTGGGTGCCTGGCGATCCATCTCTCCCCCGTCCTCCGTGTCCTTGTTTCCCACCCTGACTCTCCCCCTCGTGCGCCACAAAGAGACAGCGGGAAAGGCATGCTTGAAAGCCTTTCTGAAGTTGTTACCCATGAAGGCGTAAACCAGCGGGTTGACAGAGGAGTTGGAGTAAGACATGCAGTGACCCCAAATCTTCAGCTGTGGGTGCAGAATGGAGACTTGGATGAAAAGGCCGGTCTGTGTCACTGCAGATGTCTGACTGTAGATCCACACCTCGTCTTTTAAGTAATTTCTCCTGCATTTACATTTTGAAGTTCAGATGTTACTGTAAAAACTTTTTCTGTGAAGTATTTTTGTAGGCCCACCCCAAAAGTTAACACCTTACCGGTTGTCCCAAAAAAGTAAATGGAATTGTTTTCTTTAGATTTATTATTGCAAAAAAGCATCTTACATACTGTATAACAGCATAGTATGTTAATTGCTCAAATAAATTATTTAAAATTGCTCCCATACAGTATTTTCATTGTCAGCAACCAAAAAGCTGATGCCTGGTTGCCAGCCTTGCAACAGCTTCACTTTTTAACTTAAATCTATGTATTGAGCCCTGTATGAAGAGAGTAACTCACCTTATACAGAACGTAACTGCGGAGGCCAAAAGCTTGCAGGAGGATGCAGATCTGGATGGGCCCCCAGCAGAGGAGGAATAGGGCCACCATCACCACCACCATCCGGGAGACTCGCGCCCGCACCACCGCTGCTCGCTCTGCCTGAGCCTGAAGCTGGAGTTAGGGAAGCTTCGTAATGATCACAACCATCACGTTCTGTTGTCTGTGGATTTAATAAGTGAACAGTAAGAAAGTGACTTCATATCTTTCTCTTACTTGGTAGCTGCTGTCGATGGGATTCACGCTGGGCTGCCCAATGCGCTTGAGCATGAAGGCGTAACAGGCGGTGATGGTGAGCAGGGGCAGCAGGTAGACGGCCAGGAAGCTGTAGATGATGAAGGCTCTCTGGAGGCGTGGCGAGGGGAAGACCTCGCTGCAGTAGGTCTGGGGACCGAACCAGTAACCCGCCTCCAGACGCTGGTACACGGCTACAGGGATTGACAGAAGCAGGGAGCCTGGAGAGGACAGGGGACATGAGACCCAGATCATGACGTTCATGAGGGGTTTTCACTAAATGCAAAGAGATTCCGGCTTCAAACCAAAGAAACAGACCATGTGAACAACAACTGAAGAATCCCCAGCTGCTCTCTAGTCATTCTTTCTGTCACGTACTGAAAAGGTTCATTTCATCTCATCACATCAGTTCTTTGACTTCCATTTAATGCAGTAAATATAAATATGTTGTTCCAACTGTGTTTTTGCCAATGTGTGTAAGGTTGTGAGTGTGTTCTTGCTGTTTATTCATGTGCTACCTATCCAGATAGACACAGAGATGGCCAGTGCCATGCGAGGGGTGCGGTGTCGCAGAGACTGCAGAGGATAGACAGTCACGTAGCATCGGTCCACACTCATAGCTGATAGAGTGATGCATGTTGCCTGAGCAGTCACCTGAAACACACACACAAACACACACGGTTTTGTCTCTAATAATCCACAGATCAAATTTGCATGATTTTCGCTTATCAGCAGATGCTGCATGCCAAACATTTGCCAACGAGAGTGCCAAGGTTAAGGGGGAACCTGGCATTAGCCTACCCATGTGAGCTATGTGTTGCATTTGCAATAAAGATGAGAGTTGTTGTTTCACCAAGGGTGTGGGATGTTTGCATGAATGAGCATAACACATAACACTGATCTACGTAGGGGAAATATTAAAGACGACTGGAAACTGGCTATGTCAACATGTATGCTGACGATGCTGCACCGATTACAAGACAGAAAGTTGTGTGAATAAAATACCGATGTGACGACTTAGAAAGTTGTGTCGTGTGAAGACTTGGTTTTTTTTTTTGGTTTGCTGCTGTACATACAAAGATATTCTGCAAATGGTATGATGTTAGAGAATGCTGCAGAGAAGACACGTAAAAACTTCAACTCTTCAAATTTAGCACAAACATCCACTTGGACTCATGGTTAACCTGATAAGAATTGTGTGACTGAGTCATCACAAAACACATATTTGGCCACAACTCAAGGATTCATATGCCAAATTCACACACAATATCTAGATAGATAAGAATAAAATGATGAATTTTGGACAGACAAGGATGTAAACTAATTCAATGTAAATGTAATTAATTTTTTTAGATTATTCCAGAGATATCTCCAGCGATGCCATGCCGGTTTGTCTGAATGTGTATGTGTGTGTATCTCACTTGCTGGAGGTAGTTTACCAGTCGGCACATAAACTCCCCAAAGATCCAGCTGGGCAGTGGGTACAGCGTGGCAGTGAAGGGCACGCAGCAGACCAAAAACAAGATATCCGTTGTAGCCAGGTTTACTGGAAGAGAGCAAGAGCAGTGACATGTCATGCAAAACGTGTTGAGGTGAAATGCATTTGAAAAACCCCATAAATAACTGTATGAATACCAATAGGTGTAGCTGTAGATGCTGAGGTTTCTGCCTTTCAAAACTCACCCGTTAACCTGTCTATTAGACACTGAACAGCAGTGCTGGATGTCCAGTTATCTTTGAATAAGTTTCATTTAGACCGTAGGGCTCACTGTTTTATTATAGCAACTTGATCATCGCAGTGGACAGGTTTTGGTTGCTTAGCAACAGCAGGTGCAACAGGAGCACATGCTACTCGGATAAAAGGGTGAAAGTAGCACGACTGGCGTTTTCCACATGTTTTTAAACACGGCATGAACGGACCTACATTCTACATTCTAATTTTCACCCACACAAATGTTGCCATGTAGCTTCCATTGTGTTGCTGTGGTCTGAGAACAAGTCCCTAGCTCCATTATTGGTGTTTTTAGGACTATTTCAGTAACAAGTCTTTAATTTTTCACTGATTTAACAGCTTTTTTTATGGTATTTTCTGTTTAATGAGACGTATAGGGGGAAATAAAAGAAGAGTACTTCAATTTGCCATGTATTGTTGTACTAATATATTTTGATAAGTATTTTTTATGGGGTATAGCAGGTAAAATATACCCAATAGTGATGGCGTTTCTAACTGTAATGTTAGTGTTCTAGGGTTAAAGGGGGGAATGATGCTGTTAAATAGAATTGTAATATTGAAGGCCGTTTTAGGCAAATACTAAAAATAAAAGCACACAAAAACAACATTAACTATATAGAAGGTAATTTGTTCCTTCCAACCTAGTCCTTATTTTGTTTGTCTCGAGGATGCACACACAATCTTAATAATCAACAGGTGGTTCTAAGATGCCAAGGAGAGACAGGGAAGAATACTTTCAAAAATCAAACAAAGCAGAAACAATACCAAAGAAAAAAGCTGGTGTGTGATTCAGAAGTGTTACCTATATAAAAGTTGGTGACGGTCTTCATCTGTTGGTGCTTGGTCACCACATGGATGACCAGCGAGTTCCCAACCAGGCCAACCAGCATGATGAGCCCGAAGAACGTAGGGACCAGCCAGGCGTCGACCAACACCGGTGGTTCCTGGCCCTCAAGAGCCGTGGACTCGTTGCACACGGTCCCACAGTCTGGACCATGATCAGCTGCTGATTCATCTGAAGTCATCTTCACAAATCAAAGCCAGGAATATTTACATGGTACATGTTGTATGTATGTGGTATAATGTCTGCTAATGTTACTGCAGTGTCTGTTTCTTACAAATCCATGTACACGTAAGAAAGAATTACAACATCAAAGAATTTATCTTTTTAATTTAAACTGATATATTTAAATATGTTCAGAATTTATATTTGTTTTTATTCAAGTTGTTTAAATGAATACCTGCCTATTTGAAATTCTGACATCAGCCAAAGCCAATTTAAATATGAACACATGTTAAATAAGTATTTTTCCATAGAAGAAGCGTCTCTTACCTGTGGTGTCCTGCTCTCTGCTCTGTAAAGGTTTAGTCCCGTGTTTGGAAGAGATGTGATGCCGTTCTGTTCTCCACAGGTCTGAGATGAAAGCACAGTTATAGACCGAGGGGGGGGGCTTTTAAATCTCCATCATTGCCTGTAATTATCCAGGACTGGCTGCCCTGTCAAATGACTGCAGCAGCTGGGTCCAAATAAAAGTTCATTTATTCCAATATTTTCATATTTTGTGCAGGGGGACAGAGACACCATGCTGCTCAGATGTTGAATGTTCTCCACAGCTACACGTGCCCTTTATGTGAAATGTCTTTCACATGTAACAAGGTCAATGATGCCATCAGTGTGGTCTGACCCATTTTCAGATAATAGCTGTCAAGTGCACAGTTTAAATATGTCACCTGAACGATGTAGCATATTGCTGAGACAATGCTTTAAAAAAAACTGTTTTAAAAGGTTCTGTTGGCCGATATTAAGCTGGTATGTCTCAATCACAATATTGAAACCCACCCACCACACCCACAGCCTGCAACTGTTCATTTATGTGCTTTTTTTTTTAATTAGATATGCAGTTCAGGAAATCATAATGACTGGTACTCCAAGCCAAAATAAAAGCGGTGGACCCAAGGAGGCAGCTGGGGGTCGGGGTGACTGTACATCTTGATCCCCAACATCACACAATGACAAAGCTGTCATTACACTTAGCAAGTGACATGTCAATTGCACAGCGAGACACAAGGGCAGTGATGACGTCTGTCCTTCTTTGCAGATAAACTATCCTGGCTTTCAAACATATTAGAACATGTTTGCTCGAGATCAAATTCATGAAAAGTGTTATTTTTATCTATTATTTATTTAATATATTTTATATCCCTCCCAAAATCTTACAAATTGTAACCAATGATTAGATAAAATAGTTCTCTCCAGCCTCCAGTACCATGAAAGTAGTTCTGGTCTTACTAGTTGAAGGAGAGCAATAAGGGATGTATATGTATTTTTTAATGTAGTGACTAATTGTTTATTTGCCAGCTTGGGGAAACTGTTCTGGCACAGGTTCACATGGTCCCTGTTTGGTCCAAGCCTGCAAACCTAGAATGTGTGGATGCATCTTCTGTTCTTTGAGCTGTTCTTTAACAAGCAGATAGTCAGAGGGCAGCATCTTGTTGTCAGTGTTGCATCAACTTCATCTAATCTTTTTGAGTATGGTGTATTTTAATTTTATTAGTGCCGCAGGAATGAGTCCGAAAAGTCAGAAATGAGTCAGCATTTTTGCTCTTCTGGTTCCATCATCTCAGAAAAAAAAAACTAAAAATGTCTATAAAAAGTATAAAGCAGCATGCATCCATCTGTCTGTCAGCTATGAGGGTGGACCGCTGCAATCCACATATGGTTCTGGCTGTCAAAGTTTGTATGATTACAAAAAAAAATGTATGAAAATTGATAGTAAATCTAACTAAATCCTGTATTTAATACCTTAACCCCATAATACTGTGTTGTCAGAATCTCCATCCTTGTTCTCATTGTCCATGATGCCAAAGGACCTTAAAAATGTAAAAGAAATCTTTCAAGATAACCGAGTCTGCTTCTACCTGAACACAATAAAGTCCACAGAAACAAAGCAATGACAGTTTAAAAGCTGAACTTCAAGATGCAACAGTGCCACATAATCTATCTGGTTCCGAAAACCGAGCCATCACCATGACAACTGTTCTAAATTTGTCATTTCGCTTTTGATGTAACAATCCTCCTGGCAAGTCAAGTATAAAACATTATCCGTACGATTTCATATTTCTGGGATTCAGCCATTTATTATTTCATATCTACACAGACATATTGCACAGTACAAACATGAAGTCCTGGGTTGAATCAAGTTTAAAAAGAAAACCAAAATAAACCTACTCTTACGTGAGGATTGCTTGTTTTGTGCGTTTGATTTTTTTTTTTTTTTTTTTGTGCGTTTGCAAAGTTCAAGGGAGATATACATTCTTTATATTTACACACAGAGATAAATATACACTTTACAAACTAATAAAGCAGTTTCAAGACCTTCAAAACACTTCCACGTTTGCATACTGCTGGGCTCATGATAATACACCGTCTTAAGAGGGTTTATCAAGCAGCTGATGGGTTTGGCGGATAGATTCAAACAAAAGCAAAGTCCTTAACAGCATCATGCTTTATCCTGGTAGCTTTAACTAGTTCTGAAAATAATGTGCGTGTGTTTAAAACGGCAGCAAAACACTATATTATAATAAAACATCTTGTTTTTTGAGGTCCTGTTGAAAGGTTTTTTTTGATGCAGATCAGAATATAAAAAAGCAGTTGTCAACATCAGAGGTATCTGAACCTGAATTCAGCATGTTGGGATGGTCTGCAGTAAGAGTGGGGAGAGCAGTGTTAGGCCAACCACATCCACAAGAGATTTCCTCGTCAACATTCAGTCTCTCAGTCTTTAGGGTTGGGACGAGGTGCGGGGAGGGGAGGGGTGCAGGGGGACAGAGACACCATGCTGCTCAGATGTTGAAGCTTTCTCCACAGCCACACGTGCCCTTTATGTTGGGATTGTTGAAGACGAACTCGCTGGACAGCCGAGACTCCACAAAGTCCATCTCAGTTCCCAGAAGCGTCAGCTGAGCCTTCTTCTCTATGAACACCCTCACACCTGCAAGAGAGCCACAGTAGAGCCATCACCACCACTCCGTCCTTGCCTTGGCGTCGACAGTATCAGAATCGGTATCAGGAAGAAAAAGGATGGTATGGGAACATCTCCACTCATTTTTCAACAAGAAAAGCACCAAAATAAGACATATCTTACCATCCTGCAGCACCTCCTCATCAGACTTCCCCTTCTCCTTGGTGTAGTCCAGTGTGTAAGTCATTCCATTACAGCCACGTGTTCTCACCCCGACCTTCAACCCGATCTATGAAGAGTCAAACAGACGTTACCATTCGGCGTCATTCACCCTTTCCTATCATTGCTTTTATAGTTTCATGACTTGTTTTTTATGGAAAAACCACACAGTCACAGTAAGCGTAAGTGAAAGGTCAGTTGGGCAGAAGAAAAAAAGAGTGGATTGATGGTTTTGTAAAGAAATGGTTGGTTTGATGAGAACAAAAGAATCAAAACAACAATGCACCCTGCTGCAATGACAAGATGTGGCTGTGCTTGATGATGATGAGGATATTATGTTTCAGAGAATGTTGGACATATAAGTTACTCACATATTCGGGCTTATTCTGCAGCAAAAACCTGATCTTGTTCACAGCTGCTGGAGTCTAAAGAAAAGACAACAGAAGGTAAAAAAGTTAATGAAACACATTGGATTGATATGGTTGTTTGGAGCACATTCAGCAAAAGCTTGAGAATAGAGAAACAAACTACGGTGCTGTTTGAAGTTAATATGGCTATTTGATACTTTTCCCCTACTTTCTGATGCTGTGGCTAACAGTTTAACTGTTCTGAAAACAGCAACCTACAGTATAACAAAATGGCATGCACCCCTGTAGCTTTGGCTGAAATTGAGCACATGCAATTGTTTATATATAAGATTATAGACTAAGTTTAAAATGTATCAATTGGTGGTTGTGTGTTTAGGAGGTGCTGCAGCACCGCTACATCCTGTGCCCATGCTATTTGCATGAATAATCCCAATAGATACATTTAAAATTTAAAGAAAATTAAACATTTAGCACAGGTTAGAAATGTCAGTAGCAAATACCAGATTAAAACCCAGAATTATTAGTGAACTAAATGTTAGGCCTCTACCCAGATGGTATGTATTTCTATCAGATTTTCTGTTGTGATTTGATTTCCAACATCTATAACTGTTTATAGCAATTAATTGATAACAGGGACATCTCTATGCTCCAGCAATAAAAGAAAAGGGCTTAAGAGCTACTTATCAAAAGCCCAGCAGGATGAAATGCTCCCAGGCAGAATCATGGTATTCACTCTTTTTCAGCGATGCTCTACAGAGAGGGAATTGAGCCATTCATCAATATGATTCCTCACAGATGTATGAAATTTGAAATTTCATGTCATATTATGGTGCATTTTACCTGAACGATGCAGCATTACGTTTGAGACAATGCAAAAAAAAAGTTTGAAAATGTTCTGTTGGCCAGTATTCAGCTGGTGTTTTGGGCCCCCATTCATTGTTTTGACTCCTATTCATTACCATCCAACTCTCTCAACAAAGCCCAACAACAAACATTGGAAACAATCGCTCCTCACCAGAGTTGAAACACAAACCTTAAACCTTTAGCAACTGAACCAAACATGCTACTCAATTTCACATTATTCAACCATTAAACACAAGTTGAGAAGAAAGCAGTGTTATGTAAAGTCTGCACATGCCACCATGTGACACGACTACGGGGTGCGTTTCCACAACACAAATGAGAGAAATCTATTCAACAAATTCTCGTTCATAAACAACCATTTGAACGTGAACATTATCTTGATTAGCCCTTTCATATGGCAGCATCTGTTTTGTGGAGCTGACAAGATAGCCTGGTAGTTAATGAGCAGCTAAAGGAAAATAATTTTCCAGGACAAAATAGTTTTACAGGAAATTTGACTTTTTCTATGGTTTTCCATGTGTTTTCAATGGCTGGAATATTGGCCATCTGTTTTCCTGGGATCTGAGGGAACCTTGAGATTGTGAGTTAAGCCATTGAGGCATATTATTTATGGAAACCAACCGTTGTTGTTTTTGTTTCCATTTAGATTTGATCCAATGATATTCATATTGTATAACATGTTCAATAAATGTGTAATTTTATTCTACAGTCAGGAAGCGTGTTGTTTCATGTAATTCAACTGTGCATGTATGTCTTGTAAGCTCTTGTCCCGGATGTGCAAAATATGTCAATGAAGTTAAGCACCACTGCTGGGGAAAAGAAATCCTAGGGAAAACACTGATAAGCATCTCAGTGTTTGGGCTCTCACGTGGAGGCATTTGGGAGACTGAGGTGAACCACATTAGCCACATGGTGCTAATCCCTTCAAGCCAGTGTGTGTTCATCTGTGTACAGCTGCTGATGCCAAAATGTGCAGTATATCCCAAATGTGTCACGCCTCCAGTCATTTTGTGACTAGACTATCGAAAAATAAGTATTTTGCACCAGATTTTAAATACTTATTTATTTTAATCTTAATTCAGAAAGGGTAGCAGAAACCCACACATTATGTGTCATATAATTCAATTTGATCATATTTAATCCATTATTTGACAGCTTTTAGGTAAGTCAAGACACCCTTTAATGACACATCATCTGCAGATGCCTCAGTTTTGAGGGCCTATCTGCTACTTAACGTTAGGGCCTACTTCAGCACACTACCTTTATCAGCTGGGACCACCACACACACACATTATCTTCCAACAGCATCATCGGCCGAGCCGGTCAAGCAAACATTCACCACGTCTTCCTCTAGCTAAATGCCACAGTATATTTGGGGAGAGATCGAAGTGGGAGACATGCAAAAATCAGAGATAAGCAACTATTTAAACGTTGGACCACCACAAACCTCCATGATCGCCGACTGGTGTTGAATCAGGCTTACGATCTTGTTACTGTGAAGTCTATGCCATTAACTTTACAGTCGCATCAAATTAATTTAATAAATCAACAAATATAATAGCACACAGTCGATGTAAACGCAATAATAACGTTTTTGTTGCATTATGGGAAAATGAGTCATGTGTTTTTAGAGCTTGGAAGGGAATATAAGTCAGGTAATGTAGATTTTGACTTTTTTTTTTAAACCAGTCTCTTGTTCCCGACAAATAATTACGTCACTTACGTTAGGACTATTTACAAACTGGATATAATAGTTCAAAAGTGGGGTAACTTAACGGTTGCTAAACACTGTTCTCGTTGTCATCTAACGGCCGCTGATACGGAACAGAGCAGTCGATGGCTCGTTACCAAAGAGCTTAGCTCAGCGAGGGCGTAACGTTAGCATCTAGTTCAACCTAGGGCAGTTATAATATAATGACATATAGTCCCTATAAGTTGACATCAGCTCATCAACACGAACACAACTTTTTGTGTTACGGGAGTGCTCGGTAAAAAGCAGGAACCGAGTTGTAACTGTGCTAAACGTATCACATATGGTTAGCTGACTTAGCTAGCTTTGGATCACGTAACATGACATCCGCTGGGTGTTAGCGCCTACACTTTCGGCATTAGCATCTATTTGAAATGTGTTTCACTCACGCTCATTACCACGGTTTGTGACTTACCAGTGTCAGAGCGGCTCTTGTTGGCAGTATCTTTCTTTTGCTGACCGCTCGGACGGTCGCCCGCACCATGGATGCAGACATGTTGCTTAAGCGAGAGAATCACAACATTGGATAGCGCATGCGCGTAACCCAATTGGCACCGGCCCCCAAAGTGCGTCGGTTTAATGATTGGCTAAATGTTATGAGGGACGGGCGCACCAGCCAATGGCTTTACGGATAAAAACAAGAGGACGCGCGTGCGCCATGTTGTGTAATCTAATACGTAACTTGTGTTTTTGTAGGCATACTAATTGGGGACTTTTATTTTATTCTTCTTAATTATTTTGTACTTTAAAACAATCTAAATGCAAGAACAATTTAGTGGGTTTGCCCAGCACTTTCAACCACATCAGTCAACTTTGTCAGTCAAAACAGTTTCCAAGGTCAAAACAGACAAAATACATGACAACCATTGACTGGGATGTACAACTTTACTGGTATTACAGGATGTCAGTTTTATTATTGTTTCATTATAACTAATGATCAACATGTCTTATAAATGCAAAGCCATTTTGAATCAATAAACAGTCTTCCACACTTGAATTCTTGATTTCAGTTCAATGAATTGCTTGAGACACAAAATGGATTGCAAGCCAAAGTTTCCTGGCAGGTCTGGGGTTCTTTTATAACCAACTAACCCCCCCATCCCCACTTGAGTCCAAACAAAATAAATGCAATACAGCCGGTATTAAAACAAAGCTACTTTAAAATGAGAAATTGGATTACAATATCAACACTCACATTTGTTTTAATAAAATTCAGCCATATTAGGACGACAACAAAAGCCGGACAGTCCATCTTTGCAGTTGAATGATAAGCAGGTCTTTACATTAACTAGCAGCAACATAATTGAAGAGTGTGTACCCTCACACAGTGCAGCTACCAATCTGTGGCACCATCACAACAAAATGAAGCCTTTGTGGCAAATAAATACATTTATCTCTTCGCTTTACTGAGATTACCTCTAGTTTCAGAGTAAGTGAACACAGTGTTTGCAGCAGAGTACACTATCGGATGGACCAGCTTTTTTAATTTTTTTTTTTTTTTTTTATTTAAACTAACCACCAAGTAAGAAATAAACTTTTTTTTTGATCAACTTACTAAACTATATGTTCTTGCACTTTAGTCACAACACTTCCTAGTATGTGTGGAGATACATACAGGTTAGCAGAGGAAGTAGTTTCACTGTCCTTCTGCAGTCTCAAGAAATAAAACTTGGATCCTGAAAAAATATCTACAGGGTAGAGTTTCTAACACAGAGACACATAAACACTGTAGGTAGAGCTGCTTTCGAGGATGAATGAAAGAGGACTGATGGACTACAGTGCAGTGGACAAATTAAGGATTGAAAAGAATGAGATCTAAAACAAATTAAAAAAAAAAAAAATTAAAAAAAGAGACCCTGACCATTACATACGCTGCCATTCAAAAGCTTTTGAACAAACTGTAATTTCTTTGTAAAATCTAAAGAAACAACTGGAAACCCCTTGCAATTATAAAATAAGGTGTTAGTGAACTGGTCAGTTACTTCCTTATTAGTAATTTGAACCAACCTTCAAATCGATGCCTATTGATCTCGTCACTAAGCAGCAGACAACACACTATACCATCCACTGCTATACCAACACTTGCTCTTACCCAACTGTGAGGACAGTTGAACTAAGCGTCAAAAAGTGTTAGCATCAATTAAAGACAAATATATATAGTATGTTGTCTCCAAAAGACTGAGGCTATTATCCATCAGTCATGTAAGAGACAAATTAACAGCTTTTTCTAATTTAAAAGATTTCACACGAATCTGCACTCATTGTTTGAAGTGAAATTAGTCTAAAAAAAGAACTTGACTGGCAGTGTAAGTAAACAAAGACATGGAGGTGCATGCGTAATGGCTTCTCTTGTTAAAATGAAAGCTTTAAAAAGTTCCTCTAAGGAGGAGAGCAATATGGAAGGGGGGGGGGATGGGGACACATAAAAAGGCCCTATTTGGCTTCAAGTCAAGGCGTCCTGGCTTTGGCTTTAACAGGCTCCCATTGGCCCAACAGTCCCATTAAGATTTAATGGTTTCTGGACTTTGGGTTGTCATCTGCCTGGACAAGAGTGGAACCTCATGGTTCCGTAGCCACAGCTGCTGCTCATTCCACCGGGCTCTTCCTTTGACCAGTGCGACCCAAATTTCGGCAGGCTAAACTCCCTGAAACAAACCAGAGTGCAACGGTCAAAATGTGCTGCAGGTTGAAAATATGGTTTAGAATGACTTTTATGCTAAAACTCCCCATGAGGCTAAAAGATGAAACAAATGGCCTCAACCTGATAAACTCCATTTTGACAAAACCATCTCTGGTTACGCATATGATCACACAAATAATGTTCCATCGTGAACAATATAGAAAACCCAACAAAAAACAGAAGCAAAATGCTAAACTTTAGCCAAAACATCAGCAAGCGTGCTATCCAGAGTCCGGAGACATACTGATGAACCTGAACCTGCTTCAAACATTTCTCACACTCATTCTCTCTCCTCACCAGCCGTAAGACCAATGACAAAAATGTTGGCACAAATTGGGTGTTTGGGGGGGATAGGGAAGGTTAAAAGGAAAGCTGGATACTTAATTGGAAAATGAGCTTTGTATGGCATTTAAAATGACTTCCTATATCCTAGGAATTCATTTAAAATAAACGATTGCTTCAATTAGCTATAATGACACTGAGAATTAGGTACCACAATGACCGATCGCCAAAGGATTTTCAACTGAAGCAACGCCAAGTTAACATACCTGCTTGTGGACTTAATATCACATTTTGTTGCTTTCTTTTCTTCTTCTCTTCTTGTATAGGTGAACCCTGAAAACAAGGAAGACAAACAGGTGTTGCAGTGAACATAAGCCATCTGCCAAAGTGTCCGCCAATGAAAAATAATATTTAAAAAAACATGTTTTAACTTTCAAACCACCATACCTGTCTCTCCCTCTCTCTCAAATTCCTCAAGTGGGCTGAAGAGGTGGAAGCAAATCCTTCCATCCTCACATTACCTATCAAATGACAGTTAAAAGAGGGAAGAAGTCAGTTAGTTGCTTTTATTAATTTTCATGAACATCAATGCATAATACATTGTACTTTATACATCTAATGCAATAGAAAAAAAAGGAATACATTTTGCAATGCAGTTGAAAAATATCAATGAAAAACATTGTGTGTACCTGAAGGGCTTCTGTAGAGCTGACAGTCCTTTTTGATGTGGGCACTTGATCCACACAGGTAACAGCAGCGCACCTCCAGTGAGTCCCTTTTCCTCCAGTGCTCGTTCTTGTGTCTGACCTGATCCTTGCCATCCACTGCCGTGTCTCGCAGGTGCTCTGGCCTTTTCTCAGAGTCCCTTCTGTGTTTGGACCTGGGACAAAAAGTATTCACATACAAACTTGTAGCTTGATACATGGTACAGATAAGAAAAAAAACATGTGACAAATTCAGGTTTATTGTGCTTGTACCTACTTCTTACGCATGGGGCAGTCTTTCATGAAGTGACCGATCTTGCCACAGATGCGGCAGCAGCGGTCATTGGGGGCCACTTCTCCCTCGGTGAGGACTTCAGGATCAAAGAAATACTCCTGCGGCAGATAAAGGTAAGGATAGATAAAAGGCAAATCACAACTTTTAAGACAATATTTGAGAAAAGAAAAGGTAGGTGGGCAAGGTAAAAAATTACAGTATAAAGCACAAGAACGATGACGGATCAAACGAACAAAAACGTACGACAGGGATGAAATCCATAAAAAGGTTTGCCATTTAAAGACCCAGCAAATGAGTAAGATTGGGGAAGATAATTCTAGAGGGTTGGGCTAAAACATCAACAGCACCTCAAATCCAAGAGAATAAATCAAGTGAGAAGTAGACTTCATAGACTTCTATAAGATTGGAAATCTTTCAGCATACAGTCGTTGTCCCCTGGAAAGAATCAGGTTCATGGACCATCACATTTCAGACGCAGAGGTCGCTGCCTCTTAATAAACTGGCAGCTGCATTTTTGAACCAGCTGTAAGCTATTTAAAGCAGCTTAACTGAGACACGTGTAGAGGGAATTACAAAAATCTGGGAGTAAATGAAAGTGTGCATTAATAGTTCAAGATCAATATTCAGCTGATTTCTTAGCTGGAGAAAACACGACTGGACAAATTTAACAACATGATGGTCAAATGTCATGCTGGTCAAAGAAGACGCCAAGATTCTTGGTGGTGATTCTAGTTCAATAAAATAACCGATTAACTGCAGGGGCAAAGTTATCATTTCTGTTTTGTTTAGGTTTAGGTTTTAGGGTTTATGTGTAGGAAATTAAAGAGACTTCCAGTCTTTGTTGGCAGGTAGACAACCATGGAGGGAGGACAGTTGATTCAAGTTAGTGGGTTTAATGCCACCACAATACGTGGTGCTTAGACAGCAGACACTAACCATCTGAGAGGGGTACACAGGAGGAAAGGCTTTGATAGGGGTACCAAACACCATCCTGCCGTTGATGAAAGCCTTCATGATGAAGTTAGTCACTGTTGTGGTGACAAAAACAAAAAGGATATACATCAAAAAGACACAAAGGACAAATATATGAGACAACAGAAGATTCAAACGGAAGCAATCATACTTTTCCTGGACAAACCAGCACCAAGATTGTGATTCAGGTCGAACGGATCTGGAGTATGAACAGAGAAGAACATAAATCAATGAAAAATATTTCAAAAGCACCCTAGACCCACAGTCATTCTGATTCAGAAAATGAACAATACTAATCATTAACAGCAATATGAACTGATGGACATCAGCATTATAATAATTCTGAAAGTGCCAAAACAATCATTTCAACAGCCTGTGTTGTTGGATAAGTTTCAACCAGGAGACAAGAAATCCGTTGCATCTAGTGGATGCATCTACTTGTATGTGTTTGTGTTTTCTATCATCCATTTATCTTTTCCCTGTAGAGGTCTGGACCCTGAGCTTGTCATACAAACTGACCCTCAATGACAATGTATTTGGACGTCCACTGCTTGTTGAATGTGGTGAGGCGTTCATGCAGACGGAGACAGACGACATGCTCTCTGAAGTCGAAGTCCTCGGTATAAAAGCGGAGCAGGCCAAGCCACAGTTCCCCCACCGTCTCAGTGTTTGTCCCATACTGTGGCCAGCGACTGGGCTACAGGTGGAGGACAACAGGATTGACGAGTTCAATTATGCATATTCATCAAAAACATTGACAGAATATGTAAAAAAAAAAAAAAAAAAAAAAAGTACAAATTACTCACAAGTGTTTTTAGATCATCAAAGAAGTACACGTTCCAGCTGTCAACTAGCACCTCCGGCTTCTTATTTCCATCATAAATCTGAAAAAAAAAAAAAAAAAAAGTTCAGAAACTTTTTAAATGTTTTAAAAAATTAAAACATTAAAACACTGTCATTCTACCTGTACTAATAAAAGTGGATATTATACCGTTTTTAAACAGGGGATGGAGATACGCCTCAGTATACTGTGCAATGCTTGTTTTAACTTTAAACTTTTAACTTTTTTTTAAACAAACATGTAATTTGTACCTCTTGCAGCACAGGGATAACCGGTGGGTTTCTCTGCTGGAGGAAGTACAGCACCATGAGGGTGTAAGCATAGGATGAGAGGCTGCCACGTGAAGCATCCCCAATGTCGCACATCTGTAAGAGACAAAAACAAAAAAATATATGATGGCAATACAACGTGCAGTATATAATAATAATAATAAGATGCTGAAGACATACAAAAGACACCATGAGTGTCTAAATTACACTCACTTTGGCAAAAACCTTCATGACGTAACATAGGATCTTCACTCTCCTGTCTATGGCAGCGTACGACGCTAGCAGATGTGTGTTGTGCAAGGCCTGAAAAAGAAAGTAAAAAAAGGTTTGTAGAGGATGACATAAGTTACTCAACAGCAAATTTGAGACAAAATGTAAGGAGAGGGAGAAGGAGCCCAACCAGAGTGTTGTAGAGGCTAATGTCTCCCTCAAGGCCGGTACGAACATGGTAGAACTTCACGATTGGTACTTTTGCGGTAGTGATGGGCAGGATGTTCTTCAGACCTGAGACAGGATGCAGATGTGGACACATGCAAAATAAAAGAGATATACATCATCTGAAAGCTGGGAACCTGAAGATTCATTTGAAATGGAGCAGTGCATGCTCTTCTTTAAATCAAATTAACTGTGAAAGGGCTTCGAAGATTATGATGGAAGTATATGATGCCCATTATGTCTCATGAGTTGTTGCAGCAATTTTTGAGTTGACATCATTTATGACACATTGGGGCTACTACTAACTATTAACCACATAAAAATAAAAAAAAATACCACATTAAGACGTTTGCTCTTGGATATTCACAGCCTTATGAAACTTTACTACAACAAAGGTCTTCAATGTTTTCAGGCCAAGGACCCCCAAACCTGGTGGAGGGACCCCTATTACATATTGTATAAAATGTTGCTTATTAAACCGGGCCAATAATAATGTGTAGTGCAGCCATGTATAACAGTATTTTGTAATGATGTATGTATATAATGCTAAGCCATTAAAATAACTGACAGATTCATATTTTGGCATTTCTACATGACAATTTCTCAACATAATATAAAACAAACAGGCAGATTTTTATCTGCTTGTTATAGGTTGTATTCATGTTGAGGTGTAGTTTCGGACATATTTAAATTTTTGGAAGAAAGAAAGTTTGGCATCAAATAATTTCGGGGACCCCCTGCAGTAACTCTTCGGACCCCTAGGGGTCCCGGAGCCCATGTTGAAGATCTCCGTCTGATCTAGTAGTCCCAACAAGTCATTTTATACACCGACCTCAAGTTTCAAGAAATGGTCTCATATTTGAAATGGCTACTATAGGGCGTAACATAAAATCCGGTTAATTGGATCCACAAGAGTGTCAGCTTTCCAGTCATGCCCAATTTATGAAATTCAGAGACCATTGCGTGCGTGCTATGAACTGCATATTTTTAGGCCCAAACGGCATTGAGATTAGCATATATTTAAGTGGAGACGAATTTTCATTCACATGCCTGATTTATTACTAACCTGGGTGTTTCCTCAACATTCTCGCCAAGCTTTCAATGATGCTGATGCAGTCAACATCCTGTGGAAGAAATTCATGAAGTGAGAGATTACAATGTATCACGGTAACAAACCACAATTAATATCTACAAATGCATCAACATTTCAACGTAATCCTCATTGTTGAGCAGAAAGAATGAATACCATCAAAACATGCCTTTTCTGTTTCTATCTCTACTTAACTCATGCAAATTACAGAATTCGAAATTTGGTCTTGGCGTCAATCTTAAATGGCCTACAAAATGTACACCCCAATAGTTGCAATAAATTAAAAGAGGAACTTGCATCTATGGTCTCCTGCCCCTCCAGCACCATGCAGATGTCAAGGTCACTCTGTCTGAAGCCAAAGCCATTTTTGGATGATCCAAACAGTTGTAGTCGAGCTCCTGTCATCACAAAAAAGTTGTTAATTTAAACATGAATGTGTTCTAGCATCTTAGTTGTTAATGGGCAAGTCAATAAAATGCAGTGTCATATATTATCATACTAGTTTAAGTTTAAAAAAAAAACTAAAAACACTAAACAGCAAAGATGATGGTTTACTTCACCAGCAAACTGTCGTCTGACAAAGGACTCCAGGTCATGAAGGATATGCTCTCTTACACCCACTTCCAGTTCATCCGGGGCAAAGTCGGCTAAAAAAGGAAACAGCCATCATCAGACCCAACCAAAGTCAAAGTCATACACTTTATTATCATGATTTCAACCACCAGTAATAAGTGTGTTCTCTTCATCAGATTATACCACATGAGGCTGACTGTCATTAGTAAACATGTACATGAATAACACATTTCAAAAATAGTATTTAATCCATCCATATGCATGCAACTCTGGTTCATTACTTCAACCCAGCTTTGTATTGTTGTAATGTGGGTGGTATGTGCAAATCCAATCGAAGTTACCACGGGTAGACACCAATAAAAAGATGGAGAAACATCTCAAAAGATGATCAAGAGAAATGGGAGTCCCCTGAGCTACATTTCAAGCGTCATAGCAAAGGGTCTGAATACTTATGTCAATATGCTATTTCAGTTTTTGCTTTTTAATACATCTGCAAAAATGTCATCAATTGTAATGACAAAGCAGAAACACAATTGTAGATGGGAAAATCAATTTAAATTATTTTAGGGGTCTAAATACACTACACATGGTGGCCAGGATCATCCTCACTTCTAAGTTATTAATACATTTAACAAGTTTTACCACTTGATAACAATTTTAGAAACAAAAGAATACAAAATAGTATAAGGCTCTTCCCATATGTAATGGCATTTCACTTCTCATACCTCTCAACATCAACTTGAAGCAAAATGTATTTGAGATTAGATGCAGGACACAACTGGTTGTAATCTAATTTCATTGCTAAAAGTGTAAATATTTATCGATTGTATAATACTCACTGTAACACTGCTCACAGACTTTGTTAAGGACAGAAAGAAACTCTGGTGTTATTGGGGGCAAAGGATCCAGCTGCACTTTCTTGAAATCTTCCGGACAGTCTTTCTTCAGATGTCCATCACGCTTGCACAAGCTGCACACGACCATGTGTGACTAAGAGATTGAAAGGAGTGGTAATGAAGCTTATTTGCCATAGTTTAGTTTAACTTCTAGTATCCCAAAAATGTGAGAAATAAAAAAAAAGGGGAAACAAACACGTACCTTGCCTCTGGTGAAAGCTTGCCTGGTGAACTCATAGGAGCGTTTCTTCGGTTGTTGGCGTTTATTTTCTGGGCTCTTATCTTTAGTCATACCCTCTACAGGTGGAGGAGAGAGACTCGCAGGTGCCAAATCCTCTTCCTCCTCTTCTTCATCCATTGAACCAGGTGTGTCCAAATCTGGACCCTCCTCATCAGACAAGAGCTCCTCCCCTGAGATCTCATCCACTGGGAAAATATCCTCATCCTCTGTGGTGAAGCTGTCCAAGTGATGTCTGTTATGCATGTCCACATCAATATCCTCATCCTCCTCATCCTCAGAGAGGCTGCTTTTGCCCAGGTCCACTTTTTCCTTCTCTCGCTCTTCATCTGAGTCACTGTATTCTTCAACTTCCTCCTCTTCCTCAATAATGCAATCGGAGTCTTCAGGGCCATTTTCTACAGCTTTAGGTTGATTTGCATGCTCTGACTGGACCCTGAGCTGACCAAAAGCTGACGCAACCTCTTCATTCACAGCTTCAGCGTTCACCCCTTGAATAGGTCCAGGCTGTGCCTTTGTCTTGTGATTAGCAGCTTGCGTGTTGAGTGGCAGTGCAAAGTACTTGTATGTGGTTTTGAGACAGTGGAGGATGTACTCGTACATTTGCTGACTGTTCACTGTGCGGGCCACATTTCTCTTCACAGCAAATGGGTCTGAACACAGGAAGAGATCACTTAAGAGTTAAACCATGCAAAAGTAAATATTGTTTTGTATTCAACAGCAATGTAGATTATGTTTACCCTTTAAAAAAATCAAATACACTTCAAGACAAGGAATAAGCTTAGCCCCACTAGTGATTTTCACTGTACCCCAAAAGCAAAAACCTTCAATTTCAGGCTACAAAATTAGAAAGTTTCTGACCCTCCACAGCAATGCGTTTCTTTGGCCAGTCCTTCATCTCTCGGGAGAGGACAGCACTGGTCCGTACGCTGATAACATTGTCAGCCAAGTTGAACTCCAGCGAGTAGAAGCGAAGCATCTCCACCCAGAGAAGCCCAACTTCCACAGGTGGGTGAGGGCTCTGAAACACCAGCGGAACCTGCCAGGAAACAGTATAAAACGTTCAGGTGCTTTTAAACTGGTGCATTAAAAGACACATGCCTTAGCGAAGGTTTCAAGTCAAATTTTGTTTTCTTACTGTAGTGAAAAAAAATGAAAACTACCAAATAAAAGCACATTCATCACACAAAAAACTATAAAATCTGTACAACCATTTTTTTCCCCCATGTATTAATGAATACCTTTCCCTTGATAGAGGAGCCCTCTGCTGGCTGTTCTTTGGAGGAAGGGCTGTAAGCCCAGTGTAAATGTCCATCCTCAGTATGCGTGAGATTGAAGTCTGATAGCCTGCTGAGTGAAAACACCTTTATCTAAAGATAACCAGATGATTAGTTTCAGTTGAAAACAATAAGCAATGACAAATACTGAAATTGAGTTTTTTCAGGCATGAGATGAAAAGAAAAGAAAAAACCTCACCTCTGGTTTCAGGTAGGCAGGCAAGAGGGACTCTTTGCGCTGCTGTAAGAAGTAAATAACCATGAGGGCAAAGACATAGGGTGGCAGCCCGCCTTCCTCTGCACGGTCAATCTCACTGATCTAAGCCAGAAGCAGAAACAAGAAGTGTTAAAAACAAAATGTGAGGTTTTACAACAACAAAAAAGTGGGCTTTCCGAATTTCTTTTACCAGTTGCCTGGCTAATGAGAGCAACAGGA
This sequence comes from Chelidonichthys spinosus, assembly GCA_029853015.1. NCBI lineage: Eukaryota > Metazoa > Chordata > Actinopteri > Perciformes > Triglidae > Chelidonichthys > Chelidonichthys spinosus. Next base: position 13,485,951 of record CM056831.1, read on the forward strand.
AAGGGTCACAACTGGAAACATACCCTGGCCCAGTGTCTGAAACCCAAAACCAGTGGGAGGAGGAGATGCTGCCGACTGGATAGAGCAGAGAGATAGGAGGTGGTCTGGAACGCATTTTCATTCCCTGCACTCACTTTGCATAACAGGCCACTGTTGAGACAAATAGCAGTTTTCATTAGTGGTTAACTGCTCTTGTGCATTAAGTAGTGTTACAACGATAAAGCAACTGCTCCCCCCCATCCCTTTCATGCAAGCAAACACATTCTGCTATTTCATAATCTCTTGATTAATGATCTACTGGAACATCTCAAAAGATCATGACATCATAGATTCTATAAATTACAGTTTTAATTCATAAACTTGATATGCAAATAATCTCTGAAGTGTACAGCCAGAGATGCCCACCTCTTTTTCTCTTTGCAGATGACCACAGGCACCCTGGCATGAAAATCTGCTTCCATATCAACAAATACAGCTGGGGAGACAACAACACAAGTTAAATTTAAAACTTCCGTGACAGTCTAGCACATGACTGACTTTTCTTATGGTGGAATTATTTTCACAAGCACAGTTCAACGAATAAGAAGTGACTCACGGCTCACGGCGAGGCTCTCCTTGACCAACAACAAGACGTCTGGTTGATGCATCTGCGAATACATTCCATTTCAAAGTCTTTATGCAACATAAAAGGATATAGGAATGTTTTTAAACAGTCACCTTTAAAAAGGGCTATAAATAAATTGCAATTAAAATGTTTTTAGCAACCATAATGTCTTAATAACTTTTCTCTACTTAAAAAAGGGAGAATAAACCCCCAAATAAAAAAAAAACAGTTTTCCTCTTACGTGTAGTGCCATTAATCTAATATACTGGACTAGCTTGCACTCTACTTGTGGAGAATAAATACTTAAAATTTGAAAAACTGCATCACTTTGCATAAAGATGCGTGAATCTACTCATGGAGAGGCTTGTTGTCGTGGCAGCCTAACATGTAAACATTAATGGCGTCCTCCTCAACTGAGCTGTAATATTAGCCAATGGAGTGGTGCTAAGGGAGCCTGAAGTATCAAGTATAGATGGCCAATTCCTACTGTGCTGTGACACGGTTTGCAAGTGTAGATCAGTAGAAAGAAAATAGTACAGCCCATATCTTCAAAACTAGGCAACTCGCACCATAACAATGTAGCTTGACAATTAGAACTACAGCTAAGAGGTCAAATATGCATTTTCAATGTGGGGGTGAATTGTCCCTATAAAGAATGCCATCAGTGCATACTGGTGAGAAAAGTATCTTTAAAGTATGTGAGAAAAAAAACTGTATTCACACAAACAAACTAACACCGGGCTACTCACGTGAGGTGGATACTGAATGTCAATGTTTACATCAGAATCCTTAAAACCAAACTTAGTGCAAGATGATCCATATAGCCTGAGCCTGATCTCTACATATGAGAGAAAGAAAGAAAGATGGGATAATATTATTTTCATTAGAACATAAGTAAATAAATGAAATAAATAAATAACTGATCTTAAGTACAACAGACTGATTGCTACAAAGCTCTTTCAGAATGACTTCAGGTTGTGTCTCTGTCACCAAACAAGTACTTCATCCTTAGGTGACTTACCAGGCAGGACGGACAGAAGGAGGTCTTGCATCATGGAGACGACACATTGTCTCGTCTCAACATCCTGGTCATTCATCCCATGTTCCCGGACAACAGCGTCTAGTGCAGAGCTAACTGCACTGATCTGCTCTGGACCAGGAGGCAGAATTTCAGTCAGCATCACCTGCTCTTGTCTCTCCTATAAACACAAACAAACAAGCACAAAAGGGTTCAACTGTACAGTATGGTAACATACTCATCATCATCATCTGTCTACAAGCATTTACAGTAATTTTCTGAATGGTAATTTCCATAATGACAACATTTCTCACCCTTGCCCTCTTCTTATGCCGTTTGTCTCGGATATGTCTGTAAGCATCAGACACAGAATCCAGCAGAATGTCACACAGAGCGCAGGTGTAAAGTGCACCAGGGTTGCTATGGGACCTCTGAAACAATTGACAAAAACGGAGGAAAGTACAGACATTAGACAATAGCTGCAGTAATTACATTGTTATGTTGTACCTCATAAAACACATCAAATACTTTTATCACTGAATAAATACACTCTTCATAAACTACTCTTAAAAGCAGAGCGTCAATAGTTGGCTCCCAATCAAAACCGGACAGTTTTCAGTTGAACTTTCACATTTCTGATTTAATTTTTTTGCCGGTCACATTTACACACGTGTGCAATTGCCGAATGATTGTTTTACATCGGCACAAGTAAATGACTGAAACAATGAATCCATTCATTTTCTTGCACGCGGCTAATCGATGAACTGACAAATCTCTGCAGAAAACCAAACCTACATATATTTGAGCTACCAAACAGACAGCCTGTACCTTCTTCAGGCTGAAGATCTCATCTCTGTTAAGCCGCCTCTCTGTCTGCCGTAGGCTGTGCAGCTCTTTGGCTGAAAGTGTGGACTCTTCAATCACTGGACCCCTGCAGTCTTCAGCATAAGCTTTATTCTTGTTTCTGTTTCGCCGTCTTCTCCCTTTGGAAGAAACAATGTGTCAAAATGTGTTGAATATGCTTTTGTGGTGGTAATCTGTAATGTGTATGTCATGGATGATGGAGTACAGCTAGTTCTTAAAATCAGATTCAAGCTAGATTTTAATATACAGTAAATCACTTTGATTGTCCATTGAGACTGCTGCGAAGTGGAAATCACGCCAAGAGTATTCCAGTCTTTGCCCAAAGTCTGATCTCTGAATCCTCACCTGATTTATGAGCATTGCCGTCAGTGTCCTCTCTCCCCCCCTGCTCCCTGTCCTCCCTTGGATTGTCTCCCTGGGTACTCCTCCTCCACTGCTGCTGCTGCGAGCGCTCTCTCCAATTATCTTCTCGAATCCCACCACTGTTCTCAGGACCCGAGTACCAGCGGAGGTCATCCTTCTGCGAGGGGCTTTGACCACTTCTGAATCCACCAGGGGAGTAGCTCAGTGGCCCCAGTCCTCCCTTCTTGGGGCTGGCCCGGTAGGGCCCTCCCTGGTTCTGGCCCTGCTGACCTCCCTCTGCTCTGTAGTTCTGTCCTCGACCCTGGTCCTGGATCCTCCAGCTTTCTGCCCTCTCTGTTCCTGCTCCCTTCTCCCAGCCGCTTTGCCTAGCCCGGTAAGGCCTGCCTGAGTTTTCCATGGTCACTTTTGCTAAAACTGCAGGATGAAATATTCAGTTAAAATGGAAGTAGTCCTCTTGTAATCAAAACATCCTTGAAACAATGTATGCCAACAGAATCACCTACTAAACGTTTTACTTTGGAAGCTACCACTTCTTTGGAGAAGCAAAATGCTATTTTAAATTTGCTCACAGCTTTCACAATTCCTCAGTCCTTTACAGCTAAATGAGACAGAACTACAATTTGAACTTAAGCTGGTTGAGCAAATGTATTTCTGGCAATAAATGGCATAATCTTAGGCCCCTGTAACATAGTTGTCAGTTTTCTGCAAACCATCAACTGATTTTCAACCACTTACCACCATCATTATCATCACCACCACGCCTCCTGTGACTTTGTGGCCACAAATAGAGTGGCTATCTCATTGACGATCTGATTGATGTCCCCAGGGGCCAAGGCTAACAACAGCTTTGGTTCCGGGTCAAAATTGGAAAATTCAGCAGTGCATGGTCTACCAAAAACAGTGCTAAAGAATTACTCATCCATTCATATTAATTTTATTACCAGGCGACGCATGAAGGAATCCACAATAAAAAGGTACAGAGCGTTGTGTGGTCCAGCTTCCTTCATTTCAGAATCTTTTTAAAAGGCATTTTGATCCCATGCTGATTTAAAGAAGGAAACTCTTCATTGCATTTCATCTAATTTAGACTATTGCAACTCTTTATATCTGCCCGAGTCCAAAATACATTTTTCAGAAATACTGCCACTAAAATGTTAACTGGCACTACATGTAGAGACCATATTACCCCGTTTTAGCATATCTGCACAGGCTACCACTAAGATTAAGAAATTATTTTTAAGATCTTAATTATTGTTTATAAATCTCAAAAAGGCCTGGTCCATAGCTATATTGCTGAACTCTTTATGAACCAGAAATCAGCCTTAGACCCTCAAGCAAGGCCATTTTGGTTCTTCCACAGGCTGAACACTAAAAGGTTTTCACACTTTCTACTTTAGGGCACCTGTACTTTGGAACACACTAGGATAGACAAATCCATTTCACCTTTAAACTCCTTCCCAAAACACTATTATAAACAGGTTTTACGTGAATCACTCTATATCTACTTTTTTATTATTGATCCGTTGTTGATTGTGTATGTTCATGTGATTAGCTGTATCCCTTTACCTTATATTTCTAGTCTAATGTTTGGGTTTGGATGTAGGTAAAGCATGTTTGCAAACACTGCTTTCGGAAAAGTGCTCTATAAATGATGGTTGGGGTTCTTATTATCATTATTATTACTACTACTACTGCCATGGCAGTGAACGTTGACCGTTTTTAACTGAGCCCGGTGGAAACACTAACGTTAACGTTGCTGCTTCTCGTATTACTAAACCTTTCTACAACTAATATAATGTCACCGTGAGGTAAATTAAGGTGAACGTGCATGCACAAATGCAACGTTAACCAACGTCTCAAGTTACCTAGTTAACTGTAACGCAAGCTAACCATCAAAACGTGAGTTGACTTTAGGAGCTTGTTATTGACCAGTGTTAGCGTAAGCTAGCTTACTAGCTTTTGCGGTCTGCCTCTAACGTCACTTCTTCCTCTTCCTCGAGCTAACGGCGTTTAACTTTCTCGTGAATGTAGCTAAGCACCGTCAACACACTGCAGAAACACACATTTAACCGTAGCTAACTTGCAACATACAGCCCAACCAGCTAACGATTATGTTAGCTATTTAGCTTATTAGCTAGAACACCTAACAGCTAACGTTAGCTACCTAGCTAGCAACAGCTAGCGTTACGGTTCACGCTTTTTGTCAAGCTGCTGAAACTGCAACTGCGTCAGACGTTACCATCAGTAAAAAAAAATAAAGGCGTTTATTGTCCACAAAGAATATTTAAAATACCTTTTGTACGCGAGGAGACGGCATACTGGTAGCCTCGTTCAGGTCTGACTTGGCATGATCGCTCGTCTTGCACTGGAGTTTGAAAGATGACGTCTGTTTTGTAGTCGTCAGCGTTAAAGTTCCGCCCACCGCGGAGCCAGGACCGCTGATGTTTAAATATCAGAGGAAAAAACTGTGCTATTAATTATGAACTGCATCTGAAACAGAAGGAGGAAAAGCTAAAATTGGAGATGAGGTTATGTCATTGTTATGGATGGGCAATGCCACGACGTCAGTCTCCACCCATTCCAACGGTTGTTTTGCACTTGTTACTATTTTTGAGAGCATCCTTAATTTCGCATACTAATTATTATAACAGTAATAGGTGTTGTTGTTTTTCGTTTTGTTTTTGCATACAAATGCCCTTATAAACAATAGGGATTGAGTGAGTGAGGTTGTGAAATGTAATCCTACACATTTCTCATGCAATATCACAAAGGGAATTCTCGTTTTTATTTGATGAATTGACATATTTACATGGTGTGTGGACGAACGTGTGGAATTCATATTACACAAAATTATGTTGAGGCCTACAGAGTGCAAACGTTATGGCCTAGCATATGGTCCAAGGTTGAGGATAATTAATTGTGGCACAACTGATTGTTTCGCCTCGGTTGCCGTGGCGACGGGAGAAAGGTGCGCTGCAGGAGCGGGGAAGACCCCGGGAAAAGTGACGTAGGCGGACGGAACTCCCCTCGCCATCCCGCAGCCAACAACCAGGAGGCTGCTGCTGGCCTCAGTAACATCCAGCCAGGAGGCTCCAGTGAGAGGTAGCCTGGGACCGGAGAGATGGTGTCATCTGTGAACGCTCGATGTGGGTCGGAGACCGGTTACAAACGCAGACGGACGACAGAGACGCACATAACGGCGCAGCAGCAGCCGCAGACTGCCCGGCACAGAAAGCAGACGCTCGTTTCCAAGTTGAGCGACTCCGGTTTCGAGGAAGACTTGGAATCCTCCCCGATACCATCCCCGACTCGGACAGACGTGTCCCCGCTGCGTTCCGACGAGGCTCCCGCGGGACAGCTGTCCAACTGGTACCTCCAGTACGGTGACGTCGGTTTCGAGATCCAGAGGGAAAATGAGTCGCGATTTAATTCCTGCAAAAGCCTGGCACGCCAGCCACAAGTAGGTTATAAGACCCGTTAGTCTTCACTGAAACCATACTGAATGGAAACCCCAGGAACCAGATATATGAACAAATATGTATACCTTTGGTATGAATTAGATTGCCTTTTTATATAGGCTAACTATAGGCTATAGGCTAATTTCACATTAGTTCACACTTCAAGGACACCATCTGCAATCCAAAAAATATATATTTTGTCATGCTTGTTTGTAGGCTACTCTGCATGTATAACATTGACTTTTGGTATTTCGTAATGTATTGTGGCAGCATTTTTTCCAATAGATAGTTTTCACTACCTACCTATCAATAACTCTGCATATATTGTAATTAAAATCCATTAGTCAAGTAATCTTGTCACTGTGGAAATTAAGAAACAGGTTGCTGATTGCATGGATATACTTTGGGGATCATGAAATAATTCAATAGCAGGGTACAGAAAGGGTTTTCTTCTAACTTAAGAACATTGCATCTTTAGGTAAAGACCACTAAAAATCTTCTTATTGTGTACACTAATGGAGTCTTTGCTTCCCTTGCAGTTGACTGCAGAGGCCCGGTGTAAGCTCGTCAGCTGGCTCATCCCCGTACACAAACACTTCCATCTGTCATTCGAGTGCTGCTGCCTGGCGGTCAACGTCATGGACAGGTTCATGGCATCCACGCCGGTGGCTGCCGACTGCTTCCAGCTACTGGGTGTCACTGCGCTCCTCCTAGCCAGCAAACAGGTGCGTCTCACGCTTGAAATAGCCTGGTGTGTTTGGCTCTCATTCATTACAACTCACTCCCTTCCTCCCTTTCACCCAGGTGGAGGTTTGCTCACCACCGATGAGCCATCTCCTGTCATTGTGCTGCGACGCCTTCACGAAGGAGCAGCTCTGCAACCTAGAGCGACTCATCCTCCTCCGTCTTAACTTCCGCCTCGCTGCACCCACCCTGGCCTTTTTCCTGGACTATTACACCAACTGCATTGAAGCTGCCCGGCTTGAGACTGAGAGCACAGGCAGTGACAGGTTTGCAAGAATGAAAGCAGACACAAAAAGACCCTGGCAGTGTAGCAACCTGGCGCTAAAGGTGTGCGAGTTGAGTCTAGCAGACTATGCTTTCAACAAATACCCACCATCTCTGACTGCTCGTTGTGCGCTGAGGCTGGCCAGTGAATTACTGAGAAGTGAACGCAGGCTTGTCGAGCAGGCGGCCGTCCAGTCACAGGAAGAGTCTGAGAGGCCTACTCTTTCCAAGGTAAACCCTCTGGCAGTGAAGGGTCATTTCCTGTCCCTGCTGAGTCAGGGGAGCTACAACCACAATCTGGCCCAGGAGTGTGAAGACAACCTGAGGCTGCTGATGTCATTAAACCAGGAGACATTGGACGTAATGTCTGCCATGTGACTGCATGTGTGGCACCATTCAGATGTTAGCAGAATGCCAAATCCCCTTTTCATTCTTGGGGTTATTTAGAGATGACGTCCAGAAGAACGTTTCATAGTTTAATTTATTTTAATGATGTAGGCTCCTGTTTATTTCTGAAGTACATTCATGGTTTCTGTTTAATTCCAATTCAAAGTCATTGTTTGCTGTTTATGCACTCACTGCAAAATGTATGAGATGGTCAAATGTACTGTAATTGATTTATATTTTTTATTGTGAAATAAATTATCTGTAAATTAATTTGTGTTTGTCTCTTTCGTGATAACTAACTATTTTCATTAGTTTGATTTTTGCTTTGACAGTAGGGGCACTAAGTCAGAGGCACAAGCACTTGTTAGGTGAATTGATGAAGGGAGTGTGCCAATGTCAGGTGATGCTGTTTCTTTTTTACTGGAGAAAGAGAGAGGCAGCAGATGAATTAGTGTGTGGTTTTGAAACGGGACATTAAAATCAGCCTAAACGTGAATCTTGCCTTGACATTGGCCTTCTTGCCAGAGTAAAACCTGACAGTAATGTTGTATCAGTGGCTTGTTGACAAACAAACATTGTCCAAATTAAATAAGTGTCCAGATGTCATGAAGACTGGATGACATGAAAAATAAATCATGTAATTCGACCGAGTGAACCAGTTGGATGTTGTCCATGATGTGTGGCAACTTGGATGGTGAAAGCAGGGGTTTCACTCACTCTGGCATCAATAACTGTCAGGTTAAACGGCAGACCACAATACCACCATATATGTAAATGTGACCTTAAAGGCCCTCTTCAGGAGAAACAACAGAAACAAATACATTTCTCACAGTATGAGTGCTTTTTGTGGCTTATGGGCTATCGTAGCTGTTTGCCCCGGAGGTCAGTTTACCCACATCTTTACTTACCGTTGCATCAGTATTTGAAACTGACCTGTGCCAACACAGCCCGGTTAATTGAGGGGCTTTCGCTGATAATCCATTACGCGTGGCATCTCGAACTGCTGACACAGTGTCGACCACACAGGTGCATTCAGCGTTAAGGGTCAACCAGGCGTACTCTTGTTTGTTTACTGATAGACGCATTTGTCACCGGTGTTTACCGAGCTGTCTGCTGTAATTGCCCTTTTCCTTTTCCACTTTGCAGCAGGCCTTGACCTAATGCAAGCATTTTACGCACAGCTGAATTGAAATTACGCACTGAATGATATGTGGCTACATGAAACACAGCACGAGTTCAGACTGTGCCAACGGGCTGGTCTTCCTTATGACGACCATGGAGAGAAAAAGCGACTGGTTTTTATAAAACAGGCATGCGCCTCTGGCAGGCAGGACGCAGGGAATATGTGGGAGGGCACGTCTGACGCAAGGAGCACCTGCTGTAATGGCGCCGTTATGCGCGGTACAACTTTACACTTCAGATCCGAAAACCGTTAGTCTGCACCAAATTAATCTCCCAGGACGCTGTCACTCCCTGGAGACCATTTAAATGCATTTGATTGGGCCACAACTATGAGGCCGCGGGATGGAGAGACACAGACCGGGAGAATTCCGTCTATAAGTCGAAAATGAGTCCGTGATCCTTCAGTGGCAAGAATGGAGCTGGTAAGGATGCAAAGAGCCAGGAAGGTGTTGCGCCCCAACCAACAGGGAGGGAGACACACAAAGGTACGGCATCTAACTCTTGACGATACAATACAGCTCTTTATAGTGGCGTTAACAGACTTTCCGCCTGCAGGATAAACTGGCGCCACGAAGCAGCAGTCCAGTCAATGTGTACGCGGAGCTCCCGCGCATCATCGAACAAGGTACGACACGTCAAGCGACGCGTGCACGTGCACGTAAATAGACTCCGAGGGGCTCATTCATTCTTTTATGTTACAGCTTTTTCAACAATTGCATGGGATGATTTGGAAGACCGCGCGTCTGTGGTGAGACGGGAGGGCGACTCCCTCGGCTCTCAGGTGAGGTTAAAACATACATTTGTCACTTCCAACCATTCATATGCGCCAGACTGGGATGAGTTATACGGTGGTGGATCTGCATCACAAGAAGGTTGTTAATGTTTGACACGGTGTGCTGGAATTCTGCACGAATCAGATCGTAGTCTCCTCACGGCTGTCGCTAATTGGCTGGACCTCCCAAGTTTTGTCCGCTGCCTCTTTGACGCAGACGCACCCGTGTACCCCTCAAAAACACACGCACACTTTCGCAAAAATGAGCACGAGTACATGTTCTGCCACGCAGTCACGTTGCGCTGCTTGGTCGTGGTGGGATTATCAGGTTTGGATGCAGTTATTATGTTTTTGTTGAGACATGTGTTTTGGGTTTTCCCTCTAGAAAAGAAATATGTGTTAAGTTTGTGGATTTTTACTCGCCCACAGGTGAACGAATCTGATATAGATGACCAAGATTTTGGAGATTATGCGCTGGATTTCATGGCAGGTGAGTGAAGCTGAAGCAAAGCAAATCTAATGTGACAAAGATACATTTTTCACTTAAATCTGATCGTGTGTGGGCCAATAGTCATAATGAAATCCTCAAATCTAAGATATGTTGACTGAACCCCTGCATTGCCTCCTCTGTTAGATTCTCCTGCCACACTGGAGAGCAGTCTGTCTCCAGATGAGCTGGTACCATTTCAGGGATGCATCCTCCCGCTCCTCACCCCTCAGCAGGGCTTCTCCTCAGAGGCCAGTCTGGTTCACTCGGCCACAGAAGCAGGTGACTCATCTGCCCAAGACGGAGCTCCCTGGCAGGGCTTCGCCCAGTACCAGGGCATGGCATTGGGAGATTCCATGGAAGTCAACAGTCAGGTAAATCCTCACTGCAACATGTGTTTATAGTGTTATATAGACTTGGTGCCGTGGTGCACATGTTAAGGCAATATTCATATGTGATTTGTGTTGAGATGGATCTAAATTATGTGATGATTATATTGTTGATATGTTACCCAAAAGATCCCAAAGCCCTGCTACTGACGTTTGATGAATGAATTGTTGTGTCAAGACTTTATATCTCCAAAATGATGCTCGGCAAAAGACAAGAAGAGTCTTTCTTTTATTGAAAAATTGAAAATAGTCTATTTAAATATGATAAAGCAGGTCTAAAAGTCCAATATAAATTCTGCAGAAGTAAACATTCAAACCATGGAGAAATATGTGCACACAAACATTCAAATGTCCTATTTTATTTCCAGTTGAAGTGTATGTGACTGACATCAGATCAGCTGACTGGACCTAAGTGATGCTTAAGAATACAGCTGTATTTAGTCTGACAGTATGTGAAAAATCAAGAAGTTTAATGATATATCTCCTTTAATTCAGTTTGGTTTCAAAAGGCGTTCACTGGAGAGTCTGAAACCAGCAAATGGCATTCAAATGACACACGATGACTGAACATATTTGTTTCTGTGCATCTGCAGCTACATGAGACCCTGCACCGAAAACAGGAAGAGATTGACTCGCTTCAGGAGCGGAACCTTCACCTCAGGCAGCTGGCCAGCCGAGCCAAGCACCTGGCCTCAGTGCTGGAAGTGAGTACTGAGACCGGGCACAGACAAATATGTGCACATGAGATCCAATTTAACCTCATTAATCAATCTTTATTTCCTGTTGGTCCTCAGAAACTGATGACATTCAGAGACCCACACGTGAGAGAAGCAGTGATGCCTTGTGGTGATAAACCTTCACTGAGTCCCTGTAAGCGGCAGCGGCTGGACGAAGGATACGAAACGGAGTCTTCTGACTCTGTGGAGGACATGCTGAGGGACGTCAGCACGCGCTGCAACGCCATCCTGCACGGCGCCGCTCCCGGAACAAGAGTTCCACCGGAGGCAGAGACTGTGCGCATGTACGGTGTGTTTTCAGGCCTACAGACTTCTATTTCCAACGACAGCAGCACGGTGGCAGACGGACTCGAGGCCGAATTAAGCACCTCATCATTCAGGACGTCTGTTAGGGAACACTGCACCGTGAGGACCCGGGTGCTCCCTCAAGGACGTGCCTTCACCTCGAGGACTGAGCAGGGAGGATACCGCTTCCGCTGGCTTCCCAACCACAGCTGAAACCAGAGGGTCACAAATGTAAAAAAACAAATCCATTAGTGCTTCTAATGAGCGATTTTGAGACTGGAAGGAAGTGTGGGTGGGCAGCGATTGTTAATGCTTAACACATAATCTATAGGGAGATCTGTCAATGATTAAATGATGTCTTCCTCAGGTAGCTCGTAAGCTAATCAGTCAGAGGTGGTGTCTGACAAAGGAAATGAAACTGCCACAACATTTGTTTTCATTGTGTTTCTGTTTACATGCCTGGAAAATGTAATGATCTAGCCAAACAATGGAGCAATATCACGTTTGTCTGTCACACCAATATGTTTTGTCTTGTTGATTTTTTTTACAAATGTGGAAATAAAAAGTTATGTTTTATAAATCTGCCTGTGAGAGCGTTTTATTATGGAAGGATGACCTAAGGTGATTTTAAAACAAATGGAACTTTTCTTGTTTGAGCAGTGAAACAAATGTGACCCTTTGACCTGCTTTAAGAAGCAGGGGCTTCCTTCCCTTTTGTCTGTCTGAGTGACCGTGTGGTCTGAAAAAGTCTGCAGCCCAACATCCCTTCTTTATTTCCTTGGTTTTGGAAGTTGGAATACATTTTCTATTTTTTTTAAACCCGGAAAAAGAGAAAGTCAAAACAAGAATAGATAAGCATAAGAGGATAAGGTCTTCTGACCTTTGGGTATCTGATATGTAATCTTCCTTCATCCTCACTGTTGAGGGCTTTAAAGTGAGCTTGTGTGAGGTGGACTGGTCCAGAGGACAATGTCGAACCTCAGGTCAGACACCTGTTTAAACTCCCTCCAAACACGGGCCTGTTTACCTGAGAGCAGTGAAGGCAGCACTGCAGCCCCGCGGGCTGGGACAACAGTAACAACATAAACAATGAGAACAATCTGATAGAGGTAGATCTATCTCTCTATCTATCTGTCAATCCATCCATCCACATCCACCTGTCTGTCTATCTATTTACTATCTGTCTATCCATCCATCCGTCACATCAAACCTTATCTCTAGAGGCCTTTTCTACACACAAAATGTCATGTCTCCCATTGGAGAATTTATTTAGATTGTATACAATACAGTGTCCGTAGTGGTCTAAGACTACAAGTAGGCCCTAACTCAAAATAGTAAATAGTAAAGGAAGATGTTTTCAAAGGTCCATGGGAAGTTAAAAGAGTCAATTGAAAAGAGTATTTATAATTCATTAAAGGAATAATCACACATTTTTGTTCAAAAACTAAAAAACTAACCCTGACCCCACAGACTTGCTCACCGTTAACCATTTCACTTCCTGCTGCTAACGTATGAATCAAACAGGGCGCGCAACCCTTCACGGCCAGGCGCGCCTTGAGCCACTTTTACTGCAAACAAATCCGTTTGTCAGCGAGCAGCAGCGCGGTGGAGAGTGGCCGCGGAGGGGGAGCTTTGTTTAAGCTGGTTGTGACACATTTGACCGGTTAAGCTACCACCAAACTGCGGGGGACAATGCTGGAGGGAGGGGAAAGGAAAATACAGACACAATGAGTTTCTAAGGTGACATAAGCCAAACCAAGCAGAGACGGAGGGGGGGTAGGGGGGTGCTGATAGTGGCTTGCTCCAGCGCATGAGGCATAATAATGGCATGTTTTACATTTTAAAAACTGCAAAACTTACGCTATGATAAAATAAGGACAAGCAAAAAAGAAGATGGAAAGTACAATGTAGATCGTGCCATTGAGAGCGCGCACCTGTCGCACAGCTCCGGGCTCGAGCTCGTGGAGCGAGCGCATATGGACGTGGCAGGTGGCGCGAACGTGCGCTGCTCGCGCCGTTCGGCCCACTTAGCGCGAGAGCAGCTCGTCATTAAACAGCCTTGTTCCAAAAACTCATTAAATGCTGTGTATTGTGTGTGTGTGTGTGTGTGTGTGTGTGTGTGTGTGTGTGTGTGTTTTAATTATTTTATAGTTTTTGATTTGAGCTAAGGCAGATACAATTTTGCAGTTTAGTTGTTAATTTAAAATATTTCACTTAAAATGCTCTCTTTTGTTCATAAAAATGTGTTACTTTACAACTCAAATAAAATAAAGTTTTTTTTTTTTGGCATAAACTGTTGAACGTGCAGCTTGATTCAAGAGTTATTTGTTTGTCATGTATAATTTAACAACAAAAAGTATACTAGGATACACTGTTAATCTTATAGTCTATTATAGTCTATATATATATATATATATATATATATATATATATATATATATATATATATATAAGAATATATGATTTCCTTTTCAAATTTACACTATTCCCTGCTTTAAATGGCTACTGTAGAAATATATATACTAAATATATATATATATGTATTTTGATCTCTATGGATGCCCTCGTCATCTTTCCTATTAATATCCTAATACTAATCATTTTCATTGAATCATGATATCGTTATATCATTAGAATGACGTGTTCTTCATCTCCATGCAAATGACAGAATAGGCTGAGTCAGGCATTAAGAAATAAGTCTGTCCTTGTCCGGGTCATTCACTGGTAACATGTTGCCGCCTCCACCTTTAAAACATTACCGCCCTTTCGCCTTCTTTTAACTGTATCTATTTGTTTCCAGTGGAAACAAGGACGCGGAGAGAATCCCACTGACTAGTTAATAATAAAAAAAAACCCTCGGACCTAACCACCAATAGCAACGCAGACGCCGGTGCGGTTCCCGCTCCGCTGTCCGCCCGGAGGGACTATTTAGGAGCTGATCCCGTCCACGAGAGCAGACAGGTGCACCAGGCACGAGCGCGTCCTCACACAGACGGAAAAGGACGGGAACGGTGTTTTTTGGGCAAGTAATGGAGACCAGAGATGGACTTCACAGGAGATTCAATTGACTTGGTGAGTATGGTTATTAAATATTGTTAATATTAAATAATGTTTTAAAAAAATAGCCTAGGCAGGTGTCCAAGCAACCACTTCAAAATCCAAACACAGGAGTCTCTTTGGTGCATTTACTGCAACATGTGGCAAACTTGTTTAACTGTTATATGCTGATAAAATAACACTCATTTAATGCTTATAATATAACCCTTAACTTTATGAGTAATTATTTCAAATTAGTTTTAGTGTTTTTGATGATAATGATCTTCTTCTTTTTTAACCAGGACAATATGAGGAGAATGCCCAGTGATTTTGCAGGAAAGAGAAGACACTGCTCAGTCAAGGTAAGGGGGTAAAATAAAGGGTTAACGGCTGTGGCTGCATCCATGTCTCCAGCCTGAGCTGGTGGTGACGGTGTGGCAGTGTCCTGCTGCTGGCTGTGCTCTCTGATTGACAGCTGTCAGCTGCACTCCTCACTGCTGCCACCCACTGACCTCCAACATCCTGCTGCTGACGCTGCAGGTTCATCTGCCTCCAAAAGAAAAAGGCACCCCAATTTCAAAAACACCTATTTTTCCTCTTACCTGCAGTGCTCTTTATGATCAACCTTGTTGCCAGTAGTTTCATGTATAAAACCGCTCCACTGAAACAGAATACAACCATCGACCCAGTGCTGCTCGGCTCCTTTTCTGTAACCAGTGTAGGACTAAAGCATGGTGGAATGAGCAGGCAACCTGATCAGAAAGCTAGGTAATTTAGCTTAGCTGCTCAATTTTACTCATTAACATAAAGTAACTTGGTTTACAGTTGCAATGACACATAAAATTGGCTGCTGCTCTGACTATCCTCCGACACTGAGTTGAACAGGAATACCCCTTTTTTGTATGATATTATTTGTTTCTCTCAAGGTCTGTGGGTTATCTTGAGTAACCCGGGTCTTTCTTGAAAGAGACATTGCTGTTGAGTTTTTTTTTAATTCATTTTTTCGGGTGCACTTTGCACCACAAGCCAAGTGCCGTCTAGAGAAGGCAGACATCTCTACAGCCGAGATCACCAAAACGAGGAAACTCCAGTCGAAAAGAGAATATTTACTGATTTTGGGGTGAACATACCTTTAAATTGTGCTTTGGGCAAAATGAAAACCATTCAACTCGACATCAGGTTAACATAGTCACACAGGCGGGGAGCAGGCCTATGATTTGTGGCCGCTCGGGAGGCAGTGCAACGTTAGCTGACGTTTGTTCTGCCAGCTCACGCTGCTCCGCTACCTGAACGGTTACGTTTGTCGCTCATCGTTTGTCGGTTCTCTTTCATCGTGGGTGGCTGGTAGGCAGTGTCTTGTTAGCTGGTTGATTCTGCATGCCAGCTTACTTGCTGCTGCCCTCCAACTGTCCATTTAAATCCACACCAAGGAGAATTCTGCAATCAACATCCGCTTCTGTGAACTCAAACAGGTCGGGTTTCAAAGCTGCGGTTGTGTGTTTGATGAAAAGCAGCCAAATAATCACAATATGCCATTTGCGTTGCAATTACTTGCAAGTTGGCATCAAAACCCGAACAAAAGTACCAGAGCTCATTCACTCAATCAACTAATTATGGCATTGTTTTATTGTTGGATGGGTGTTTCACAATTTGCTGGGCTCAAATCAGTCAAAATGGGCTAAAAGAAAGTTATGCTCCACCATAAGAAATAGATTTTAATGCAAACGTTTGAGAGAGATGGTACAAAGTACAGACTAAGCCAAACCGTAACATTTAACATTTGTAAAAAAAAAAAAAAAAAGAAATCCAACACTTCAATGGCTAAACGATCCTTCAGCTGCAGCAGTGGTCATGATAAGGAATGTTCTTCATGATTGTCATTGTTAACCACAGGATGGTCCCAAACACACACACACTTCCAATAGCCCTGAATGACTTGAAGTGGACCTTCTTTAACGTGCACCTTACCCAAGCACACTTAAGAGTCCAGTCAATCCTCGCCGCCAGCGCACAGGAAAACACTGGCGTAACAAACGCACACACCAATGTGTCCGTCGCCATCATAGCTCCACGCGTTTCTTCAGGATGATTCCTCGCACCAACGCCGTGGCCTCTTGGCGAACGCTCTCCATGGGCTCGTCCGCCCGCCAGAACCGAACCACCTTCCCCTCCGGATTCACCAGAAACTTCCAGAAGTTCCACTTGGGAGTTTTCTGCACAGAATCTGAAACAACATGTTTAAGAATGCACTCGTTAATGGTTCATCTTACAAACTCAAATTGAGGGAGGAACTCCCACGTTGCTTTGCACGTTTCCACGTTTTCATGAATAAACTTGTAAATAAATATTATTGCTTCTTGCTTATGTCTGACTGACCTACATCAAACCTGAACCTCATAGTAGGTAATGCACGTTGTTGTGCTCTCTACTAGGAGGATGATATTGATAAAATATATAATAATTTATACTAAATCAATATATATCAAAACCAGGTGTATTTCATTAAAAAGCAATTGGGACGAAATAACCAGATTTAACAACAGTTCAAGTTACCTTATCACACTGAAGCAAAATTAAAGACAACCAAGAGACAGCTTCCACAATACAAACGGTATGGTAATGATGGTATGTTTTGTTATGACTCATTACATTCACACACTTCATATCGGGACAGAGGCATAACAGACAGATATAGAGTGCAGGCAGTTTAGGGGGGTCTGATGGGACCTCCATCCATGTGTTAGGGTAGACTTGTGATCCATCCAACTTTCTTTTATTTTTATTACATAGTAAGAAGTAATCTACACCTTATAACATGCTGCTTATTCTACAAATAAATAATAAAAATCAACTTAAAAAACGATTAAATAGAGTGCACTGGGACCTGTTGTAACTACCTTACACCACTGACGTACAATCAGCAGCTGCTTCATTTAGATACAAATGTTATTTAAGCAGAGATGTAGCACATTTAAACCTATATTTAATTCAGTTTGTATGAATAACAGATGTTACATTTCAGTAACAACATGCGTTCATGGGCTATAGTTCTTCTAGCTCCACATAAATATAAATGTAACCAACATTAAAATACATGAATAAAGTTAGTTTTTCCTATGAGGACGCATAATTATGTGATTTGTATGTTGGTGTATATTGTGTTTAGGACATTAATAATTTCTGGAAGGCATACAAATACTTTAGTTGTTGTTGTATTTAGCTAAGGTCCAGATACACCTACCTGTGAGGAACTTGAAAGCGGGCTCGGCCTCTGAGCCCATTATTTTGATCCTGCTGAAGAAGGGGAAGGTGACGCCGTAGGTGGACTTGGCGAAAGCCTCGATGTCCCGGCTGCTCCCGGTCTCGGTGTCCCCGAACTGTCCGCAGGGGAAGGCCAGGACGTTGAAGTGCGAGGTGCCCAGCTCCCGGTGCAGCTCCTGCAGAGACAAGTAGTTCGCCTCCGTCTGCTCGCTGCGACTCGCCACGTTTACAACCAAAGACGCCTGTAGACGAGAGGAACAAGCACCAGAGATTTACTTAACCGGTGCGATGAGAAGTGCGGTTAACGCGGTGAAACACACCGGTGACCGACACCACACAGCTCTGGCAAAACTTTAAACCACTTTTCCTTTCAAACTGAATCTGTCCGGTGATGATGTGGACTTACTTTTCCTCGGTACTTCTCCAGAGACACCGTCCTCCCCTTCGCGTCTTTCACCTCAAACGAATAGAAATCCGTTGGTTTCCTCGGTGTTAGCTGCGTCTGCAGGAGAAGCAAACAGCCGACGCTGACTGTCATACTCAACAGCACCGTCAACTTCTTGGCTTTCGGGTTGGAGGACTTGGTAGGGTAGCCCCCTAAGGCCTCCATCTTGGAGGGGGAAGAGCGAACCGTGGTCGCGTCGGGGGCTCCAGCTGCATAAAGTCTTCTCGGGGCGGATCGCGGGCGAAGAAGCGTAGTGAAGTTAGCGATCGCCACGGAAACCCCGGAAGTCAAGAGCACCTTCCTCCAAAATAAGAGCAACATTAAACGTTTTATGCGGCACTGCCGGAAGTCAAGAGCTCCTTCCTCCAGAATAAGAGCAGCATTAAAAGTGTTGCACTCTAAAGCAGGGGCGTCACTAGGTTTTAAGGACAGGGGGGCTTAGCCCATTTCGGACTAACTAGCTAGCTACTGTAGCAGAGGTCTTTTTGAGCTGAAATGTAACTTTTGACTGCAAAACAACGTAAGACGTGCACAGAGATATACAGCACGCTGTACAGGGGGCTCTCAGCTACAGAGTGTGCAAGCCTGGTTTTTATTTGTCAAACAGGGAGCATTTGGCAATTACGTGGGACTTTCTGTTGTTAGCTTGGGGGCTGCAGCTAACTTATTGTTACTATCAGCAGTGATGAACACTTACTCTCTTGAAAAGAATTTGTATATCCATTCTTGTTCACATTCTTCTCCTAATGCTGCTCCAGTCGGTTCTGTGTGCTCCGCTCCCAGTACACACACTGCAGGTACCCAGGTACCGGGTGCAACCTAGGTTGCAGGGAAAACATGGACTGGATTTCAGTGATGTGGGCATGCTCTATATGAACAAGTGGAATGGACTGGATAATGACGCACTGACTCTGACTCTCTACCGCTTCCAATATGAAGTGAAGGGAAACTAAGGTTTATGATAACATTTAAGTTAATAATAACTGGTTTATTTATTTAAACTCATATTTTGGCCACATTATATTGAATTTGTCTGCACTTTTTGTAAAATAATAATAATAATATATATACTGTATATATATATTTTTTTTAGATAAATGAACATAAAATGATTTAGGGGGGCTTTAGAATATTTTAGGGGGTCTGAAGCTGAAGCCCCCCTAAAATAGGCCTAATGACACCACTGCTCTAAAGCATTGTAACACTTCCTGTTGTGTAGCCTCATCAGGTTTTTGAGAGCCACTGCTATTAGAGCACACCCAATAAATGGGTCATGTTTCTGAGGGAAGTAATAAATTAATTTCCACCTTGATTTCCAAAATGAATTATGGTATAACAAGTGCAGGTCGCCATGTGTTGTAGGCCTACAGTTTTTTCCTGAAATGTAGTCAAGAGGATGCATTTCATCAGCATTAACTCATCTCTTAACAAATTGTTTTGCTAGCGCAGTTGAAAATTCTAAGAGTGTATGGAGAAATACAGTTACTAGGTCAACCAGTGGCTACCACCATGAACATCACTTGGCAGCATTCAAGCATCCACCCAAGACACCCTAGCAACCCCCCGTAGCAACACTGATGGTGTTTAGATAAACCTTTGGACAGAAACATGGCAACATAAAGCTGGCACATAAATGATGCACATGAATCAAAACCATATTGAAGTAGGAATAGTTATTAAAATAATTAAAGGCAGAGTAGGTCATTTTATTCATAAACGCAAGCTGGAGTCCCAAAGTCAAGCTATATACGGTCTGCTTGCTGTTCTCTGAAAGGTTGAGTAGGTCATTCAATTCAGAAGCATTTCTGTTAATTTTTCTAAATGTCATCTGTGGCCGTGGCAGGACTGTAAAAACCTCGTCCAATCAAAAATGTTGGGCCGGAGAAATAATTGGACGGCCTGCCTGTCTGTCAATGCTTACTTCCTGATTGCGTGGGCCGATCTTGAGCACTCTTTGGGAGCGACTTTGAACAGAGGTCTGAACAAACTCCTCCTACTCAACCTTTAAGATCAAGACTTTTCAAGATCAGCAATCAAGAATTTCTAAGACAAGTGAATGAATCAAAACTCTAAAGCTTGCTTGACACTAGTGAAGTTATGTCATTTTGAAATTTGCAGAAGTATGTTTGTAGTAGTTTGTGTCAGTTTTCAGTATTTCGAGGTTATTAAAATTACCTGTAATTTTGTTTATATTATTCTTTTATTTTGTCTTCTCAGGGACAAAACAATGCCTATCGCGTTTCATACAAGCGGTTTAAGACGTGGATCATGCAGAGGAGCAGCAGCGAGAGTCCCACTGCGAGTACACCACTGGCCACTGGGTGGCAGTGTGAGCCCAGTTTTGAGCTTGACGCAGTCTGCCAGAGACTGGAGCTGGATTCTCCACCGAGGCACCATGAACCAGCACAGAGAGTCCTGCATAGAAACGTTCAAGGTATTGTTTAAACTACACGCACACACACACACACACACACACACCCTAAACGTGTGGTCACTTAAATTAGTTTGCTGTTTTTGAGAAGTAGCTGGAAGTAACTCAATTACATTTTTAGTTCTTTGCCACAGGTTCATTTTTTTTTTACCATGCAAAGACATAGATCATCTGCCACTAGTTTAATCATTTTCCCCTTATATTTTCCTCCAGAAGTGTTTAGCCATCTCTAATTCAACAGCAGTATTATTTTAGGTGGTATAAAGGAACACTTAACTAAAGTTCCACCTATATGTAAGAGGCCTGATAATGGTGTATTTTATATATTTTACTGCATTAAATTACATTATTCTTGTTAATAAAAAATGTAATAATGCTACAAAAATGCTTGTGCACCAATATTGCGTAACTGTAACTGTGATGCCACCATATTTCAGGGCCGATTGCGATTGCAGCACTGTTTTGTGATGTAATATTTTCTGTGATATTATCTCTCTTCAATCAGAGAGAGTATTGGCAGGAGGCGCGTCCCGCTGTGGAGCCGCCAGTGCACCAAACACACCACGCACCTTCACAGAAAACGCCCCACAACAGGTTTGTTTAAAGAACTTGTTTAAAGGCTACTTTTTTCCACTGCCCATGAAACAAAACCAAAGATGTTGCAGGGGTTTTTAGACTCCCTTCTGCATGCTATCTTTTTTTTTACATCATCATGTCAAAGAAACAATAATGGCTAAAGGAAAATAACACAACAAAGGACCTGGTTTCTTTGGAAGCTTCTGTTAAAATGGCAGAGAATAATGTTTATCTCTTTACGCAGGATTACTTGAAGTGAAATAAGAAAAGCTGTAAGCTCACTTAAAGGTGCTTTCTGTGAGATGTTAGTGCATGTCACATGTACTGACATGCACTAAAAACATGCGCAATCAGCCGGCTATGTCAATAAAGCAAGAAGATGCTCTGATAACAACACAACCAGAAGAAGAGTGACCTCATTGTCTGCTCCACTAGCTCTTTAGTTAGCAAAAAGCATTTTAATATGAATTATCGGAATCCTGCATATTGCACAATTAGGGTAAAAAGAACAACCCGTCACCATAAACAACAGTTATGAAAAGAAAATGAACGAAAATATCATGTAAAAAAATCAATCGAAAAGTAATATTGTCTCTTGCAGGGATGGATGTGGAGAGCTGCAGTTCAAGAGCACAGAATTGCTCAACAGATTCACGGTACATGAATGTTTTTTTTGGTGCACTTTTGTTGATATGACATTATTATATTAGCTTTATGTTGTTTTTTTTTCATTGCAGGTTCTGAGGAGAGAAGACATGGTTTGCAGCCGTTTGCTGTTTTGGACAAAACTTCCTTGAGTCAGCAGAGGAAGCCAGTGATGAAGTTGGCAGCACCGTCACTGCTGAACGACTACTGTAAGAGAAGATACCAACCCTGCAAAAGAAAACCGATGCTCTCTTTCTGTCTCTGTGTTTAAAGAATACGGATAGACTTTTTTTTGGTCAAAAAATGGAAAGTCTCTCTATACTTTTCACTTCACTAACCTTCTCTGGGAAACTCAAGATCACAAATATACAGTTTCATTTGAATAAAATGCTCGCTAATTTTCTAAAACAGCTGGACACTGTCATTTTCTTAGCAACTGTCCTTTAGGAGGAAATAGTGTATTTGTTGGGGAAGTATTTTCAGCCATCTTGAATCAATCGATGGAATTGACTCAAGATGAACTTTCATGTCCATGTATTTAACTTTTTTTTTTCTTGAGTGAATTTGAACTTTTTTCATGAAAGCTTTTTCAACACTTGACTCAGTGTATCCTCTGTAGCCCTTCTCTGTTTTCCATCTCCCTTTCAGACACCAATCTCCTTGACTGCAGTTGTAACGGTATGGTCGCATTAGCGCTGGGCTCTTCTGTCTACATTTGGAATTCAGAAACTCGTGCTCTGGTGGGACGTTTGTACCAGAATCCACAACCAGGGCGAGCCTACCTGAGCTCTGTCTCCTGTCTGAGCTGGAGCAGAGACGGCAGAGCTCTCTGTGTCGGGACCAGGCAAGGGGAGATACAGGTACATGCTCATGGAGCTTCAAGTAAAACAGTGCAAAGAACATGGAAACTGATTCATACCAAATGTGGTATTGGGGGGGCTGGTGTGACTTCTGTTTGCATCAGCAGGTTGACAGTTTATGGCGCCTCACTCTTTGACTTTTTTAGTTGTGGGATGTTGAACACAAGCAGAGTATGAGGTGTCTACCATCACACCTGTCTGTGGTCAGAGCACTTTCCTGGAAACAGCAGTTACTCAGCAGGTATGTGAAAGGTGTATCCAGTATCATTTTTAATTCTATAAACTTGATTAATATCCAAATCTAACCCGTCATACTTAGTCAATCAATGTAAAGCATTTCCTCTGACCTACAGCGGCTCTGTTCTCGGACGTATCCATCACCTTGACCCTCGGGCTCCCACACCTCTGGTGGGTGCAGCCGTCCAGAAGGAGGCGATCTGCAGCCTCCAGTGGTCACCAGGAGACGACTGGCTGGCCAGCGGCTCCGCAGAGGGCCTTCTCCATATATGGAATAGTGACATTGCAGGGGTCACAGGGTCACGTCAGCCAATCGCTACGATGAAACAGCCAAGCGCTGTTAAGGTCAGTGTATGCTTCATAGAAATCAAAACCTTGTACATGTGATCTTGAAAAAATCTTCTCCAGGAAAATCATTAGTAGTAGATGAGTGAGTGAGTGTGGACCTCTGTGTCTGTCCATGGCTAATCCCTCGTTCTTCTGCAGCTACAGTGTTATGCTGAAAGATTTGACTGTTATAACTGTTATTATTAAGTGTTGTTCCTGCGACCGTTCATTGGCCGATCCCTTTAAACAACCAGACAATCGGCTGACCGTCGCGTTTGTGTGCTCAGGCAATGGGATGGTGCCCGTGGCAGAGAAAGGTGATCGCCACAGGAGGCGGATGGAAAGACGGAGAGCTCAGAATCTGGGACACAGAGTCGGGGACTTGTGTGACTTCTGCCGACACAAATTCTCAGGTGCTTAAAGGGACAGTTCACCCCAAATCCCCAAATTTCCTCTTACCTGTAGAGCTATTTCCAATCTAGATTGTTTCTGTATGAATTTGCCAAGTAGAGTTTTCTGCCTTCTCTCCAACATAATGAGACTATATGCAAAAAAATACCAAATTCAAGTGCGATCCAGTCCCATTATAATAGAGAGAAGGCATGTAAGGTAAGAGGAGAAATATGTATTTTTGTTTAGGGGTTGACTTTACATGTGGCAGATGTATTTTTTACTGTGTAGAAGTGTTGACAGACTATTCTTATTCAGACTATTCTATATCTAGATCTGTTCTCTACGCTGGGCTGAAAAGAAGAAATATCTGGTCACAGGTCACGGCCTTCCTCATCACAAAGTCAACTGCTGGTCCTGGGAGTTTCCCTCCCTCAGCTCTGTCTACCAGATCGCAGGTTAGAGAATTCATGATTCATGTGCAAACGTATACCCTCATCACATTCACAACAGCCTCATAGGCATCATTAGACATGCTGAGTAATATTAATATATCGGTATCAGTGTGACAGTTGGACTTGCATCTATTGCTGAGATATTTAACAGCCAGTTTTTGCTGACTCATTTATGTCCTTGGCTTCCATTGAAAGCAAAACTATGAATGAAACCCATCAAAAGTCACTACGTTTGCTATGACATGTTTCCTGAGGTATTATGATTTGTTGGGGGCAAAGAGAGACTTACATGTGCAAAATTTTGAAAACACTATGAAGAAAATTTTCATTTTTGTTATGATGTGATGGAAATTGTGTAAGTGTATTGTTGTAAGTGAAACTAACTCATAAAAGACAATGACAGAAAGCATCTTTATCCCTCAGGTCTTTATTACTCTGTCATAGTGGTGACATGAAACAACGAGACACCCCTGTTAACATGAGAAAGAAGGCATTTCAAGGTCAAAGTTGAATCAAGTTTTTTTTTTTCAGGTCACTCTCATCGAGTTCTACACTTGGCCATAAACGCTGACAGCACTCAGATTTTCTCTGCCGGAGCAGACCAGCAGTTTCACATCTCGGGCATGTAATTGTCAACACAACTGATCATGGACGGTGGTTGTTGATGACCTTTTAAAAACCACAACAAGCTCACTTTCTTTGTAATGTATGTGAATGTGTGGAGCGTGCACATTTCCTGACACCTGCTCTGAACTGACAACAATGAGAAACTTATTCTAACTTAGTTAGTGCCCCACCATTAAATCTAATTGTTTTTGGTGGTATGCATGGCATTCGTACAAAAAAAAAAAAAACATGCACTGAAAGCACACAGAGGGAGAACGACTTCATTCTCTCTCACATAGACATCACTTCACGATATCTTCACATAGCAAATGGACATTTGCTGCTATATTAATGCTCTCAATGTCATATATTGCAGTTTTTTTTGTCTAGAGCACTGTTCAAGCCTTTTAATTCCTTTTTCTGGCAGTGTGGAAACAGGGAGAGAGAGGCAGATGACATGCGGGAAATATGTCCCAGGCGGGAGTCGAACCCGGCACCACCGCATCGAGGACGTTAAGCCTCTGTACATGGGGCGGCTGCCCTACCACCAACCGCCCATATATTGCAGCTTTAACCTAATTTAAGCAGCCTGTATAAACCTTGTATATAATGATGTATTTCCTAACCAGTGAAAAGACAGTAGACTCAGTGGAAGTTGCAGTGTATCGTTGTTGTTGTTGAAGCTATCATTTTGCACTTTGAAATCAAATACTGTAAAAATGGGACTAATAACCATTTATTTATTTATTCATGTAATTTGTGATAAATTATGTTAATGTTTTGTTTCATGTATGTTACCATAAAGAAGATACTGAGGTATTTATCCAAATAAAAACTTTGAACAATCTGGGCACTTTATTCTCTCTATTTAATGTGTTTTTTAGTTGATATTTGTCAAAGATGTGTGTTCCCCCCTGTGGCGATTATGCCCAAACTGCCACTACTTGATTTTATCCAATAATAAATAAACTGCATGTGTTGCATGTGTTGAAGAAAACTCTTCAGGTCCAATTCTGTAGCTGGTTCAAATGAGGTTTAATCACTGACAGTGGAGAAAAGACAATGTCGCGGTTGCCACACAGCCCAATCTGCCCTGATGTGAGGCAAGAGACAACTTATACAGAACCAAAGGGGCAGGTCTAAACAGTGGATTTACATAGATTCAATACGCGTTTCACCCTGGGTAAGAGACGTCCTGAGACAACATGAAGGTGTGACTTCCTCGGAACAGCTGGGTTCTTGCTAGATAGTGTCACAACAGGGGCCATTCATGAAGGCCTTGATCAAGTATGTGGGATGAAGGTGTTTCGGAGACGGTCCAGGAAGGGGGACAGATCAGAGGGTCTCATCATTAACATGACAAGGCTTACATACAACGAATGCAGCTCAGCAAGACATTTGAGGTTCCCGAGAGGAAGTAATATTTAAACAAAACAAATTGGAAGGTAACACATTTTCTTCTACACATGTCAATAGATGTGAAGAAGTTCTTCTTGAGTCTTTGTGGTTTCTCTTCTTTTAAAAAGAAAAGAGAAACGAACAAAGACCCCTTATGGTTAAACTTCTCGGTTAAAATGTGCAAGAAGAGACGCTGCAACGTGTGAGGTTTGTCACCACGAACATCTGGTTCTCAGCTAAATATGTCACCACAACGCTGCAGCTCAGAAAGTTCCACATGCACTGATGATTCAATACACCGTTAATGATGTAACAACTTGTTTTAGTTCAGAAATGAATAGAATAGAAAACACAAAAAAGCATCAAGATGCATTATCCCTCCAACAGTATTGTTCAGTGTCATATAGCATTGTTAGCCTTAAAGCCTCACAGAGCAGCTGTAGAGTCTGAAAAGTCTTGTTGGATGTTTAACTGTAGTCAGGGATTTTAAAGCATAAAGCCAATGTTGTCTGTTGTTATTTGTTCTGACGCTTTGCATTTTACATCTTAAGTAAACCTTTTTTTTAAGTGCAACTCCTAATTTAACCTTCCATTAATGAAAATGCACGAAATGATCTCTAACCCTATATTTTTCTAGCAGAAAGAACAGAAAGTTAATTAATTGTTTTTGTGCATGCACACAATGGACTCTCAAAGTCAAGATTAATGGTTACTTCCGGCTGCCAGCCTCTCTCTTAATTGACATTGATAGCATCACTTTAGCTGCACCTGATTGGCAGAAGAATCGTCAATAAATAAAACAATTAAAGCCATAGCACATAAAACAGACCTGTCTTGTCATCCAGTGGCCTTTTTTATGACAATTAAAGCAACAACTGAAAAAAGGTGAAATCATGGGATAAAAGAAAACCACAAAAACACCACCAGAGGCCTGCGTCCACTGTTCAGTCAATGCTCCCAGCCACTATAGGCACCAATTCTTCCAGCAGTGAAACCTTTTTTATTGTTATTATTTCTTGATCATTCGCCTCCATCAGCCTGGTGTCACATCAGCCAATATGTTCCACTGTCATGATTTCCTCTGAGTCAGTACGTGATGTTCTTTGAACACACTCATGTTCCCTGGTTCACACCGGGCCCACACCACCAGAGCGAACCGTCTACACCCCCGACATGACCTGCTTCACGTTCGGCCACACAATCTGTCAATCGGACGCCGCAGACGGCTGGGAAATGTCAAAAAAACGTTACCACAAGGCTCCTTAAATGAAGATCTATTCACCGAGTCTCATGTCATGCTTGCGCCCATTCTGCTGACTCATGTGTTTCCATGGTCAGACCACATCCTTTGAGCTCAACACATAAAGACAAGTGTGTGCATCGAGGTGGGTTTCAGAGCAGTCACCATCACATCAAAGCCAGAGATAAGAAGAAATGTTCTGTCTGAGGGATTCCACTGTTTTGGTCTCTTGTGTGGTCCTCCTCGTTGTCCAGTCAAGTCAGTAGCACATTCTTTTTTTCATTTTTTTCCATTACATGACATTATAGTTATGTTTATTTGGTAGACCAGTTATTGACTAATATATCTACCTCTTTTGTTGCATTAATGAACCGAGTTGTGTTTTAGGTCATGGCTCTGAGATTATTGGTGGGACAGAAGTGAAGCCCCACTCGCTTGCCTTTCATGGCTCTGATGGAGGATCCGATTTGTGGAGGGATACTGATCGATCCAAAATGGGTCTTGACTGCTGCCCACTGTGCCAAGTAAGAACAAGACGATTATTTCCTTTTCATGAAAGATATTGTGTGGAGCAATAGAATTTTCATGTAAAAAATATTATATTATATATATATATATATTATGTCCACACACTCTTAAGTGATATTGTACTCTATAAAGTCAAAAGTCTAGTTCTCAAGATCAAGGGGACTGCTTTTCTTACTGACATTTAAACTAATGTATCCTAGTTCATGATCAAAACGATGTATAAATATAATAAGGCACATATGACACAACTGTGATGAAGTCCCAATTGTATTATTAATGTATGCACTCCTAGCATGTTATCAGTGCATGTGAGTTAATAAAATCCTCTATCCTGCTCTGTCAGCATTAAAAAGGTGCTTCTCGGGGTGCACTCCAGAAAAGAAAAGGAGAAAGACTCCAGGCAGGTCCGCAAGGTTAAGCTCAGTGTTCCTCATCCCTGTTACGATGCCGCAGATAAGGTCAATGACCTCATGCTGCTCAAGGTAAGCTAACAGTAACAAGTAGTGAATTACCATTATAGATAAAGCCAAACATTTTTTGAATGTAATTTATTGTAATTATTACTATCAGTATGTTCGGAGGATTTCAAGTAATATATGTTCTTCTGAATAGAATGAAAAGAGGATGTGAATTATGGAGAAGGGGTGGGATTAAATAATATTTCTTCTAGACATGTCAAGAAAAAATTATTCATATATTTCTATGCTTTCTAGTTGTGGAATATATAATTTTCTGTATTCATTTTGACAAAAATGACCTACACAGCCTTTAATTTGTTAAATTCTACACATTTAGCAGCTAGCTAGGTCGTTTTCATATCACAGCAGTTACAGAAGAATTAGCCCAACAGAGGTTGGTGGCCCGTGGCAGCACAGGGTTGAATGGCCCATTTGCAGTGAACCACATATGAGTGTCAGCATAATGTGTTTGTGTTCTAAATTTCAGCTTGACAAACCGGTGAAGCAAACCAAGACGGTGAAATGTCTCCAATTGGATAACAAAGTCAAAGACCCAGAAGCTGGCACCAGCTGTCTGGTTGCTGGATGGGGGAAAACAAATAACGTTGGCAAGCATCTGTCAGATGTCCTGATGTCTGTCAATGTGACTGTGATCGACAGAGTGAAGTGCAACGCTCCTGAATATTACGGCCTTCAGCCTGTAATCACCAGAGGCATGATATGTGCCGGTTCAGACGGTAAAAACAGTGCCGACACCTGCAATGTGAGTTTGGAATTTTTTTGCAGGATGAAGCCCCCTTAACTGCCATGTATGTGTCTAATAATGATGATGTGTCATGTGTTGATTCTCTCTCTAGGGGGATTCAGGAGGCCCGCTATTGTGCAATGGAGTGCTAGTTGGTGTCACTTCTTTTGGAAGGAAGTGTGGCCTGATTAAAAAGCCCGGAGTGTACGCTTTTCTCTCAGAAAAGCAACGCATTTGGATCAAAAGCACAATGAAAAAGTCTGAAATTGAATGAGCCCCCCTTGTTTGCTACTATTCTGTATTATTGAAAAAGCTAAACCACATCTGTAGTTGTACTAGATTCACTTTATCCTCATTAGATAGGCTAGCCTATATGAAAGGGATTTACATTATAGTGTTTTTTATGCTGATTTTGTTTAGGTTTTAAATGAAAGCAAACCACCAAAGTGACATTATTCAGCCCGTCAACCAGAGAGATTCACCACTTCCTGTATCAGAAGCTTATTTTGATATCGAGGTTTCAGCTCAACTCTAGTGGAAGGAGCAACATTTTCTGCTGTCTTAAGTGTGTCTCTTTCTACGCTTGTGTCATCGGTTACTTCTGGTTTTGGTTTTGCACCTTGGTGGCGGTTCTCTGCTTTCATCTAAGTAAACATGTAAGAACATGGTGTCGTTGTCTTTCTTACTGCTCGTTGGTCCATACGACTGCATGAATGCCACTGCAAAGAGCATGAAGTCCCAAACCATAAAGAAAAAAAAGATCTTGCTGATCATGTTCACACAGTGTGTCTGAAGACAGGAAACGTGCAAACGTGGTTGCATGAAGAAGAACACACAGCAAGACAAAGGAAATGTTTACTACTGTAATCAAAGTTGACACAGTAACATTTTTGGACGGATTAATCATCAGCTTCTTTGTCTCTCTTATCTTAAATGCTGTCCTTCATTGCTAGGAGCTGAAAGAGTCCATTTGTCTCTCTGCAATATTTGCTCCACACTTTAAATTCTTTAAGTTTGCTCAGCCTTCTAATTACATCTATACTGTATACGCCCTCTTTGTGACCTGGGACCTACTATAAACGTGGCACAGGCACTCAGTTTGCATGCTGGACCACTAGGTGGTGCTCTCTGCTATAGTTAGCCAAGTCAAGTCAATTACAGAAATGAGATTTCCCTCAGCTGGTGGTCAAGATTATTTCCCTTTACAGAACTGAAATCCCTTTAATAAAGAAATGTGTTCTGTTACTACGAGATCAATCAATAGAAATATGCTATATTGTTATTGTATTTTGATTCCCACGGGCTATTTTAAACAGTATAGCTACCTGCTCTTCCCAGGCTCCACATTTACAATAGATTAGTTCAAATTGTTAATGTTATTGTAAAATATTGTTAATTGTTTTGGAATGTGTTTAATTGAGTTTATACTTAATAGCTGCATCATAAATGAAGAAAATAAATAGGTAGGCCTATTAGTACTTAGTATTGGGGTGTGATTCATGCTTTTTATTACACGATTAGACAATAAATAGAATTGAGAGTCTACAACCATGCTCACTGCGTTTCACTTAGGCAGAGTGGTGTTTTTCAAATGCTAACGCTTCTTATTGTAGCATGTTAGCATGGTAACGTGCAGAGAAGCACTAAGAACTACAGCTGAGCATTATGGGAATATCATTGGTTCGGCCACTGTTTATTCCAAATTCAGCAATCTATAAAAATTAAGATATTTCACGCAAAACAAGCTTGGGGTGGTGCTCGAGAAAAAGTCAGGGGTTCACCAGAGTCAGAGGGGTTCACCCTCTGGGGACCATGATTGTCTGTAGAAAAGTACACAGGAATTCATCTAATAGTTATTGAGATATTTATTTAAAGTATATAAGTTTATAAGTGTTGGGCTGAATGACGCTGCTAGCATGACTAAAATTTGCTTGACAACCTTTTCATTTAGCTGTTGTTGAATTCAAAACTAAATACCAAAAAAAAGAACAAAAAACATACCTTGGCGCTCTCATGAACCACACCCAGGAAATTCCAGCACGTCTTTTATTTGAGCCAAGTGAATTATCACTGACCAACCATCTGCACGTTTGTTTGCCGCGTTTCCATGGTCACCCACAAAAGCTCACAGGCCCACCTCAGTGCCAACAAACTATCAAAGCTCACCACACCCTTATCAACTTATTTTGTCAAATGGATGAATGCACGACTGTTTATTGATGTTTTTTTGGTGTGTTTAAATAGGCATTTTTGCTGCGATGATCATCATCTCATATACACACACACACACGCACACACAAGAGTAAATGTTTACCTGCGCTTGCATCACCTGTGTGTGTGTCGGATGTGCTGCCCACCTTGCCTCGCCTTTTCCTTCGCTCGCTAGTGACGCAACGGCACACGAAACACTATGAGTGAAATAATGTTTTATGAAGGTGGAGCCTGGACGTCATATCCTGGCAGGTGAGTCACAGTCATCTTTATGTCTGCCGTACACCATGCTGGTATACGAATTATAGATGAATGGACTGGCAGTCGGATGGATAGATAGAAGTCTTATAATACCAGGTCCACACTGGATTGACTGCTGACAAACAGCAGAAAAATGCCCCCCGAAAAGATGCTGTGTGGTGGGATGCAACAGGGTAGATAACCCAGAGGTAAGCTTATAAACGGCTCCAACTGAGGATGGAGGCAATAAAACACATCCAGCATCCTGACACTCAATACCTCAAACGTTATGTGCCTTTTAGCCCAGTTTTACACTTTTGACTATATTCTATTAGGAGAGACAACACAATAAATGTATCATCACTATATGGTGATATAATATTAATGAATATATAATATGAATAGGGAAGAATCTTTGTCCATTAGACCCCGTCGGGACATAGTATATTTAAGGGGGTAGTGATGTCATCATTAGATAGAAATAAACCACCACCTTGGGTCTCGACACAGGTGGTGGTGAAGAGGGTTGTTACTGAAGATCCGATGGCGGATGTGAGGAGGACTGGAGGTGAAAGGGGTGGAGGCGGGTTGCCATGTTTTGGACTGACGGAAAAGGCGTGGGCTTGCCCTTGTGGCAACACAAAATAAATCAGGAACTCAATATAGGACTGTATGTTAGAGAGCTTTTACAATTACTCATGTGAGGAGATATTCACAATCATCCAGATAATGGAAATTCACCACGATCAGCTGATTGTGTGTTTATTTATCGCCATGGACGATAAAATGGTTTATCCTTCTAAGCATAACCAAGAGGGAGAGACAGAGAACACGGGAACATTTGGCCGATCATGTCTGTGGTGATATTTTAATGTAGCCGGTACACAAACTGGCCAACAAACATCACAGAGACAGAGCACAACATTTCATACTGTGTCATACTGTGAAAACCACTCGGCGCCACAACATGCAACTAATAGTTGAAACACTAAAAGCATCAAAGACATGATATCAGGATGTCAAATGATGATTTAAGCCTCCCAGCTGATAACTCAAAGGATGATGAGACAAGTTAGCAAACTAACATTAGCTATGTTGAGCTTACAGAAACGATGTAACAGAGATTTTTTCATTTACATCTGTATTGTTTGTTATAGGCTATTCGATCCATGTAGTAAATCAGGTGAACTTGGTTGATTGCTTCCCTTTTAACTTTTTTTTTCTTGCTCCTGCTTTCACTTTGTGCTGCAAAACTGCGTGACTTTCTTTGTGTCTATTCGAGGCTCCTTTGTTCCTGAAGTCGTACCATGCTGAACGATGGTCATGTCTTTATTTGTATTTGTGTCTGGAGA
Organism: Chelidonichthys spinosus; assembly: GCA_029853015.1. Taxonomy (NCBI): domain Eukaryota; kingdom Metazoa; phylum Chordata; class Actinopteri; order Perciformes; family Triglidae; genus Chelidonichthys; species Chelidonichthys spinosus. The sequence goes on from CM056831.1 coordinate 13,518,946, forward strand.
TAACCTCCGAGCTACCTGGCCCATTCCCAATATAGATCACACCAGACACGCCCCCACTTTTTCTTCCAAGTACACCTGTGCGAGGGCACGTCCTTCTACCCATTCACATAGCTTTGGACGTCACTCCGCTGATAAAAAACACTGCAGCGCCATAGCAACACAACGACTGGTGAGTTTATGGGGGTGGCGTTATGACGGCGTACAATGTTAATTTTTTTTTTCTTTGAGAATAAGACGATTCATCTTCTAAGAGTCAAAGGCTGAAACAATATACATTCTGCTTGTCACACACACACACACACACACACACACACACACAAAAAGACTTTCCAGCCTTTCATGCTTTTGTGTTGCTCTCATCAGTCTGATGTCAGAGGGACCTTCGCTCAGGGCTATTCTCGTCTGCAGGATCTGTGTTTGGCTGAAAGGTCGAGGTGTTTGTGTAAGCAGGCAGCAGAGGAATGGGATGCATCCGCAGATGGGAATGTAAACACAAAACTCAGATGGAGATGCATAAATGAATAACTCGCTTAACACTGAGACACTTTATTGGTGATCAAATTCCATCCCTTTTCCAGAGTGAGATGAAGTGTTTCTCTGACCTATAACAACAGCAGTGCAATAAATAAAACCAAACCGCACAAATCCGCACATAATAGACATTAACAATAGTCTGACATACAAACATTCTCATACAGTCCTCAGCAATAAATAATCACACTAAATAAATTACATTCTAACGAGATCTCGACAGTGTTTTCTTTTCGTTATACAGCATCTAAAGAAGCAGTCTATTCACTCTGCTGCTCGCTCAGGTCCTCAGACTCGCCTGGTCCACTTCGTCTTTGAGTCATGTAGCTGGTGGAGGAAAGATGGAGAGAAATCATATGTCAATAAACATGTGAACATAGAAGCAATGAGCATTTTTAAGTCAAAGTGAAACTTTTTAATTCGAAATCAAAACTGCTTCAAGGAAGAGAAGGTCGTAGTTATCTTGCCGATCTGTAGATTCTGTCCATGCACTTGTTGGTTGCTTCGTCAAAGTAAAATCCTTCACCCACATACAGATTTTGAAGCCACTAGATTTATTTTATGTGATTGCAGTGTCTTCAAAACTATGAAATAATTTGCTTTGATAGAAAAACAAACATTTTACCGACTAACTTCTTGGTTCAACCTTGCCCTACTTTAGTCACAGTGGTTTGATTATTGATATTCTGGGTGTGTGCACTTTTGCTTTTACCACCAAATAAAGTTCAATAACCTGGTAAAACTGTTTCAAGCGTTTACAACCTGCCCAATTGGCTGAGCCCTCCCTTCTTGTCACTGCCCTGCGAGACTTTGTAATAATACCGATCGCTATCTTGATGATCGACATGATGGAAAAAAAAAGACTTAAAAAAAAATCAAGCCTGCACATAACTGAGCATAATAAACTCATTAAACTACAGCACTTTTGAGCTAAAAAGTTGAGTGTATGTGTGTTTCAGCCACCACTTCGATCTTTACTATTTGTGTGAGGCAGATTTGCTATTCATAGGTTGGACACAAAGAGACACACAGGCTTTGAGGAGAATGCTGCACGGCCGCATTGTTTACCTCCAGGCTAACATTTTTGTGTGAACACGTGAATGCTGAGTGTACGCTTGGGGTAAGGCCTATGTTCGCTCAGCGACAATTACTTTTTCTCCATTTAAATAAGGCCCTATGTTCCACCAGCATCTCACAAAACAGATAGTCTGTCTAGTAGTGGGGCTGAGGGAGCATAGGTCTGAGGGAACTTAGCCCTGAGGGAACTTAGGCCTGAGGGAACACAGACACTAAGTGTAAATAAGCATGTTACATCAGGGTCATCACGTGTAGAGTCAGTGTGTCAGTACTGTTATTGTTTTGACACACAGGTGAATGTGCACGGTCGGGTATATGTGGTTTTTCTTTACGCTGGTATGCAGTGCAGAGGTGGGACAGGCCGAGACTTCCCCCTCAGGTTAATCCAGACTAATTCCTCTAGTGGGGATTCCTCTTTGCGTTATGCAACTCGCTGTGTTCAATAACAACAACAGGCGTACAGGCTTTTCTCCCTCTGAGCCCACTCTTTCCTGTTTGGCTTAAGGCTCACGTGAGGAAAAGCCCGACACCGCCCTCTGAGGACTTGAGCAAGATCCGTGGAAGAAATACATCACCAAAATATATACACCGCCGGAAATTTAGGAGCGCCTGACTGTACGTCTCTCTGACAGCATCACAATGTAGCTTGCACGATTGGTGCTAACGTTGCATCAGCTAGGTTTGGGTTTTCATTCGGACTCCCAGCCACTGACCTTGTCTCCCGTAGTTACTGTTGCTATGGCTGTCAAGCATTCCATTGACATTTTTTGGAATTTTCAAAACAATAGCTCCTTGATTATAGTTGATTACTTGATTATTGGGCTAAAATTGCCTAATTGACTATTGTCACCAGTAGACTTTTTAGGAGAAGCTAAACTAGCCAGGTAAGCTTACGATACATTGAAATGCTTATGTAATCAGAGCTTTTATGTTTCATGCTGACCCATTTAAAAAATATAAAACTCTGTAAAACATTTACATTAAGGCCCATAATGATTTTCTTAACAAAATATATGACCAAATATGTCAACTGCCCTTTTGGACAAGATGGAGAGAGCTTACCCACATCATTAAACACTACCAGCATGCAATAATGGTGTCAAAAATGAAAATAATTTTTTTTTCTTAAAAGATAAACTTTAAAAAAATCTCTCTTTACTTCCGTCGATGTAAGTAGTAAGTAGGCAACAGGGCTTGAGAGAAGGGGAAGAAGTAATAAGTTGGTGGGACTACATTGACTGAAATGTTTTCATATGACTTTTAGTCAACTGATACCAGGACACACTGACTCAATTTTATTTTATATTGACACAGGATTAAGACTTGGAAGGTTAGATCCTATATTGAATATTATGGGAGTTTTGGAGTGTAGAGATTTATGAATGCCAAGGCATCAGAATTGAATTGATAGTTTTATCCGTTCAGAAGTACAACAGGACAAAAGTCAAAAACGCAGCAAGCCTACCTCGTAACTTGACGCTTCACACCACAACGTCCCCAATGGGTTTCTGCAGCTTCTCCTGCTCTGTCCCGGTTCCCAGGTAGGATGCCAGGAAGTTTTTATGTGACCTGTAACTACAAAAGACATTCAAGGTGAGCATAAAAGCTGAGTGTAGTTCTTGTGATTATCAGATGATCACAGGAAAGGCAGGAGTCATTTAAATGGCTTTGATCATGTCTGGACAAATGAAATTCAAGGCGTGTTTTTGTTGTATTCTGGCAGCATTTATGTTGGTTACGGCACACAAAGTGCATTATGCATTAAACTTGTTACATGACTGTAAGGAGTAATACGTTTTACTTTGTCTCCGCCTCCCCACTTCAGCACTTCCGCAAATTGTGCCTCTAAAAGTGGACTATTGACTTTGTCCCACATTCCAACAATAGACGTGATTTGGTTACATATTGATAAGGAATTGTGATTATATAGCAAATGACTTTGTCACGCTATTACAGTACATGATAGATGAATGAGTAACACATCCATCCACGTGACAATTTACTTGAAATCTACAATAAAAAGTAAGAAGGAGACATGAGCAATGCCTGTATAGTGGGGGTGTGTTCGGGAGTGTTCATGTGCTTTTTGATGTGTCAGTGTGTTCAAATGCCAAGAAGTGTTTCTGGGCAGGATGTGCTGATTGCATTAAGATCCTCCGGGGTGTAGATGGAGATTCCCTGATGGATTTTCCCATAAGGAAAGCAGGTCACACTGATAACAACTAGGCTGTAATCTGATACATATGAGGTGAGTTTTCAGTTAAAATTTTCGAAAAGTTCAATATCCAGAGATCCTATACAAATTGCACACAGCATAATCAACCCCTGGGTGGATTCTTTTTGCAAAAGGGATGAGAGCCAAAATATAAATAATACTGTTGGTCAATCCAGGTTTTTCCTGCACACACTTGTCTCCCTTTTGGCGAGGACACAATTTGCATGTTTCTCGGCATTTAAATTAAATGGTTACATCCTTTTTTCGTGATTGAATAGTTTGGAGCAAAATATATTGTATACGTGTGCTGAAATGGGAAATGAGCTGATGAAAATGAGAATGTTGCTTGGGGAAACTGAGAAATAGATCAGTGATTAAATGGCTGCAGAGACCCAATAGAAATATTTCTATTTTATCAGCTGGTGGTTAAAGGACAAGTAAAAAGTTTTTTTTTAAATTGGAAACTCTATTTTAATTATTCTTTTTAAATTATATTATTAATTGATGTTCAGCCATATGTATGACTAGCCTGGTAACCTTTTACACCTGTCAGGAGTTTGTACCAGATTTAAGACATTTAACACTAGAAGCTTTTTGTGCAATGTTTAAAATCAAAATGTGTGTGTGTGCGTGTGTGTGTGTGTGTGTGTGTGTGTGTGTGAACACGGCCGTGAACCACTTGCATACTCACTGAGCACAAGTCATGAGCAGGATGGCGGTGCAGCTGATGACCGACAGGACCACCGCTATGATCACTAAGACCGTCTGCACCAACTCCGTATTGTTGATCTGACTGGGTGGAGTCCTTATCGTCTCCAGAGTGTGGATCCCACAGCGTTCCCCATCGTAACCCTTCATACATCTGCAAAGCCATGAACAGAAGCGATTGATCAGTTAGTGGTAGGTTAGATAATGAGATGTTTGAAAGAGGTTTAAACTTACACAAAATGTACTTCTAATGTTCGGCAACCTTTCACTAACCCTTGAGCTCATTGAGCTTCTCCAACACATGCAAACATCAAAAACACACATGTGTGAGGACTGTGTTGCGTACTCACATGCACACTGGCTCCTGCAGGCCCTCGATGTACTTGCAGTAACCGTGAATGCAGTAGCCCAGGTGGGTGGAGGTGCAGGGATCCTCCGTGATGCTGAGAGTCGACGTGTATCCGCCGGTGAAGATCGTGTGCTCGGGGTTCAGAGGAGTCGTGCTTTTGCTCTTCTGCCTGTTCCTGTTCTTCTTGCCTTTGCCTTTCCTTTTCTTCTTCTCATCTTTACTGGGATGTAACTCTGCAACAGGAGAGACTGCAGATGAAACTCCACCCAAGGTTTGTGGCAACATTTCAAGACTGAACATCCTTATAAAAGATCAATAGTCTTCCATGTACTCCAGTAACTAAAATCCTTGGATGTTATTATTAGTTTGGACATTTTTTCTTTCTTATATAAGTCAAGATTAATCAAAATGATGATTAACGAAGCCATCCTGAAAACTCTGAATGAATTCAGGTCTATTTTGGAGGAAAGGTGTATATCCTTCGATGGAATATCATACAATTCGTCATCATTTATTGTACACTTTCAAAAATAAAATGTCTCATTTAGGGAAAAAATATGTAGATAGTTAATGGCGAGAGACAAACAATTTGTTGATCTTGTTCGAATTGTGCCATAAATTACACACATAATGTTTAAAAGATAGCAAAGAAAGTTGAGAAAGTTCATCATCATTATTGTAAGACTGAAAATGAGGGTACTCAACATTCTGGAGGAACAAAGTCAAATGTGCTGCGGTGTTGGTGTAGTACAACAAACTCCGAATTTGTTTACGGAAGGGAGTTGACTTTCTATATTTTAGATACAGAATATCATAAGCTAGTTTCTTCATTTCTCTGCTGTGATCAGCAAACTCAGCTTGAACTTGTAAAAAGTAATTCATTTAACAGTGAACAGCATTTCAATTGAAACCAAGAAGGAAAGATTTCAGTTTGGTGTTCATACCAATGACGCTGATATTTTCGTTTTCGTCGTCTTCGTCTACTTCCAGCTCATCGTCGTCATCGTTGTCGTCCAGCGAACTCTGGAGGCCCTCCCCGGAGGCCGGACCCCCGGTCACCCTGGCTAGTTCACCGGAGAACGTGGCCTCAGATGCCTGAGCACCTAGAGCACCGGAGAGGACTGTAGAACCAACAGGAGAGCAAAGATGAAGAAAATAATGCATGAGATCACATCAAATCTTAAGTTACATCATATGATACGATTCAATGTGTGTTGTGTGTTGTGTGTGGGAACAAATTTACATCTGACTCATCCATTCATCTTAAAATATTGAGAGCTTGCAAATTAAAACCAGTACAACCAGTCCACATCCAGAACTTTGCTGTACCTGAACGCATCGTTCAAACCAGACAAGCACAATGATGAAAAAGACTTAAAGGCGGCACTTCTGACACAGATTCAAACGTGAATATCTCTCTCCTGTCCTCACTTGCAGAGTCTTCCCTCCTCGGTAGCCCCGTCTCCCCCTTTCTCTCTTTTTTCTCCCAGCATTTCAAATTCACTTTCTTTCTATTTTTATATATTTCATTGATGCTCACAGAGCACAAGAACAATGCAGACTTACCGAAGCACAGGAGACAGGTGATGACAAGAGGGTTCATATCCCAGGAAGAGTGTTCAGTGTGTGACGGTCCTGCGCTAATCTGTGTGTGTGTTGCGGTGTGTGTTGCAGTGTTTCTCCTAGGCTGATAGAGATTGTGCTTTGCTCTCTTTACCTCCTGGGTGCAGCTTTTATAGACCAACGCCTGCCTGCCTCTCGAAGGAGAAAGAAGGGTGTGTGTGTGAACGTGTAAGTGTGTGTGTGGGAGAGAGCAACAGATGCATTGTGTGTGTGTGTGTGTGTGTGTGTGTGTGTGTGTGTGTGCGTGTGTGTGTGTGTGTGTGTGTGTGTCTGTCTAATGATTAATCAGCCCCGGGCAACACATTTTGCACCTCTCATTCTCAAACATGACAAGGCGTCTGTCGGGGAATAATACGTCTGAAACGAGCTCGAGACACAAAACAGTTTGATGTATTCTGACTTGTTTCTCGTCGCCATTAAAACACAAACACAGAACTTTTACTGTTATTGCTTCCACTCGTCTCCCTCTATGGTCATGAATTAGGCCATAATTAGAGCATCCATCAGTGTGACACACACACACACACACACATTTAAATACGCATAACAATGTTACCAGGTGAAAACCTTGTGTGAGCTTTTCAAATAGGAAAAAAAAAATGACTTTAATAACCATAATACCTTGGCAATAATGATACACACACAAACTCAAATCAGTAGTCATGGCTGCACTTGTACCCAAGGTACAAAGATGGTCAGTGGAAAGAAATGACATCATGATGAAGGATCAGAAAAGTGATTACGAAGAGGGATGTCATGTTTTTGTTTTTTGTGTTTTACAGTTAACCGCTGGTGAATAACTTCCATTCTAAAATGTTTTATTTCTATTTCTATTCAGTCACTGCATGGTTAAAAGCACACCTTTTTATTTTGACAAGCCATTTATGCTCTGTGTTGTGTGTGTGTGTGTGTGTGTGTGTGTGTGTGTGTGTGTGGGGTATGATTAAATGATGTTACTATTTCAGTACACTGTAACCAAGAGGAGACCTTAAGGCATGGGTGGGGATGCTGCACACATGGGTGTGTTGGTTATGTTGTTGTGTCTGCACACACAGCCGGTCCCACCATTCGTGCACCGATGGAATCCATCAGAAACCTCCAAGGAATGTCAGGAACCTGTATATCTCATTCCTTGTCCTCAGTGATGGAGCTCAAGACCCGTTTTGTTTATAACGGCTGTGGAATTGAATTGTTTGGATTATGTGTAATGGCATTGGGGGTACGTGATATGAACGTGTGGAAAGTCTGACACAAGCCCGGAGAGAAGCACCTCATGACAGCCACCCACTGTAAACACGCGGCTTCATAGCTAACATGTATATGTGAAGGGGAGAAACATTCTGACACATAAATACAACCGTATATATATTTGGATAAAACCTTGAAACACTTAACTCAGTAGCTGTCAGGGTTAAAACACCATATCACCATTTGGTCTCAAGCCTTCGTTAGATTGGCCTTTTAAGGTTGATCGCCCTGAGTTGTGTTAGTCAGCTTGACAGGGCCACCCCCTTCCTCCCGCCACCTCATACCGGGTGCACTGTGTAGGACCTGGCGACATCTAGGGGGAGGTTGCAGATTGCAACCAACTGAAACTTCTCCCTAGTGCCAGGTGCGAAAAGTGCAAAAGGCCCGATCTAGAGCCAGTGTTTGGTTTGCTGTAGAAAAATGGCTGAAAGTTCCGTGAAGAGGATGCACTCTGTGTCTAGATATGACTCATTCTAATGTTAAGAAAACATAGTTTTTAATACAACATTCAGTTTTGAACAACCCGACAAACAAACAAATCTAAGTACCAGACAAAATAAAATGTTGTCATGATGGTGCTAAAGGAAAAATCAGGGGATCTTTGGGATCCTTCTATGATAAATAATATTCATCCTCTGGGGATCATGAACTGACAGACCCATACTGCAATACATCACACACCAGTGTGTCAAAATAACCTTCAGTCTTCACAGGAAGTTACGTTCGGGAAAAAAAAACTTTGTTAGGTATAGGATGTTGATGCTTTGTTGATCCTTTCGTTACACACGGGACACGTATATCGATCTCCTGGGTAAAAGTCCTGTGGTTGTTTGACGTATTTGCGCCCTGTGCAGACCATCCAGCACTTTACACTATGCTGGTTGTGATGCTGCAGATGTGTTGCATGCAGGCACTAAATGAGCATCGGTGAGCGGGTTACACATGACCGTACCACACCCAGAAGCGTGCTGCTAGCATGGCTAACAAAACAACAGTGAAACTATAACACGAACTAGCCTCGAGCTACAAAAACAAACCTTTTGTTTTCTTAAATGACACACGATGCAGCTTAATTCCGCCGGCCACTGCATGAGCAACCTAGTAACACTGCCATAATAAGCTAATAACAGTTACAACCAGTGCAGTGTGGAGATTAGTGCAGCATTTCCTGAATTTTGGATGTTTAGCCACCAGTTCTATATATAGAAACAGACGTAAGCCACGGAGAGGGTGTGTCTGCGGGTCTCTCTGTTTGTAATTGCATGCTTATGTGTTTTTAAGTATGTCTTTAGTCAAGTGAGTTAATGTTTATCTGTGAACACTGCCGTTGGTTAGCATAAAGAACATCTAAAACGGTTCCAGTCAGGTGTTAAAACCGGCTCATTGGCTCTGGTTGAAGCACTAACGAGGGTACGGAGGGTAAAACGGTGTTATAGATTAACAACACCGGACGTCAGACGATGACTGCCATCTACACACATTCCTGGTTCCATGCATGAAAAGTGTGCGTGACCTTGCATGCGTCCTTAGAAATGTCTCCGCTGTCAGTTTTTTTTTTCAGAAATCAGACTGAAGCTCGAATTACTGCCAGTTGTACTACAGTTATTATTATTATTATTATTATTATTATTATTATTATTATTATGCCAACTGGACAGGTTGTGGTTTACATCCATGCCTCATATCACGATTTGCACCAAATTGTCACAATCGGAATACAAACTCATAAGCCAAAAGCGTGTTTTGTGAGTTCACAGTGACATTTTTGACCACAAAATTCTAATCAGTTCATTCTTGAGGCCAAGTGGATGGTTGTGCCAAATTTGAAACCCCCTCTAGGCAGGAAGTCATAAAAAATTATGTGTAAAAACGAACTGGTTTCATAAATGTTGAACATTGAACAGAGTGGTGTTGGGACTTTGAAATTGTATTGACTGGAAAGTTTGAGCGTATTCTAGTCCTGCTCAATGTGTTAAGTGTCCTGAGATGACTTCTGTTGTGATTTGACACTATAAATAAAATTGAATTGAATTGAATTGAATAGAATGTGTTCATGCAGATCTCAGTTAAATGTCATTAGAAAGACGGGACCTGCACGTCTCATGTTGAAGTCCATCCTGACATCACTTCTGAGTTTGTACAGGAATGAGGAAGTGTTTACACAAAATATGGACCAATTTGTGGTAAATATCCTCAAAATTCATCTTGTTTTCTAGTGACATCAGATCTGATTTCTTTATTGTTATATTCAAAACTCTAAGATACTTAGATTAAGGAAAGATGCAACACTTTCCCACTTCTATTATCATGTGTCACGATTGAAAAAGATCTACAGAGTTGAATTTATGTCAGAATATAAATGAAGGGAGACCAAGCTGCACATTTGAATGCATTTGCTTTAATTCATATTATAAATATGTTAGGTCATATAAAAACAAAAGAAAAAGAACATTTCTTTCATGAGAACTATTGATCCCATAAAAGAAAAAATGTGAACACTGTAAAAAGACCGGAGAAGAATGTGAAGATTGTCGGCTGTGGCCTTCAGACAACAGCAGCATATGAAGTGAGGCCAAAGTCAATGAAACAGAAAGTCAAAAAGGTAAAAAAATTCAAGTTCATTTTTGTTAGCAGTAACAGAGCTTCCAAAACAAGAAAATATTCCAGTGTATACATTAATACTTTATAATAAATTATCAAAAATAAGAATACTTTTACACAACACCGTTACACTCAGTAGCCAGGTTTATAAAAGAATGGCATTTATTTTATATATTAATCATAGCTACAAAAGGCAAACGATAAATTCAAGCTAAACCAGCAGCATGAGGTATAAATTAAAAACTATAAAACAGTGAGTGACTGTGCTGTCGTAAGGCGGTTCAAGGCTTTTCAACCACCTCACTGCTGAAGCAGGACTGCTGCCTGCTTTAATGAAGAGATCCAACGCTGTGTGACACCCAGCCACTGAGTGTAAGCTCATCAGGTAATGTCATGGTACTGTTAGCAGAATTTTCTTGGCCTTTTTCCAGCGGCGGATGCAATGTGTGTGTGTGTGTGTGTGTGTGTGTGTGTGTGTGTTTGTGGCACTCTTAAGCCGTCTGGACTCCTTTGTAACCCTGCCGCTTCTGTTGACGTGGGCATCTGTTTTTCTTATACCTGTGAGAAAAAAAATAAAAAATAAATATATATATATATATATATATATATATATATATATATATATATATATATATATTCGGTTTGTTTTCTATGATGCTTGAATATAAATTCCTCAGAAACCAGCTTTGTACTCAAGTTTACCCTGCACTGAAAGCTGCAGGGTTGAGCTTGTAATCACCATCTGTGTTTGACATGTCTCAAGGTGAAGCAGGATGTTGGGGCAGACTTTACAGGGTACATCTGTTTTACATGATGACAGCTGGAGTCTGAGTCACCCTCAAAATCTAACGCTCCAAGAACAAAACTACCTCAGCTAAAAAATTTTTACAGTTTTCAATTTACTACTTTCTATATAATCTGATCTGGTCAAAAATAAAATATATAAAATGATTTATGTTGCTCTAAAAGTCCAGTTAGATTAACATGTTTCTGGCATAATTCATTCTATGAATTCATAAAAATCAGGTGACTTCGGTCTGAACACGTTTATTTCAATGCAATGAGTATTTTTTGTTTTACTTGTTTTAAGACTCAATACTAACAAAGCTTGGCCTACTTTGTCATATTATTTTCAGTGTGTACAGCAAGTACCTCCAGCAATCAGTTAAATATAACGTTGTAAAAATATGTGTATGGCCACAAGGGGGCAGCATAAATGAGCTGTAAACACAACTTTTACATACACTTACACTTGCTATCTTAAAGTTGTTACATTTCACATCCAGCACTTACGGAAAAAAAACATGATAATTTATTTGGAGTGGTGTTTCTAATCATTATTCTCTCTTTTTGTTCTGTTTTTGGTCTCTACCAACTCTGTTCATCGGCAAGTTGCTAACCACATCTATCTGTGGTTAAGTGTGGGTTTAAAAAGCAGAAAACAGTTGTCTGCTGTGGGAAATAACGCAAAAATAATAAAGTGAGAGCCATGATAGTGAACTGAAAACAATGAGCTGAAAGAAGCGTCTGTAAAGCTGAGGGGGGCTTCAGATTGAGGTCAAAGATGGCATCAAATATCGTGGTCATGGCCAGCTATATCCCTAAAATAAAGGTATTGGGTCACATCATGGTCAACGTTAACAGTAACAGTGATTATTACCCTGTCAGAAATATCAGAAAGTCATTGTTTTTGCAAACACACACACATTCATTCACAGACTAAAGCCTTACCATTTACAGCAGAAGTACAGAACTCCTGCCAGACCAATAATCAGCAGAGTCACACAGATAATGGTGACGACTATCTGCTCTTCGTCCGCTGGCTTTAGAAGGAGATCCACCTCTATATTGCTACACCTGGGGCCGTAAAAGCCGCTCTCACACCTGCATCACAAAGAGAGTCATAAGTGATCACGCCTGACATACACGCACACACACACACACACACACACACACACACACACACACACACACACACACACACACACACACACACACAAAGGGTCGTACTTGCAGTGGTGTTCATTGACGTCCACCAGCAGAATGCACTGGCCGTTGTTCATGCAGTAGCTGTCAAACGTGCTGTCGCAGTTCTGTGTGGAGCGCTTCACCACATGAGGGCGCTCTCCCCCCTGACCTGAAACAGCAACAGCAAGACGGATGAGAGAAAGTTGAGAAACCTTTTCACAGGAAACTCACAGTCACAATGAATCACTACACCATTGTTAACGTTGGCCTATTTTGTATTTGTTTTAGAGCTGCATCTATTTTTTCAATTTGATGATAGAAAAAAAATCTGCAGCTATTTTGATGATAGATTCATTGTTTATGTGACATTTTTCATGGTTCCAGGTTCTCAAATGTAAATGTAAATGTAGGTTTTTCTAATGAAATGTTTTGCAGTTTTGGACTTTTGTTCGGACAAAATAAGGCATTTGATGACATCATTATGCACTTGGATATTGTGATTGTGAGGGGAATTGTGTCACTGTTTTACACACCAAAACAGTTAATCACAAAAATAGATGCCAGATTGATCAATAATAAAATTAATTGTATATTTTTCGATATTTTGTGTCTGTAATTCAGAACTTTGGATGTGAAATGAAAAACTAGCTCTCATATATTGTTATTCATATTCAACCTGCAAGTAAGAGTTATTCTCACATAAAATGTTAATTGAGAAAAATGTCCAGTATAGCTGACGTCTTCACGTGTCGTGTTTCTTCTGACCAACTGTCCAAAGATTGATTGATACGATTGATCTGAATTTACAACTATATAATACAGAGAAAAGCAGCAAATCCTCACAATTGAGGATCCAATGCCAGCAAAGGTTTGGTATTTTGATTTGAAAACTACCTCAAACAAATGGCTGCCTCATTTTCTGTCGACCAGCTATTGCATCTCAACTGTTTGCATTAATATTTGGAAGACAAATCCCATCACATTCATTATACTTGACAACTAGTGATGTGTTGAACATCTGAGTGATTACCTGATAGAGAGCTGCTGTCTGCCATCTGCAGTCTGGATGAGACACTCTTGGTGAGAACATACGGCCAGAGCAGCATGACACCTGTTGAACAGAGAATATTTGTCTCATTGATCACACTGGATGAAAGGTCATTAGGTCAGTGGATGAAGTTAGTGTGATGTCACTCATTGGTTTGTGGACTGCGGTTTTGAAGTCTCGAGTTTAGCATTTAGTTTTTTTTTGCAACCATAAATGACACAAGAGGATGAAGCTATGTACAACCAAAAGCTGTAAAAGGCATGTTTAAGTGACCAAAAGGTCATAATTAACATTCCTGAACTGAAAACACACTGGAATGGTTAAAGTTGTAAGACAAAACAGCAACCTTTCAATAACAAGGCCCTAAAGCATAGCCTCTATCATCTATTTGACTAAAAATGGGACTATAATTCACTAAACTAACATCATGCTGTGATGTTTACAGAAGTATAAAACCAAGAAGTAGAGTCATTTTCTCATAGACTTCCTTTTACAACCAGAGTACTCGCCTCCTGCTGGCCATTAAAAATTATGCAAGTTTAAAGCACATCCACATTGGCTTCACTTTTCAGAACTGGTGGTTGCCATCTCTTTTTTTATTTAAGATGAGGATAACCTGAAATCCAGACCATAAAAGTGCGTTCTCACATGAACACTTTGGCCTAATTTCAGTTGTCATAACAAACAACTGTATTTGTTATTGATAAAACCTTTAAAATTTGACACACAAACAGAGAACTTTAAAGGTCCGAATGTCATTTTCTAGCTAATTTTGTTACACAGATTTAGTGCAATGAAAATTTGTCACATTGATGTGAGTAACAGGATTGAGTGCGTTGACGTTGTTTAGATAAGACACCACCACACTACCATCAAGGAATGAATCAGAAAGATTTTTTTTTGTGAAACCTATTACTCGGCGCCAAACCTTGCCAACTAGCGTGATGTGGTGTGGCTCATGGGGCCTGTACCAGCCTGCACAACTTCTTAATAATGTGCTGCGTTTGCAGACACCCACATTCCTGACTGGCAGGCGAGAGAAGAAAAAAAAAAGAAACATGAACCTGAAGGCAAGATGTGTATGGTCATGAATCGGGTTATACTGGCTCTAAAAACCTGGCCATCGCACCCTCTCTGGGTTTCTGTCTGTTGCTATGGCAGCAGAGATTACTTTCCTCTGTGTTTCTGGCGCGGCAGTACAAAGTGCACGTGAGCTGGAGGTACCGACAAAGGAACTGTTGTGTTTCTAATTGATCACTTTCCAATCAGACCATTGACTCACCGATCCATCTACCATGCCGCCTCATTTCATAACCGCAATCTGGACGAGAATCGCACCGGTATTTTTCCAGTGTTTTGCACAATAACAAGGACATTTTATGATTATGTAATATGGGGTAAACCTCATGAAAAAGTACCACAATATTCCCATCAGGACTTGCACTGTTTGTGGAAATTCATCTTTCACTCCATTCACTACACTTCAGAGGGAAATATTGCACTCCTCACCCCCACTGCATTTATTTTACCGCCACAATTTCTGGTTAGCCGTCTAAACTTCTCATTGGTTCCTTTCATATATTTCACAAAAAGAAAGAAAAGTTCGAAACATGACTACAACCGATTGCAGAATAAGCACTTTTACTTTTGAAACTTTAACTCTATTTTTGCTGTGGTTAAGTAGGATTTTAAAGGCCAGACTTTCACTAGTAAAAATGTATTTATACATCGTAGTATCGGCGCATTTATCTCAATAAAGGATACCTTCTTCAAAACTGTGTACTCGACAGTTTATACAAGCCAGAATGTTTTATGACTTTCTTTAGAAATAAGAATTCATTAAACAACAATGACGGATTTAATCAGACCGCATGATTTCAAATAATGAAGTTTGGATGCCAGCATCTTTCAGCATCCCTCGGGCGCTGAGCTCATGTGCGTCAACTCAATAACACAGGTATGTGGTGAAGTCCTTCCCCTGACTCCGGAAACTTCCACTCAATTCTGATTTCTGAAATTGCCTACAGCTGAAGGAAGTGGCCTTTTATCTGTGATCGCTTGGCTAACTGAACGATCAGCAGAATAGGAAATCAGATTTTCACCAAGGGAAATACTTTGGGTAAATACTACTAATAATATATCATTATTAGTATTTATTATTATTACTCATAAATCAAATGGTAAGTAAAGTATTGACTTATTTACTTATTTAACATCTTTTGTTCAATTGAAGAGGTTTTAATTTGCAGCCGATCCATATGAGTCCATGAATATTGCTATTATTTTCATGCTTTAAGTCAAGGATTTGATGATAGGGCCAGAAAGTATGATACTTTGGCTGGCTGGCATAAACTACATTTTACAATGGTGGAAGAATTATTATTACATAAACATAAAACACAAGTAAAAGTCCTGCATCCACAACTTTACATAGTCAGTTTTACTTTTGAAACATTAAATACATTTCATCGGTGCTACTTTACTGATACTGAACATTTATAAATACAGGGCTTCATGTGTAGAAGCATTGTGTAAACTGTGGTATTGCCACTTTTACTTTCATAAAGGATTACCTCTTCCACAACACTGGACGCTAGCTAGAGTCATGTAAGTAGATGGAAGTAATCTAGAGTAAAACACAGCTGAGGGAAGAAGTATTCAGATCCTCAAGTAAAAGTAGCACAATGCAAAAAATACTTCAATATATGCATTCAAAATGTCACTTATGTCAAACAGAAGTAGCTAAATTATGTACATAAATGACCAAAAGTAGAAGTACTTTTTGCAGGGAAATAAAATGAGTTTAGACATTACTGCCTTCGACAATGATGCATTCATGTCTGATTCCTCATATACATATACAGTATATACATATATTTCATATACTGTTGGGTACTTAAATCATTTGATGTTTTCTTCAATCTCATTCTGAAAAGCAGGAATAGAATATTTACAAGTAGCCCAGCATGAATACATAGCCTACTCAAGTAAAGTAAGAGACTCAAACACGTGTGAACTTGACTTCTTCCTATCAAACACATACATTTAAAAAAAACAAAAAGCATCACCACTTACCGATAAGCGAGAGGAGCGCTGGAGATTTGCTGTTCCCCATGTTCGGAGGTGACGGGAGGCTGGATGGGCGCGCAGGTAAGAACCAGTGTTCTGGATCAGAGACGCCTCCGATTTGTTGAAATAACTATTGGACAAAAGGGGGCAGGCGATTCTTCTTTCCGGGAACAGAAGCACTACAAACCAACGGGCTCAATCCTGCTGTCTGGGTGTGGTGGCAGACTCCTGTAATTTAGACGATTCCACACTTCAAACGGCCAAATAAAAAGACCTTGAAGGCCCCGGAGCAGCTGCTTCTATCGTCCTTTTATCACTGAATGGCATCTTTAAATTCAGATGGACGTTTCCCTTATATTTAGGACTATGGAAGTGGTGGAAGAAGATCCTTTACGTAAGAAAATTTGTTGTAATACAAGGAAAAAATGCTTCATTACAAGTAAAATCATCCAAAATACAACTTAAAAGGTGCAATATGTGTGACTCAGATTTATATAGCAGCAAATAACTATTTTCAATGTAAAGATGAAGGTGCTCACCCTCTGTGTGTCATAATAATAATAATAATAATATAATAATAATAATAATAATAATAATAATAATAATAATATTTTATTTATTTAATACATTTTATTTAATATATATAATGATTTCAATTTATATAGTTCTTTTTGGGTCCTCAAAGATAGAGCCAGATAAAGTAAAGCCTTACTATGTCTTACAGTGTTTACTCTCAGGCAAACGCTGTCTTAATATAATGTTGGGCAGGTAGCAGTAACCTCTATGTATTTGATTTTACGAACTGGAACAAATTAATCTATAAGCCCAAATGAATAGTAAAATTAAGTGAAAAAATATAAATGTACTGCAAAAAAACTCATCGTGTGTACTTCAAAACTATGTGCAGTATAAGGTTACTTCCAACCAGCACAGACAGGATTAAGGCTAATTTGGAAAAATCCAACCCAATCGTGGACTACCTTCATTTACAATGGAAACCATCACTGAACAAACTAGTTCAATTAATAGATATTTAGCTATTTGTTCACTGATGTGATTTTAATTGTTGCATGTGAAAACATGTCCCTTTCTATGCTGTTTATTACTCTTTTTTGAAATGCATCTTCATCATTAACTTTAACATGTAGCAGCAGATCAAAACACATGATGGTGCCTCCTCTTAACACCTGGCATGGCATTTTATGCATAACTGTTTGGTGTTTCATACAGAGCTCTTCTACATGTCAACTTTGTGATACAATGATATTTAATTGGAATTTTGGGAGGCTTTTTTAATAAATTGAAGGTCCCTTTACAGTTTGTCTGTGGATCATTATCCCTTCAAGGGAGAAATACTTTAATTACAGTTAACTTTAGGGACATTACTATTAAATCTTTATTCATTCTTAAAACAAAAATGCTTGTTGAGCCTCCCAATTAGACAATCAATCAATTACTAACAAAATCTCAATCTCCTTCATTCAATAATGATGTGTGTGTGTGTGTGTGTGTGTGTGTGTGTGTGTGTGTGTGTGTGTGTGTGTGTATACACATTTTACTCACAGACATTTTAGCAACACGTCCAAGTTTATTACAAGCTTAAAAAATGTCTTTAAATAAATTAATTGTTATATTACAATAAATACTCTTAAATTCTCCCTAATTATTTCAAGGACAATGAAGTGATTCATATCAGACCCTGTTCAACATAAATATGATGTCAAACTGAATTGTTTAGTCATTTACAGTGGATTATACATTATGATGAAATGTTATGGTTTGTTTTATAAATACGAACAAAAAAAAGATGAAAAAGATGAGGACGATGAGATGAGTTGAATCGGAGGTCACACTGACAACTCGGATGGTGCTGATTTTATTAGCGGTGCTGATTTTACACACCTGCAAAAATAAAAAGAAGTTATCTGCATTAGATGCTTTTTATTCTGGGAATACATTTTCTTAAAAAAGTACAACTTTGTATGGAGAAAACCTGCAGGTACCCACCTCTTATAGGCAAAGCAGTAGATTATGATTGCCAGGACGACGATGAACATGGCAACCCCAAAACTGATGGCAATCAGCTGCTCTAACTCAGGCAGGGTGCGAGTGCGATCGATGAAGAACATGCAGCGAGGCCCGCTGTACGAGGACGTGCAGCTGCAGACCACAAAGACCAAACATGAGAGTGCATTCCAGCGCTGAACACGAACCAACATGTGCACGTGGATACAAAGCGGCTCAAACACACATTGTGAGACTTACATGCAAGATGGTTCGTCGCTGTCTTGGGGGAACATGCACTCGCCGCCATTCTCACAGTATTTTCCATGTTCACTGCTGCAAGGTCTGTGTGAGCGCAGAAGCCGAGGTCCCTCAGTACCGTCTGCAGAGATGGAGAGAGAGAGAGAGAGCGAGAGAGAGAGAGAGAGAGAGAGAGAGAGAGAGAGAGAGAGAGAGAAGAGAGAGAGAGGAGCTTCAATATCAACGATCAACTTTTTATCAGATGGGGGCCCATTTGTGACAATAATTAATCAACTGACTAATTGAGAAATCAATTAATAAAGGTGCAAATGGGATGGATTAAACAGTAGTTTTAAAAAATGCATGTTTGGAAAAAAATAAGGTGATTTCTGAGAGATGAGTTGGTTGATAAAAAATATTTAATTAGTTTAGAACTCTGCTAAATCAGTGATAAAACATAACAGACACAAAAATGAGACTCCGCTGAACACCCTTACTGTTGATGAGCTGTGTGGTCAGAGACGAGTTCCCCAGAGCCGGAGCTGCTGTGGTCTGGAGGTCAGAGGTCAGCCTTGCAGATTGCCCTGTGGTGGTCAGGAGAAGCAGCACTGCCACTGCTGAGGGGAAAACATGGAAGATATGAGATGAAAATCAGATGTTTTTTCATTTCTAATAAATCTGAGAAAAAATTGCCTGCATTTTGGTATAAAGTGATTCCCTTTTCTACTTTTATAGGAAAGGCTGTGTCACCAATCCACCACATATCAACAAAGCTTAGGACTTAAGTACCTTCAACAAACACCACAGAATAAACCACAAACTCACCGTTCTCCAGGAATCTCCATCTTTGTGGAAACATCTCGTCCTCTGTAGGTGTGATATCTGATGTTCTCAGCTCGACTCCTGTGTGATCATCAACAGGCAACAGAGTTTATATACTTTGCTCCTAACTTCCGAAAATGCCAATCAATTGAAGAATGTTTTTTTTTTTAGAAGAAGAAACGCAGTCTCTGCATGCAGAGGCGGAGTTCAACAGTTTGATGATGGTGGTGGAGGCACTTAATTACCCGGAGGCTCTTTAAAGTGGTTTCATCTTTTGAAATCTTGGCCGGTAGTTCCACTGAAATGCCTCAGTCTGCAGTCCTGACAGGTTGCTTCATTGACGATTTCAGGTGTTGTGAAAGCCTCAAATTTTTTCAGAGGGGTAATTACAAAAGGTTTTAACAAGAATATTGTTTCTGGCTTCCTCCTCATTTTGTGTCTGGCAGGTGAAAAGAGGATGTATGTGTAATACAATAAGACAGACATAAATATGAATAAAAACTTTTTTGGATGGAAGCGAAAGTTGGGATATTCCTTGTAAAGATGAGTAATTCAGTTGGTATTTAGCATCTTTTATTTCATTGGAATGGAAAGACATCCTTCATTAAGGGTTTGCAAGCTATATTTAGTACCTATTAATGGTTATTAAATCATTTTCTATTGTGTTATAGATCAGTCACATGCTATTTAGAAGAATCACTTTTTGTTTGCCTTGAGTCTGTCTTTTTAGCTACTATGTCACAAGATCGTGCAAGAATCCCGGGATCATATATGACAAAAGTCCATCCAGTCAGGTTTCAAGTCATGTTTCTGTGTTTGGTCACTCCTGCAGGGAGCTACTGGCAACTACAGGCGTGGCTTAGGTCTGTGTGGGACAACACAATACAGAGAGGTAGCATTCTTCTTTCAAACAATCCTGGCTCCTGAAGACGTAGCTGCTGAAATAGCCTCATTTATATCAAGACTGAAAAAGGAGCAAAGAACGGCACTGAAGCCTTTTCTCCACAGAAAAAGATGTTTCGCTCTCCTCCTGAATGGCTTCAGCAGGTTAATTGACAGATGGTTCATCCAATCACCTGTCAGACGGTTTCCAATGACGGCTTCTCAGATGGTTCTCGAATAAACCATGTGACGTGTCAGGTGACTGTTCTCTCTAAGATGTTTACGACCTTAAATGTTGCACACAACAGCAGACAATAAATTCCTATTTTCTTTTACAAGCGATACATGATGACGTAATGAAGAAGAGCAGCTCTGGGGCAGCTAAACCAAAATACATAATCACTTTTATGATCAGTTAAATGACATTAATAAAGTATTACTCATTAGTAAAAACAATAATGACAGATCATAAACCCTACCTCAATGCCCTTTTGAAATAATAACCTGAACCATACAGTACACACAGTTCACATCCGGTGTCAATGAGGCTTTTTACAGCAGAGAAGTCACTCTGCATGGCAGAAACTGAGGAAGAAATAGTCAGTTCTTGGATTTAATACCTCGTGACCATTATGGTTGGATTCTAGCCGATAATCTTTGTTGCACTGTCGTCTCTTTCTCTGTAGTGTCATCAACATGAAAAATAAACACAACATCTGAAAAAAAGACAGAGATTGCAGTATTGGCACAGCTTAATTTTTCATTTAATCATCCTTTTCCAGAGAAACATGTTCAACAACACAACTTCAGTAGAAAAAATATTAATCTAAATTCTTAAAAAATGACCTCTGAAATAAATAAATAACTTAAATTAAAAAAAATGATCAAATTCTAAATATAAACAAAGTACATATCAAGTAAGTTTCCCAGCAGATGTGGCATGTGAGCTCATGGATATTTAAATAAAAGTATTGGATGTCTGAAGTGTGTGTAAACATAAATGATGTATGAATGTGTGTAAGATTGCATACACCGTTTGTACAGTGTGTCATTCAGTGAAACCGATCTTTAATGCATCAGTGCATTTCTGGCTGCGGTCACAGTGTTCTTCATCAGCATGGCGACAGTCATCGGACCCACGCCTCCGGGAACAGGCGTGATGAAATGTGCCTTCTCCTTCACTCCTGCAACAAGTCAAACACATTCACATTGAATTCTTTTATTGATTAAGAGCCAGAGCTAAGAACTAACTTTCTCTGGAACAGCATTACATACAGTAATCTGACATACTGAGATTAATTCACAGGCACAAACAAGTTAAATGATCGGTGCTAGTTTGATATAGAGCACCACTTTTGTAGAATGAAATCTCTAGCAGGGTTGTTTGATGTGATTTTAAGTAAAACTGTGTATTGTAACTTAAACAGTTTGAATGTGATATCTGAGGAATGCCTGGAGGGACTTACGGAAAATTTGGGACAAACATCTACTCTGACTCAAGGTGAGAACTGATAAGACAATTTCCCACAAATGTCTAATTGGATAAAATTATGAAGTGATGACATTTTAAACAGTTGTGTACGTAATTACGGGAAAGCTTCAGCTTTATTCACCATTTACGTAACAATTTTCACAGGAATCATCGTTTTTTGTAGAAGTTCTGATGATTGTGTGATATCATTTACCCTCAAAGTCCACATCTCCGATGAGGCGAAGTTTTCCTGTTATCGGGTCCTGGATGCGGTTTATGCCCACGTCGATGACTGCTGCACCCTCTTTCACCATATCTGCTGTGATGAGCCCGGGGACGCCTAGTTACAGTTAGAAGATAATGATTGTTCCATGAAAAATAGCTGTGACCTCCATGACATTCCTATTCCAACTCATATGGTAAAGTTGTTTCACTGAACAGCAAGTTGGTTCATTCTGCTCGTCCAGCTACCACTTCACTTTGGACTTAAAAGTCAGCAAAGCAGAATAAGACAATGCCTCAGCTGCCACAAAGGAAACAATGAAGCATTGTGTATTTATTTAGTTAAAAACTCCACTTTGAAAATGGCTGCCAGAAGGCTGTCAATGGGAACTCACCAGACTGCAACTATAGCTACTCAATAATGGCATTAAGTCTGAGTGGAATAACACTTAAGTAAGAAAACAGTTGCACACTGGACGTCTGGAGTTCACTTAAACATTCGGTGCAGCGTTAATTCAATTTCTCATTTCAAAACATCAAAAGGTGACTGTTGGAGTCATTGTTGCCCTACCCAGAGAGTGGCTTTTAGTCATCAGGAATGATCCTGTTTATTATGAAGGAAGTGAAACATGGCACCCCCTGAGGCACACAGTTACTAAAGAGCCGTTCGACAGATACTCCTGCCCTTATTTGATTCATGTCCCACATTCCAGCTGTCACGGATCACTATTGTTCTTCGGGAAAGCTGCAACCCACACTTGGATCAGGGTAGCGGTAAACATCCTGAAACCTCAGTGTTGGTTATTCCCACTTTGACAACATCCCTTCAAGTAAGGGGTGGTAAGCACTTTCACAATTCGACCTCCTGGTTGCCAGGTCACACAAGTCCATTTATGGCACTTCCAGCTTCATGAAACAGCATCTGCTAGTTAGAGTATGACTCTAGTAGTTAATGGAATAATGCATGGGATGGTACAGTCCTCTAAGGGAGGACAGGCACCCATGTTACTTTACAGTTATTAATTACAGTTATTAATGTGAAAACATGGGTTTCATCACTGGTATCACATTCAGCCAGGACATGGGTTTCACAATAGTGTTCAACACTACTATTACACAAGGTGACTAGGGAGATGCATCACTCATCATTAACTGTGTCACTCCCCAACGGTTTACACCGTCTGCTGTTACATAGGGGCGAACCGTGATTCCCGTTTTGACAGTTGAAATGAGTAGAATCATCTTCTGAGTGAATTTGGTAATAACGCAACAAAGCAATATGATATAAATGTTCGGTCATATTGCTCACCCCTAAAACAAAGATGAACGATTAACTTCACAGGCAGACAAATGTCCAATTTGCATGAAGTGGTTTCTCTTTGACCTAATTTCTTTATAGCAGCTGTGCTCACAATGAAACCCGCCGAGCTCCCTGAAAGCCACCGAGTGTCACACTGCAACCTCATGTGAAAATGAGTCATTCACTTTGGCAGAAATCTGATTTAAAAAACCTGTACATCTACTTCATAGAGTACATTCAAATTTCTCTTGAGACTGCCATACTGAACACAAAAAGCTCATTACACAGATGAACCTTTGAAGTAAATGTAATTGTGTAATTACCTGCGGCTGCAATAATGATGTCAGCCAGGCTGGTGAGCTCCTTCAGCTGTTCCTTCGGTGTACATCTGTGGGTGATGGTCACCGTGGCATCTCCTGAGAGGAGACAAGAGATTCCATTCCATTTTACATCTTAACGCAGTGAAAATCATACATCCGAAAAGTCAACTTCTCTTATTGGAACAGGTCCCTTTAGGAACTACTTATTATTGAAGCAACAGTCCTTCTGAAAAGTGAAGACATGTTTCCTGAGGCTTGAAAAATGATGCGTGTGTTACGTCAAAATATTGTATCACGCACTTATGAAATATAGCATTAACCTTCGGGGGGAGCAAAGGCAGTATATCACACAACAAGGGCGCCTTGTTCAATGAATCAGGTCTGTCACTTATATACCTAAAGCAATATTTTCTGAACCTCACAAGCTCCAGTTTAGGAAATTGAGGCCTGCTATTTAATTTCCTGCTGTTCATACATGTTTTCAAGTAACAGCAACCCCTTTATTTTATTTTTTTATTGGTGCAAAGGACAGCACACAAAACAGGGACAAAATACATAATATGTAAACACCACATGGGAACAGACAGAAACCGAAATATATATGAAACAAAACACAAAATACTGAAAGCAAACAAAGATTAGAGAACATTTAAACTTTGAAGAGACCATTGAGGAATACTTGATTCGTCACAATTGTGGGCAAGAAGGTTCATTTTAAAAAGTGAAATCATTTTCATTTTCTTTAGTTTAGAAATCTGTCTGACTCAGCTCAGGAGGAAACAGTGATTCAGTAAATGGTTAAAGAAGCATGAATCAGTATATTGAGTTTCAGAGGAAGAAAACCACAGCACACAAATCTTTTTGCATGGCTCAGTAGTCCCAGGGGTCTGTAATTACACAATGATATCAAGCAACATGACGATAGTAATCTTTGTCTAGAATGCGTGACATCCTGCATAGTCCTGCAATTGAACTGTGACCAGGAACACAGGTGTGGGGTGGGGAGAAGAGGATCGCATAATGGGGGTTTGTGGGGAGATAAGAATGACGGGGAGGGAAAGGCAAGTCACAGCGCATCGAACTTCGAGGAAGCATACCTCATGAGATGTGAGTGAGTGAGGTGTCTTGGTGCATTTACTTAACATGCAGAAAATTCTACTTCAGTGACACGACCTAATACGAAATGCATGTCAAGATTGAAGTCACACCTGACCTTTGTTAAGAATTCAAGTTCAACCTCCGTTATGATGAATCTGAGTTGTATTTCGACATGCTTTCACTTGTTGGGAGAATTTAATTCCACATTAAAGTTGCTCTTTGGTGGTAGCCTCTGGGACCTCATCTCCCAGAGTTCCTTTGGAAACCGAACCGTGATAGAAGTCGACTGTATGACGCCGAGATCACTTTTAGGTGTAAATAATGGTTGTGTTGAAATGACACAGAACTAATATTTATGTGCCTTATATTTAACAAACAGAATAAAAATAGGGGTTATTTCTCACAAAGTCAAACATTTGCTTCAAAGCATTCCCTTTAGCAGTTCTTCCAAGTATGACAACTTCAAATTATCTTCCCTGTTTGCTGAAAATGGCAGGTACTGCACAGAATGTTACACATTTTTGTTTGCATGCAGCTGTGACTGAGTTTATCTGACCTTTAATACTGCTATACTTATCTTTTTGCTTCATCTCAACAGTAAATTCCATGTAACACTGTTACAAACCCTCTCCCTTCTTCCTGCGCCCTTATAAGGACAGCTGATCCTTCTCTTCCTTTACAGTGCTTGGAACTCTTCCAGCAGGACGTGCATAAGCATTTATTGTTTGATTTAAAAGGCGAGGAGTCATTGAAGTCGACGGTGTGTCAAATGTCTTTCACGGGGAAGCCGAGATGGTGCAATGCAATTTACGTACAAAAGAGCAATCTGGAGTCACCTGCACAGACATAGACAAACATGCACACGCATGCACACACACACACACACACACACACACACACACACACACACACACACACTTACCCCCAGGGCGTTCATGCTTGCGATCAGTGTGCAGCAACATCGCGATGGGCATTCCAACATTTTTGGAGCGACCGGCAACCAGCACATTCTTCCCCACCGTCTCAATACCTGCACATAAACATTCAGGGGAAGTGTGCAGAGTGAATTATGCAAAAAAACACAAAATGCTGACATTTAAATAAAGACATGAGAGAGAGACGCAGAGACAGAGACAGAGACAGAGCCTGGGGCGGTATTGGAGTGACTGATGTGGAGGGAGGTTATTAGGCTGGCTGCACCACAGCCTGGCACCGCAACAATTATCTGTTGTTATCTGGAACCATGAAAGTTACAATGAAATATGATCATCTTTGTGGATTTTCATTTCCATATTTCGCATGAACTCTTTTCATTTTCTAATGAAGTATATTAAATCCCCCATAGATAAGATTTGATTGACAATTTATTTTTCATTTCCACAAACTGTCTCAACTTGATAGCCACTATGGCCATTCCTCTCTGCCCCACGAGGGGGGCTGGAGCCGATCCCAGCTGCCATTGGGGGAAGGTAGGGTTCACCCACAGGTAACCAGTCTATCACAGGACTAACATGTAGAGACAGACAACCATTCACACTCACATTCAAACCTACGGCCAATTTAGAGTCATCAATTAACATATCCCCATCCTGCATGTCTTTGGACTGCCGGAGAGAACCCACACTGACACGGGGTGAACATGCAAACTAAACACAGAAGGAACCCAAACACCTTTACTGATTATGCAAAAAAAATGACCCCTGAGCAGTCGGGCCTTTCAGCACCAACAGTTCCTCCAACCCTACTCATACCTATGTACATTGGGCACAATAAATTCAACCCAAGTTCTTAACTGCCAGAATATTCACACCCATATACTTGACCGTGACTAAGTGGTCCAGTGCACTTCGAGCTGAAGTGCAAGTGGGGAAAATTACAGTTGGGCACCATCTAGTGGGCCAGACATGAACATACCAGCTCCTCACTTTGCTTCCAGATTCAACTTTTAAAAACTTTGTGGACATCAAAAATGTTCTGAGGTTTGATGATTTCAGTATGACTGCTGAGCCAAATAACCCAAACCGGGCAAACAATAAATCGAGCATGTTTAATGTAAATGTGCTTCTATTAAATAACGCTGACATTGATTTAAATAGTAAATAAATGACTAATTCTATAAAGTAATGATTAAGACTGAAATAACTTGTTGCACTACAACCTTGATATTTATATTAATTCAGTTCAACTAATCTGATCTTCAATGCCCCCTACAGGAGGAGCAGAGTTTGATAAAAGAACAATTCAAACACAGTTTTAAGAAGCTGTCACAAGTAATCAAGGTTTCTGTAGTTTACCTGCTCTTTTGATGATCTCCCACACAGCTGCAGGTGTGGCAGGCACCATGGATCTCTGGTCCAAACACAGCTTACCGATATTCACAATATGGAAGCCGTCCACATCCTTCTCTGGCGCGATGGCATTACACACTGCTCGCTCATTGATGTGCTCTAACAGAGGAGAAGGAGTAGGACAAAATACTCAATGAGAACACATATAAAACTGGTTAATAGTTAACCACTACATCACAGATTGGGACTACATGCTATTCTAAACCAGGGGTTCTCAACTCAAGGCCGAGTTGTGGTTGGCTGTGGTACCCACAAAGTAACTACACCCTAGCATATCCTCATTTATCATCTATTTCACTCTGAATGTGACCATTATTTACGAGGTGAACATCATGTGTATTGAAAAAGAATTGAAATTGGCGATTGAGACCATACATTTCTTATTGGAGTAAGACTTCGGTACGATCGGACTTCTTCTTGCAACCAGACTGTCATTCTCACGGGAACACCGTAATATAACTGAGTCACTTAGTGTTATTAGCAACAGATGTGCTTTTTCTACTGTGACAAATCGAAACGTCTCCTGTGAGAAAGGCCCATCAGTCAGTCAGAACACTTCACTCATGCTGTCCAACCTCATCCGTGTTTACAAGTCAAGTTAAAGGGTAAGAAATTGTTTTTAGTTTTAGTTCGTTTTTAGTTTTAGTTTTTTCAGTTTTAATGGGACGGAAATGTAATTACGCTACATTTACTCCAATTTCCATACAGCTTCCATGATGATTTTTCATCAGGAAGTAACTACACTGCTCAAAATAATTGAGTCACACACTTAAATCACACATCAGATTTCTGACAGTAGGAATCAAAATTTAACTGAACAGAGTGGCTAATTTGTTTAACCGTGATGTCAGCGAGGAAAGTGCATCTGGAGCCTCCCTCGTTTACCTGGAAGCGGCAGCTGCACCAACAGGCCGCTGACCCTCCAGTCACGGTTCATCTTGTCAATCAGCTCCAGCAGTTCCTCCTGGGAGACCGAGCTCGGTCGCACCACCGTGTCACTGGAAATACCTGGAGGGCCGTGCACATCACACTCAGTCCATGTTCAAAACGTCAAAAAGCCATGTGCATGTTCGGCTGCAGTGGCGTGACTGTACACATTACATTTGATTTTGCTCGTGAAAATGTGTTTATCCATGTGTATCCATATATTCATGCATGCCTAAAACGTGAGGAGTATTATGGCGGTATGGTATGTTTGTTGATCTGCACGATACTCATTAAGCACGGTGTGTGTCACAGCGACGTGATGCTCGTATCTGACCCAAGATGCTGGCTGCCCGGGTCTTGTTCTTCACATATGTGCGACTGGCGGGGTCATCCCCCACTAAGACCACTCCAAGGTGGGGTCTCATGTTGCCCTGAGCCACCAGCTCTTCCACATCACGCTGGATTTCTCTGTGGAGCTGACGAGCCAACTCTGTCCCGGAAATCACCACGGCTGCATGCCTGGGGAGGCGAATCGTACACACTCGAATGAATGCACGCATATAAAGCACACACGAGTCACAGGTCACTAAACAGACATAAAAACTCAACTATGTAGAACACATCATTCCAAATAAATCTGAAACATTTGTTGAATGGAAATGAATCAGTTACTTGTGTGGGAGCAACTTTATCAGCAAGATATGTTTGTTTTTAAGCTATAACAGAAAATTATGTGAAGATGTGTGTAGACAATGGCAATGCTATTTGGTTGCAGCAGAAGACGACGAAGAAGAAGAACACACATTCATACACTGATGGCAGAGGAGCCGCCTGCACATGAGGATCTAACTCATTCATACACATTCACACGCCGCAGCATCGGTAGCAATTGGGGGGTTCAGTATCTTGCCCAAGGACCCTTCGGCATACAGACTGGAGAAGCCGGAATTCGAACCGCCAATCTTTTGATTGTAGGACGACTCGCTCTGCGGTGACCAACAGTAAGTGACGACTACACGTTTTTATTTCCTTGTCTCCAAGTGGAGTAATGCTTTTGATATAGTAACAATGGCAGTTAACAGGAGACAAGTAACGTTATACAGTAGATGGTGATTATTAGCACCGGTGATTCAAATTAACGGCTTAACTGTAGCTAATCGTTTTAAGCAGCAGCAGCAGCCCGGTACGAATGTAACGTCCGTGTGCTCTTAGTTTCTCGTTTAGCTAACTACAACGACTTCGGCTAAAGGTGTGTCCGTTAAACCGACTCTCTACCGTGAACGGTGAAACCTGCCGTCAATCACCGTCCTCTGACACGTGACGGTACACACGCCTTCGACCGGCGCTGCCGCTGATGCGCGGCTCATCCCTCATCCGAAAAGTAATCCCATAGCACTACATTTAACGGAGAAAAAAACATGGGGGATTCAAACGGGGAGCCGTTTACCTCGTCACCGAGAGGTGAAGCTGTCTCCTTTGACTCTCGCATTTTCTGCGCATCCGCAATTTGGCCCGGCAGCAGTGACCGTGTAACGTTAACGGGCTACAAATCCTGAAGGAGGAGCGTAGCGGTGAAACAGAGGCCGCCATGTTTGTGTGTGCGTCGTGGAGCTTGTGTAGATCGTGCGTGCGTGCGCGCGCGAGAGAGAGGGAGACAAGAGGGGGCGGGCCTGTATGGAGTAAGATGAAGCTGATGAATGATAGGCTGTACTGAACATACTGCACATATTTGAGGAAGAGGGTCGCTGATTACGTACTATGTAAATTCATGAAAGAAAAAGAAAGGCCTGCAGTGAGAATCCCCTTTAAACAGTGGGAAAACAACTAATCTTACAGATACAGTGAAAAATAATGAATTAATTAATTAATGAAGTGTAAATTACAACTGCTGTCTGTGTCCATCTGTTCAGGTGATAATTGTAGCACTTTGTGTGGGAAGGAAAAGAAGATGACACCTTGTCTGTTAAGGCAGTTTTTTCTCGCCACTGCCGCACTGTAATGCTTGCACCTGATGTTAGGATTTTGAAAATAAATTGACTCTGAAAATCATGAGCGTGTTCTAGTCTGGCTCAATGTGTAAAGTGTCCTGGCTCCATCCAAGGCTAACAACAGCATCTCTTCATCTTGCTAATGTAGCCCAGTCACTGAGCTAAGCCAAGAGATAGCCAGGCACACAAACCCTATATAAAAGCACATTTTTTAGACAGTTCTAAGGAGATTAATCCATAGGAAAATAGCATGTTAATAGAGTATGTATGCATGTACAGGTATAACTTAAATGATTTTGCTAGGATAAAATTCTGTTTTGTAGTGGAAAATTGTATGCATACATTTAGATGATGAGATTAGATTCAACTGTATTGTCATTGTGCAGAGTACAACTACAGAGACGCTAACAAAATGCTGTTAGCGTCTAACCAGAAGTGCAAAAAAAAAAAAGCAGAAAGTGCAAAGTAAGCATGAGACAGCTTATAGACAGAGCAGAATTTAATATGGATATGCATGTATGAACAATATGTACAGTATATACAGATATGTGCGGCGTATGAGCAGTTGCAAAATAGGATGAATATAATAGGTATAAATATATATCTACTGTGTTCCTATTAGCTGGATTTAAGAGTAAATAAAATAAATCAATATCACAGTCGATGAAGTGATAACCAAAAATGAGTCAGTATCATGGCTATGTCTGGATTTGCCACAAGATGGTAGCAAACGTCTGGTGCATTTATTAACTGAACTGTGTCGAGTCCATTTTAAAATGATCATCAAGTGTACCCTGAGAATATTATGGCCCAAAGATTAAAAAACTAAAATGTCATATTGTTGTCAGTGTTTAATATGTTCAATGTCAACTTTTTGTCAATGATAAAAAAAAGGAAAAAAAAAAAAGACTTGGCCAGATGACAAGATGTTTTTGCAGCATAAGAGAAATCACACATCAAATGCATGCTTTCACTGTAAACTTTAACAATGAACTAATTTACAGAAGTGGTCATGCAACATCACATATGAATAATATAAATATCTTAAAAACAGTCAACCAATACATTAATTCATCACACATCAAATACAGGTTTAGATGTGATAACACACATTTCATTTACATATGAAATATCTGAAAATCTACTGCGCCTGTCTGATAATTTACTACAAGTGAAATGTACCAAAACCGCTTCATGTGCGATATATGTTATCTGTCACGTGAGCTGACAATCTAACACAAAACAAATACATTTACAGTCACTGGTCTCAGCAGGATATGTACAGAAAGTAACACTATGGAAATTGTTTAATTCAGCTGTGAGTTTTTGGAGCCCAACAAGAAAAGAGAACATTTGTAAAGAACAAAAAGAAAGAAAGAAAATACCTAAATGCATTGAACACATGAAGCTCGGAAACAAAACAAAAAAACTTGTAAAAACTTGCACATATCACATCATTCTGAATCATGTCATGAAAGCAAGTTGTTGATTTAGAGAAGCCCTATGGCTATATGATACATTCAGAGAAATAGGTTTGTTGTGTGTTTAGTGGTGGGAGTGTTGAGAAAATGTGGTAAACACCACACCTTACTGGGCTTGCCCCGACAGGAGACTCATACAGAGTGTACCCATGGTCCCGTGTGACAAAAGCTAAACTGCAGTTTACTTAATTAATGGCTTTAACATATTGTTTGACTATCCATTAGTAAATTGCATACCTCTTGCTCAAAACTCAAGACTTGCATATATTTGTTTGTCACAGAGAATTTAATAAAATGCATCGGACCTGCTGCAGAACAATGTTAGACATTTTTTCCAATCCGTTGTTTATTATAATAATATAGACCACACAGTAAATATTACAGTTGCCAACCAGAACGCAATATGAGAAGACTCCGGGAAAGCTAATAACAAAGAGGAACAACTTCCCGTAACTATGAGGAAACTGTGATATTTGTTGTGTGACTGTTAAAAAGCAGACAGTATCTGAGGCGCAATGATGTTGACCCTTCAGTGTTCGGTTGACAAGTGTTGCTCTGAAGAAGAAAGAAGGTTGCATTCACAAGCTTCTGAACGGCAAGAAAATAAATTGTTATCATTGAATCTAAAATAAAATGGAAGATCACAGATGAGACCTGAATATCATCCATTTATCAAATTTGAAATATTTATCTTTCTTGAAGCAGTCGATCCAAGGTAACCCCAGCAATCCTGATCGGGGTCTTTTGGTCTTGCCCAACCAATTTTTGAACCAAGTGATTTAAATGCCTCTCGACATCAGGCTGATGCTGTAGCCTTCACCTAGCTTGAACAAAACGTCTCACGCAATACAAACGTTTATTTAGTCCTCCTATGCTGGGCGGAACATACAGTATATACATGTACAGTGCTGAAGGACAACTTTGAGGTACTTCCACTTCCACTTAATGTATATTAAAGCTTTACTTAACAGCGGCAAAGTTACAGTGATGTACACACTCATGGAGAATCACTAATTATAATCCAGTAATATTATATAATAAGCTGTATGTGATTCTAAAATGGGCTATTCAATAATGAGTAACCTACCTTTACTTTTGGGACTTTAAAGGTTCTCTAAATGACATTCTGAGCATTTATATAAATGCAACAACTGTTTTCTCTGTAAAGATATTGGAGAAATGTGTTGTACTCCAAGCTTCTCCTTGCTTTATCGACTCGTCTGGTCTGGCTGTGTGTGCTTTGAGTGCATGTTTGTGCATGAGGGTGTCCCACTGGCTAGCTATTCAATGGACTGTCAAATCAGGTCAGTATCAACTCTTCACTGCCCCCACATGGAGGTTACAGCTGATAACGCTGTAGTTGCACTGTTAGCTGCCAGCCGCCGGACCAGCCATCGACATGTTGAAGGATGCTGAAAAGCAATGCTCCCAATCCTGTGTATTGAAACTTTTAGTATATTTTGATGCTGACACTTTTTTACATTTTATTCAAGTAAACGTTTGTCCTGTACTGTTATTAAAAAATTGATTTATAGTCACTGGTGAGCAACAAAAATAGTGATTTCATCATTTTACATCTGCTTTCAAACCCTTAGAAGAACCCTGTGAGGTTCCACTGTGGAATAATAAGGAAGAATCAACAAGGCGTGGGTCAACATCTGAAAAGAGTTACGAGTCAGTTGTTCCACCCAAACGCTGGCTGAAAGGAGCATGTCTCAACAAGCATTTATACAATGCAAAACAATTTCTTAGATCACATACACCACTGTTCCTACATGTCATGTAAGCATTTTCTTTTAAACTTTGGAAGCAATTTATTTTTTGTTGAAAATGAGAAACATTTTAGGTAAATTTGTGTTGTTTTATAATTCTATATACTTCAAGAGGAGATATAAGGTAAAAGAAATATTGTAAAAATGTAACTTATAGATATCATCATGGCATCTAACATCCGCAGATGATTAATTACAGTTTGTTTTTACTACAAGTCATCTAAAATGTTACATTTAAATAAGCAAAAGACATTATCTTATCAAATAAGTGATCATTTGTATAAATTTCCACTGTCAACAGCCATAACAAAAAAACATTGTTTGCCATGATTTTAGGAATAAAATTTGTATTGTCAGGCTGTGAATGATATATGAGCAAACCCATCTATCTATCTATTCTATAATATATTCTTTATTTCTATTCATTCTATAATATATTGTGGCACCCTCAGGTGTGGGGAGGGATGCCACGTGACCAATCCCAATAGACAAACCACTGTCCACACTACAATCAGCTTTTTGCAATTTTATTACGGTAATAGGGCTGGAGCTGTGCAGCGTGGGGGCCGCCGTGAGGTCCTCGTGGCCGTCGGCGTGGTGGTGGCGCATGGGCGGCGCCGTCGGGAGGGGCGCGAAGATCCGGGGGCGGGGGCAGATGAGGCAGCGTCTTTGGGCGAGTGCGGGGTTCGGTGTCCGGGCTCGGGTAGTCCTACGGTCCAGGGTTCGGCAGGGGGAATGGCGGTCAGGCAGGCGGGGGTCGGTACACAGGGGGGTTCTCAGACGATCCGGGGGTCGGGCAGCCAGCAGGGTTCTCCGTCCTAAGGGGGTCATACACGGCGCTTTAATCTGTCTCTCTCGTACTCTCCACATTCACCTCTCCGATGTTTCGCCGTAGCTACTACGGCGTTTCTGGGCATCCCTTCCTCCTTTTATCTCCGCCCCTCTCATCATGCCAACTCTCCCCAGCTGTGTCTTCGCCACACAGGTGAGACCGCTTCCCTCATCGGAACGCCTTATCTGGTTCTCTGCAGAGGGAGAGCATTCAAAGTGCCCCGCTGCTTTCGCATGCCAGGGCGCGATGTACACACCGTCGCTCACTTGCCCACACTCCCTTTTCCCCATCCTTACCCGGCGGGCGCCACATATCCCCCCCCTTAGCCCCGACCTTGTGGGAGGGGCGGTCCAGCAGCTCAGGGCGTCCCGCCGGGACAGGGCATCCGCATTCCCATGGGCTGCTCCGGACCTGTGGGTAACATTAAAGGAGAAGGGTTGGAGGGCCAGAAACCAGCGGGTAATGCGGGCGTTGGTATCTTTGTTGCGGGACATCCAGACCAAGGGGGCGTGGTCGGTGACCAGGGTGAAGTGTCGTCCTACAAGATAATATTGGAGTTTGTCTACCGCCCATTTTATTGCGAGACACTCTTTTTCTACCGTAGAATAATTCTTTTCTCGGGGTAACAGTCTGCGGCTGATGAATGTAATTGGATGTTCCTCACCGTCTTGGAGTTGAGACAGGACGGCACCCACCCCGGTCTCCGAGGCGTCGGTCTGGACCACCATGGGGAGGGAGAAGTCAGGGGTCACCAGGACGGGGTCGGAGCAGAGGGCTGCTTTCAGGGTTGTGAACGATTCTTCCGTTTCCGGGGTCCACTTTACCCGGTCCGGTTGCTGGTTTCTGGTGAGCTCGGTGAGGGGGCCTGCGAGGGAGGAGAAGTGGGGGACGAAGCGGCGGTAATAACTGGCTAGGCCCAAAAACACTTTTACCTGTCGTTTGGTCTGGGGGCGGGGCCACTCACGGATCGCCTCGACCTTCCCTATCTGGGGCTTCACGCATCCTCTCCCAATGGTGAACCCCAGGTAGTTAGCATCCTGGAGGCCGAGACGACACTTCTGGGGGTTAGCCGTGAGCCCCGCCTCCCGCAGGGCCTGGAGTACCGCTTCCAGTTGGGCCAGGTGGGTCCCCCACTCCTCCCCGTGTACCACTATGTCGTCCAGATACGCGGCGGCGTATTCCTGATGGAGCCGAAGCACCTGGTCCATTAGCCGCTGGAACGTGGCCGGGGCCCCATGCAGCCCGAACGGGAGCCGGCGGTACTGGAAGAGCCCGTTGGGGGTTGCGAAGGCGGTCTTCTCCCTGGCTCCGGGGGCAAGGGGCACCTGCCAGTACCCCTTGGTCAGGTCGAGGGTGGAGATGAAGCGGGCCTTGCCCAGGCGCTCAATAAGCTCGTCCACCCTCGGCATGGGGTAGGCGTCGAATTGGGAGATGCTGTTGAGCATGCGAAAGTCATTACAGAACCTGATTGACCCATCAGGTTTGGGGACAAGCACAATAGGGCTACACCACTCACTTCTGGACTCCTCGATGATGCCTGCCTTTAGCATTTTTTGTACTTCTTCTTTAATGGCCTTCTTTCTAGCTTCGGGCACTCGATAAGGGCGTAATTTTACCTTTTTCCCGGGGGTTGTGAGGATGGGGTGCTCGATAAGAGTGGTGTAGCCCGCCTCTGTGGAGAACACCCGCTGGTGCCGTTGTATCAGCTCCTTGAGGTCTTGGGTCTGCCGGGGGGTGAGCTCCTCCCCCATGGGGACGGCGACGGACTCCCTCACCGGTGTTTTCTGAGGGAGAGAGAGAGAGAGAGAGAAGAGGGCGTCGCGGGCCACCCACCTCTTCAGGAGGTTGATGTGGTAAATCTTTGTGGGGTGTCGCCTCCCTGGCTGTCGCACCCGGTAATTCACCTCCCCTACCCGTTCCATTACTTCATAGGGCCCCTGCCACCGGGCCAGGAACTTGCACTCCACCGTGGGGATCAACACCAAGACCTGATCCCCCACCTGGAACTCCCGTGGCTGGGCTCCCCGGTTGTAGACCCGGGCCTGCGCCGTCTGGGCCTCGGCCATATGTTCCCTCACTAAGGGCCACAGTCTTGCCATCCGGTCGCGAAGCCCCTCCACGTGCTCCACCAGGGTCCGGTGCGGGGACGGCTGCTGCTCCCAGGCCTCC
The DNA here is from genome assembly GCA_029853015.1 of Chelidonichthys spinosus. Taxonomy (NCBI): domain Eukaryota; kingdom Metazoa; phylum Chordata; class Actinopteri; order Perciformes; family Triglidae; genus Chelidonichthys; species Chelidonichthys spinosus. Next base: position 13,555,259 of record CM056831.1, read on the forward strand.
TTGGCGATATCCAGGAGACCCCGGGGTCTTCGCCCGTACAGTAGTTCGAAAGGGGAAAATCCTGTGGATGCCTGGGGAACTTCACGGATGGAAAACATGAGGAAAGGGAGGAGCTGGTCCCAGTTCCTCCCGTCTACTTCCATTACTTTTTTGAGCATACTTTTCAATGTCCGGTTGAATCGTTCTACCAGCCCGTCAGTTTGCGGGTGGTACACCGAGGTGCGTAATTGTTTGATGCGTAGCAACTTGCACATGTCCCTCATCAACCCCGACATAAAGGGCGTACCTTGGTCTGTGAGGATCTCTTCCGGGATGCCGACTCGACTGAAGAGCAGGACCAGTTCCCTGGCGATACCTTTCGTGGCCATAGTGCGGAGGGGGATGGCCTCGGGGTAGTGGGTGGCATAGTCGAGGATGACCAGGATGTATTGGTGTCCGCTGCTGCTCTTCGGCAGGGGTCCCACCAGGTCCATGGCGACCCTGCTGAAGGGAGTTGCTATAATGGGGAGGGGGATTAATGGAGCTCTTACGTGGGGTCGCGGGGCTACCATCTGGCAATCGGGACACTGCCGGCAGTGGTCCTCCACCGCTCTCTTGACCCCCGGCCAGTAGAACCTGGCGACCACGCGTTCCAGTGTCTTCTCCACCCCGAGGTGGGCGCCAAGTAGATGACTGTGGGCGAGCTGGAGGACCAAACGACAGAAGGGCCCCGGCACAACAAGCTGCTCTATTTGTTCCCCGGCCTCCATTATCACCCGATACAGTAAGTTATTTTTTATGGCAAAAAAAGGGTGGTGTAGTGGTCTTACCCCTTGTACTGGTCGGCCGTCCACCACTGCTACCTGCTTCAGGGCATTGGCTAGCTTGGGGTCCTCGATCTGGGCGGTTCCGAATCGTCCCGTCAGTCGGGGTGCCAGGGGGGGGGCGTCTGAGCCGAGGGGGAACATCTCTAGCAGGTCTTCCGCTTCCTCGGCGGGGGAGAGAGGTCTCCGGTCAGGGTCGGCGGGGCGGGCTTCCTCCTCGGCCCTTTCGGCAGCGGTGCTGGCGGCGCCCTCGGACAGTGGTTCAGTGGAGCCGCCGCTCTCGCCATCCTGGAAGCCGCAGAGGGGGTTGCCGCGGGGAGCTCTCCGGCTGCGGGATGCTTTCGGGATCCCGCTTCGATCCGCCAGGGAGCGCCACAGGGCTGGAAACAGGGCCGCATCTCTCCCGATGAGGACCTCGACGGGGAGGTCCGGCACGAGCCCCACTTTATTCCTAAATGTCCCCCTCGTAGTCTGTACTTCCAGGAGTGCTGTGGGATATTGTCTGGTCTCGCCGTGGATGCACGTCACGGCGAGCGTGCCCGGAAGGGGGTCACCGGGGCCGTATTCGGGCCGGGCCAGCGTCACGGCGCTGCCCGAATCCAGAAGGGCCTTGGCGTCGCGGCCATTGAGACGGATGGGGGTCATCGGGGAGGAATCGTCGGTCTGGCCCCAGCAGACTGTTAGGAGGCCGCAGGGTTTCCGGGTTGAGGGCTCCGAGGATGCTGACGGCATGGAGACGTCCTGGCGGTGGGGGCACGCCCAGGACAGGTGCCCTAGGTCGCCGCACGTGAAGCATCGCCGGCTTTCCGTCATCGGGGTCCGACGTTCCCCCAGCGGTTGAGGAGCGGGTCGGGCTGGTTCCGGGGCCGGAGCTGGCGTTCGGGGACGGGCAGGACCCTCCGTCCTAGGGGCCCGGGCAGACCGCAACACCACCTGCGCGGCCTGGTGGCCTTCCACGAGGGTCACCAGCTGCTCCGCCGTCTGGGGGTTAGCCTGGCAGGCCAACTTTTTGGCCTCATAGGGGAGGGCACGTAGAAACCGGTCCATTATAACCCTCTCCACCGGACCCGGGGTCGCTGGCTCGGAGGCCAGCCATCGGTTGGTGAGCCTCGTGAGCTCATACATTTGCGCCCGCGGTGACTCGGTGGCGCTGAAGGTCCAGTCATGGACGAGTTGTGCCCTAGAGATCATCGTGTGCCCCAGTCTTTTCAGAACCTCCGTCTTTAGTACCTCATAGGGGACCGCTCTCTCCTCACACAGGTCCTGGTAGGCATTCTGAGCCACTCCAGTGAGGAACGGGGCCACCAGGTCGGTCCACTGATCCCTGGGCCACTCCTCTCTGATGGCCGTCCTCTCGAATGTTAAGAGGAAGGTTTCAACGTCATCTTGGTCGGTTTGTTTCATTAGGAACCGGGCCGGGTTTATCTGCTTCTTCGGCTCGAGGTTCAGTAGTCTCTGGGTCAAGGCGCCCGTCTGCTCCATTTGCATCCGCTGCATGTCCACCAGGCGCGCGCACAGCTCAGCGAGGTCCGGAGCTGCTGCCATCGTAGTGGGGAGTGGTTTTTTATTGATATTGGTCGGCGGGTGTCTGTGCCCGCATTCTCCACCATATGTGGCACCCTCAGGTGTGGGGAGGGATGCCACGTGACCAATCCCAATAGACAAACCACTGTCCACACTACAATCAGCTTTTTGCAATTTTATTACGGTAATAGGGCTGGAGCTGTGCAGCGTGGGGGCCGCCGTGAGGTCCTCGTGGCCGTCGGCGTGGTGGTGGCGCATGGGCGGCGCCGTCGGGAGGGGCGCGAAGATCCGGGGGCGGGGGCAGATGAGGCAGCGTCTTTGGGCGAGTGCGGGGTTCGGTGTCCGGGCTCGGGTAGTCCTACGGTCCAGGGTTCGGCAGGGGGAATGGCGGTCAGGCAGGCGGGGGTCGGTACACAGGGGGGTTCTCAGACGATCCGGGGGTCGGGCAGCCAGCAGGGTTCTCCGTCCTAAGGGGGTCATACACGGCGCTTTAATCTGTCTCTCTCGTACTCTCCACATTCACCTCTCCGATGTTTCGCCGTAGCTACTACGGCGTTTCTGGGCATCCCTTCCTCCTTTTATCTCCGCCCCTCTCATCATGCCAACTCTCCCCAGCTGTGTCTTCGCCACACAGGTGAGACCGCTTCCCTCATCGGAACGCCTTATCTGGTTCTCTGCAGAGGGAGAGCATTCAAAGTGCCCCGCTGCTTTCGCATGCCAGGGCGCGATGTACACACCGTCGCTCACTTGCCCACACTCCCTTTTCCCCATCCTTACCCGGCGGGCGCCACAATATATTATGTATCAATATGATTTCTGGTTCAGGGCATGAGAAAAAAAAACTAAATTCTGACAAAAAAGTTATGACAATAGTCATTTATCATCATAAAATATTTGTGTGAAATGATTAATTCATATCATATACTACTATATTTGGCTCAGTTTTTTTTAAACTTGAAAATATACCTATTGTAAAATTCCATACATTTGAAAATGCTCGTGAACAGAGTAACAAACTTTCACAAAGACAATCCCAAGTTTTCTGAAATGTTATGTTTCAATATGCAAATGAGGAAATATATGACGCTAACTCATTGTGAATTTAGGAGAAAGCTACAGACACAGATAGACAAAGTGTTAAAATACATTTTGTTGGGTTTCTTTCCACTGATCTGGAAGGAAAAAAGACAATGAATGGAAGCAAATCTCTCAAAATTGGCCAAAACGCTGTTAGTGCCTGTCGTGTGGTCACCTTAGTGAAACTAAACACATCCCCGCTTTTTTAACATGTATAACACACAGTTGAGTCTGGTTTAATTACCCTCCAAACGACCCCTCCTTCCTCTCTCCCTCCCACTGTTGTTGACTGGCTGGGCCAGTTACGTAACACATGTATGCCGTACGCACGTGGCCACAGCAATAATAGCTGGGGAATTTTTTTTGACGGAGTAAACATTACCATCTATAAACATTGATCCGTATATCCACGCGCAAATCCGCATTGTAACCCCGAGGCGTATACAAGATTCTCAAACACCCCATTTTTTATCTACCAAAACGACTCGACTCGCCAAGGATTCCTCTTCTCGTCACGTTTAACAGTAAAAAAAGAAAAAAAAAAAAAAACACTCGACCATGAATGAAAAACGACTATGGAGAGGGAACAGCACATTTTGCTTGCTCTTAAATATATCTGAATCACTGTGAGTTGGTTGTATGATATCTACTCGAAAAAAAACATCAAATGGTCTTCTTAATTTCTAAAAAATAAATAATTACAGTTACGCGAGTAGACCTACAGTACATCATTCAAAGCAAGATTTAAAATGATAAATACCTCTGCTGTTAATGTAACGACGGCGACAATCTGAATATCTGAATAATACATTTTAAAAATATAATTTATAGATAGGCGAAATACCATGTCGTGCTTAAACGCATCGCTAAACTCGTTGACGGTATTACGTGTGCTCTACCTCTCCCCTCTTCGTGGTCCGAGCCCTCAACAGATTGACCACAACCACCCCCCTCTCTCCCTCCTTCCCTGTCTCACGCTATAACCCCCCCCCCTTCATCCCTTAGCTGTCATCCTGAGCACTGTTGAGACGACGGCTCAATCCCTAAACGCCCGGATGAGAGCAGCAGCAAGCAACGTTCAGGGCAACATGGTCGCATGAGTTGGGGGCAACCTTTCCGGGGGGGAAGACGGCCACTGCTGGAATCTGTGACATTTTCGACGCCAAAACCACCGACGGAGGAACGGTCCTGGGAAAATACAGGCAGAGATATACAGGCGTGGAGGCGGAGAGGAACGGCACATTTCCCCCCCACTCTCGCGGTGTCCTATTTCGTCGGTAAGTACATTTTGTCTGGCAAAAAAAAAAACCCGCTGCCCTTCGTGTATCCCCCCCCCCTGTCGACGGGGTTTCTGTGTTGTTTTGCCACTTTCCTCGCGCATTTCTTTGTGGTGAGCGTCCGCGTTTATGGACGGAGGGGAACGGACGGGCCTGGTAAGTGTACACACGGCTCTGTGTGTGTTTAAATGCCGCTGTTGCTCACGGCCACGCGGTCTGAAGACTTATTTATATCCGCGTAGCTTCTTTGACAGGCATGGCTGCGAATGTCGGTGTTTCTTTTTTTCCCGAGACGTCGTCGCCAACGGTCGCACGAAACCGTACGAGTGAATGGAGCTGCTACACGTGTGTGTGACTCCACATCCGATAGAGTACCAGAGCAGCACCGGTCCAGATACAACGTCTGGTTGTCTGAGCACCGGGCTGTGTTTGAAACTGTGGGGGCAAACAACAACCGAACGATTGGCTCCAGAGGAAAGGGGTCTATGCGCTTCGCTGTTTATCACGCGAGTTCTTTTCACGCCTGAGTTTTTTTTTTTTTTCGTGTGCTGAATAGATTTTAAGAAGGCGGGTCGGCGACTGGGCATGCGCACTGTGCTCTAACACTACACGCCCCGTTCCCGCAAAAGTAGTAATATAGTTTGGGACTAGCCTATCCCAAACTTCTCTAGATGTTATTGCCACTTTGCTGGTTTGTCTCCCTTGGTGTTTACCAGTGATGCAGAATGACAGTCAGCCTGTCAGTAACCAAAACCTGATTAGTCCACCTGCAGACATGCATCTGCCATGGGAAGCCAGACAATCTATTATGATGGCAGCATGTTCATGTGACCGGTCCCGCCAGCTTTCCGGGACAAGCCTCTTCCTTTGCAATGATAGATAAACGTGTCTCCAACAAGGAGAGAATAACAGCCCTACAAAATGAGTGTTACTTTTAAACCATACTGTCAAATACATGTTTAGTAAAAATGACATTATTACCCTCTAAAATGTGGCGTAGAAGCAAAGTAGCGTTCAAGCACGCAGAATGGAGTTTGGGAGTTAATGATTAATCTGCTTATTAAGATAAGGGAGTGAGAAGAATGCTAAGGTATGCCACTACCCCACTTGTTTTTTTCTTTCACAAAAGCATCGGTGAGAAAATGTCACATGAGTGCTTTTACACAGCAAGGGCTCGTAAACAGGACTGATTGTTGTATCTTGTCTAGCCATAAAGGCTTTAAGAAAGATATGAAATCATGTAATGATAAGATAGGCTGATTATCGACTTCCCCTTTTTACACACCTGTATGCTTTATGTGAACATATGAGTGCCCAGTTTGGGGCTTTTGTTGACCCGCTCCTATGATAAGGATCAAGACGCCAGCCTCTCCCTCTCCATCCCTACTTTGTTTAGGAACATACCCAGCTATCTATGAAGGGGGGGCGGTGCTAAATACATGCAGGTTATGTATCTAATGTTGGAACATAAGATACAGTATTTGAAGAAATCTTGAAAGGGTATTTATACAAAGTCATATTCTCTTTCATGCTTTCCAAGAAACGATTAACTTTAACTTGTGTGCTGAACACCATCGAGTCTCATCAGACAGCATTGGCAGAGAGAGGAAAAGCTAATTGTACCGTTGTTGCCCTCCTTTTGACTGAGACTTAATTACATTTTCCATCACTACATCGTGAAATTGAGGTGGATTCACAGAAACCGCTGACGTGTGTTCACACCAAACCAAAGCAAAGTTTTTGCGTAGCGTTAATGAAACTGTATTAACCATACAGTGTCTATGGTACAAACAACAAGATCACTGCCATATTTATGCCTAGATGACAGATATTTAATGTGATGGAGTAGCTACAATCGTAGCATAGCCTACCTCCGATCAATCCAAGCTCCATTCACAAAAAAACAAAACATTTTGAAATGTATTTGCTTATCGTCATGTGGACAGACCTTACAAACCATGACTAAATACTTTTTACTAATTGTCGTCATTATGTAGTTACTTTGGCATCTTTTCTGTTTTATTGCAGTTAAATCACAGCAAAATTGTTTATTTTGGGTTCCGCTGTAGTCAATCAGCTGATGTGTGGCTTGCTAGATACAGTGAATACAGCTCGGTGAATACAGCTCAGGGGAATCCACCAAGCATATCTGGGTGTTGTTATAAACAGGATGGCATTTGATTACCTGGTGTATCTGGGACTTCCACAGAATGCACAAAGTAGCAATAGTGATTATTTCACTTCACGATGCTGGTCAGAACACACTGTTCGAGACAGATTCAGTTCATATTTTGACTGTACTTTGACCTGGCCTTTTGTGAGTGTATTTCTGGAAAAAAAAAAGCCACTCAAGGCAGAGTGATTCACACTAAATTGGCAGTTCCGTGGCGACAGGGTGCAGCCACAACTTAGACCACACTGTCAATAGTCTCTTTTATGTTAACCCATAAATCCAAATGCTTCACAACAAACACCCAGAGCAGTATGCACATTAAATCAGCAGTTAAATCAGGCAGCTTAAGCTTGTGTTTTGGAAGTTATGTGTTGAAGCTGGCTGTCAGTGGAGGAAGGGAGGTATGTGTACATTGTGTACTGTTTTCATGTTCAACACTATGCTGACAGAGCAGAGTCAGACCAGTTTTCATGGAGGTGTGCTTTCTTTGAACACGTGCACTGTCAGTTTTAGTTTCTAAGAATCTTCTGCCACCCATGACTCCACCTTAAGTTCCGGGTCAATGTAAAATTCACTTCAGGCTACTGCGCTGTGACAATAATGTCCTCCATGAGCGGGCAGGTCACACCACATAACTTCAGACTCCCTCTATGCAGGGTGTAGACTTTATATGCTATGTTGTTGTGTTTTACGAGACAAACTGTGGGGCCAGATTGTTCTACACGATTGTGAGTCATGATTGCACTTCCAAAGCTATATCTTCATAATCAGGAAAATGGTCCTAAAACATCTAATTGTTAAAGAAATGTATTAGCACAAAAAATGGCAAATACTTACTTTAATTTTTTTTTTAGACCAGTACTAATATTCGTTTTTTAAGGCTAGACGGACAAACCTAAACCTAAAATACTTTGATGTTGTTGCAGTGTCTTATTACTTATCATCTGATTCATCAGTTTGGCTGCAGCTTTGGACTGTTTGTCAGACAGACACATTTTAATGGTTCAGTAGGTAATTTAGAAAAACCACAGACTTTGAACTCATTGCTGAACCAGAAAAGTCCCGCTCCCTTAGAACACCGCAATGAGTGCTCGAGATTGGCAGAGTGCTGGCCATCAGGGGGCGACTATATTAAAATCTGATGTTCATATAAATGATGGTTCCATTTTGAGTAGGAAGGAGGAAAGAAGAAAGACCTCATGTATGGAGCTGCATATGCAAATGTTGACACTACTAAGATTACTTAACACTATAAAGGCGGGTCCACACCAGACCGACTGCCTGACTCGCGTCGGTAAATGAAGTCGGGCTACGTAATATGGCCGACTTGAACAACGATGTGGGCGGTTCACACCTACGGAATTACAGCTGACGCCATACGTTCCGCGCTTGCGCGAGATGTAATGTCTCCAAAACAACAGGTGGCGCTAATCTGTATTGTGGGCCAAAAAACACAAAAACCGGAAGTAGGCGACTCTCTCAAAGACGCCGATTTTCAGTCCGGTGTGGGCCCGCCTTAAAACTCGAATTATGGAAGCTAACTTTGTTAGCAGCGTTGCACCAGAAGCCAGATCGAGCCAGATGCACTAAGGATGTCGCTCTGCCGCTTTTGTCCAAATATAGTAACTTCTGTTCACTGGTTGCCAAAATCCAGTATGACGGTCAAAATTCAAGATGCCGATGGGCAAAGTGTCTAACTCGAGAAAACATTAGTCCATAAACCAATGGGTGATGTCATGATGTCTGCTTCTTATATACAGTCTATGGATTGTTCTCGGGCCTCCCCAGATTGACCTCTTAAGTTGATTGCCATGACTTGCATTAGCTAAGCAGACACAGTGGATTTAGAAGCCTGTAGACATCTTATTGAGACTAAACAATTACCTCATTAACCAATAGATAATTGACAGATAAACAGTAAAAATGAATTAATAAATTATTGGTTGATGCCGTATAGCGTAACATAAACGCTGCTAGCATAACTGAGTCCGCTTTCAGAATTTCAAAGTTTATTCACATTTTGTAAGATGACACAATGTCCATCTTGCGGATCGACATAAGAGAAGGGCGACCTATGGAAAATGCACAGAAGCCGGATCTGGTTTCCATGACTGTAGGACCCTGTGCAGGCCGGCCTCCCTGCCAGCGGGTGTGTCTGCATCTCTGTGGGCAGAAAGGCAGTTGGCACCGGGGCTGGCAGTGTCACAGTCAGAGAACAGTCTGTCTCTCTGATCACGGCCCACCTCGCCTTCAGTGCACAATCACACTGTTATGTCTGAGCCCTTTGCCATGACAACATCACATGATAGGACAGAAAGAGTTGGAAATTTGTGTGTGTGTGTGTGTGTGCGCGCATAGCATTGCTATTTCTCGTTAAGCATGTCATTGATGTGGAGCTGATGCCGTTGTTAAAGGAAACTTGAAAGAGCACACATTCAGTAAGTAAGTGATTTTAAAAAAATATTTTTTTTTTTGCAGTTTTTCAGACATGACAGTTCTGTGAGCATCTTGATGATTTAATATGAGCATTGCTTCAGGGTCAGGGCCCCATTAAAGCTTGGGAAAAATCAAATCCAATTCTGCTCTTGGACTACTTTACAACCACTGCTTTAGTTTTTAACCAAATCCGAGTTGCCTAGACACAAAAATAGTCGAGGCTGCATTTATACACTTAAATATTTGTGGTTTGTACACATGTATATGTATGCAGCTGGTTTCAGCGAACTCCTGTCTAGTGGCAAGCGTACAAGACAGGAGTCACGATAAAATTGCTGCCATCCCATAATGCTTCTCTGTCCTCCTGTTACCACTGTCACGTCGGCCTGCATTCTTCTTTGACCCAAAAGTGAGCCTTAATGGCTTATAATGCTCAGAATCTTTACTGGCATGTCATTGCTGGATGACTGCGGTATTTTTGAAGGTTTCTGCTGTCTTCTTGACAAATACCAGGATTTGCAGTTAGCATTGACTCGGTTATTTATTCACGCTGGCGGCCATAGGCTTCCCGATAGTTTTCCCGTCTTGGTTGCTTTGAAGCTAGAGACCCTCACTTAAATTGTGGAGGGTGACGCATATAAGAAAACCTCTATTCTTTATGTTTTGGCCTGCTTAGATTCTACCCATAAAAAACGAAGCTTGAACAAACTTGCATGTAAACAATTAGCCATTTACTACCCAAGGTAGCGTGCGACTGCTTATGCTAGCTGCGTGGTTTTCTCTGACCTGTTGTATGTTTTTTGCGCGGTGTTTTGTCCTCTCAACTCGGCCCATGAGAGCTGTTGTGTCGTGTTTCTGGTGGCCTTCTGTAAGCGGCAGGGTCCGTATCAAAGCGCTGTCACACAGAGCGTCTCTTGTTTGGGTGCTGGCCTGGTGTTAACTATGCTAATGACAGGCTTACTGCTGAACTGTGAGGCATTGTGCTTTTATTTGCGGAGGTAGAATGGACATTATTTTCCTGTTCTTCTCACTCGAGTACATTTGTTAAGGAGCACCCAGGGCTTGCTTGACTTTAATGAGTCACGATTTTGCCACCAAGGCACGGGGTGAGTTTGAGGCTTTGGAGAACGTTGACGGCAAAGCACAATAGGATATACTGAGGGTAGCATGGGAAAATGTATTCTTGGGCATTTGGGGTAATCTGTCATGTCAATGACACATTTAGTTATTTGTGCTGTAGTGATCTGGGGGATACAGATCTATGATTCTGTTACCTAAAGAATGCCTTTAAAATTTCCAAGAGCTAGTTTTCACTGAGGAAAGGATTGGCAGAAATGTGTGTGGCATTCTGCATAATGTTGACTAAATGAATTAACATGTGTTTAATAACTAAAGTATGGATTGTTTCCCTCCTCCTGTTGTTGCTTCATTTTGAGTGGGAGGTTTGGTGAATATATGATTGATTTTTAGGGGTGTCCTGCAACAAAGAAATCTTTTCTCCACAAAGAATCACACAAAAGCACCACTTTAAATCTTGTGTACCAGAGGTGAAGTTTCTTGGAAATACGTCAGTCAGCATGAAAAGATGATTTAATGATTAAAGAAGTCTTAGTCAACTTGGTCAAGTAAGTTTACTAATTAGCACCTAATTATTTATTTTTCTCTTAAAAGGGTTAAAAACTGTTAATTCCACTGTGCGGGAAACTGATCTAGAAAATTGTGTTTGGAGACAATTTTGCGATTCAAGTATGAACGTTATCTTTTTCATGTTCTTTAATTGTGAACAATGGCTTCTTTTCTTCCTCTTGAAAGTTCTTCTGAGTCTGAAATGGCGATGTTTGAACAGGTGTGAGCTCACGTGTCACATTTTAACTCCGCTCTCCTAGTGTGGTGAAGGGTGTGACAAATCTGGGAGTTGAATGATCGACCTGTCTGCTCGGGGCCACAATGTTGTGTTGATAATGTTACCGCCTGTTTGTATTTGATTGTAGGGATGGGGAAGGGGTCCATGTAAGGATGAGCAGCTGGCCGACTGGTCATTGCACACACACACTCATGTGACTTTGCTATTTCTGGCCAAATCATTCCTCCTCCCTACTGCCTTTAGCAACAAGAGCGAGTGGTAGATATGTGACACCTCAGAAAGCAGCGTGGCTGGAGCTAGGGCCCAGTTTATCAGAGAGTGTCCAGTGGTACCTATCCAGAGGGGCACCTTGCGTGGGTGAGGACAAGCTAGGTAGAACAAGGGCATGAACTAATGCAACATTATTCTGTTCAAGATATGACAAAAACAATTAAGGTATGGTGCACCTCTATCATGTCAGTTGACCAGATGTCAAGAGATCACATTTCACAAAAAAACAAAAGTTTCCATGTAGAGTAGATGTTTCATTATGGAGAAATCTAAGAAGCAATATTGACTAAAAAACTGCCATTCAATGACATCAAGTAAAGTGACATTTCACACTTTATATGTAACGTCTCTGGCACTGACCAGACTGGTCCATAATATGTTAGAAATCACGTTTGACTGAATTATTTTCCAATAGTGTGAAAGTTCAAACACTAAAGCTACTGCAGGATTTGAAAGTTAATTATGTCTTTGATTTCACCCATTAGACATTTAATTATACAGTGTTGAGGAAAAGCTATTGTGATCACATATGATGACTGCACTGAATCATGTCATTATGCTTAACAAGCTTAGACTGCCTGACATAGCATTAGAAGGCTTTTTTTCTCTTTTAAAGGTGAATTAATCTGGGTATTCAGGCTTTATAAATGTCTCATCATCCTTTGTCAACAATGGTAAATTGTATAATTGGTCCTCTTTAGATCTCTAATAGTCCAGAGAGAGAAATGAGCAATTCTTTTTAAAAGATGGAGCAACTGGAAAATGCACAGATATGTACAACAAGGAACCCTGGGGGGAAAGTGTGTAGATCCTTTTCTAGGCCAGTAAACTATGGGAGACAAGGATTAAATATAGTTCCTTCCCTGTGAAAACTAGTTCCCTGCGCTGAACAGGTGATGACATCTTCTTAATGTTTCACACATTCCAGCCCTGCTCAGGCTCTATAGTAAGTGACCCACCACCACCATCCAGCAATGCCGAGGAGGCTGACCCACCTTTGGTCTGAACTGTAGTCAACAAACCTGTCAACGGGATCTTTCACATTCACACTGTGCCTTGCAAAATATACGGGTATAGGGTGCATTTTTTCCCCACATTCCCTTGGACTGAACTATTTATTGTATGTTGCATGCATAACTAATTAATAAGATGTACTGTGAAATGTTTCACACTACAAGGCATCAACCATTCATGTTGTGTGAATGGACATATTGAAACATACAGTATCCTGTACAACAACACAAATAGGCAAACTTTCATTACTCCTTTCAACCTTGAAATTGGTAAAATTTGCTAGAGAAAATTACTCATACAGGGGCAATGACTGGATTATTATAAAGCCATGTTGGGGGAAAAAAATCAAAGTATATTTTAAATAGATAATTACTTTAGTAGAGGCAGCTGTTTATTTCAGCAAGTTTTCAATGACTACTAGAGCCTACAGCTTGCATGAGACTACAGTTAAAAAAAACTAAAAGAAACAGCAGGAACCTCTTACTGTGGCAAATGCTGTACATGGAGTGTTTAGTCTTTAAAAGACACTTATGGCAAACTTCATGCGTTTAAAATTCCAGTGGCTTTTGACAATAACAAGGAGATTTGAGCTTGATTGTGCCCCCTACTGGTGGGGCAAGGCGTTGTTCTCATTTGAGGTGATGGGTGGAAAAGTCTCAAGGAAATGATTTATCCCAACAGGATTAGAGGTGACCCAAGCAAAGCCACCCTCCTCCCCATTTACCCTCCATCACCGGAACACCAGCAGACCACTTGTCACAACCACTTTCCCTCAGCGTCGAGCATGCCGCGACAGCACTCAGACACAAAGAGAGTAGCACGGGCCGCGCCACCTCAAACGATGCTGTACTCAAAAACATCTCCAGTCATCTACAACAGCTGGGCTCTATTAAAAAAATGTGTTTTATAGTGTTTTTCTTGGCTAGAACTAGATAAAGATAATTCATTTCACAATTCTGTTTATCAACTTCGATAAACTGTGTTTTTTGAGCATTAGTGGACTGTGTGTGTGTGTGTGTGTGTGTGTGTGTGTGTGTGTGTGTGTGTGTGTGTGTGTGTGTGTGTGTGTGTGTGTGTGTGTGTGTGTGTGTGTGTGTGTGTGTGTGGCATGCACACTATGTGTGCAACACTACTGGCAAACATGTGATAGATAACACTGGTCACACAGTGTGTACTGTGTCATTTTAAGATTAACTCATTCAAGCTTCAGAAGTATTAGCAGCAGTCGTAGCTGCATGGATCTTACTCTCCTGCCAGCAATATTTGTACTCTTTTAACATTTCATGGTTGTGATGTGGTTTACCTTCATCACGTTTGATTCATGCGAACATTGTAAGGACATAGCAGAAATATTTTCCACTGAGGGAATTTAACATAATAGTGCTATTCCCCACAGTGCAGACATGCTGTGCTGAATTCCCCAACAGTTATGGTCTGTCGTAGTCCTTTCATATGACCAGCTTTCATTTTCCCTTCACTGATATTGTCAGGACAAAGCAGTTTGTTAATTCTAAAATATTGAATGGTAATTGCACAGTGAACTGAGAGCTGGGCAATATATTGATATTATGATATAAGACAAGATATTGTTTTAGATTTTGAATATAGTTATTTGGCATGAGTGTTGCCTTTTCCTGGTTTTAAATAGTTTTGATCTGTAGTCCCTGGCCATGGTGTTACTTTAGTGAAGAAAAACTATATTTAGTCTAAACAAAAACAATAAGATTTAAATCAGAAAATCTGGCCATAACTTCCCTACAAACTCTTTTTGACACTTTTGATACTTGATATGGGCACATTTCAGGATTGACTTTCAATACCAAGACTATAAATATAAAATAAAAAATAAAATAAGTGAGATTTTTTCCCCCCTTGAAGCGATTAAGTCCTACTTCTGAAGTTGTCATGTGAAATTCCCTTCCCTGTTGTGACAACTTTAAGTACCATTCTTGCAGCTCATTCTACAGCCTTTCAACGGTGGCTAATGCTATCTGTATATTATTCAGAATAACTTAGTTTTCACCTAAAATAACTGTGCCGGGGTAATCTGCTGCCTCACTGATTTGCAGGTCTAATCCGGCCAGCCTCGTGTCTCTTGGCTGTGTGTATGCTGAGGTTAAACGTAATGGTTAATAAAGTGTGTGTGTGTCCACAGATGTGTTTTAGTGCAGGGGCCTGGCATTCCTGTGAGGTGGTGGCAGAGCAAAGGACCCCGTGTCCCCCTACCGCCGCCAAGTTTCCCACTACGTACGCACAGCAGCAGGTCTAATCAAAGCATCCATAATACTGTTAGCTAGGTCATGTGCTGGAAGCCAGGATTAAGAGCAGGAGGGCACAGGTCACTAGATCCAGCTTAGGAGGGTCTCTCTCTCTCTCTCTCTCTCTCTCTCTCTCTCTCTCTCTCTCTCTCTCTCTCTCTCTCTCTCTCTCTTTCCTCCTTGTGTTAGCTAAACACACCATCTAAAACACTAAAAGTGAGCGCACACAGCTATATTATCATTAACAGTCCCTACCGGCCAGGGGCTGGGAGAAGTGATCGAGGACTCAGCAGGCCCTCGATGGTAGTGTATAACGGGTAATAAAAGGTGTTTTGAGAACGTGTGAATCACTGCAACCATGAGTGGTCCTTGATTAGCCGTGGACAGACACAGAGGGGCACACTCACACGATCGCATGATCCTCCTGGTGGAGATAACTACACATGTATCGATTGAACATGAACCTGTTCCGGGGGATCATACACTGGCAGTTTTTTTAAACAAAATAATCAAGCTCTTTTAGTCTAAATTAATGTTTTCAATGTACGCTGGCACCTTACTTAAATCAAAAGTACATTTTAGATATATGTATTTTCATTGTGAATAAGAAAGTGGGCCAGAAAAAGCTTGTCTGAATTCTCAAATGCATCACGTGACTCTCGGGTAAGTACATCACAGTCACATGTCGGCAGTCTCAAAAAGCAAATTTTTGTCTTCTTTTCACACTTCAAGGCAACGCCGACATTTTTAGAACTCCACTGTGGAGAACACATGAAGCTTTCATTGTGTAGACGGCAGCAGAGTGGATGGTACTCCAAAACGGATATGTGCATTCAGCCCCATTGGTGTGGACTGAAACATAATTTGTCATGTTTGTACCTCTCCTTTCTCACAGAATATCCTGACCTCTTTGTGCTGCCTTTTCAGCACTCTAATACCGGCACCCACTTTGCCCCAGTAACACATTTTAATACCACACAGCATGCCAACAGTAGATTACCAAACTCAGCAGTTGAGAAGGAGGTAGGTGGGTTGGAGGGCTTGGCCGTTCTTTGCAAGCACAGAGCCAGATCAACATTTCTCTGCTTACACACCTAAGATGAGGAGAGACCGGGAAGGCTAAGCAGGGGACGAAGCAAAGGGGTGAAGGGGGCAGGCTTCGCTATTGGGCACCTACGCTGATTCGCGGAAGAGAACTGGAACTGTCTGGCTAAAGCTGAGCGTGGGAGGGGGGTGAGGAAATACAGAGAGAGGGTCAAGGGTAAGATGACTCCTACACCCAGGAACATGGAGGCAGAAAGAAGAAAGGGAAGAAAAGCGGACTGCAACCTCAAATAGTCACTATATTTGGTATGTACGTAGACTAATTGTGTCGGTAGTCCTGTGATGTGAAGGCTAGCCAACAAGACAGACCCCCTTACTGTTGGTAATAAAGGAGTTGGCTCTGTAGTCATCTTAGAGGTACATTCTGATTGGTCAATTAGGATCCCCATGGTGAACATGGTTTATTCTCAGAGGTGACTAATAGTTTCTGCCGACCGAAAAGCTTTAATTTGGGCATTGCATCCATTGTGCTGCTGCGAGTGTGTGTGTGTGTGTGTGTGTGTGTGTGTGTGTGTGTGTGTGTGTGTGTGTGTGTGTGTGTGTGTGTGTGTGTGTGTGTGTGTGTGTGTGTGTGTGTGTGTGCGTGTGTGTGCGTGTGTGTGCGTGTGTGTGCGTGTGTGTGCGTGTGTGTGCGTGTGTGTGCGTGTGTGTGCGTGTGTGTGTGTGTGTGTGTGTGTGTGAGATTGACTGACTATCCTACGAAATTATATTAATTTCCATGTTCTTTAAATGTTTAGTCGGCACCTGTGTTCATGTTTTTGTGGTTTTTATTATCCTAATTTAATTGCTGTAAATTGTTGTCTTTTTATAGACCCTTCTCATTCAAATAACAGCACAAGGACAGCACAGTGTGTCTGTTTTAGTTACTTAAAACATTTGTACTGTCAGTCAAACAGGGAGGAGTCGCTTTAGTCACTTTGCCATTTCGGGGTGACGGAGTCAAACCCATGCACAGTCTCTGCTGAAACCAGAGAGAGCTGACCTTAAGAGTATTTAAACATAAGGCTTACTCAACACAGAGGGGGGGGGGGGGGGGGGGGCTTGATTGTTTGCTGTTGTAACAGAGCCTGCTTAACTGTTACTAAAGGCTCAGATATGTGGCTCAATCTATGGAGTGGGAGGCTGACATTTCTCAGATTTTTGTCATCCTTTGAGAGTGTGTTGAAGAAGATGGCTTGCCAGTGTTAATCCAGATATTTTTGCAAAGTCTTTTATGCACTCAGCTATGAAGGGAAAATATTCATAAAGCATCAAGTTAAGAGGTGATTTTTGTTTCAAATAAGGGATCGTGCCCCGAGATGTTGTCGGTGATGTTGAGGAGACCTTTGGAGGAATAAAACTGTGTTTCATGAACCCTGAAACTATGTTTCATGGTAAATGAGTCAAAAAAGTGTACCCAAAATGTAAGGATTTAGCCGCAGGCCCGCATTAGTATTTGACAGATCGCCTGTGTGGTTGTTATGGCTGTCAGAAACAATCTAAAGGATTACCAGTTACTTGACAACCTGACTTAGTGCTGCAATGCAGACCCATAGAGGTGGAGAGAACATGGAACAAGTGAGAGGATTAGTGTGTGTGTGTGTGTGTGTGTGTGTGTGTGTGTGTGTGTGTGTGTGTGTGTGTGTGTGTGTGTGTGTGTGTGTGTGTGTGTGTGTGTGTGTGTGTGTGTGTGTGTGTGTGTGTGTGTGTGTGTGTGTGTGTGTGTGTGTGTGTGTGTGTGTGTGTGTGTTTGAAGATGGTGTCGAGAGTGACATGCTCTTCGCAGTCATGCGTGCTGTTGTTGTCATTCTTAAACGACCCCCCTCCTGCTCATGGAGGCTTGACTGATCTCAACACCGTTCAGAGTGCGTGTATGTGCATGTTTTGGTTTCGAAGAGACAGCGCCCCCCTGCTGTGAAGCAGAGAGTCAGAGGCAGCAGGTGCAGCTGACGCAGATAGGCTTTTTAGCAGGCAGGGCCAGTTGGGGGGCCGAAGGGGAGAGAATGAGTGAGAGACGATAGAGCAGAAAGCCACGGGAACTCAAACAAACACAAGATCAGACCTCTGAAGAGTACTGGAATGAATTTATCGGCTTCATGCTAGTCCTTGCACAGTCGCGGGATCAGAACCCGAACTGCCCAGTGGAACCAGACATCGCCTTCGCTTCAATGGTGTGCGTGAGTAATGAGTGTTTTTGATCATTTAGTTTAAATGGGTTAAAGAAGGACTTGAAGAATTTGTGTTAGTTTGTGGTACTTTTTCCAAAGTTCCATTGAAAAGTCCAGAGTGCTGTTCTACAATCATAGTTTAGAACAAGAACGCTTCATTTGCTTCTCTTGCCTGATCTCTCAATGAAAGGCTTGTTAACGTCTGATGTAGGCTGGTTGTGGGTTTTTTTCTTGCCATGCATTTGTAGTGAGCGTTAAGGAACTGCTGAAAAGACGTGGATTCTGCTCTGAGCTTGCGAATCCGCACCGCACCCGTCATCGTGTTGATGAGCTGCTCTCTCTGCCTGCCGAAACCGAGTCACATAAAGACATGCTGTTCGGCGTGTCTTTTGAAAGGGACAATTATGACAGAGAGAGAGAGAAAGGCAGGAAAAGTGATGGTTGGATCGTAGCCAATTAACACTGGTGAAATAGTGTACGCTCTTGTGCGACAGGCCTCTATGCTACAAAGAAAAAAAAACGTGCCCATTTCGGCTCGTTTCATCATATGCAGTGACAAGCGTCATAGATGATTGTGTAACTCAGAGCTCCCACTGTGTGTCAGTGTTTAGGTGCCAAAATGTTCATATGATACTGACCAGAGTAACCAAGGGAATGCCAGTGCCCCGAATGCCCTTGATCCGTCGGCATGCTTTTCTCCAGCTGAACAACACATCCACACGCAGCTACAGCTCCTCGCCCCCTCGTTTGGTTATCCTCTTCCACAGTCATTGGCTGCCCCCCCTCTGCCCGTTCATCCTCCCTGCATGCAGACAGCCAGTGAGCAGTGCACCTCAGTCTCTCCGACATTCACCATTGGCTGATGTGTGCTGTGAATGCGGATACCTTCCTTTTT
Organism: Chelidonichthys spinosus; assembly: GCA_029853015.1. Lineage (NCBI taxonomy): Eukaryota > Metazoa > Chordata > Actinopteri > Perciformes > Triglidae > Chelidonichthys > Chelidonichthys spinosus. The sequence continues at coordinate 13,574,101 of CM056831.1, forward strand.
AAGAAACAGTCTGGACTCAGCTGGCTTCTCTCTCTCTCTCTCTCTCTCTCTCTCTCTCTCTCTCTCTCTCTCTCTCTCTCTCTCTCTCTCTCTCTCTCTCTCTCTCTCTCTCTTGGTCACTTGCTCTCTCTCTCTTGTTAGCTCGCTCCCTCCTCTCCCGCAACACCACCACAACCTGCTGATTTCTCGCTAAGCCTCTCCTTCCCTCTTTCCTTTCACTCCTGTCATCTGCTGTTCTCTAACACTCTACCTCATAATTTGATTTACCATCACATCACATACTCGCCTCCTGGTTACATTCCTGTTTTTTTTTTTTTTTACGTCTTTCTTTTTCAGCTTACCGTTTCTCTCCCCAATACTGTCATTTTGTCTTTGACATTCATTCATCTCCACCACTTTCTCACCCTCCACTGATGTGAGGAGACATGAAGGTGAGTGGAGTTGTTTTCCAGGCCTACCTGCCTGTTTGTCTCTAAAACCATATATCTCTTTAACTTTCTAAGCCATCCGGAAGACGTGAGCGTCCTGTGTCCTTGGAGGCAGGGACTGCAGTTGCGTATGCTTCAGGTGTAACAATTAGCCAGCACCAGTTGTGATGCTGCTGATGAGTCACTATCCGATGCTGCATGTGTGTGTGTTGTAGCTCGGGTCCTTTTTAGCATATGGGGTTTAGTTGATGAGAGAAGGAAGGAAAGAGGGAGGGTTTGTATTGAATTAGTGCATGGATAGTGCATGCGTGTGTCAATGCAGGAGCTCATGACACAGGGTTTTGCACCAGCTGTGGCTGTGGTGCTGTGGCTGTGGTGCAGCGGCATCTCGGGCAGATTAATGAGCAAGCACTGTACAGCAATGACGGCAAACAATTAGAGAAGTGATCACAGTGAGTAGTTTCTCTTACCGGTCAATGCACACAACACAGTTATCGCTTCCAGAGGTCATTGTTGTCACAGGTAATATGCTCTGCCCAGACTTGATTTAACTGTACAATTAAAATTCCCTTCAGGTAATCGTCAGAAAAATAAATGTTCTCCGCATGTCGTGTGTGACTTCCCTATTTCAAAATCTTGACCTTGTCCTCTATATATATTATTGTTAGCCTTATTTCCCCATGTTGTGATTTGTTCTGTTGCGTGTCAGTGCCCTCATTATGCGTGTACTGTTTTGCCACCTGACACCCACAGGAAGAAAATGTGTCTGACAGAAAATAATCCTCAAAAGCATGTTGCCTCAGAGAGTGTCACTTCCAAGTGTTTTTATTTAAGGTAGCTTTCTTAAAATGACAGTTTGAGTATGAGATGGTAAAGGGACTGCACACCATCGTCATGTAGGGCTGGGTGATGATTCAGTGTGATAATTGATCTTCTTCGTATGGAATCATTTCGTGATGAAATATATCAATATATCATGATACATAATTCTGTCTGAACTGATAACAAGCATATTCTAACTTGTATTTCTTAATCATAGTTGGTACTTTTCATTTGTCATGCATCTAACTCGCACAGGAGTATAACAATTAGCTTGTTATTTCATTAGACTAATTATTGAATTACAAGAAAATATGCAATATTGTGTATCGTTATCCAGATATGGAATTGGCCTAACTGCCATGGCAAGGTGCTGTTCTGCCCATTGAGAATTTCAGGGTCAGTGTTGACATGCTCTACAGTTACAGAACCTGATTGAAATTGCAATAAGAGATATACTGCTAGATATGCATGCATATGTTGTTACGTATATTCATGTGAACAACCGCCTTGGACAGCTCTCGCATCCCTGGTGGTCTCAGGTTCAGCACCTCGGACAGCGGCCGTGACACAAAAAGTGTAAAAGTGAAGCTGTATGTTAATGTAGGCTGATCTATTGTTCCATTTAAACCCTACTTATAGCTGACTATTATCTGGTTAAGTTTTAAACTCACAATAGTCTTGTCATTCAGAATCCTCCAAACAGATTGGGTCAAATTAACCTGAACTGCTGCTTCTTGAAAAGGAAAGGAAGTGAGATTCGTCATATTTATAAATGTAATTCAGCATTCTATGGTTTCATCCCTTTATTTTTCCACATCCCAATTACCAGTGAGACAGCAGCACGGCCACATGCATTCTTACCCAGGTAAAAAAGATAACCTTCACAAAGGTTGTATAACAGTTGAAATAATTTGCTTTCAAAAGACTTTAACTCCAGGAAGTTTCAAGGTCTAGATGAATCATTTACTGGAGCCATGTGAACACTCACAAATCACACAGCTTGATCGTGCAGTCGGTTGGGACTCATATACTGAAGATGCTATAGCCAATGTTGGCAGGAAGTCCATTCTATATGAGCTCTGTTTAGCTGGCGTCACACACTCGACTCTGACACTGAATCATGCTGCATTTTCTGCTCTCTTGCTGCACAATGTATGTAGCCAGTCATTTACTGTTCAAGGTCATAGCTGTTTGCCCAGTTAAAAACCATGCATTTGACGTTTCAATGTGCTTTCAAATCTCACAGCCTACACACCAGATGTTGAGAGCAGCAACATTGAATGCTTTGAAATTGTGGTGTACTTTTGACTGCAGTTCGGAGGATTCCTCACAGAGGACTAGCTTTTTGCTCAAAACGCCTCACAGCTTGGATAAACGTCTCTTTATTTGGCAGGCTGGATATTGTCCATAGCCGGTGAGAGTGTTCTGCAGATGACAGGGATGGGTTTCCTGCAGGTGCATTGCTCTGCTGCCTATTTGTCAAAACAAACAGGTTAAAGGAATAGTTCGACATCTTGGGGTAATTTTCCCTGTTGTCCAGAGTTAGATTACAAGCTACATATGAAGCTTCAAGCAGCAGCTTAGCTTATAATATCTGTGGACAAGGTCATGCTAGCCTTCATGCTAAGCTCATTTTTCCAGCTGCTGGCTGTAGTTTCACATTTACCATGCAGACATGAGAGTGCTACCAATCTGCTTGTCGCGTTCCTTTTCAAGTAAGCAAATTAGTGTGTTTCCCAAACTATCAACATATTTCTCTCTAAATATCAGGAATGTGACTGTCATTTCCTTTGGGGAGCCACTGGAGTCGGCCCATCGGCTGCCCTGTGGATGCCCACTGCTTCTATAATAGTCAGTGTGGGTTTCATACAGAGAAAATGTACCAACAGTTTAGCTCATCATCACATTTTTCTAAATTTGGAGGTACTTAAGTAACCATAACAAAAACCCTATAAATGTCCAAAGAGACTGGTTATGTCACAGGTTATAGGGTGGTGAAGCTTGACTTGTAATATGTGTGGCTGTCTGATTGGTCTCACTTTAAATTCTGACTATATCCCATAACCCCTGACAAAAGCACATTGTTTTCATATTATTCCACTTAGGCAAGTTGACTTTTTTTCTTTTGCATGCTTTTAGGACAGAGGAACACTTTGAATTCCAAAAGCAGTCAATAAGAGGACTCCACAGGTTACCCCTATACTACTTTGCCCTGGAGGAAAAAATAGTTTTTATGTGCACAACCGAGAGTGATGGCATGCGAGCTGGTGGAGCAGGAAGAGGCCTTCAGAGTTGACCAAGCGGCAGCTGTCCTGTTGAGCTTCCCTGTTTAGAAAATTGAAGATGTAATTTAAAAAGACCTGGTAAATGTGTCCACACCCACTTGAGTCGCTCATGCTCATCATTCCTCCACCTCCCCGCTTGTCGTGTTTGACCGTTTCCTCTGTGGAGTCTCTGGTTGTGCTTGATGGAGAGCAATGTTTGCCTGTGTGCAGAAGTTTTCCCCAGATTAAACATTTTACACGGCGTCTTGTGTTTACTCCCGTCAATAAATCGACTGTAAACCGTGATATTTTTACAGCACCCCTCAAAAGTATTAGAGTTTTTGTGTGTCAAACAAAAAGACAATTCAAATGAACATTATTAATTGAGGTGTAACAATATTTAGAGTATTTCTCAGACCTTTTAAATGCCTGCGTATGGGTGCGGACTTAATGAAACGGCATTTTCATGTTTCTGGTAAACCAGTCTACTTGTAAAGGTCAGCTATGCATTGCACTAAGCACTTTTATTTTTGTTTTATTGTTGTTTGCTCATGAATTATTAACTCTAGTTTTAGTAGCAATTGTCTTGCTGGACATGAGTTCATGACATCAGTGTATGGACTTTCAGCATAATGTCTAATTAATGCTTTTGAAGGAAAAGCTTGCACAGAGCAGGAACGGAGTTTTGTTGTGCCAAACTTTGTATGAAACTATTGAATCACATCTATCGGCTGGCACGAGGCAAAAAGAAATGACATGCTACACTAAAGCCGCTGCAGTACTATGTGTGCCACGAGAGGTGCCTACAGCAGCATAGGCACACAGCTGCAGGAGTATAACCCAGGCACAAGAGTCTAAAGCTCTGTCTGAAGACTCTTTAAGTCCAGGGGTACTGATCCTTTGCTCTGATCCTGCGCTCTGATCTCTCTGTGGAGGCGAAAAGAGAATTTCCCTTCAGGGATCAGTGAAGTATCACATAATTTTTACTCCATCTTTTTGAGATTTACCAACCCCTGAACCCTCTTTTCCTCAATATAAAAAGGACTGTCCTGGGATCTGTTGAATACCTGTAAGGGAAATTTAAATATTTAGATTGTAATAGTTTCCAGTGTCACTTAAGCTACGAGATCCTGATTATGAGGAGATATTGGGCAGACCTGATCGAGAGACAGATTATTATCATATTTTTATACGTGTTGTGGTTCAAAACAGGATAAAGGATGGCGGTATGTGACCTCAACTGTTCCAGATGGAGCTCTTGGTTGGGAGGAGGGAGCCATAACTTGCCGTAGGCTATTTAGAAAGGAGCTGTTTGTCCCCACGCGATGAAGAGCACACAGTTGTTCATGCCGAGGGAATGTACTAGTCCGGCCTGCAAGCTGTTTATATGTAATGCTCCCCATTAACAATTGACTAAACCATGGAAGGAAATGTGCTGCCATTAACCCCTATGAATTACTTTGATTATGTGGCACAGACAAAAAAAGAGTAGAAAGAACCCAGACCAAGTCATTTGTGGTGTAGAGGTTTCTCAGGGACCACCAGAGGCTTCATTGTTGGTGGCCTCGTCATCTGTTTCTGAAGCTTGTTGTCATTGTTAGGATGAAAACAAGCCTTGTAAAACTTTAACAGACACTGGGAAGCTGTTGCCTGTTGATTTAGTGGATCTGATATGATCTATCAGAGGGACTCAGCAAGTGCAGTCACAGTCACTTGATCACTGAGCAGCTACAGCTCATTTCAGCAACTCCCGACGATTTGATTTATCGATGAATCGTTCCATCCACAAAAACTCAGAAATCAATAAAACATGCCTGTTGGAATCCCTTATATGCAAAGACGATGTCTTGTAATGGCATGTCTTGCCAACAAAGTCCAACACTGAAATATATTTAATTTAAAATAATATAAAATCAATAAAAGCAGCAGATCTTCATATTAAACAAAACAAAAGAACATTTGGGAGATTTCTTCTTTTTTATTTATATATAAAAATGAAACGATTTGTTTCAGTTCTGTGTTTAAGTATTCGCAAATCCTCATCCACTGATCCATTCACAGGAGAATTCTGCTTATTGTCATTTAATAGACTTAATATTTATTTACATCTGAATAATCCTCCTGCCGTCCCTCTACTTTTATTAGGCTACCTCTGAATTAGTGTCGCAGCAGGTGACAGTAGCTGTTGCACACAAGCACCAGGACTGCTTTACACATTAATGTCCCCTCAAGATCTATACAGATCTTTATAGAGGTGATTTAAGCCTCCAAGTATAAGGCTACATTTTTTTTACAAGAGAGAGATGTTGCATTTTCTCAAATATATGTTATCAGTTAACTTATCTTACCTACCTGCCCGAAAAGTGCAAGGTTTTGTGAACTGTTCCCACCTCTCGCAGCAGTAAAACATCACTACTGATGTTCTTACTGCATTGGAGTCCTAAGTTAAATCCATGCACATGAGTTTTTTTTTTTATTTTGTACTGCAGCAAAGACTTTGATTTTGTTTGAAACTGTGCTCCAAAGCTTGTAACAAAACTTGTGTACCTTTTTTGTCACCCAGCGAGCAACATTGAAAGGTAAAGCAAGTATGTGCGAACATCCACCAGGCTGTATGCGAAGACTTGGTCAGACTGGCTTCAGGCATTTTCCGGATATCATGTTGTCAAAACCTTTTAATAATCGGATATAGAAACTCGGTAAATTATATATTCCTATCAAAGGCTATATGGATGTGGGACAAAGGGACAAACCTGTGAATTTAAAGCAGGTTTTGCTGACATGTCAACCTGTTGTGTGATCAGTCTTAATGGTGCACACTAATGTTGGGAGCATTGCTCACATCTCGATCTCAGTCTGGTACGCTGGTCTTTTTATAGGCTCAGTGCTAACAGCAGGGCCTCTGATTTGATTCCTTTGAAGTGCAGACTGTGATGTCCTATTGTGGCTGTCTGAGATGTCCTCAGTGCACTGCCCCATTTCATCAAGCCAGTTCTGCATCATCATCATCCATCCATTTTTATTTTTTGGTGGGGGGGAGGGAGAGGGTGGTGTCGTCTTCATAAGCTTTCCTCCTCCTCCTCCTCCTCTCTCTCTCTCGTTCCCTCCCCTCCTCTGTTTGAGTTTTTCTGAAGAAGTCACAGGGAGGCGTTGTCAGATTGTAGCGGCTGCTGAACAAGAGCAATCACGGTTAATGACTAATCTGTTTCTGTGTCTCTTGTCTTGTGTTTCTCTGGCAGGTGAAGGATCGTGCAGACAGACCGTCTCACATTAAGCTATGGAATGCTCCCTGCACCCACCATCACTAGTCTCCACTCTTTGGACTGAGCTCCAAACGCTTAGTTAGCGGCTGTGCTTCTCCCCTCGAACTCTTTATAACCAGGGGACGAAGAAGAAGGAGTGGACTTACCTTAAGTCCACCGCTAATAGCGCACAGAGCACTTTAAAAAAAAAAAGAAGAATTCAGCTATTTTTTTTTTCTCCACTTGGATTTTTCCCCCTGGTGAAAACAAGATGGTTCTGGAGGGGTATCTGTGGATGGTGATCCTTGGCTTCGTCATTGCCTTCGTGCTGGCCTTTTCTGTGGGTGCCAATGATGTGGCCAATTCTTTTGGCACAGCGGTGGGTTCTGGCGTGGTAACGTTAAAGCAGGCATGCATCCTGGCGTCCATCTTTGAGACCCTGGGTTCAATGCTGCTGGGGGCCAAAGTGGGTGAGACGATTCGAAAAGGCATCATCGATGTCAACCTGTACAACGAAACGGTGCCCGTGCTCATGGCAGGGGAGGTCAGCGCCATGGTTGGTAAGTTGCACTAAATTTGTCATCCAGAGAAAATGGTCCATCGATTATTCAAACAGCTGAGCAAGAAACGTTTTATCAGCAAACTGACGATTGATTAATCATCTTAAGTCAGGTTTCAAGCAAAAATGTCTGAAAACGTTCTCAGATTTTGGCTCTAGCTGCTTTTCTTTGGACCGTTATCCAACAAAGTATAGACGCAATAGCATGTCAGACTATTTGAATACATGCGACATGAACACACGCTCCTGCGAGATGATGGAAAAATTGCAGAGTTCCTGTGATTACAGACAAAGCTGCAGTCACACTCAAACGCACACAAAATGTAATGGGAAGTTTTGCTCATGTTAGTCAACCATGCAGCATTTCCAGAAAACGACCTGCCATTGTCCTTGTGTTTTGACATTTAAAGTGAATCACGGGCAGGAATTGTTACATATCAACTGTAGCTTTACACATCAACATTAGAGTACCAAAGGAAATGAAATGAATGGAATGAAAACAATGGGGCTGAGACAATGCCATTTTAATGGCCGAGCAACTGCTGGGGAAAGGTAATAAATAAGGCGACATTATGCACAGGGGATTCCCATGTTGCTGAAAATTCAGGTGACAAGCTCCACAAGTGAATGTAGGGGAAACACTGAACAGTTTGTCTCAATCTAAAACAGGAAACATTATTCATCGGCATGTTGATACAGAATAATAAGAAGTTTTAACGTCCTGATTTGATTAAATTAAAGCAGAGAAATGCTTCTGATATACCCAGCAGGCTCACAGAGCCAGGCAGGCATCACAATGAGACTCTGAGGTCTTGTTATTCAAATAATGGACTCCTTGCCCGTTGCCGAAGAATAAATTGAGCTGCAGGAAAAAATGTGTTAATCTTATGGGATTTTTCCTTATGTTGGTAGTTGTCTTTTGCCTGATTACGTTTTAAGGCAGGTTTTCAGTGTATCTCCAAATAGAGCTCTGTGAAAGATGTGTAGTTCCATGTATTAAGAGTATTGTAATTACTGTATGTCAATAAGCAATTTTAGATTCAAGGTCTCATCTTGATTATCTTATCTGATATCCTATAGTATTTTTTTTTTCTTCCGTTTTTGAACTATCCTGTGCTGGTGGAGGATAATGTGTCTGCAGTATTACAAACCTCAAGCAATAATTTAGAAAAATGACATTTGTCATTTAAAAAGAAAACTTAAATACAGTGAAGTAAAAAACTAACATTAGAATAATCTCATTACTTTACATGTTTGAGCTAAAAAATCATATATATTATGTAATGTTGCTTTGTTTTCTAACTACATTTCTACGGAAAATGAATAATTATCTGTGTCTCTCTTCTGATCACAGGGTCAGCAATCTGGCAGCTAATCGCCTCCTTCCTCAAACTGCCCATTTCTGGGACTCACTGCATTGTTGGCGCCACTATCGGCTTCTCTATGGTGGCCATCGGCACCAAGGGCGTCCAGTGGATGCAGCTCGTCAAGATTGGTAATGGCCTGGGACACTTTGAGACCAGTTTGTGTGTGTCTTTACAATGTTGACTATATATCTGTGGTGTACACCAGTGTTTCCCAAACACTTTTTTTTTTCTAGGGTCCCACTTTTTAAAACCATCGTGACTAGGGCTGCATGATGTTGGAACAAAACTGACATTGCAATATATTTTTTTCTGCAATATATAATATGAAAAAAACCCAAGACTTTTCACTCTAAATGTATACATTTTAAAGTCAAATATGTTTAGATTTATAAACCATTTTGTGCTGTGCAAAAACTGTACTCACTGGTTGTACAAATATTAAAGCAAAAATGTCACACCCACAAAGCATGGTTAAAGAGATGGATCCAGGTTTCGAGATGGGTCGGGGGAGGGTTGCCAACATTGCCGCAGACCCCTCGCGCTCTGGACGGGAGCCCTGTTCCTCCCCGCAGGGAGAGGGCAAAGCGAGTACTATGTGATGTGGTGAGTTCAAGGCTAGGGGTGCTGTAATGATTACGGTCGGATCCGCGAGGCACCTGGGCCTTTACAAGCCGACCTAATATAGCCGGTTATGCTGCACCAATATGGGAAAATGTGGTTGGGTTGTAAGCTCGTCAGTTTGTTTTCTAAACTCCCTGGACCAATTTACACAGCGAGGGATCCATATTAGATGAGGCAGCATTACCGATTTTCTGTCTCAATGCAGTGACAAGACGTACTTTATTATTCACATCTAGAGGAAGACACGTGATTTCTAAAGGTTGTACCTTGTCCCTTAACAGGTTAAAGTAATTCTGGGAAATGTAGGAAATTACAGGTGCAAATGAGGAACAGCAGATGAGCGGTAGCAAAAACACAGTTGTGACACTCGATCACTGCTGCCTGGCGATAATGTGTCAGTAAGTGATTGTAGTCTGCTGCCCTTTCTCCCCCTTCTGCAGTGTCATCGTGGTTCATCTCCCCCTTGCTCTCCGGCCTCATGTCTGGAATCCTCTTCTTCCTCATCAGACACTTCATCCTCAACAAGGTGGGCTCACATCACGATGCCGCTGTTCTTTCTCACACATGAACACAAATATGCACAAATCCCTCCTTGTTAAGTGTGCAGGTTCTTAATTGTATTTCGGGTTAAATCACGTGTAAAATACCCGGTAAATATGAAGGTTGTAAGCCTTTAACCCACATTATTTTTCATGGCACGTACTCCTGATTTAGAGTGAGCCGTCGGTCCACGAGTGTAAATAGAATCTAGACAGCGGCGCACACGTGTGCACACAAAGCTGTCTGAAGAACTTCAGCACGGATAAAAATCCATTTGATTTGGCAACAGCCGCAGATCTGTTGTTATGCAACAGGCAGACCAGAAGAGGAGAGTGTTGTAGATCGTCCTGAGGTCACGACTGCAGGATCGTATGTGACTGAGTCATATGCAGCTTTGCATCAGGAATATTTAACAGTGCTATTTTATTTAAACTGTCGATATATAGCTTTACAATACATTTGTTATTAGATGTGAGACTTAAAACCTTACCGGTCGGTAATATTGGATATCAGACTCATCATAATGGTAAACAACACATTATTCAAGAGACTGGTGCTTCCATTTGGCCTGAGCTGAACTTTTGACCTCAGTAGGAAGTTGTGGTTTTATTAGACGTCAGTGATACGCAACATGCTGTGTCTTAAGCACAAGGAGATCGGTATTCAATCTGTCAAAACATTCTACCTTTCACCTCTGGCTAATAAATGGCCTGTTTTACACTTGGCACTCCCACTTATTTTTGATGGAACTGTATGTGCATCTTGATTTATTGTGCATGTTTATATACAGAGTGATATATAGTTCAAAATTGAGTCATTCATTTTGTTAAAACAATGACACAGAATATAATCACATCATATCACCATGAAATTCAACTGAATGTTGATTAGCGTTGCTTTTTCGTCATCATATCAGAAACGGGACTAACAATCCATCTGTGTTTGCTTCCTAGGATGACTCTGTCCCCAATGGCCTGCGAGCGCTGCCCCTCTTTTATGCCTCCACAATCGGGATCAACACATTCTCCATCCTGTACACTGGAGCCCCATGTAAGTGCTGAACGTTACTTATTGCTAATAGATACACTACTGTCTCTGTTTATTTAGTCCAACCCCGATGTACCGTCAATTACCATCCCTGTATTAGTGGGTGCCGACATTGCATGCTATCTCCACATTCCTTTTGAAGGTGTGATGAGAGTATAAGTAAATTATAATACTTCAAATGACTTGCAAGATGTTATTCTCTTAAACCCGTGTGTGTGTGTGTGTGTGTGTGTGTGTGTGTGTGTGTGTGTGTGTGTGTGTGTGTGTGTGTGTGTGTGTGTGTGTGTGTGTGTGTGTGTGTGTGTGCACGTGTGTTCATTCTTTGCAGTGCTTGGGTTAGAGATGCTACCGGTGTGGGCCATCTTTCTCATCACTTTAGCTGAGTCACTGGTCTGTGCTGCTCTGGTCTGGTTTTTCGTCTGTCCCTGGATGAGGAGGAAAATAGCAAGTAGGTATCTGTGTGTGTGTGTGTGAATTGTGTTTGTGTTTGTCCGTCCAGTCTTTCTCACGCCATCTTAAAGCCCAGCACCCTGACCCGGCCCTTACAACAGAGCCTCAGCCTCCGCTTGCACATGCTCTTGAGCTCTGACACCAAACAAGGGATGCCAGCGGATGTGTGTCCTCATTGGCCTCTGCCAGAGCCACTAAAGCCACCCAAGAAAACCCTGAGAACTCCATGTAGTGGTCCAGTTCTTTCGACACTTAGATGTTTTTAGGCGTATGGCTGCTTGTTCACGTGCAAGGGGCTAAGATCGTAGCCTGCAGTATGGAAAGCTTTCAGATCGAGGTTAGGAAATGTTTCCCTAATGGTTACATCAACCTGCAGCAAAGCAGACAATGCTTTAAAACACATGACGCGTTACATAAAAGAGTGGAAAGAGCAGTAGGTGGAATATCTGAGAGAGTGGTGGACATTAACAAGGCAGCCTGCCTGCTAAATGTAACTTTGTAGGATAAATAAGATCTTCTGTTTATTGCAGCGATCCATATACAAAGCTACACAGTCTTAAGCCCCAAGATGCCAGTAAAATATCCTTCCATAAACCCTGTACGTGATACAAGTGCAGAAGACATGACCTGCTGCTCAACGTGTCATCACCTCTGGGTGTCTGTTAGAATTATAGATGACATCATCAGTCCAAGTCTGGTTATTGCTGCAAAGTGAAACACTCAGCAATGGCTGAGTTTGTGTGTTTGGAGGAGTTGAGAGGCATCAGCACTGATATTTGTGGAATCTAAACTGTAAAATATTCTCCTTTTCTGATCTGAAACCAGGCTTTTACTAATTTATTATTACTGCTATAACTGCAGTTACATCACAGCTTCAACAAAAAATGATTTGGGGAAATACGGTAATCTATATATAACATATAAACTCTATTAGCATCTAAAGGAGGCTTGTAAGATGCTCTCTTAGCTAAACCCTCCCTCACTTGATCTCCTCCAGGTCGTCTAAAGAAGGAGCAGGCTCTCTCCAGGATTTCTGATGAGAGTCTTGACAAGATTCCTGAAGAGGAGGAGGAGAGCCCCGTCTTTAAGGAGCTACCAGGGGCCAAGGGCACAGACGAGGCTGTGTTGCCGCTCACCGGGGGCAGCAGTGAACGGAGCACCCGTGACTCCAGTGGAGAGCTCACCAACCTGGCTAATGGAGGCAACGTCCTGCCAAATGGCAGGGTGTACGGTAAAACTGGAATTTAATTGTTATATATATATTATTTTTATTGACACCGTTGATTCGAGATTTGGCAGAGAATCACTTTATCTGTGGGAAAAAATGAAATGTGGCTGCTTTAATGCAACATAATGGGGATTGAATTTACTTTTACAGCAACTCCATAAAAAAAAACTCTTCTCTCATATAACATTTATAGCTTTATTTCCATAATCTTCACAGCCATCTTGCTTTCTTTATTTACATTTGATCAATGTGTCTTATGACTTGAGAGAAATATTAATTACAATAGTGTTTCATTTCACTTATTTTGTGCATTTTGAAGTATTGCGTTTGAAAAGCTGAATGGGAAATTACAAAATTCCACAAAACTTTCTCAATTATGAAAAAAAAAGAAAAGAAACGATATTATCCTAATGAAATATAATTTTACGCACAATACAATAATTGATTCTTCACCCATCACCCATTTATTCTGTACAAAATAGAATACTCCCCTTTAGGGAACTGTGTTGCTGTTTAATTCGACTTAACTCAAACGTATTTCACCCACTTCTTCATCTCTACTCCTTCAGGCCGGACCCACTCAATGACCAACGGCTGCCTCAAGTCGCCCATCTCTAATGGCAGCTTCAGCTTCGATGGCCACATGCGCAGCGACGGCCAGGTGTACCACACGGTGCACAAGGACTCTGGTCTTTATAAAGACCTGCTTCACAAAATCCACCTGGGACGCATGGATGACAACGACCGCTCGGGCTCCAACTCCGGCCAGCCGGACAACAATTACCGCCTGTTGCGGCGCAACAACAGCTACACTTGCTACACAGCAGCTATATGTGGCATGCCTGTCCAGCCGCTCCTACGCACAGAGTCCCGCGACGACAGCGAAAAGCTGGTAGGGGAGGGAAGTGGCAGGAGCAACAGCGTGTCCTATTCCAAGAAGAGGGTACGCTATGATAGCTACTCGTCGTACTGTAACGCTGTGGCGGAGGCCGAGATCGAGGCAGAGGAGGGCGGGGTGGAGATGAAGCTGGCCACAGAGCTGGAGGGGGTGGATGAAGATGGGGCTCCTGCACCGGTGCCTCTGGACGACTTGGCCGAGGAGGATCATGAGGAGAAGGATAAGCCTGAGGTGTTCCAGCTTTTCCACTTCCTGCAGATCCTCACCGCCTGCTTCGGCTCCTTCGCACACGGAGGCAACGATGTCAGGTGCTGCCTACCTGCTTCTCACAGTGTTAACTTGTCAATTACCACTTCCCTGCCACCTGTTCATAAATGTTGTTACTCCTGTAGCTTTTGCCCTGTTAGATCGTGTCCCAAATGTAAAAATATATAAACAAATACCTGTGGTTATAATCGTTGTGTTGTCATCTTCGCAGTAATGCCATTGGGCCCCTAGTGGCGCTGTGGATGATCTATGACCAGGGCGGTGTGATGCAGGACGCAGCCACTCCCATCTGGCTGCTGTTTTATGGTGGTATAGGCATCTGTGCCGGGCTGTGGGTGTGGGGGCGCCGCGTCATCCAAACCATGGGGAAAGACCTGACTCCCATCACCCCCTCAAGGTGAGAAAGTCACCCTTTGATAGAGTAGGCGAGAGGGTGTGTGTGTCTGTGTTCATGGAAATGGCTGAGACGGATCTGGATGAGAGAGAGAGAGAGAGAGAGAGTGTTTGCGGATGTAGGTGAACTTCTAAAATGCCTTGACGTGCTGACACACAAGTCTATCCTCTGCGACGGCATCCTTGGTAAGTGCTTACATCCACACAGCTGTGTTAGAATGCACACGCACAATGTCTTTTTATCAGGCTGTTAAATGTTATTGAACAAGTAATTGCAATTCAACCGAGATTCATGATTCCACACCATGCTGGCAGTAAAATGCATAAACCTAAGGCAGCAGGATCACGTTTAGTTCTGTTGCCTCGAGTGCTCCCTGTTTACAGGTACAGTAAACTAACTGACTAATGAAGGGTGTCTTCTCAAGCGTGCACTGATTAACCACTCTCTACTTCCCAAACAGAGCTGGCGCTGCAGGCGATACACTTTCTTTTCTTTTTTTTTAACTACAACAGCAGGCAACCTGCAAGTAAAACGTTGGGTTTTCCATGTCAGCTAATATGTACTATACACACACGCGAAAGGACATTATGTCTTTTTGTTTAAAACAGATGTATAAAATATTTGCCTATAAATAGTAATAGTAATTTAACTCTAATCTCCACAGTTATCAGGCAGTCGTCGTCCTCAAACTTAGAACTAATTCTGTACTGCTTTGTGTAGAAATAGACTGTAATACATTCTGCTGTTGTAGTGGAAATGGGACTGATGCAAATTTTTCTTCCGCCCTTTGACCTGCTTACATAATAATTCTGAATAAATAAGTAGTCTAGAGCACAACACAGAGGGCCTTAGGACTTAGAGCTGTGGAAAGTCACAAACACACAACCTTAACTGCTGCTTTTCTGTCCCTGAGATTGATCTCTCTCTCTCTTTGTCTCTGTCTCTCTCTCACTGTCCCCTCGTCTTCCCATGCGTTAGCTGGAGAGTGCGTGTGCACATGCGTGCGTGTGTGTGTGTGTGTAGCTCAGGGTTGTTTGTGTGATGGCGCCGGCTGAAGACAGCGAGGCTTTATGCCTGCAGGTTGTGTAGTGAGTGTACTGTATGTGTGTGCATGCACATTAAGGTCTAATTGTTCCAGCAAGTTTTTTTTTTTTTTTTTTTTTAAGTGCGAGTGCTCACAGTTGCCTGGCAAGAACATCACACAGGGTAACAGGAAGTTGTTTGGCATTCTTGACGAAAAGAAGTAGAGCAGGAAGGGTAAGGGAGGGGCAAAGCCACAGTGGGAACCCTGGCCTCTCGTCTCCGACCGCAGGGAGGGGACGCCAGTCTGACTCCTTCTCTTGCACTTTTCCTTTTACCCTCTGTCCTCATCCCTTTTTTTCATGTTCCTTCCTGCCCTCTTCTGGAAATCTCTATTTTTTTGCGGTTAACCATCTTCTTCTCCTCCTTGCCCTCATTCCTTCCATCCCATTTCGTCTCCTCGCTGCCACTTTATGTCTTGCTTTTTTTTATCGGTGTTTCACCTCTAAATCTCTCTCTCCCCCCCTAATGTCCTGCACTTGTTCTCTCTCTCTCATTATTTCTCCGTCTTCCTCCATTGCTCCTTGTCCTTGGCCCCTCTCTCTCTCTTGCTGTGCGCCTTCTTTCTTTCCTAATTCCCTCTTTCCTTCACCAGCTTAGTCGTTGCCAGGGCTCATAGACAGATTTTCTCTGGTTCACTGTTCTGGAGACTCCGTTTCCTCTGGTGTCTGTTTCCATGCATCAGTTTGACAAAGAAGTTTGTTTTGGGGCAAGGACAGGAAAAGTGTGTCTGTGTGGTGTGTGTGTGTAGCTGAGCACAGTGGACACTTGAACAGCACAGTGTCTCACTGCAACCGTTTTTTAAAATGGGTTTATTATGGATTTTGGTCATTCTGACAAGCTCCCCTGTTGAAGCACCACAGGGATGGACTGCTGCAGATCTAACGGCCTTGCAAGGTCTTGTGATGCTCTCATCCTGTGTGCAGCACTTATATGATCGGCCCGCTACGTAAATGTTTGTAGTTGGAGAGAGTGGCGTCGGCTCACCTGCAGCCGTCTCGGGTAACAAAATCTGACCTGCCTTCTGAAAGCATTTCTCCTCTTCTATTCCGAGTGAATTTCCACTTTATCCGAAAACCTTTTCTTTTGGCTTAGCTAGACAGAATTCAATGGTGGGCTGACAGGAAACGATTAGGGACAGAGAGAGACAGGGGATGGACTTCAGACCTGCAGACCAGTCTAGAACCGGGTACCTTGCAATGGCATGGTCAGCATCTCAAGCCTCCTAGCTCACCAGGACATCACACACTGGTATTAATTGTTTCTGCACACGTGGTTAGGACGAACAGCCTCCTACTGATTGGTTCAAGTGATGTTGAAGGTTGGCTCAAGTCAAATCATTAGAACACTGCTGTGAAAGTTATTGGCCCTTGCTGTTCACAATCAATTTGAACCCTGTCTGTTCCCAAATCCTTACCTCAGTGTTGAGTTTTATCTGCTGCTGTTTTTTATATATTTTATTAAATTGTAGCTTTTTTGCCTTCTCTTCTTGTGTCTCTCTGTTGCTTTACTTTCCTAACTTAATTTGTTTTTTAGTTCTTGAGCCCAAGCTAACGGCCAAATGTTTGTGTGATGGCTGGGATGGGGCAAATAAAAGGAAAACAAGTGTTTTCTCTTCCAGTGCACCCACTGGTCTGGTGTTCAAGTGTGAATTACATTTTGGAAACAGGGCATGGTGTCTCCTATTCAGCCGTCCCACAATGCTCCGTCTGTGCATGACATGCAACCGTATTCTTCATGAGTTGCCTCCAATTGGAGGAAATGCTGTCTTTATTGTGTGTTCTATTGTGTGTTCAAGAATGAGTGCGATGATAACCATGCATTCTGTTTGCTCACTTTAAAGAGCTGTTCTATGATATTACCGTTAATGTGGGCCGTGCCGTCGGCAGCACATCCCAGCATTTACAATGAAGGATATCTCTTTGTCCCCCCCCCCTCTCCTCCTCTCCCCCCCTCCTCCACAGTGGATTCACAATTGAACTGGCTTCTGCACTCACAGTGGTGTTTGCTTCCAATATCGGAATCCCTGTCAGTACCACGCACTGCAAGGTATGACCGAGCGGCGGCCCTCCAGCTGGCCTCTCAACTCCCCCCTCCAGGCATCTCCAGGGGACAGGGAGCTCACACTGCCTCCTAGGGCCCCGGGTTGGAAGTGCACGCTCCACTTTAATCTTGCAACATTGCGCTCAGATCATTTCTGCGGCCTTTCCATATTTTTTTTATGACCTTAGTCATGCCAGGCAAGTGTTTATCTCTTTATCCTCGTAACTCGGATAAAATGTAATTCATTAGAGAATTACTGCATTACAAGACAATAAAACAGTTGGAGCTGTGCCCAGACCGCCCCAGGCAGCAGTGTGCAGCCCCTCTGCCCTGTTTTTTTTTTTTTTTTCAGGAACATCAGATCCAGGCTAGAAGATGTGGCAGACTCCTCCAGTCCCCAACCCCATCCACGTGGTGTCTTATCCTCTTGTCTGTGTCATTTCCACCAACCCTCTTCCATTTTGCCCTCACAGCACTGGCATGGTTTGGTGTGTGGGTCCTCAGCACCCCCCCACCTCCTCCCCCATCCCCCGACCCCCAACCTGCCACACTTGTGTTTCCACTTTTTTTTTACCTTTCCCTCTCCTCTCCATCTTTCTGTGTCTCTCCGCTCATCTGTCTTTACAGCGGATTTTGCATTGAAGTAATGAGTGCGCTAACAGTGCTTGTTGCATCAAATGTGGGCATCCCAATAAGCTCCACCCACTGCAAGGTATTGGTGTCATTAGAAGTGAAGCCACGTCATCGCTTCACCTGTAGCTATCGATCATAAACGCCAATCACAACTCCCGAAGTTGCGGTTTTGACTTCTCCTGCAGTTTCCTCTGGCATAAAACCTTCCAAATTAGCAACAACGTGATGACATTCGGTGTAAAGCTTATCACTCATGAGACTGAGTCGTCCCAAGATGTTTTATCCATTTTTGTAGCCATTCTCTCACATTTATTCGATGAGAAGGATCACATTTTTCTGTCATTTAATCCATAAAAAAACATCTTCCCCTTTTACTCTTTATTGGTTCTGAGCAGTTGCCAAGCAACCAGTGGAGCCAAGAAACAGTGTGGCACATAATCCCTGTAAAATAACGCATCACAGCTTTTAAAGGATTACACAAACAAGATCTAAAACGTTAATTGGTGGGTTTTAGTGGTGCTGGTAGGTAGATTTTGTTGGATGGAGGCAGGCTAGTTGTTTCCTATTGTTTTGAGTCTTTATGCTAAGCTAAGCTATCTGACATCTGGCTCTCATATTTAACATTACTCGTATTGGGGGTGAGTAGCAAGTGCACTTTATTATTTGATCACATGGGTGATGCAAGTCAAAACAAGGGGTGCAAGTTTAGTAACAGCTATGAAAACATGAAAGTAACACAAGACTGTAGAAACGACTGTGTTTATGGTTTAACTAAATACTTAAAAAAAGTGCCAAATGTCTGCTAGAAGGAAACTGCACAAGATTCAAAACTGGTATTTAATTACTGATGATCAATTTGTCAAAGCATCAACATCATCATCCATACCTTACCTGACTTTCACTTCTCATCTCCGAATGCCCTTGTCTTTT
Source organism: Chelidonichthys spinosus (assembly GCA_029853015.1). Taxonomy (NCBI): domain Eukaryota; kingdom Metazoa; phylum Chordata; class Actinopteri; order Perciformes; family Triglidae; genus Chelidonichthys; species Chelidonichthys spinosus. Next base: position 13,592,914 of record CM056831.1, read on the forward strand.
CCCTAAAACCTTGGATAATCAACCGCTCTGCTAAAAAAAAAGCTAAATCTACTGCTGGTTAGAAGTGCATAGTTGTGGTGGTGATTTAGAGAATTGTCCCGGGAGGACAAAATCTCAATTTTTAAAGATTTCATGGAACAGTTTCTCAATTTGAGGATCGTATAAAATGCTCATAAAGTAACCGACAACATGTGAATGAGCAGGGAGGGGCATCCATTTGTTTTTTATCTTCGTTCAGAGTGAGCCTTTTTTTCCGTTTTTATGTCATTTGGCTTCTTTTCTTATGCGGCGATTAAAACTGAATTGATGCCCAGCACTGCTGAGATTATGTGCAGTGACTCATCGTTCCAAACGCACAGCAGCACACTGAGGTCACACTCAGTTCAGGCTTTGCTGCCGCATGCCTGAAATACTACAACCGACTGTAAACATCTCGGGCCGCAAAGTTTAGATATTGTTTCCTGCTGCTTTTAGAATCAAGCTTATCAACTAAGTGAAGGAGGAAAGTTACTTCCTGTGAAGTAGAGATTTTAGCGTGGTCGAGTCCTGCACCAGTGTGACTTTAAGTCGGACTGACCTATGGACGTCAAACGCAGTCTCCGTTGGCCTTCCACATTTAGTCTCCAGTGGGACAGAAGGTGTCTCTTAAAAGCGACTCGCCCTCCAAAATGAACTCTTACTCACCACTCTTCTGATTTGTTTATTTGACTGAAGGTGAGCCAAGAGTTAATTTGTGGACATCTGACATGAGCAGCAGTAATTCCATTAGCAAAGATAACCCATCAGATGTTTGATGCACCTGAACTGCTGATTTCAGACGTCCACACCCAAACAACCCCTAATCCAAGCGGCTTGCTCCGACTAACACGAGACGTTTCGGACCAAGCTGGTCGCAAAGAGGTGAAGGCTGATTCCAGGTTTTTCTGTTCGGATGCGATGTGCGACAGTTGATCAGTGGTGGAAAGTAACTAAGTATATTTACTAAAGTAGGTACTTCAACTATTACCTACAGGTGTCAGAAATGTAGGAAATTAAGTGTAGCAGTATAGACACACAGAAAATGGATATATTCAACTACAGCTCAAAATCTCACTTCAATAACGATTGATTGTTTTGTAATATCTTTTCTAGAGATTAGATTATGAAAATGTTATAATATTGAATACGAGGAAAAAGAGTACTATGAATACTTTAGATCTGATACTGTAAGTACATTTGCTGATAATACTTTAACCCAAAATTAAAAATGCATATTATCCCTATCTATCAATATCTCTGTGTATCAATCAGCCACAGAGATATCCGCCTTCTCTCCAATGTAATATAATAAATTAACTATGGTTGAAAAAAAAAACGTTATCTCCAATCTCCAAAACTTGGCAACTCAAAGTTATAGAAGGAACAATATATGTATTTTTGATTTTGGCATGATTTTGGGCAATTATTGGCTAAATGAACACGAATACCAACAAGCTGACCAAAAAGCCTGAACAGCCTGCACCTCTTCAATGTCTTTGATTTTGCCTACTTTAAACAGTTAGCTCCGTGCTGCTGCTGATTGTTTTCTTTCTCCCCTCCTCCCCCTGGCGTCTCTAGGTGGGCTCTGTCGTGGCCGTGGGTTGGATCCGCTCCAAGAAAGCAGTGGACTGGCGCCTCTTCAGGAACATCTTCCTGGCGTGGTTCGTCACGGTGCCCGTGGCCGGCCTCTTCAGCGCTGCCGTCATGGCCCTGTTCGTCTACGGCATCCTGCCCTACGTCTGAGGGCGCACGGCTCGGAGGGAGAACCGAGGAGGGGGAGAGTCAGAGAACGAGAGAGGGAAGCTTGGGTAAAAAGAAAAATCATAGCTCGAGTGTCAGGGGTGCGGATAAAGAAGTAGGAAATGAAGAGAGGAAAGGGGCAAGGGTGACGGGGAGGAGGAGGAAGAGGAGAGAGGAAGCTGCAGAGGTTTACAGACGGACTTGGTTGTACTGTGGATGTGAGGAGGGTTGGTTCATTTGCTGCCTGGCTCCGTAGTCCAGAGATCTGTTTTGAGTGTCTGATCGTTTTTTATTTATTCTCTTCTTTCGGGTGCATAAGAAAACGTGTGACCATACCGTTCAATCTGCTGTACATATGACAGCAGTAGGCAGATTTCCAGTGACTCTTCTTTACGGCCATTTTCTGTTTCTTCATTTAAAAAAAAAAAAAAAAAAAAAAACAACAGCCAAAAAGTCAGATTTTAGGAAAATAAAAAACAGCACACCTAAACTGCAAACACTATTCTGCTAGCAATCCCAGGCAGCATAGTTGTGATCATTATTATTATATGTTCACAAAATGCCAGGAAAAAAACCCTGTACATATAGGTGTATTGGATTGAGTGTGATTTGTTGTATTGCAGCTTGCTTTAAAGTTTAAAAAAAGAAAAAAGATGTGCGTGTGGTAGACCAACCCATCCATCATCTCACTTTTAACATGCTAGCCAGGTACAACGAGGGCCAAATGGAAAGGACGCCTCAGAGAGGGCTGCTGGAACTGTCGCTCTGCTCTCTTTTTTTTTTTTTCTTTTTTCAAATGATACCACAGAACCCTGATTTGCTAAAGAGTTGATTATTGTCAAGAGTTCCTCTGTTTTTTAGGGATGGATCTTTTAATGATGTAATATACTGTAATTTGTACTGTAAATACTGTCCTTAAAGAGTTGTTGGGGGGGGGGGGGGGGTATGACACAAGTTGGTTATGGTTTGTTTTTAACATAGTCCAGAGGAAGGCGCTCTGCATCTCTTCGTGATGTCATATTATACGTGTGTTACATCGAACACACACTTGACAGGCTGCCGTTTTTCCCCCCGGAGGTTTGCAGAAGTATATTAATTGGAAAACGGTATTCAAATGTCAAGTAGTGACTCCCGTTCATAACGGAGAACAATTATTTTATCATATCGGTAAAATCAACAGTATTTACAGACAGTTCTTAAGTTAAAATCTCTCCTTCTTTGGGGATACTCGAGATATTTTATAGCAAAATGAGGTCAAAACGAACCAAACAGAAATGAAACCAGTAAGGTCCCATGAAACGTTCACATATCTTCATCTGCATGCCTTTGTTTTCATAAAACGAGCTCAGCTACAGGAGACGTCTCCTCATGTTGAAGCTCCCTGCCAATGACGGACCTCTGCACTGTCCAGTCTTCAGACCTCCTGTCCTGTTTCGCCGGTCAGACTCCATGTCTTCGTCCAGGGTCTCTGGCTCATACCCCTGGTCAGCCTCGTCATGTCAGACGGCCATATGTGTCATATCAAACTCATCGTAGTAAAACCCAGCTGGGTATGCAGAGGCGGGGTCCGAGCAGAACGTGTAGCTGCTCAACATGGGCCGTTATTTTGAAGTGTAGAAGCGGTTAGACGGCTGATGACCCGTATTTCTGTGCTAAAGATTTGGGAGATATCATAGCGTCAAGTTTGGGGTTGAAGCGAATCCCGTGGGGCGTTTCAAGGTGTCACGGAAATATCATCCTTATTTTAGAATGACATAGTAGGGGTGGGGGTGGGGGTTGCATTATGGTACTGATCATCACCAGCTTTTTAACAGGGTCACCTGATCTGTAGATGAACAAAGTCTAAAGCTATTTTTATTTGAACAAACTCAATGCCAGGTTTTCCTTTTTTTTCTTCTCTTCTTGTGGTGTTTCCTAATTACGTTTTTTTTTTCTGTTTTCTTTCTCGTGAACAAATCTATGCTTAAGTAGCCACTTGCCTTTGTAACATTGTGTTTTACTTTGTGCAGATACAGCAAAAATAATTAAGGACTGTGGTGTTTACATCGTAACCATTGTTGTAGAGTATCTGAAAAAAAAAACAACCTGTTGCCTAATGATGCCAATGAAAGACAAACTATTAACCATGAATTTTTAAGTGCAAGTAAAAAAAATTAACCTGAAGTGTCTAGAGAAAGAGAGAGAGCGAGAACAAGTGTGCACGCGATGACTCGTTTTGTTTTTTGTTGTTGTTGTTGTTGTTGTTGTTGTAATAGTAGTGCTAATCATGATCCCTGTCACTTTACACTGCTACTACAATGTGTTGACACTACATGTATGGGTGCAATTCAGTAATGAAGAGAATGACTACAGAAATTTCATCAAGACTATATATTTTTCTACCATATCTGAGTTTGAACCTGGTTGAGCTTCCAGACACGTGGAGGACACGTCGTGGAGGGTTGGCGGGGAAACTGGGGGGGAAAAAACGCGATCCACGATCCCGAGAAAGACGTGATCTCGTCTCGCCGGTGCCATGTGCCACATTTCCTGTAAGCCCAGTGTGTTCTTCTAACATGTAGATTGACGTGTCAGTTGCCAATAGATCAGATTTTTAAATTTAACATTTTTATTTTTTTGGAATTTTTTAGATGAAAACACTTTGTAATTTTGTTTCCCAACTGCTTTTCGATCATGAGCTGCGAGAGCAGGAGGATGCTCGCTGCAGGCGACGTCTTAGTCGAGACATTGAAATCGTAAAGTCGGTAGCTGGAGCGTGAGGACATTTGTTTCCTTGTTTTTGGCAGGTAAACACTCTTGAAGCTCATACCCTTTCACTCTTCATGGGGGGGGGCTGGAGCTGGTGGGTTCAAATTCTCTTTGTGCGTTTAAAAAAAGTAAATCCAAACATCTACACCCCCCCATTGTCTTTAAAGCAACTGTTAAATTCTTTATTTAAAAAAAAGCACATTTTATCATTTTTATATGCCATCTGCTTATTATTTTGTTCATATTCTAAAATGAGTCCGCATGCGACTCTAGATACACGGATGAAACGATGTTTATTTGGTTAGCATGTTTCAATGCTAACCAAATAAGCTGTATTCATGTTTATGTAAATGATACGTTCATATACTGCTGTCTAGAACCCCAGCTCATTTGCATCATTATGACGTCATTCTGGACTGAGGTCAGCCAGCATGTTTCAGACGGATCTGGTTTGTGCTGTCTCACCTTGCTCAGCCCCCACCCCTCCCTTTTTTAACTCGCAGTCATTTTTTTTTTTTTTTTTTTTTTTTGTCCATGCATTCTCAGTACTGATAGGCCAAAAGGGACGCACTGTTCAAAACAGGGAGGGGAAGTGAACGTCGTCTACTGGTTAATATTTCTGAACCCTCAAATTTACATTTAAGCAACTTGTGCTACAAGTGGCATTGCTACTTACATATTAAAGCCCCCCCCCCCCCCCAAAAAAAAAAAAATATCATTCAGATCATTAAATCGTGTTAATTAAATCCAAGCATAAACCAATCCTTTATCTTTTGGTTGTCTATGAGCACGGCCACTAGGCGGCGTAGTCAGACACTTCCCCTCCCTGTCGAGAGGGACAGCATCGGCGTCCTGATCGGAGTCGCTGCGCTTCTACTGCATTCTAACTGTGTTTGTGACCTCGTCGTGGAGAAATGCACGGTGCCGTTTCTTTTCTCCCTGAATGTGCAAAACAAGCCCTTATGAAGGCGTAAACTACATTGCTGTCACTGTGGTCGCGTTGCTCCGCCTATCTTGGTGTAATAGCGCCCCCTCCTGTTTGTGCGGAGCTAGCGCCACCTCACAAGAGGTGGAGGAGGCCAACGCTTCAAACCCTTCATCTGGATGTGGCGTGCTGTCTCTAGTTTCTTTCTGGTTTGTTTTTGTAATAGAATGTGCTCCGTGGCTGGCCTGCAGGCTTTACAGCTCTGTGTTGTCTTTTTACTGTTTACTGCTGTTTAACTGTCCGATCCTTCAAAAAGTAGAAAAAAAATGAATAAAAAGTCTAAATAAACTGTAGCCTGCTTCTACAAAAATCTTAAAAGCTCTTCTGATTTGCATATATCGTACTGTAATGTTTTATTTAAGATTTTAGTGGGGGGGAAAAAGATGTCTGCATTTAAACTAAATTATGGGAATTAAAATTACAAAGAATACCTAAATTCCACCGAGTTGTGTCTTTTTTTTTTTTTTTTTTTTTTGAAAGATGTGTATGATCCTCACTACAAAATATAATACTATACTATAATAATATATTGTATCACATCTTATAAAACATACACTATGTGCAGCAACATGATATAATTTAGCATTTTATCACCATGTATATTGTATGTCCTCATGATATCAGATAAATACAAGACAATAAAAGAATACGGTTGTTCATTGATTGCCAAACATGTTGCCAGGTTGTAATTTTAATCCAATAGCCTAGGCATTTCCCTATTTTAGGGCTATATGGCTGATTTAATAAAGGTGTGTTGCACTTAGGCGGATATACTGGAATGGAATATAATATTAAAATACATTTATTTTATTTTGGTATACATTTACCATATATCGCTGTGCCCTAAAACATTCAGTGTTGTGGATGTGTGTCTCATTTCCTCCCCGATTTCATGCATGCATTTGGTTTCCTACAGCAACCGACCTCTTTAAAGGACTGAATGAATGTGCCAGATCTTTTCAGGCTGCTGTTATTTAAGGTTTTTTTTTTTTTTTTTAGCTCAGATAATAATTCAGCGACTTGGCACAGATTTCTCTTTTAAGTTTCCCAGCACTGGGGCTGTGTGTGCTGGGTTTAATTTAGGAAGTCTCTACAGGAACGCTGAAAAAAATGCCGGTTTGAGGCTGACACACAGCAAGTGACACCATTTAGGTTCAAGGGGATAATGGCTTCCGTTTCATGTCGGTTGAATCAGTAACCGACAACAAATGGAAACCATAAATTCCCTGCAGTCACGGGGGTTTACTGTGTTTTCGGAAGCAGAGACATTGTCCTGCTTTGGTGAGATAGCCTGTTTGTTCATCTTGGTTTCTTTATTTGTGGTTTATTGTGTTCATCCTAATTGACAACAGAAAGCTGGAATGTGGCTCCTGCACAACCCTTAAGATTGGGCTGGAAGTCCACTTAAACCCAGTTTGAGGTTGAGAGTGACTTTCAAGTGTAATTTGTGGCATGAAGCGGGGTAATTATATCAACCCTTCTGTTTTTAAGTGACAGTCGCATCCTTTTAGGACTGTTTTTCTCACACGCGGAGAATCATGTTGCTGAAAGCAGGTTTAACACGTTTAATGCCTTTTTGGCTGTAAAGTGATAAAAACATCCGTTAGATGTAGGCCCTTTTTCTTCTTCTACCTGCTGGGTAAAACGTAATTTAATTGAATTCTAGTTTGTTTGTTTTTTTCCTTTGTCCATTTACTAGTGTAAGTAAATATTGAAATAATTTTTATAATGTTTCAATAGATCTAAAGGTAAGTGCCAGTTTTTTTTAATTTTTTTTATAGGGCCTACTAGCAAAGAAGCAACCCGGTATTGTGCAAAATCTGGGCTGACTTCATGCTTATTTTAGAACACTTTACTTCCCCGACCGGCCGTCAGAAGACCACTAGATGTGGAAAACAACATAATTCTTCTGAGAATTGGTCATCTCAATCACACATGACATAAAATAGGCAAACTCCCTACTGAGAATTGTACACACAGTAAACAACCAGAGACAGTGGAACATGTTCGACTTCATTGGAGGCAATACAATGAGAGAAACAATCGTTTTAAGTCAAGGAAGGCAAAACATCATGGTATAACATTGCCAGGGATCTTGGGGAAAGATATAGCCTATATTATAATTTTTTGTTTTTGTTGGTGGTAACGGGCCTTGGTTTGCCAACCGCCAATAAACACCAAAGAAGAAGTAGAAGTCCGTTCACAGAAGTTGAATGTAGAGGTAATTTCGTTAGACTTGAAAACTGCTTCACCAGCTTGTGAACTGTTCAGAGCCCGCTGACTAGGTTTATTATGATTTTGCCTTTCTTATTTTCAGTGCATTTTCAGTTATGCTTCAATGTGGGTGTGCTCCAACCTATAACCAGGTTAGTCAGCCATCTTGGTAGGCTGGTCAGGGTCGTGGCGTCTTCTCTACAGCTCGTTTGCCCAGTCTTTCCACCACACCATGTTTGACTCTACTTGTTCGGTTATATTTTGTGTCACTTTGATAAATACCTGTGTGCAGTAACTTGTGGCGACCTTTAGTTTGTGGTCACTGCTCTCTATGTTTGTTGGGTCACATCTTGGTTGCTTGGTAAGTGATAATTTTTTTTATAAACAAGGTCTATTTTAACTCTTTGTTCTACACTCCAGCATTTTTTAAAAACATTTTGTATTTTCATTGTGAATTAGAAAGTGGTTGGTGGACCACCAGATACTCATTTAAATGTCCTTCTGTCATCCTTCATTCAGTGCAGCTGTACTTAGTTTAGCATGTTCATTCAGTAAATGAGGACATGCATCAGGAGGTGACGACACTAATTGAGATTGAACGCGACCTGTAAGATAGGTGTTTATTTTGACCATAGAGTGTACATGCTCACCAACAAGTTAGCAAGTGAGAAAAAAATGTAAAGTAAAAATACATTTTACTTAATTGTCTAAAAGTAAGTAAAAACACAAACCAGAGAGCAGGATTGGGTTAGTTCATTTCCATCCAAAACATTTTATTGTCCTCGAAACTGAAAGGTTTACCCTGTGATTTGGCTTGTTCGCTGAGCCAAAAACATACATTGCATTTCTTCAGGTAGCAGTGGAGGCATACAAAGATCTTTTTGACTGAGAGAAATAAATGGAAAGAGCAATACATGATTCTCTCCTTTGAGTCACATGAGTAATCTTTGCATTCATGAGTAATGGAGAGAAGATTCATTTCAGATCACGGGAAGCTTGAGAAGGTAGCGTCTGGTCTTCGATAAGAGAGGGGGGGAGGGGGACATAAAAAACAAAAAAAACAACCATATGAAGACCAGGTTGTGTTTCTTCCATGTTAGAAAAGGCCTGAAAACAGTCACACTGAAGAGATTTTGAAGAGTTTAATCTCTGTTTGCCTCTACGTTGTGTAGCTCCTTTATGTAGAGCATCTGTAGTGTACACAAATGGACACTGGATATAATTCAAAACCAAAGTGCCCACAGTCTATATAAAGCAAGGTCACATGACCCAAAACAGGTGATGTCACACAAGGGGTAGGGGCGTTGAGTGGACATGAATGTAACCAACCGCGGCTATCAGTCTGTTTTTGCGTGTGTGTGTTCGTGTGTGTGTGTGGTGCAGAAATGCCAGAGGTGTGGCACTCAGCACCATTCATTTACAGTTACTCAGGTGTCTGAACAAAAGAGAAAGACCTCCCCATCTAGTGACTGTGCAGTTAAAAATGGGCACATGGTGATTTAAGCTCATGCTTAAGTTGTGGTAAACCATCCGAGCACTTCTTTAATTAATAACTATAAATACACAGCAGCGTTTTTACCGGAGAGGTTTCCGTCTGCCTCCTCTCCATGGGTGAGTGTGTGACACGTTTTGTCTCATAAAAAAATGGCTAACTACACTTTGCTCGTCTGCTAGAAGAAACGTGGGTTATGTGGAATTGATTATCAACTTTCATATAGATTTTTCTATAATATATTTATATAGTCATTTTTCCTTTCTCTCACGCACCCACCACGCTTGCTTGCTTTCACATTCTCTCGTCTCACTACTTTTATTCAATGTACACAACGTAATAAACATGGGGTTGAGTGGGGCGCGACAGAGCTGAAATGACAATCACTGAGAAAAATAATAATAAAACAAAGCCAAAAAGAACTGCAGTCTTTTTTGTCATCCATTGGCTGTTGGACCGACTCGGCAGTCAGCCGCGTACAATGGTGGTTTGAGGGGAGGGAGTAGCCATGTCATCAAAGGGGCGGCGCGGGAGGCTCTTTCTTCGTTGGTGCTGTTTTAGTTGTCGTTTTCGTCGTCTTGGTAGCCGGGGTCATCTCTTTAAGGTTGAGGTTCTCCAGCGCCACATCCAAGGTCATGACCTCAACACAGCCCATGGCCTCGAAGTCAGCGAAGTTCCGCAACGAACCGTGACAGTCGTCCTCGTCTTCCGAGGAGGAGGCCGAGGCGTCCTCGTCGGGCAGCAGCGTGGACAGCAGCAGCTCCGTCACAAACAAGCTCCTGTCGGCCCACTGGGCCTCGCACGCCTGCCGCTCTGCTTCCGACAACCGCGGTTCGCTCAGCCTGCAGTACAGAGATTGAACAGTAATGAGACAACGGTGAGTGGATCATGTAACAGATGATGGTAATGACAGAAATGAGAATAGATGGATAACAAATCTTAAAATAGTCACAGTACAAGGGACATTAAAGTAATAAGTCCCACCTGCTGAGTAGAAACTGGGAGCTATGTGCAGTATGCTGTGTGTTGGACTCAGTTGGACCCGGGTTTGGACTGGGGTTGGTATTGTGGTTGGCGCTGGAGTTGGAGTTTGTGGCGGCTGAATTGGTATTGAGGATTGCATTGGCTCGTCCGCCACCCCGAGTGGCATTTCGGGCCGTCTCCAACTGCTGACGCGCTGCCTGGGCCTGCTGACGCTCCAACTGGAGCTGCATCTGAAGCTGTTGGAGCTGGGACGCCGACGGACCCGAGCTGAGCTGTCCACCCGCCGAACGCCGCACCCCTGACAACTGTGACAGAAGCTCTGGAGGAAGAAGACAGAGAAGACAAGAAATGATGATCATAACCAGGAGCACAGAACGACGACGCGTCATATGTAGGACCGCTGTGCTGCCTCTGATCTACTATAACTCAAACGTTGAATATGATGACGCTCAGTGGTGAGGTTTTGAGACTAAAACCCGACCAGCCCGGTCAATGGCCCAGCAGGTATAGCTGGCCATTAATAAGGAGCCGTTTGTGAGGCGGACTGAACAGGGACCCTTATTATGGCACAGCTGGAGCTGACACGGCCAATGCCAAGCTCTGAACCAAATTAAAATTGGGAACAGGATAAACAAGGAATTTATATGAATTTATTAAAAGGTGTCCGAGTACCAAACGCCTGATTGTAGTACTGAGCACCATTGTTTCGTCTCAGTTGTAGCTGGATGTAATCGTTTTCTGCCTGACTGTACTGAGAACAAGCATATATTTGTTAGTCTGACCTACATCAGGCTCCACAGCTTTTTGTTCTGCAAACGTGTTACTCAGTGGAAGCCTGTATCATACGTGTCACCGTGTGTGTGTGTTACTGACCTGCTATGGGGTCCATGGCCTCTCTGCTGTAGTTGGAGCTCTGTGAGGAGCTCTGGCTGGTGGAGAGCCCCCCTGTGGTGCTGCTGGTGAAGTGCATGTTAGATCTGCGGGCCCGTGGACCCCCCAACCCACGCCCAGGGTGAAACATCCTCCTCACATGCCGCACCCCGCTGGACTCGTCGTGAAGCATGCGGTTAAGGAACACATCCAAAGCATCGTGGTGCACCAACACATTAAAGTTTTTGATTCCACTTCAAAATCCAAACAACTGTCCAAAACTCAAAGATAAATATTATATAGAGAAAATGAACTTAAAATTATTATTCCTATTAATTCAAATAAAAAAAATGTATTGAAAAAATCCACATGGTATACAGTAATCTGAGGTCCCCTATACTCGAGTTTTTGATTTTCTTGATTGTTAACGTTAGATTTGGAACCAATTATCACATTAAATAAGACTTTTTTTGTGCGTGTCCCACGAAAAATATTGGTACTAATAAAACAGCGTATCAGACAGTTTTTCAAAGCGTGGTATCGCAGTACTTTTCTTCTATCCTATACTGTGCAACACAATCACATACATAATACACCACACTGAGTAGCCCACGAACAAAAGCTATGGCCTTAGCTTAGGATGCACCAGCTCTGTCTGCGTTTCATTTAACTATGTTTTTGCATGTTTTGTTTTCACAGCAGCATTTATTCAAAGCACAGTATGAATAGACTGCATCAGCAGCACTCTGAGTCTTCCCAGAGGGCAACTCACATTCCCGACGGGCAAAGAGACGCTGCCATTTCAACCCTTCATACAATTTGAAACATTACAAAACCTTGAGAAGTCCTCCTTTTAGTGGCTCTCCTGAACCATGTGCAGTGTTCAACAACCCAGACAATTCACAGGAATGATTATGCATTTCTGGAATATAATAACTGACTAATATAATTCAGCAAAGCCTCAAGTTCTAATAAGATGCCATGGTAATTAAGTAATAAATCAGACATGCCCTTTCACAACCACATTATGGCAACTGTTACTGCCTTGTGCAGTTGGCAGGAAGGTGCGTTTATATTTGTGTTTGTGACGTGCCAGGAGAACATGTGATTAAAAACAATGCAAACTAGGCAGAAACCTTGAAATATCTGCTCATCTTCACATAACTGCCTGAAATATACATTCAAATGTTTTTCCTATTTCAAAAGGATATCAAGTCTCTGGGTGCTCTGTGTTCAAGCGTGAGATGAGCAGCAAAGTCATCTGTCACATGATTCGGGTCGCCACCTGGCAGCGCTGCACATATGGGGCAGATCTAGAGGAGAGGAAGAGAGAGTACACATATCAGCGCACTTCACCGCATTTTCAAAATTCACCCAGTTAGTGCGGGGTACTCTTGAATAAACACTGAGATTGGCAAATCTACTGTACAAATGGAATATTTAAAGAGGAAAAGGTGTAATGTCAGGAGAGCTCCAGCTCGGTGTTGGGTGTCAGAACTCCAAGCACACCCGTGCTTTCAACGTTGCTTAATATCTGCCTGTGTGATGTCTATTTTAAATATGTGACACTGTGGAAAGCATCATGTGATTTTGTTAAGTTCTTGTATTTAAAAAAGGAAGAACATTTGTATTTGCCAGGCTAACTACCAGTAGTACATAATCTACAGTCGAAAGAAGCAGGTGAAGTATTTTCCAAACATCCTTGTTAATCCTTTCATAACTTGACAAACTAAAACAATACTTGAGGTCATGAACTACATTATGATTTTCAAACTACATCAATAGCATCATGAACATTTAAAAAAAGATGGAGTGTGCAATTCTGGAGAAGGATGGTTGTTGTTTCAACACCCACACAAATACCCCCCTCTAGATGAACCACCCCTCTCGCTCCCACTGCTTTCTCTCTATAAGTCCGAGGACTTTCCCCTGCTGGAATAGTGTTGTGTGGCTTGTAGGGCTGGACCCAATAGTTTGAAGCTTCATTTATAACATTGACATTAGAACTATTATTACAAATAACTATGGTTGAGTGTCCATATAGCGTTTTTCTTTCTGAGTGCCAGTGTCCATTTTCAGCTCGCTCCGACTTCTCTGCGATGAAAAATCTCAAATAATTTTCATGCATTTGAAAAACATAGGCTTTAACTATTCCGAAAGCAGTGGCTGTCAGAAGTAAAACCGTGAGCATCTATAAATAGAGTTGCACAGTTGATCTGACATTACTTGCAGTTTGTTTTTACCTGTAAAGTCAGAAGCTGACATCCGAACTAGGCTTCGACCGTGACATTGGAAAGGAGGACGCAGATTTAGATGTAAAACACACTACAGCATATTTTAAAACCTGCAGGGTCCGGTAAGGTTAGGGACATTCTCAGACTCCAGTTTAGTTTCCTCAAACAAGAAGGTGTTCCAGGTGTGAAAACATCTAGTCACAGATAGCCGACTAACTTACCACTTCTGTGGAGGTCTCTGTATGGTCTGCAGCCACGTGCTCCTGCAGGGAGATCTCTGTGTAGCCCATCCTGCCACAGTAAGGACATGTGAAGGCCTGAGGCTGCTCCACTGAGAACGCTTCTCCGCCGTAGTACAGGTCTGGAGAGGAAGCAAGACGGACATTCAGCGTTTCTCCAACACCGCACCACCGGCGGCAGAGATGAAGGAAGTTCGACAATAATACAAAGTCAAAGCTTCAGAAGCCCTATTTTATTTATGTAAAGGCACAATATCTAATAATTAATAAGCGGGTTCATTGGAGAACATGCAACACCCTCTTGTTAACAGAATTGTTTAGCCTTGCCACAACCGTTAATGAAAAAAATTATTCCCAAGCCAATTCCCATAAAATCAACCTGGGGGTAGTTTATACAAGGTGTTAACACAACACTGACATGTTATCACCTTATAAAATGTTTTATGGTGAATGTGTTAGCCAACAGCTGCCAATTTAAAAGAGCCAGACACCATTAGCATTCATTTGAAGAGTTTGTGTCCATTAGATCAATACAAATCCTTTTTTTTTTTTTACTTTCCTACCAGCTCTTTTCATTTCTTACCAATTTCTGAGGGAAATATCTGGTTATTTTGTTGATAAATGCTCAATTTTGTTCACCAGCTATTCGCTTACTGAGTCTTGCTGCCATTTGATGTTGGGCATGTTAGGTACTGTGGAGTTATCTTCTGTAAATGGTGAGACTGAGAACATGAGTTCACCTAAAACACTAGTGCAGCTTTAAAGAAAGCAGTTTTATACCCCTTTTGTCACCTGCATATAAAATAACCTATAATAAGCCTACGGCAAGAGCTTATTAGTAGCTAATAATAACAGTTTGTGACTCACAAGACGAGTTTTCTAAATTTCTTCCAGTTAAAAAAAAACATTTTACTGGACATTCAGCAACAGTTTGTATTTTTTTTCAACAGATTGTATTATAGAATTTCCAACGTGTGAAACAATACATATAAACATGTCACAGCATCAACGGCATCAACGTATGAAATAATAGTAAAAGTTGTAAATGATACCACATCGACGGTAATATTAAGTTTGACAATTATTAATGGTAACTAAATTTACATCAATCGTCTGGTCGATTTGGAATTGGAACATCTCTATTTCCATTGCTGCCACTACAAACAGATTTATTTATGTAGGGCATAAATCCTGACACAAGCCCAATAACACGCTCCCCAAAAAATCCTCAGGCTGTCTGCAGCCTCCCCGTCTGGAAGAAAAAGTCAGTGGCAGCAAAGATAACGTACACTGTAACAATTTATCTTGTGCAGGCTTATTTAAGCCTCCGACGGGTGGTTTCCAAAGAAACAGTATCCTAAGCTTATCCTTATTGTGACATTGGAAGAAGTGCCAGTTCTCCATTATTTGTCAGTTACTGTAAAATTCCATTTTTTTTGTGAGTGAAGCAATTAATTCTCTTTATTTTGGCATACTCCTCCATGACAGTCTTGCAACTGGTCTATCACCCAACACACCACATGCGAGGACACACACTCCCTCTTTAGATGCAGATTAGTCATACTTATTTTTGATAGTTCAATGTTGACACTCAGCTTACGGTAATGTCGGACTCAAAAGCTCTCTGACATTGAGGTGATAAACCACTTTGAGAATCACTTCATAGATACGGTGTGTCTGGTTTGGGGTTAATCTTAAAACTGAACTGAAGAGAAGCAGCAACATGTTTATTTTGTCTACTGAGGTAAAGTGTTACCAAACAAACATCATTAATCACAACATCACATATCACTTAATGACAGACAGCTGAGGGGGCTCAAATTCAAACGTCCCATGTTGTCACAGCCTGGATGTGTACTCTGCTCGTAATCAGCCTGATGCGAATATAAATCTACTTACCAAAGTCAACTCGGGTTAATATACACTGCATGGGATGCTCTGTGGTGTGTCTGGTTGTGGTTGCACCGCTTTCATAGCACGATGCACATAGGTCGTAGTCGTAGCAGATTAAACACTTGTATCGTCGACCTCTGAAGTTGCCTTTCAAACATGCATCACAGCTCACGCCTGAGGGAAGAAAGATGAGACGTGACAGGAGAAAAGTGAGGTTAGATGTTGTATATGATGTTGTATCCAAGTCAAATTAATTGGTGAATTTGTGGATTTAAAAAAGTAATCTTCAAATGGCTATTAAAGAGTTGTACATTGTAATTGAATGGTCACTACACACTTGCAAAAATGGCATTATGCATGTTGTGGACAGAACAAGAACAGAAAAATGCAATCCAATAACAGACAACAGTCTCACAATAAATACTACATCTGTAAACATCTGTATACAATTTCTTGGTTTGGTTGTATATTTCCTTTTGTCACGGTGGTGAAGGGACAGGAGTGAGGTGGATGGCTGTGTTTGAT
Source organism: Chelidonichthys spinosus (assembly GCA_029853015.1). Classification (NCBI taxonomy): domain Eukaryota; kingdom Metazoa; phylum Chordata; class Actinopteri; order Perciformes; family Triglidae; genus Chelidonichthys; species Chelidonichthys spinosus. Next base: position 13,608,856 of record CM056831.1, read on the forward strand.
TGGAACACAATAAGAAGGCTATGTTTACAAAAAAAATGTGTTTTTGAAATTGAACATTAAAAAGTGTCAACAGTGTATTACAATTATGTTACTTTCCACCCCTTATAGCGATCCTCTTACTCAGCAGTGACAGGGGTAAATGACTAGTGCCTGCCCCGTTCGATCTAATAAAAACTACACTCACACACACACACACACACACACACACACACAACACACACACAACACCCATTCATAAAGCCGTCCTTATGAATGTATTAATTCAACACTATACATATGTATTGAAGGCTTCGTCTTGTGTGTCAAATGGGGTAAACGGGACCATCTCTGTTCAGGCCATTCTTGATTGACTAGGACAGTCGTGTATTGCATGACACCCGGCTGTCTTAACTCCCTCAGATCTCCATTCACAGCTAGCGAGCTGTGTAAGCTCAGTGCCATCCTGTCCTGTTGTGCGGCAGCTAACGACGACCGGCTTCGGAGACGTAAATGAAAGCAACAACCGTAACCACTACACCTAAAAACGTAAATAACCTGATTACGGCTGACAGCAAAGTTGACAACACAGACATGGGAGACTAAAGGCCGTTCGGGCCCTGCCGGCTAACGTTCAGCATTTAACGAGTAAATCAGCTACCATTAGCACTACCGCTAGCTGTTACAAGCAAGACAGCTGTCGTGGAGTTCACCTAACTCAACCGACTGATGAGCTCAAATATCTAGTGACAACGTTGGCTAAACGTTTACTTGATACCAACAACGAACTTCAAACCCAACAAGGTTGGTCACAAGGACGAGGCGAGTGTTGGTTTGCTAAATGTTAGCTCGCGAAACTGGAATCTAAAGGCCAACTTTACCTAAAAAGGAGGCTGAAGCCAGTTCGCGTTGATGAAAAGACGAGCTCTCGACATAGCAACACCAACTGCTCTCACATTATTCCTATTCTCGGCACTCCCCCTTGCACCCCAGCTCGTTAACGTTAACCTACATTACCAACTAGCTCGCAGGCTAGCTAGCAAACTTGGCTAACGTTACCTAGCCCCTTCCGCTTATATGTCAGCGTTGTTTTGGTCAACTGCAGCAGACCGCTGGACATTTTCTGAAACATAAACGTCAACCGCAAGGTCCGTGGGGATGGACACACATTTTGTGTCCGCCATAACGCGCCCCCACGAAATTACACTGCAACCTTGCTGCTAACATTAGCGAACGTTAGCTAGGATGGGCTGCAAAACAAGACATTCTGGGCTAGCTAACGTTAGCCAGCGGTGCTCTGTCAACGTTTTTTTCTTGATCACAAATCGCGGCGCGCTCACACCTCTGTGTTGAATGAATTCTTACCTTCATGACGGGACATCCTATGGACACTAGCGCAGCCCCCTGCTCGGGCTCCCTGGCTTGCAATACAGAATAATATCAGTGAAGAGAAGAGAAGCCGGGGTTGGTTGGCTGTCCCTGGCCTCTTCCCTCATGAAGGATCCGGTCTGGCTCACTGCACCCCCCACTCCCTCCGCCTCCCGCTGTGTCAAAGTCCGGTGACTGCTCCTCCGTCCACACGGTGGCGGTGTTGTCTCATTTTGGTGCTAAGGTTGCCTTGGCTGTTGGCTGGCTGAGTAGTGACTCCCCACAGACTTTGAAAGCGCCCTAGGAGTCTCCCCCAAAACATTTTTTTATTTAAATTCCATGTGAAGTTCCATGACCATCTTTATGAACACACACTTAGATACATTACTCTAAATATATTGAGAACCCTTATTGTAAAGGAGGCCGTATAAGCACATTTGTTTCAACATCTGTACACAGAACTGACTGGGAAGCAGTATTGAAATAAAATGCATATATTGAAATGAGATAGGCTATAAAAAGCTTCATCAGATAACTATTGCCTAGGTTACATACACAATATTTACACCTAGCCTACATTATGACCTGTTAACCTAAAAATAATACTTGCAAGGCAAAAATAATGTATTGTTCTTACTGATATTAACAATTGAACAAGTAATTATAACCAATAGAATTGATCTTTGTAAGCTTTAATTTCCACTAAATGAATGAAAATGAATGCTTCTATGTAGTCTCACATGACTAAATTGTACCTGAAGTGCTTAAGTGTCATTTGTGGCCATTTTAAAATGGGGAGAGCAAGGAGAAACATGATGAAAGGTATAGACATAAGTACAGTTGCTTGAAAAAGTTAAATACAAATAAGAAATGACATGGCATCCAAAAGCTTAGCGTGAGCCCTTTTGAAAAACACAACTGACTTATCATAGGCCTACGTGATGTTTATGAGAATAACCTCAGGAATGAATGAGGGTATCACGATAAAGATAATTAAATTACGCTCACTCCGGTCTCCCCAGCCTGCAGGTGCTTGTTTAAGTATTTTACAGTGTCTCATTGTTGGGTCTTGTCAGGCGGATGCTGTTGGGAAAAACCTGGACAGGTCAGCATAGTGCAGAATCACACTGGCTTTCAGAGTGGGCGGCTGGCTAAGGTGTGTGGATGGAAAAAATAACAATACCCCTGTATGAGAAGCTACATTAACGTTGAATGAAATATAACCGCCAATGTCTGAGTTTCAGTCCAACAGACTAATTCTGGGAAGTCTTTCAATGCTCTTGTATTTTTTTTTTTTTTTGTTTTTTAAAGAACTACAGCTTCTTTGTGAATCTGACGTTCAGCTAAAAAAACAGAAGAAAAAGGCGGGTGTGATTCAAATTCAACCTGTATTATGTAGTTTTGTCCCAATCTAATCATTATAAAACATAAAATGTTGTCACTGTAAGTTTAAATATCAGTGGCAGGCAGGACTTAATGTCATTTAAAATGATAAACTCATGAGTACACAGTACAGTGTCATCACCTCCTCATGGAGCTACCGCATCTTGCATTGCAGCATATGACTCCCACCCTCTAAAGAGCATGCATGTCCATGACGGAAGCATTTCTATTACAGTGAGTAGTAAGCAGGATGGATTTTTACGCTATACGCTGCATTGCATCATCTCATCACTTGAACTCCAGTGCCCTCTCCGATGCACCTTCTGCTCTATTTGCAAATCCTTACACTCTGGCTATTAATACATGATTTAAAATAGGACTCGTTATTTTTGGATGCTCGCACATCACGCCACACTCTCTCGCTCCTCCGTTAATGCTGGTTTTTCATAGCATTTGATCTATAAATGAGAAAAAGGCATCATTTCCAGCCAAGTCAGGCCAAGTCACAGTTAAGCTAATAAGGGAAGAGATTGGATTTGTCTGCATTGACATAAGTTACACTGTATGTGTTTAACATCAATACGCTGATGTCTAATGTGTTCTTTCCACTTTGACATTATCAGTACAACAGTGAAGTTGTGCAGTACACACAGTACACAGTACACACGATGTGCAGATGATATATATCATCTGCACATCGTGTATGTGGGGCATTTCCCACGTGGTATGACGTTATTGTGTCGTAGATACTGGATATGGAGCATTTAATCAAAAGGCATTTTGTAAGAAACGCATAGGGACAACAATCTTGAGGGACAGACTGATAGCCTCCATGATACACAACCACTGAGGAAGTCAGGTGTGTTTGTGGCTCTTGTGGACACCTACTGACCTACTGCGGCACTACTTTGTTGTCGGGGACGCGCAGGTACCAGGAGCTGCTGCTGCAGGTGACTCTCCCTACTTAACCGCGTGGTGTGCGCTAATGTGTGTACACACAACAGTGGCGTTATTGTAGCGGAGAGCCTTGCGTGAGTGCGCCCATTCTTCGCCTCATCAATTGAAACTGGTCGGTGTGAGCTAAGCTGATGGTTTGGCAGCGCGCCAGGCAGAGGGGACGATGGGGGACACACACACACACACACACACACACACACACACACACACAGAGAGAGAGAGAGAGAGAGTCGGGGCCTTTTAAATATTCCCATCAACGCTCAGAGGGGGATTTGGGGGTTTCCCACGTATGATACTCTGCAAAGATATACTTTATTAATAACGCTGCAACGTTAAAAAGAAAAAAAGTCGCCGGTCTGGTTCCCAGGAAGCGCCTTATTGGCTCATTTCTGTTTATCGATTATTTCCGCACACTATTTTGATGCGCTGTTGGGCAACAAAAGGTGGCCTACAGCCTCGACCGTCATAGCCGACCAACACCGAGCAACTGGATCCGTGGGTTTTTATGGCGGCTTGCGTCAGCCGTAGCCTTCACGCCCCCCCCCCCCCCCCCCCCCACACACACACACACACACACACACACCACAAGGGTGAAAGCACGCTCAACGTGAGAAGCCTACTACGACTTCATTCAGCCTCGCCACGCCTTTCAACGTAAACAAACGGGGGCTTGACCAATGAGATCCACGATAGATCAGCCGATGATCAGATGACTGAAAGGGGGAAACTATTTAAAACTCTAATGAGACACTTGATGCAAGTTTGTACATTTCTTGAGCGAGGCTTTCGCTGACGCGCGCGCACACACCCAAACGCACCGCCGGCTCCGTTGCTCTTTGTCACCTCTGGATCTAAAGCGAACACGCCGCCACCGGCAACACGAAAAAAAGGCTTTTTTTATCCCCAGGAAGCTTTTAATTCGTACACACTCGTCTGTGACTGAGAAATGCATCATAAAGCCTTTTTGCTGTGGATTTGCCTGCTGTGTGGCGCTGCGCTCCTCTCCTCCGCTGCTGGGGAAAACGCCGTTCTCAAAGGTAAGGCATGGCTTTGTGTCTTTTGTTCATTCATTTTTTTTTCTGGCATTTATTTCTTAGCCAGCTTTTAAAGGGAAGTGTCAAAAAATAATCCCAACACCACGTATGCAATGTAGGGCAAACACGCGCTTTGTGGAACAGTCCTGAATGGAAATGTCTAACAAGTAAAACAAAACTCACATTTTCCTCCCAACACATCCCCCCGTTTTGGTTCATCTACATTTTTTTAGACTATTAGGCGAAATTAGGAAAAATGAACAAGTGTGGCGGGCAGAGCGAAGCGGAAAAACTGGACTGGATTTCGAAGAGGAGACTGCGACGTGTCCCTTTTGGAACGGCAGGACAAAAAAAAAAGGGGGAGGAAAAAAAATGTCCAAGTGGAGGACACAGCGCCACGTCTGTGCGAACCGTTTGGGAAGATGTTCCGCTGAATCCGCGTTTTACCACAGACCGCACACAGCAGCCGTACAACCTCAACTGAAGTCATTTTTGGTCCGTGTGGCCCGTTACCAAAGGGTGTCGAGTTCATTTAAATTCAGACCTGACGTTTCATGCCCTGCGCCTCCGGATTCATCCAGACTGGTTCATCTGGATCCCCCCTACATCAATAACCAAACACAATGAGAGCTCGTCTTAACCCCTTTATTAACACATGCATGATTTATGATTTCGATCACAGGGGGTGAAGAACCGTCGGCATCCTCTCCCTCCAACGTCTTCCAACGGCTTCTATTAGGCCTAGTTAAATGCTGTAATTGAAGTCAAATGTAATCTGACGAGTTGCCTGCAGCTGTGTGAACCAGACGAAGAGGTTATGAAATGGATGAAGTGACATTTGGCATTTGAATTGTGTTTAAATGTTGAATTAGCCCCCTCCCATTTAAAGAATTGCATAGGCCTACACCAGACACACAGGGAATAAAGTGACTGAGTATTTTCCTTAATGTAATATCCCATCCTGTGCACTTTTTTTGCCTCCAGGTGAAGACGGTGAATTGGATGTCCTGTCAACAGACAGCAGCGCTCTCAATGGCGTCATCAAGTACAACCTGAGGAAGAGTTTTGATCTGGACCAAGAGGGCTGCTACCTGCAGGCTGGCAAGAAGGAGTGTCTAGAGGAGTGTGGCTTCAACGCTACAGCCAAGACCATCTTCATCATCCACGGCTGGACGGTACGTTTGCTTTGGCTCGTCCCTTATCTAGTTGCACCAGTGCCTCTCTCTCTCTCTCTCTCTCTCTCTCTCTCTCTCTCTCTCTCTCTGGATCACTCTTGACAAACTGTGAATTTAAATGCTGCATGCATGGCTGCAGTGTCCAACCGGAGATCTGATTGTTGGAATTTATCATGTGAATGTGAGCTAACTGAGTGCAGGGTGTCCAAGAGAGGTCATCAGGTTAAATGATTCAAACTGACTGACTCCCATTGTCTCTCTCTCCTTCTCTCTCTCTCTCTCTCTCTCTCTCTCTCTCTCTCTCTCTCTCTCTCTCTCAGATGAGTGGGATGTTCGAAGGCTGGATGTACAAGCTGGTGTCTGCATTGATGCAGCGTGAACGTGAGGCCAATGTGGTCATCGTTGACTGGATAGCGCTCGCTCAGCAGCTGTACCCCGATGCGGTCAACCACACCCACGCCGTCGGCCTGGACATCGCTGGCATGCTCAACTGGCTTCAGGTGTGTACATTGATTCATTTCACTTATTTATCCTCCTCGCTTGTTGTGCTGGGAATGTGATTGATTTTTATAATGCAAATTGGGATTCTATTCCGTGTATTAATGGGGGGGAAACTGCCAGCTGCACTGGACCAATTCATCGTAAGACTTCCCCACAGTATCCTCGTGCACATTTTGCCATGACGAAGCTCGGTCTCGTATCACCAAGGTGTCGTTGGTATGTAGGGTGGAAACATAGACCTCATAAATCCTCTTACATATCTTTTTTAAATGACTTTATGATGTAGTGTCATCTGAGCTGTTCTGGCAGAGGAGCAGCTGAGGAACTGCACATCCATAAAATCCCCCCCCTCTTATGCTGCAGTGATTTAAGAGATGGAGACTGTCAAAACGTGTTTGGAGAGCTGACATGTTATGCTAAATATTCCTTTTTGTTGCGTCGACGTTGGATGTCTTCAGAACTCAGTAGCTCAGCTTCCTTCTAATGAGGATCAGGGTCTATTTAGTACTTCTGAGCCAAAGACAACAGTTTCCATTCAGCAGGACTGTCACATAATTGGAGCGGTGCTCTGATGGCAAGTGAGGAGAGATTCAGGCTCCCTGCCACATAGTTGTAAACATAGACAAAGAGTATTTCATGGAGACAAACTGAGACAGATGGTGGAGGTGCTGTTGCGTGGAGGGCACCGTCGGTAGATCCTGTCTGGGTTAACTGAGCTTGGCTCAGCTGCAGGCATGACGGATCACTGCTGGCTGAGGTCCAGGATTTGTCCGGTGTGGGTCCACAGCTGCTGATGTGGGCTTTTCTCTCCACAGGACGAGCAGCACCTGCCTCTGGAGAACGTGCACCTGATTGGCTACAGTTTAGGCGCTCACGTAGCTGGCTACGCGGGGACGTTTGTTCGAGGGACCATCGGCAGAATCACCGGTGAGCCACGTGCAACAATATCTGCAATAAACGATCTTCAAAGATGCCGCAGACTCCATTGACCGTGGCCTTTTTGTCCCATTGTTATTTCTCATAGGTCTCGACCCTGCAGGACCCATGTTTGAGGGCGTCGAGGAACAGAGGCGCCTCTCCCCTGATGATGCCGACTTTGTGGACGTTCTTCACACATACACTCGAGAGGCTTTGGGTGTGAGCATTGGGATCCAGCAGCCAATTGGGGACATTGACATCTACCCCAATGGTGGTGAAGTGCAACCTGGCTGCGCACTGGGTGACGTGCTGGCAGTGGCTGGAAGTAAGTACTTTGGTTTATCCCGTTTCCATCCGAGCAAAGACACGAACGTGACTGTATCTTAGTTTGTTGTAGTCGATATTAATCCATTTTAAAATTCTGTGCCCCATCGTTTGTAACGGTAGCGCATCTAACCTGCCGTCCTCTTTTCTCTCCAGATTTCATGGAGGTGATGAAGTGCGAGCATGAGCGCGCCGTGCACTTGTTTGTCGACTCCTTGATGAACAAGGACCACATGAGCTTTGCCTACCAGTGCACCGGCCCCGATCGCTTTAAGAAGGGCATCTGCCTCAGCTGCCGCAAAAACCGCTGCAACAACATCGGCTACAACACCAGGAAGATGCGCAAGAGGCGCAACAGTAAAATGTACCTGAAGACACGTGCGGACACTCCCTTCGGAGGTGAGTCCCAATACTTTGCCGCCTGTAAATGCGTTTTGAAGTTTTTATCTTTTACTACTACGTTTGTTTCCTCCTGTAAAGCACCTCTATGATAACATAAACGAGTTTCTTATCTTTGACCTCCACACGTTTTTATGATTCCACAGTTGCCAGTGTCAACTACAACTGTACACGATCCCACTGTGGCTCATACATTGACTCTAATTAATCTTTTTAGGCTACCACTACCAGATGAAGATGCACGTTTTCAACAGAAAACAGGCCGACAATGCAGATCCTACCTTTCATGTCAAGCTGTACGGCGCCCATAATGATACAACGGACATGTTTGTCGACGTGTAAGTTTCAAAATCTATATCTTGCAATCTTTTGCTACAGCACCATATCATGGCGGCCTGTTGAAAACCAGCGTGTGCTGGTTTTATAACCGTCCTCCTCCTATATGTGCAACCTGGCAGCTACACCGCCTGAGACATTTAGACACACGTGGACTGTGATATGAATCTGGAACTTGAGCCTTGTATGTACTGACCTTTTCAAAGTGTCAGTGACATAGTTCTGTGTTGTACTGCAAGCTCACACTGAAAGACGAACACCGCTCACTTTTAGTTCCAATACATGTTGATGCTAATTTAATGTAGTTGTCACAACCTTGGCCGTTAAATTGATGGCGGTTAAAATTGTTCAGCATGTGTCTAATTTAGTGAAATAATGCTAACTCTAAATAGTAAACGATTTCTCCTCCCTTTTTTTTTGTGTGCAGCCATGATGGTACTGTTGGTCTGAACCTGACCAACACTTTCTTGGTGTTTACTGAGAAGGAAATTGGCGACCTTCTAAAGATACGTCTGAGCTGGGAAGGAGACTCCGACTCCTGGAACTCCGTCTGGAAGAACCTGAAGAAGAATTTCTGGGCCTGGAACGCCAAACCTCCCAAACCTGTACTGGAAGTGCGGCGGATCCGTGTGAAAGCTGGCGAAACGCAGAAGAAGTAAGTCGGAGGGGAAGCTAACACCACATCACCGCCAGGATTTAATTTTCTTGATAAGCATGTACTTAGATTTTTTTTATCTTACAATGTCGCAGGTTTACTTTCTGTGCCCAAGAGTCTGAGAAGACAGAAATTTCACCAGGGGACTCCATAACCTTCGTGAAATGTCGTGATGGTTGGGAAGTGAAGCCAAGAAAAAGGTACCAAACTTGTCTTGTCAGAATACTCTTGAATTATATTTGATAATACTCTAAATGAGGTCGATGGAGTTGTATGGTATAACTAAAACCCTGTTTTTGATTGACAGGCTGCCCATGTAACAACTAAACACTTCTAACAACCAATGCACCATCACTATGGGGGACCCAACATGGATCAGCGAGAAGCACCGTCTTCTCTTTATTTGAGCACTTTTTCGAAGGGGGAAGATGGATCAGCGCACAGTAGGAGGGACTCTTCACTGCACCCGTTTCTGGAGATGAGGATTGTGGGGTCTGTCCAGCGTCTGGAAAATGGCATGCAGGCTGGAAGTTAGGGTGGGGGGGGGGGGAGCAGTCCTTACTGTGTTAAAAGTCGCCCACAGAGTTGCAGAACGTTCCTTTTTGTGTGGACTAGTGACGTAGAAAACGGATCTGTGCCAGTGGACAACACCAGCAATTGTAGTCGCTGTACTGTAAATTTTTAAATATTTTTTTTTATTTATGAGAAAAAATGGAAGCACTGCAAGACCAACATTATTTATCAGAGCACATCCCATAATGAAGCATGTTGAATGCATTTCTCCTAGATGCAGTATTTGTGTGTTTGTGTGCGTGTGTGTACTGTATGTTGTGCGTGTGTGTACTGTATGGTGTGTGGTTGTGTGTGTGTGTGTGTGTGTGTGTGTGTGTGTGTGTGTGTGTGTGTGTGTGTGTGTGTGTGTGTGTGTGTGTGTGTGTGTGTGTGTGTGTGTGTGTGTGTGTGTGTGTGTGTGTGTGTGTGTGTGTGTGTGTGTGTGTGTGTGTGTGTGTGTGCGTGTTGTGGCCAGGAAGTGTGCCTTTCTGCTGAGAGATTACTGATGCACTGTATAACTGATGGATTTACTGCTCTCATTGCACATGACCTTTCTGAGGTTTTTTGCAATTGTGTTACTGTAACTGTATTTTGGGGGTGTGTTTTTGTACATAATGTAAATAACTTTTTGCAAAAAAAATAAATTCACCTGTTATTTGTAGAAACTGTTGCCTTTTGCGTGTCATTTTAATGGTCTCCTCTGCTTGGGTTCTTTATTGTGATCTGCCTTGATGAAGATAGATTTATGGATCGGTAAACTTTTTTTGTTTTTTTTTTTCCTTTCTTGTTAATTTTGATGCTTCAGTAATTCAAAGAAACTGCAGTGAAAACCCTGTAGGACTCAAATTAGCAAGTGACAATCATTAGTGAAATATGAAACTGCCACCATTTGTGATCTGTGTTCAAGCAAATCACTTTTGTGAAACCTGAAGTCTGAGCATCAAACAAGCTTTTCTGGGTGAGCAGGACCTTTTCATAAAACATGTGCACGTGTTCAATTAAGAGCGTTCAACCTGAGAAATGCATTCCCACCTTTTTAAGAAACAAAAACAAGTTTTTAAAGTTACACAAGAATGAGGATTTAAAAAGAATATAATGGCATTGTTTTTCAATTTTAGAACTTGCATCCAACATAATTTGTTTTTTTACTTTTAAATCGTACCTACTTGGGAATCTAATTTTGCCTCCTAAGGCCATGTCCTCTCTCATCTAACAGAAGCTCATTTATGCTCCCACTAAACTGAAAGAGCTTATGAATAAAACACCCACGTTGCAACACGTCCTGACTTGACCACAAATCAACTGAGTAACCAAGTACATGTTGTATTTTTTTTTAAACTTTTTTAAACTCTTCTTGCATGTTGAGACATGAATTAAAACCTCTGCAATACACTGGTTGAATGGAGCGAAGTCACGAAACAGGAATGCCACTAACATTATTGAGCTGTTATGACGCATTAGCTTTTGTTGGTGCAGGAAGTGGCAACTTAAGTTCAAATAACTCTTGAACTAAATACCAGGAAAACTGGATCGTGGAAAGGTAAATATTTCATGTCACAGCAGCCTCTGCCTCATCTTGTAATGGTGAAATACCTGAAAGGTTAGTAAGAGGAAGAATGTCTTATGTCATCTCCACTAAACATCAGGTGGGTGTCTGAGTGTGAGTTATACTATTGGCACCTGGAGACTTAACTGACTCATGCCCTCAGCTTTTTGTCCATGGGGTGATTTTCTTGGGTTTGTTTCACTCTTATATGAATCTCGTTGCAGCAGCAACCAAAGTGTCACAGCATCACGCACATTTCTCGCTCTATATGAAATGTTTCAGTTCTTGGTTTCGATTGGCAGTTATAACGAACATTCTGTGGCACAATCCAAGACCCAAAGATAAATGCAATCTGCTATTGCCAACTTTAATACCAACATAAATAACTTAAAGCTAAATTATTGACGTTTCTGAAATAATCCCTTCTGTACTATCTTTGCTTCATGAGTCTGATTCTGATAAATGCAAAAATTCAAGGGGAACTCCACTGACAAAAAATGAAAACTAAAAGCAGACAACAACCAACTGGGTTTTGCCAGTCGTTACCACAAAGCCTTTGAAGCGGAATCACACCATGGAGAGAGACTTAGAACAAGCTTGTTGCATTTTCAATCCAAGACTAAAATTCATTTCTGCAAGAAGCAAAATAAGTTTGAATGAGGTTGCAGATGTTTTTGTTATGCAGAGTCTTTATCATTATGTCCAGATTGTTTGGCGCAACACGCCACGGGCAACCCTGTCTTGCCACGTGCCCTCCAGATTAAAGGACACATTGCCACCAGTGAAGTAGTGAGAGCAGTGGGGTGGGGGGGGGGGCTTGGTAGTCTCACATGGTCCCGGCGGCCCATGCACGCACAGTCAAGAGGAATAGCTCAAAGGATGCTTCTCGTTTCATGACGTCACAGTGGTCACAGCACAAAACACTCAGCGGAGCCGGCTGTTGACCTGTGCTCATGTGATGCCAGCTGAGTGGTTGTGGCATGCCGCTCAGAGTCTGGCGAGAGTTGAAAGCACGGCGGTCACATGTACTCGCTGGGCTTCCAAGTAAGACGTCCTCCAAATCTTCCAGGAATGTGAGGCGAGAAGGATGAGGTTAGACCTGACGTTTTGTTTTCAGGGAATATGTTCTTACATATGATTAGCTGACCAAACAATCCATCGGATATTTGATCTAACGTTTTTGTTGAAGACTTGTTGCGATAACAAAAGGTGTCGAGCTGTGGAGAGTTACGCCCGATAAGTCACCCATAAAGTATTATTTGTTTTTAATCTGACAAAGCTTGAAGCTTGTATTCCTTTTTGGCAGTAAAGAAGCCAAACTCTCTGAATGAGTCCGTCTCAGATGCCAATCACATGATTTTGTCTTGAAACACAGAAATGGCAGCTTTTTTATCTCCCTTTCATCTCCAGCTAATATATTCATTAGAGCAATGAAATCAAGACCCTACAGTCAAGCTCATGGCTCTTTCTTCACGGCTGTTTTTAAACGAGGTCCCGTCTTGTCACATGATCAAATAGAGACTTGATATTAGACAACATCAACATACAACCCAGAATGAATGATTCATGGCGAGCCCTCTGACAGCTGTTTAGACGTTCCACTCAAAAGCAAAAAAATGTATTACAGGAAAAGCCGGGAATCACCAAAGTCAGTTGGATTCATCCTCCGGGGACCATGAATGTCTGCGCTGCATTGGGGTGGCAATCCGTCCAAATGTTGTTTAGATATTTCAATGTGGACCAAAAGTGTTGGACGGTCCGATGGCTAAAGCCAGCTAGCAAACAGTCACCTGCGTTTAAATGTGACATTAGCCTGAAGATGTTGATAAGCTACAGAAAGATTTACATTTGCAGCTACCTGTTCTACATAGTTTCTACATATCTTGCTGTCTTGCTGTCAACACAACGGTTTATATATGTATACATGTGGGGGTCGTGTGGTCAAAAGGAAAGAATAGAACAGCGTTCACATGCAGGAGAACCCTGCTGTTTCTAGTGGGGTAGCCACACAGTCACAGTGAGTGCTATTATCCACCAATCATGACAGTCTGCCGAAATGAATATCCAATCCGACATCGCATGCTTTGAGGTCTTTGTTACACATGTTTGGACAGTACGCGCCATGTTTGTGTAAAGGTGGCTATAATTACACCGTGATCCTGTATGTGAGGGCAGGAAACTTTCCATGAGTCCCCTCAGCTCCTATTGGTCCACACCTCATAACCTGATCCCACTGTTATGGTGTCACATTTGTTTCCTTTGTGTTTGCTGTGACTGTCCAGGAGGCGCGGGGCTCAGTACTGTACGATGTTGTGACTGGATGAGAGGTGCCGTAGGGTCTCAGCTGTTGTTTAAGTTGTCGAGTTGTTGTTTACAACTTCCAAGAAAGGTTTTTGAGGTCAAGTTCATAATTAGAAGGTGACCCTTTGGTAAGAGACGGAGAACACCAGGAACAAAATGTCCTGTTTGAACTGATTATGTTTATTGTTAGGATTAGGATTGTTAGGTTTTAATTAAAGATACATTTGCATTGAAAATGTTAATGAGTGACTTCCACACATGAAGAAAATTGAATGAGAAAAGACATCAGCAACCTCCGTCTGTTGATGAAGATCATGTGATTGTAGTTGACAGCTCCACAACAGCTTCTAAAAGGACCTTTTGGTGAGATTATTTTGTCAGCAGTTGTAAATATATTTGATGTACTTATATCACATTTGCGTCAGTTTAACCAGTCAAAGTAAACATTTAACCATTCTTTTCGTTTCCTTACTCCCGAATGATTGGAATGATTCTTCGAACCGAAGGTTCACCCGTTGGGGTGGGCTTTCAGGAAACAATGACTACAAAGCTAATTTCTGTTATCTCACTTTGATAACAAGATGTTATTCCTGGACATGAAACTAATTAATTCTATCAAACAGAATCAGATCGTGAAAGGAGGACAGGACTGGGCCCCGGGTTATAAGACTCCTACACTCCTGGACCTCTGCCTGGCTGAGCTTCCCACTGACCGTGATAGGGAGTTACTGTATCATACCATATCCAACCATCACTATCACTGCCAACAGCAGCACAACTGGAGAGAGCTGTGAGCCAATGGTGGGAGAGCTGGCCATCTGGTAAACTCCGTTGACCCGGACGGTTCCCAACACTTCCTCTCGTGGGATTTTTCACTATTTAAAAAAAAAGAAGGAAAAAAAAGAATTATTGTCTGGATTTGAATGTCACATGATTGCCATGACTTTTTTTCCCTCAGAAATGTCAAAAGTCAAACACAAACTGGAATTCATAGGACAATGAAATATACTGTGGGGGGAAAAAGTGATTTGTTACTGGGACGAAATATGAATCACAATTCCCTTTTCCCAAGGGGGAATCCGAAACCTGATGGCACTTCCATGTAAAGCTTTGTTGAAACAACCTGTTTCAATCATTTTAATGACTAGGTTGCACTTTTTCAGAGGCTGTGTTTTTGTTCATCACAGGACGGGTCTCACTTTAACTCCATGGGATCTTGTCTTTGCTTCATCTTTAAAAGCAATCATTCTAGATGTTAGGAAATAGATGTGTTTTCTTAATTTGCTCAAGTTAGATGAGATCAGTGCCAATTCTCTGGCTCGGGCTCAGGGTTAATGATTAGCCTAGCCGAACGTAAAGAGCAAGGGGAAACAACTGTCTGACATATATCTGGCCCCCTCGAGTGCTCAGATATACATCTACTAGAACCCTTACAGCTCACTCATTTACACACTGTATCTTGTTCATTTAATTTGCGCACAAACAGAAATTCAAGATCAGTTTATCCGTTTACCTTTGAGTTCTGCGTGGCGTCTCAAGCATGTGTTGTTCTTTTTGCCAAGTTTAAAGCACACAATTACCCCTAAGAACCACAGAAAAATCCCATTATTTGTTAAGTTTTTGTGTTCAGATTAAACAAATGAGATGCAAAGTGTTACTAAGCTTGAGAGAAGTTTCTCGGTGTATTTATGAGGAGAGTGAGGCAAGCTGTTTTCCCCTGCTTCATGAAGACAGGAAGCAGGAAACAGCTTCACTCTCCAGCTTCACGCCATGACATCAAATTTATATTTAGTCATCTACGGTAACTCTCTTAGAGAAAGAGAAGAAGCTTATTTCTTAATATATTGAACTTCCTTAAAGGTGTTTCATCCTGTTGTTGTGAGTAGTTGTGAGTAAGGCGTCCCTCGGGTTCAACAAATCCATTTACAATCCACCACAGTCAGGGGTCAGGGGTCGGAGATGAGCAGGTGCAACAGACTTCCTTCCTTCATTCGGGTTACTAAGTAGCTCAGGAAACAAATCTATGGGAAAAAATTTGTGTACGGTGTCAAATTGCATCATTGCACTTCCAACCCCAGATATGCATGTAAATATGCTGCATGGTCACATGTTTTCTGACACCAATGTTTCCACAACAGTGAGTTCATGTGGTCATCGTGGCTCGAAACACCTTTTTGTCACTCGGTACAGCCGCTGACCGCCTGATGACTCCTCACTCACTACCCTTAACCGGCCCCTTTCCAGTAGGGGTCGCTAGTGATGACAAACTGAGTGCATCTCCGACCCCCAGCCACTACTCTGCGGCCTCATTGGGGGGGAAACAGAACTAGCAGTACACAAGCTAGCCGTACTCATCTGCTGCTCCAGACAGACAGCTTGGTGAGTTCAGTTTGGATTTTGGCAAAACGTATGGCCTGTCTTTTAAGACGACTTTGTGTGGTGATTGCCTGCAAGCATTGCTGCTTGTTTTTCAGTTTGAATTATATGTGTTTTACGACACCTTATATCCTGTAAGTGTCTAGACGCGGGGTTGTAGTTGGAGGCAATAGCAGTTTACAACATGCCGAACCAGCCCAATCCCCTAACATTAACTCAAATCAACCCTCAAACCGAGGCTAAGGCCTCAAACACACACACACACACCGTCATGCTTCCTGCTTCTTCTTGCTCAGCATAACACCTCCCAGAGAACATCACAGTTAATGGGAAATATTGTTTTCATTCATTCAGTCTTTTGCAACACACACAGACGTCCACACTGTTGCTGATGCTGGTCAGAGCATTTCTTCTGGGACTGTTTTATGGCGTCACAAGCATAGGCTGAGACTTTCTCATGGGAACGAGCCAGACGAGCAGTGAGGAATGCATCAAAATGTCCGTCTAGCTGAGAGAAAGTATGAAGAAAGAAAAAAAACTATAATCTGCTGTGAATAGGATTTATGTAATTCTCACATGTTGCCAAAGGATACGTTTGAGTCTCCGTCCAGGGTGAATTTTTAGAGCCGGCACGTTGATTTGGCGTTATTTCTCAACTGATTGAAAGCGGTCACAAACACAGCCCTAGGTATGAGAAAGCAGGTCACCGAATAGTTGGGATGCTGGTGTAGCAAGAGTGGCTTTTTTTAGCTTATTTTCTTTTACTGTTGCTGTTTTAATTACTTTAATTAACTTTATTGGTGCTTTTTATGGCGCTTTTATTATTGTTTTGTATTATTTGTGTGTGTTTTTTGTGGATTCTCATTGTTTTCCATGACGGATATCCAGATTTAAAGGTGAATTTAAGATGTTTCAGGGAGTCTGTGCAGAGCTGCTACCACTTTAAGTTGACTTGCTCCTGTGGGTGTGGATGCACATATCAGCACTATAAGCCTTCCAACCGTTGCTTATTTCACATTCAAAACTACTAATGCAGAGAGATTTCTGCACTCTTTACTGTAATTGATTCAAGGCCAGCCCTCTTTTTTAAATAGCTGGATTGTACTCAAACAGTCTTTTGCTCTCATGATTACGGCACCTGTTTTGTCTGCATAATGCATTAAGCAGCTTTATGACGAAAGCATAAGCAAGCACCAAAAGCACTTACTATTGTTTGTGATTTATTCTAATCTGCATGTGGTTCTTGGCTGGTTTTGTAAACGTGGACACACCAACTTTTAAATAACACTCACAATAAGCAACTGCCTGCAAATGGACACTGGTCTTTATGGTATTCAGGTCAGAGATGCCCTGCGCTGCTGCTGCTGAGCCAAATCCATCAAGTGTATATGAAGGTATTTGGCTTTGAAGTCACATGGTTTGATTCATATGATTTGAAGATTGTAAGTCACTTGTACAGTAGATCAGACTCACTGCAGCAGCAGACAGATCCCACCTCAAAGGGAACTTCACTTTTCATCAGAACTACGTTGATGTGAAATGAGGACTTACTGTTAATCTTTTAATACCAACACAATGTTCCCCTTTTTTTCTTCGGGGAAAACAGCGGGAGAGGCCGTTGTTAGTGCAGAGAAGGCATCCACTCATCACTCTGGCTAAATCACTAAATACTATTTTGGCGTCACTTTATTTTAAAAGTTGACGTTTCCGAGGAAGGTTTTCTGGAAAGAAATATTAACAGTAATTCTGCTGCTAATTATAGACAAAGTAGAGACTATATGTGCGTTTCCATCCACTTGTCTTTATTCACATTTCATTTTGAAGATTAAAATATCCGAACTGGAAAGGCCAGAAATCCCCGTTTTTAAATTTGGGTGAGGCGGAGGAGTTTGTCTTACAGTAAAAGCAAGGTGTGACAAAGTGCAATGGAAACACATGTGTCATACAGTAAGTACAGCAGTGCAACTCTGTCTCCTACAAAATGACGTTCCCATTCAACCAAACTGCATTCTCAATTGCATTTTGAGGGAAATGTAGGATTTTGGTTGCCGTTTTTAACAATTTATCAATCAAAGCCCTGCGCTTTTTGTCACGCCGATAGCGACACAACAGTACAAGATGCAGTGAGGGTGACAGAAAGTGGAGAACCCACTTTACGTCCCGTCCTGATTTGGTGTGTGTCTGGTGTGAGCCCATTGCAAGATGGTCTCAAGTCATAACTAATGATATCAGTGAGGTTATGGAGTCTAGATACGCCTTACATGCAGTTGATTTAGATGCATATGAATAAGTTATTATGGGCCTTAGAGTCTGCCATCTGTCCTCTTAAATGCA
Source organism: Chelidonichthys spinosus (assembly GCA_029853015.1). Lineage (NCBI taxonomy): Eukaryota > Metazoa > Chordata > Actinopteri > Perciformes > Triglidae > Chelidonichthys > Chelidonichthys spinosus. The sequence continues at coordinate 13,626,991 of CM056831.1, forward strand.
TTTATCTGCTGTTTTTGATTCATATGACATGTGCTGTCCCCTACAGCTTATCTACACAGGCACTGGTATCATCTATCAGGACAGATCATTTTGGCTTATTATAAGTTATGAAGTAATACATTTATTGCATAATTTAATAAGACATTGCATTGCTTATGTGTTCCACGAGCCTGTGCTGAACTAACGTAATGTAACCATAGAACATTATTTGCCACTTGGTCCCTTTACTAGTGATTTCTGTGCATTCATTCTCTTCTGACCAATGAACAAAAGGCATTGTGGTTACCAAAAGCCAATTAGTAATGGACGACTATTCATTAGGGTTTAGATTGCTGCTCTTTCATTGGATGCAAGTGGAACAGACCCGTAAAAGTATGCATTACTTTCATTGAAACATATGCAATGAAACGAGTTCTGTTCAAAACCTTTGCGACAACTTCAGCCTTCTCTGTTTTAGCTTAAAAACTAATTTTGTTTAAAATAATCAATGACAGATAAGATATTGCAGAACGGCCAAAGAAAAGAAGGAACGCCATCTTCTGACGCTCACATTTTATTTTATTTTTACAGGAAAAGTTCCCTTAGAGGACATCGCTGCACCCAATGTACATCTGTATTACATTTCCAGGATAAAAACAGCGCAAAACAAAGAGAAGACAATGAGGAGAGAAGCAGATGTGTGTCTGAATCTTTTGGACTCATATTTGCGATTAATCAGAAACAGGAGAACTTGGAGGAACTTTATTGTCAGATTGGCCTAGTTCAGCATATGCCTGGAAACATGCTTATTGCTGACGGGGATTTTGATATCCTGTATATTAATACTAGGTCATGCAGCAACATGTACATACCGATACTCTATGTTTATGGATTTGATTTCTACGAAACATAAATCCTCTCATTGGAATATGTTTTTGTGTGTCTTTCAGTTGAGGTTCCGGAAATAAGTGTTACTGTTTGCTGTCAATGAGCAAAGAAGTCCCACCCAGTAAAGTGGCTTCATTCGTGTTAAGAACCAACAGTTCAAATCTGAGGCACACCCTCCTGGAAGACAAACCAGGTGTTACATTTTTTTGCCACTAAGCGTGGGAACAAGATTCATTCCACTGCGGCGTTAAGTAATGTTAAAGCTGCACTAATCATAATTTTTCAATAATGATGGTTAAGTTGTGAAAGCTCGTCGCTCAGCTAAGTGAAGAACATATTAGAATGATCACAAGAGTCTGCAGTGTCCCATTCAGTAGTATTCAGTAGAACCTGGCTAGTCCCAAACCCTTTACAGCAGAGATCTTCAACAGGGGGTCCAAGACCCCTAGGGGGTCCACAGAGTTACTGCAAGGGGTCCCCGAAATAATTTGATCCCAAACTTTTCTTTTCTTTTCTCCAAAAATGTAAATATATCCCCAAAACACACATTAACATGAATTCAACCTATAATAATCAGATACAAATATTCCTATTTGTTAACTGAAATTGTTAATGGAATGCACAGTAAAATTGTGATGTAGAAATGTTCTATAATCTGTCAACAATTATGATTTCAATGGCCTAGCATTGTATACATACGTCATTACAAAGTACTTTTAGAAATGGCGCTAGGCTGCACTAAACTTCATTATTGACCCAGTTTAATAAGCGACACAATTTTATACGATATGTAGGGGGTCCCTGCACCGTGTCACTATCAGCCAAGGCCTCTGCAGTGACAGCATCATGATCATTTTTGTCACACATATGTGTTTATGTTTTTACTATCATCTGTGTCTAATATACATTTACAATATGTCTGTATCTCAACTCAGACTGCATCGAAGCTCCAGGAATTCCCAAACTTTTCAGGCCCCTAAAATAACGGCAACCCCCACTATCGCCGGAGATCACTGAAACATAAGAATGCGTGTCTCCAAACACAACATAATAACAACACAAAAGAACAGAACAGCCTGACAACCATGATATGAATTTACACAAACAAATGACTATAAGATAGAAGCAGAATATCTCAGTCAAAGTAATCTCCATCTAACTTATGAGTGAACATTGTTGCTGTCATGTGCAAACTTCATTTTGACACAATACTTTAATTTCCATGTTACCAGAAGAAAATCTCAGTCAAAGTAATGAAAAAGATCTTGTGACCTCCCCTGTGTTCACACTACAAACGACAAAAGCAACAAAACAGCTTGTTGTCGAGTCACAGTTGAAGTTTTGCACAAGAGTTCATTGATATGTTATTTTGTTAAATGGCTATGGTAGCTAACATTGGTATGCCTGAACACATGGGGACAGCCGTGATGGAGGCATTGCACTGCAGACTTTGCGATAATATTTGTTGTTTGTATTTTGCATCATGCACTGAACTTGACTTGACCTGCATTGTATTGATGTTATCTGCCATTTTTTTTATTTCTCTTTCCCATCACAATATTCTTTTCTCTGTATCAGATGAAAACATATCCTCTAAACACATGTTTTTCTTACTCTCCTGCCTCCAGAGAAAACAAGGACTTGTTATGAAGAAGGGCTCCCCTCCCAACCTTCCCGTCCTCCAGATGTATGGGAACGGACCACCTGAGTTTTACTGTATGTTTTGGTATTCTGTGGGAATTTGTGTTGGGTAACAACGAGAAGCGGCCGTGTCTTGGCTTGATGTATATTATGCAATCCCTGAGGGCAGATGACAGTGTTCCCACCTCGAATAACACTGTCAGTGGGAATCCTGTGCACATACCTAAATACTCACACACACGGCCTAACACGCCCTAACCAGATTTCAACCCCTCCAAAGAGGAAAGGATCAAAGGTGACCGTGAGCGGGATACACTCCTGCTCAGAGCAAACACAGACATGGTCGTGAACAGAATGGCCTCGGAGGTTGAGGGATTTCCCCGGTATTGTGTATTTTGTAAATGAATGAGTGGCACACAATAGTGTGGCAGACAAGCTCAAGAGAAACAAGGACACGAGCTTTAGGAGAGAAAAAAAACTGAATGACAGGCACACACCAACAAACGCTAACCACTTCCGCCTCTGAGAGCTGGTTGTTGCTCATGAAATAGTATTTTGGAAAGAATGAAAAGGAGACGGGGAAACTGAACGAGGGAGGGGGGGGGGGGGGGGCAGAAACGTGTTGATTGGCTTAGGGCAGGGTGCCTGATTCTCAGCCCATTGTGATTGGCTGAGAGGTATGGCCTCACCTTAAAAGAGGGTTACTTCAGTTCAATGACATTGAGATTTGTGTTGCGTGTGTTGGCGTGGCTGAAAGCCGACACAACAACGATGTGGCATTCAAACCAGTAGCAGACATTACAGCGTGTGATGGATCAGTGCATTCTTGATGCATCACTGTATTCATTTTTCTCTATAAATCACACATTTGTTCTATTATTTGTCAGAAAAAAGCTCAGTTCAGTTCAGTTCATCCAAACAGCAAAATATCCATATTTGTATGAAAACAAAAACATGAATCTACAAATGTTTTAAAATTTAACTAAAAAAAAAAAAAATCTAAAGCAGTTTGATGCAGCATTTTAGCAAAATTTAACAAATATTTTCCTTCTCGACCATCCTAGTCAGCCATTCGCTGAGAAAACATCACCAACGGGCCATAAAATTAACATTCAGACTAAATTAATCTGCAGGCATGTACACATTCTTACTCTGTGTAGCTGAGCCATGTGACCCCCCCACGCCACGTTTAACTTTAACCCTCACCACTTCCTCGCTTTCTTCCATCAAACCTTCAAACTGACCCTAATCCCTGGACCGTGACCCTACGCTCACTTTGAATGTTAGCCATTGAATGTGTGGCACTTCGCCAAACAAAGGCACTTTGTGTCAAATCCAAGTCGAGCGCTTGGTGGGAAAGTGGTGGCTCTGACGAGTTATTCCTCCACCAAACCCACGCCTGATTCCAAATTTACGGAAGTGCTTTTTTCTGAGAAAAATTCACAATGTGACTTTATTGTTTGAGAAATTAATTCATGAAGATTCTAATTATATTGCCTTTGCTTTCCAGTTGGGACTGAGTGAACTGGATTCAATCCTTAAACTATATGCAAACGCTTGTGAACAGTTGCCTGTTTATACATCATACGCACAGAGCAACATAGGCATTCGTCTGAAGTTGTGTTTCTATTTTTTTTATTTGTTTGTTTTATTGCAAGACAAGAAGACAATATACAACAAAAGATACAAGAGAAAAACAAGGACAGTGAACTCAGTGTGTTTGTGTGCATGTGTGTGTGTGTGTGTGTGTGTGTGTGAGACAGAGAGAGAGTGTGCAAGCAAAAACAAACTACACAATAATAATAATAATGAAAATAATAATATTAATAATTAAAATACTGTGCATATAACCACCAAGAATTCTACCACAACATTACCAAAAACTATAAAATTACTGGGGGGCCTGCCGTCTGGCAGCCAAGCACACAGGACTCTGCCAGGATGCTCCAGAACAGGTCGGCGGGGTCAATCCGGCAGGGGCAACCCCCCCTTGCACATCATGCCAGGCCATCTCACAGCCAATTTTCACCTTTTTTCTTTTCCTTTCTTTTCACTTTCAACAAAGGTGATTTTTTTTGTTGCCTTATAGGAGGGGACTGGCCCATTGTGGGCTTACTTCCTTAAGGAAAGAAATAGCCCCCATTGCAGCTTCCCGAATGGAGCCCTAGCTGCCAGGGACAAGGCGGTTAACAGCCTGACAGTTCCCATAATGTGCTTGGGTTTATTTACCACGTGAGTGAATAAGATCACAGTATTATTTTAAAATATGTTTTAGATGTGTTTCCTTTATCAGACCATTGGTGGAAATTAAGGGGATTCTTATTAATAAGATAATCAGGATTGTTCTAGATGGGTGTCAAATAGGTTTGTGCAAAAGTGGTGTTTGTGATTTTGTGGAATTTCCACCAGGTTGTCAGAGTTAGAGAAAGTTTGAGATTTGCACCAGGTGGGGTGGGTTGAGTTGGAATAATTTGTGAATGCTGTTCATAGTACATTTTTAGGAAGTATTGTAATTTTGTTATCGGTGAAAGTCGTAGATTTCATCCAGTGGAGGAGGTTTTCAGTTATTGTTTTGAATATTGAAGTGAAGTTGAGTGTGATCAACTCTGACAGCCCTGGGGAAATAATAATGCCTAAATATGTGATGTGACCCGTGATGTGTATGGGCTGTCGCATCCCAGCTGTTACTATTTGTTAACAGCTGTTACTACGGGAGGATTGAGGATGTGTTCCATTTGATGGCATAGTCTCGGATATTGGAGTAGGATTCACTACGTTTAATTGTTTTCTGTAGTGATGATTTTGAACAGCAATACATCATCTGCATAAAGAGTGATCTTATGACGTGTGGATTGCTAGCGGTGTAATAAATGGGGAACAGAGAGAGAGAAAGTGGGCATCCTTTGCCTAGTCAGTATGAAACTTGTGAAGTGAGTCAATTAGTGATGACAGTGACTAAAGCTGAGGTGTATAGCATCCTGATCCAGATCATAAATGATTCCCCAAAGCCAAATATTTGTAAATTAATTATTAAACATGTCCAATTTAACCTGCTCAAGGTGTGTTCTGCATCTAAGGAGGCAAAGGTGGGTCCTGCTTGTTGTAATGATGAGGTTTGATCTGGGTGAATCGGAGTGGACTTTGGATGTTGCAGTAATCACAGAAAACCGGCCCGCAGTCAGGATCTCATCCATTGCCGTTTGATGTCCAAACTGAGCATCCGGAATCGATGGCTGGACCAGAGTTCACCTGCATAATAGCCAGGACTTGTTCTATTAGCTTAAAACAGACAAGTTAAGGTTTATTGACATCCAAAGATGGAACATGTCCCTCTCAGGCCACAGTAGTGACTTCACTTTTATTCCCTGTTGTGTCAGTTGCTTGGCCCCCAGTATATCTTCTTACAAGTTTAGTTTTCTGTTCTGGGGTGGACATTTCTTCTCCCAGCAGTAAGCAGTAGTAACCTTCATGGTTAGGTTAAGGTCAAAATCAATTCAGTTTTGATTGAAGTAAGCATGTTTGTTCTTTAAATAAAGTCACATATGCAAGTGAATTAGTCAACGCCCCAACATGGCGAATAGATGTATGCCCTGGGTGCCCTGCTGGGATTAAAGGTGCTGACTGTAGATGATAATTTCCTTGGTTTTTATTCCCACTTGCATGCTGTTTCCCCTCTCTCTCCCCTGATTCTTCCTAAATCATCTTCCCACCGTGAATTGCCAAAAAAGACATCCTCAATTATATAATGAAGGCAATCTCGGCAGCGGAAAGGAATGTGCTCATCAGATCAGATTGTTCAGAGAAAAAATTTGGCGTGATTAACACCTTTGTCCTCTGTGACAAAAAGTTTGGCTGCAGATGAGAGTTCCCAGCAGACCGGGGTTATCACAACGTGTGTGTGTGTGTGTGTGTTCAACCATCTGAACGATAGACCTGACATCACACCACTCTGTCTGTCCGCCATGTAATTTGCCACGCTAAGCCCCTTTGACACCACCCTGAACACGCAGCTGCTAAAGCACACAGATTCAGATCCCTGTCATCTCACACACATCATGCCACCTCTCACCAATTGGGTGTCAGGGTGTCTCCAGTAACAAGTGTGTGTGTGTGTGTGTGTGTGTGTGTTTTATTTCTAATACAAATCCAACGTCCAATGTTTTTCAAAACGAAATAACGCAATTGACATTGTGAAATGCTTCTCTGAAATCTCCGACTGAACTTTGGTTTCAGGACAGACAACTGAGGTGTTGACCTCACAGAAATTGCTGCCACGATAATCCTATTGCTTTTGTTTTCAATGTCTTCAGTCTTCAACATGTAGACACTGCCCGCAACCACGTTCACAAACAACAGTGTCACCATGGTAATCAAGTGGGTGCAGACAATGCTGACAGTCTAGAGCAAGGGTTCCCAAAGTGGGGGTCGAGGCCCCACAGGGGGTCGCGAGATGCTGCTGGGGGGTCGCAAAATGATTTTCATGACTTTGACTGAGATGTTCTGCTGCTAACATGGAAATGAAAGTATTGTGTCAAAATGAAGTTTGCACATGACAGCAACGATGTTCACTCCTAAGTTCCATGGAGATGACTTTGACTGAGATATTCTGCTTTTATCTGATAGTAAACTGTTTATGTAAAATCATATCATGGTTGTCAAGGTTCTGTTCTTTTGTATTGTTGTTATGCTTGTGTTTGGATATGCCTATTAGTGGCGTGTTTCAGTCTCCTCCAGTGATATTGGGGGTCTCCAGTCTCTGGCACTGTTATTTTGGGGGTCGCGGGGTGAAATGTTTGGGAACCCCTGGTCTAGAGGGACAGAAAACATTTCAACGCTGACTCTTACGTCTTTGCATATTTTGGATTTCTGGATTTTTGTGTTAAACTGGTGTAATATACATTTTAAAAACAACTACTAGAGTGATAAGCACTGACAAATTGCTACAAGCCAAACATTTAACTTGTGTTGTAAACATTATAATTAACATTAATTATGAATGACAGTGATACCTTGAGAGTTGGCTGAAGGAATGTATGAACAAAGGTTCTAGATGTAAGTTTATATAACTATAATTTATCACTCAACACACTGAAGGTCACATGGAACTTTCTTTGAATTGAATATACATATTTCAGTTGAACTATTAAAGGTTGGGGTCTATGACATAACATACCGTTAGCAATGAATAAATTAAATGCTCTGATATTAAAATAAAGGAAAAAAAAGTCATGTCTGGCCGTGGCAGCACTGTAAAAACCCTGCTGGGGATGCGATCAAAGTGAAAGTCCCCTTTGGGTTTTCAAAGTATCTTCTCTGCCTTTAAGTCCCTTTTAAACTTTTGTTTCTCTTCTGGAGATGCTATGACAACAACCGTGTTGTACCTGAAAGTAAACATTATGTACTCATGTGAATAATATATTTTTTTAAGCAGAGAGAATTGTAAACATGATGTCACATAGGTTGCCCTCCATGCTAGAAAACATTTGCGTACTGGTGCCCCGCCACATGCAGCCGGTGCCCTTTTGATATTTTTTACCCCTGCCCCTCACACAGGGGTGAAGGGTTAGAGTTAGTACATGTTATGCAAATGATAAGCTGTTTACGGGTTTGTATTTGTATAATGCAGCAGGTCAAACTCGTTTTGTTGGAATGGGTGAAACGCAATGCCAAATATGCAATTTTGCAAATAGGAGTGAGGAAGCAACTGGTGTTTGGACACTAATGGTTAATGAGGAAACAAGTGACAGGTGTGCAGGGAGGAGCAGGATCATGTGAGGGTCTGAGGCGGGGTCTCTTTCATGAGCAATGATGAAACACAATATGCGGTGGACCGTTGGCCATCGATTCAGGGTATGACGCTGAACCAACACTGCCTCTTCACCACCACACCCCGTGTATGACCCTCACACATACACAGATCTCTGCAGAAATGTACTCTTAGGAAAAAGTGCAACTTGATGCATGAGGGTGCACGTATATGAAGGTTTTCTTTTATAAAAACACACTAAAATAGGCGAGAGAATCTTTCCCCAGACCAGTAGTAGCTTTTCTGTTTTCAGTTGTGTGTGTGTGTCTGTCCAAGCCTTATTTCACGCTCTACTCCAGCCAACTACATAATATCTTGGGTGGCCAGTTGTGGCTGCATGCTAAAGTACCTGGTTGTGGTGACTCACACTTTCTCAAAACAGCTTTTATTGCCTGTTTTATACCGCCATGGACTGCCCACTGACTCCTCACTCACTACTCTTAATTTGTCCCAGGATTCATGACGTTTGTAACCTGACAGAAGCCAGATGTTAGCGGGCATCGATGGGTTTTTGTTAAGAGAGTGAGGAAGATGTCAATTAAGCAAAGTTATTGGTTTCATAGATTTAGTGTCTGCAGGTCCAGCAGTTTGTACGTCCATCATCCTCTTTGCAAGTCCAGAGGTGTACATAGGTTTCATCACAACATTATTGGAAAAATAAATCATTATATTTCATTTTTGGAGACAGGGTTGAACATAACCATTCTGTCATGAGAAGAGGTCTAATTGGACAAAATAATTAATACTGTGTGTTTTTTGCATGATTGTGCAGGAACTCTTTTTGTTTTTAGCTTCATGTGTTGTATTTCGCACCAACTGGTGGCTCCTCTCTGAGGAGAGAGTTTGGGTGTGATGCCGAAGATGGAGAAAGTGAACATAAGAGAATTGAAAGGCATGTGTAATCCCACTGAATACCTTCCTCTTCTTGTGAACTTTTGAAAAGAAATGGAAACTCTCTTTGTTTCAGTTCTCTCCCGCCCTCTTGTCTTTCCAGCCCTTTGCCTCCCTACAAGTAGGCTACTCTCTTGGCATGTGATATGCTTTTTCTCTCCTGACTGTACTGACATTTAACACCAGTGACACCCCTCAGTGTGTCTGCTCTCAGTTTCCATCTCTCATCTGACAAGGGGTTTTGGTCTTAAAATATGCATTCGCTCTGTGTTTCTAAAAGGGATCATTTCTGGGTCTATTAAAATGGAATCACTTACTAGTTTGGTATGGCTCCACTGAGTTAAATGCAGCTTCTTCTTCTTGATTTTTAGGAAACACCGTCAGTTGTGTTCTGGCACATCAGCAAGTATGAGGACTCACGATGCTATTCATGGAGTCATACAGTAGTTCTCATTTTACATTTACTTCTTAGGCCTTTAGCTGACACACTTCCAGAACACGTTCAAATGAGCGGGGAAGTGAGGGGTCAGTTCTGTGGGTTTGAGCCTCGAACAAGGAGCTGCTGGAGACGCATGGCCCAGCAACAGTGGGCTCCATTCCTATAATTACTCATTTTATTGGGAACTGGAGGATCTGTCCTGGCTCCCTGCTTGATGACTCCACTCCCCAAACATCAGACACGGTTACTAGACTTTAAACGAATGACTCAAAGATGCGTATATGAGCCATGCGTCTCCAGCAGCTCCTTGTTCGAGGCACAAAACAACAGAACTGTGTAGTAATATTTAGAAACGAATGTGTTAATGTAGTGTTTTATTTTAAAAGGCCATCATGCTTTGTAATATAATGAAAATAAAAATTTAACAAGATTAAAATATTATTGTAATTTCAATCCTACAGAATTATACAACTGTAGAACAGAAGAACACGCAAATGACCAATTATTTTTGCACACTTCCGCACTCAAATGTCAGTATGTTCTTTTAAACCTCTATTCAAATCATAACTTTATCAGTCAGGTTTCTGGCTAGATGCTAATAACAGCATGTGATCAAGCCTACAGTGAGCATGTTAATAGGCCTTTTTTCATGTGATTTGGGATTCAATGGCAACTTGAATCAAGATAAGATAATGGCAAGATAGGCAGAGATGTGGTTCCGGGGTTCGAGAGGGATAACGTGAACAGGGCAAGGCAATTTTATGTAAGTAATTTCAGGTAAACATAACATACTTTACATCTAAGTGTATTCAGCAGCAAGTGAGAGCCACAGCAGTCAGACTCATATCGTAAAGGTGAGAAAACAGATAAGCTTTACTTCACTTCTTTGGAAACAGTAGTGGAAGATCCCACGTCATCAGACAGTTGTTTCAGTGAACAGGACAGTAAAAAGGAATTCAGTGAGTCGATGACTTCCCTGCTTCACTAATAGTGCTTGACTAAACATGTGATGAGTGGGATGTCTTACTTAAATACGAAAAACAAATCCATGTAAGGGGATGTGTGAGTACATCAAGTTCTACGAAGGTGAAACTGCTGTTGGACGTTTCGATAACTTTAAGCACTGGGTGTTAGGAACCTGGTGAACTGTGATAGTCTCACTTCCTCACAGCTTGTACTGTGAGTAGATGGACACAATCTGCATTCTAGCGACGCCAGCATTCATCATTTTATGAAGAACCTGCTCACTTGCTACGCCTGAGAATCCACATTCCTTATGCCTCCAACACAATAAACGTATTAGTGTCGAAGCGTACTGCAGAATCAGCGGGTGGGAGGACTGTTTCATGTGTGATTGTGTATGTAGGGGGGAAAAAAGTTTTTATCATATCTTAGCACATTCTCATAACCCCCTGCCCAGTACAGTGAGTCAACTGTAAGTACAGTTTGAAAGAAATAATCATAGCAAAAGACTCTTGAGGAGGAACACTGTGTACAGTGTCAGGTGTGAGATTAGGAAAATGATACTCACACCGTGTGTACATGTGTTTCCTGCCCTTGAGAAACCTCTAGAAAAGGCTACAATGACTTTACTTGCCGGATTAAATAGTTGTCTGTGTTTTGCAATGTTCTTATGCAGGATTGTGTTGGGTGTTAATCTCTAAACCTAAGTGAAAAATCCAGCATTTTATTTCAAAATTAAAAAAGCGTGTTAGTTTTTGTTTTCAAAACAGATTGCGATTATAAAGAAAAGACTCAGTCTGTTATAAAGACACAATTTTCTTCCCCCCTCGGATAGGTCTAAACTAAGGGGGTAGCGTTAGCCCTTGTCCATTCCTTGCACACGTAACCTTGGACTGTTGTTGCACTTTATTAATCTGCTCTGGCATTTCAAAAAGATCGCCAATCGTGCCATTTTTAATTGGAGGCAGCGTAGTTTACCTGCTGGAAGCTAAATGTATTTCCGTCTAATAATGGTCTATAAGGCATGTAAAACACACTTCAATCAGCCATGAAGCTGTCACTTTCATACAATCATGCCAAAAAACAAATTAAACTTGCCAAGCTCATTGTGGCTGAGAGGCAGCGATAATACACAACAGTTTGCGCACTAGTAGTTGTGTTAGCAGCCAAACACACAAGTACAAAACACTCAATTTCACTTAGCTGTGTTATCACTAGCGGCCCCTAGTGGCCGGTGGCCATTTTATTAGTCGTGTGAGAGGAGTCAGTAGGTAGGGCAATAAAAAAACATGCAAAGAAATTTGTCTGCAAATGAGTTTGACTCACTGCATCCAACAGGTGTTCGGCATGCAGCCATAACCGGCCACCTAAATGATTATTGCTGCATGAGATTAGCTGCACACATGCAAGAACACATGCAAACGACTGCATGATCCGCCTCGTGGAGATAATAATAAAATGTACACCAGAAGTATAGTGTCTTATTTTCTTCATCTGTATCCCTCCCATTCTCCAAACATCACCTGATGTCCACACCTACGTAAGCACCTTTTCCTCATTCCCACATCAAGCCACACCCACAAAGTTCATATACACACACACACACACACACACACACACACACACACACACAGACACACACTAATCCTTGACCAAAATTCCTGTCCTTGTTCTGTTTGTCTGTCTGTCTGTCTGGTTTTTTGGGGGGGGGGTAGGGTTAGGGTTAGGGTTCTGTTAGGCGATCTGTGATTTTACTTGTTTACCTGTTCTCCTTTCTGACTTTTGGCCTCACTGACCAACCACCGGCTTCTGACCTCACCAAGTAAACAATCAGATGTATTTCCATGAAACCCACGGGATGACTGGGTCTGACTCTGATGATCCCCTGACTCTTTATTTTATATCGTCATAGGTCAAAATGTTTCAGGAGCCTTTCACCCAGAGTACTTCTCCAAAGTCCAGTTTGTTTGATCGATGTGAACCCTGTGTACCGGTTCATGTGTGGGGGAGACCGGCGAACATTTCTGTCTGTATCTTGTAGCTATATTAAGGCAATGCGTTTAAAATGCGACAAAGTTGTCTGCTATTAAATGGTGCAGCTGTTATCTCTGCAACACAAACAGAAAATGTCATGGTTTAGTCTCAACACAAGGAGTGAAATTCACCCTATGGTCAGTTGTAACATACCCTGGGGTGAAATGTAACATTAAGAAAACAGAATTATGACGAAACTTGTTTTATTCACAACTTCAATGTTAACATAATTGGTGTGTGTGTGTGTGAGTGTGTGTGTTTCTTTGTATGTCTATGACATACATTAACATTTCAAAATAATTATACAACTGAACTATGTAAATGTGTTACATGTTACAACTAACCCAGACTCTTGTTGTCATGAACTAACGTATCTTACAGCTAACAGCTAAAACATTCACACTGACAACTTGCATGAAATATATCTACACAGACACACAATAAACATGAATGAAGTTTGATGATTTGAACTAAAGCATACAATGCAGTCACAAAAAAGATACTTTCTTACCCCAAAATGAGTGAATTCCCTCTAAAACTGTCTGTGTCTGAGTGCACCTTCCTCACAGGAGAATGAGGACTGAACTGAGCATGTGCAGAAGGAATCAGATGATTCCTGTCTTGTTCCTGATTGGAGATATTGGAAGTGTTATAACTGACCCATGTTACAACCATCTCCACTGGATCACATCAGGTGTGAAAACTGTACACAGTTGACACACAAGCAGCAGTCGTGAATAGAGTTGCAAAGGCATTTTTAAACTCTGGCGGTCTCTGAAATGAACAAAGGGCAGGCGTACGGTTTCTTCTTCAAACTATAACAATAGAAGGCAAAGGTTGACTCGTATGGCCTAGGGTGATTATCTTATTAACAAATGTCATGTAGATGATGATGCGAGTGTCGTGTGAAGAGGAGGGCACAGTGCAAATCAATCCTAATATGAACACCCTAATTGTAACTGCCTCTGTGTCAGTCAGCGCAGTATTTCTGAGTTATTTATTTGGGTAGGAACCAAAGTTCTCTAAGGCGGAACCTTTGTTTTTGTATCGCCCGTTTCCGTCAGGACATACTTTAGCGTAACACTTATCAAAAAAGTCCGCTGATTTAGTACATGTTTTTCAGTGCTGATGCATCTGCAGAATAGCTCTTAGCATCAAGATAAACAATCCTACAGAGTAATGCCAAGCTACACAACTTTCCTCATGCAATGCAGCTACTAAGGTATGTTTTGCTGACGTTTTTTGTGTGTGTTTTCTGTTCTTGTTTGTATTAAATTGTTTTTATACAGCTAAGGGCTAACACCGTTAAGGGCTAACACATGTTGGGCTTAGTTAGATTGGTCTTTGTGTTTTGTTGTATTATATGTAACCAAAGTGTATTGTGTATACAGTAGCCTAATTGAAAGTGACGACATTACCAGGACAATGTTGGGATATTACTGTATGGCTTGTTATTATTTGACTAGTGATTATTGTATTTGTGTATTATGTGTTTTGATTACAGTTTTCACGGTCTGGATGAACCAAATAAATCCTGCCAGTAAACAAAAAGGAAACTCGTTGCTGTCGTTTGTACTGAGGGAATTAAAGTGAAAACTTAACTGCTCACGAAGACAGCACCAAAGAGCAACAGTAAGGCAAGTAAGATGTCCCGAAATGGCGAAGAGCACACAATTGCAGATGTACATTTCCCAGACAGGGAGTCACACGCACCTGACAAGACAGAGTGTGTGCACGAGCACAGCTCAACCGTGCAGCCACAAGCGACTGAAGGCATCATAGTGGACAACCCCGCTTCCTCAGAAGAGCCACCATTAGGCCGAAGAGTCCGCAGAATGACGGAAAAGGGTCAAGAACAACATGATGAGCAAGTAATAAAGGTTGCACATCGGTTCAGTGTGTGCTAAGAGAAGTGGAAGGATGCCACTAAAGAAGCCAACCAAGCGCTGAGTGGAAAGTGCTCAGACGACCTGCTAGATGGACAAATTACTAAAGTACGCAATACCTCTAGGAGTCTAAATGACGTTTATGACGATCGGAAACGCCTTGAGGTTCCTGACCTTAACACACGTCGCAAAATCGACACCTGTGAAACAGTAACAAAGAAGATGGTTAAGGATGCAATGGACCTTATAGATGCAAGGGAGGAAGCTACAGCCCATAGGCATACTACAAGTCAAAGACATGAAGAACATCGAGTCATTGAAGAGGTAATGTCTGTAGCCTCAGGAAGGACAGGCACTAGCTCTCGCCACACTAAGTGCTCCTCTGCAAGCAGGAAGAGTGCAGCTGCCGAGGTTGCTGCCAACAAAGCCACCTTAGAAGTACAGCTGGAGCAAGAGCATTATATTAAAGAGCTTCAGAGACTGGAAGTTGAAGCCGCTCAGCTAAAAGCCAAACAAGAGGCTGAAAATGCAGAGAGACAAAGAGTGCTAGAAGCCAAGCGCAGAGAACTAGATCGATTGGAGACTATTAAGAAGCTAAAGGCTGCCGAGGCACGACAGCAAGTATATGACCAGAGTATACATTCATGTCCGGCAACTAAGGACGACGGCTCAGATGAAGAAATAAATTATCTTCTCCATCGTGGCTCTGTGAAGAAAGAAGAGGAAGTCAAGCCTCAAACTATAAATGTTCTTCTCCATCGTGTCTCTGTGAAGAAAGAAGAAGTCAAGCCTCAAACTAGCCCACTGCGGCACCATTCTACACCACCAGCTGTAGCACAAGCAAGGCAAGAAAACAAATATGAAGATGGCACAACAGCTCTCGTCAAGGCGCTCGCAGAAGCCATCAGTGCGAGTCGCATTCCTCTACCTGAACCTACAGTGTTCAGTGGTGACCCACTCCGATTCAACGACTGGAAAGTGTCCTTTCAGACGCTCGTTGACAGGAAGAACATACCAGCTGAAGAGAAGATATATTATCTACGCAAGTATGTGGGTGGATCTGCTAAAAGGGCCATAGAGAGCTACTTTTTACTTGGCACAGAGCCAGCATATTATGCAGCATGGGACATCCTAGAAGAGCGATACGGCAATCCATTCCTCATCGCCAAGGCCTTCAGAGAGAAGCTCGACGCGTGGCCCAAGATAAGCTCCAAAGGCAGTATGGAACTTCAAGAACTCGCCGACTTCCTGCGCTGCTGTGAGGCAGCCATGTCTCAGATCAGAGGTCTTGAAATACTTAATGATTGCAACGAGAACCAGAAAATTCTCTCTAAACTCCCAGACTGGGTGACTTCAAGGTGGAATAGGAGAGTCATAGAAGCAGAAGAAGACACTCACATGTTCCCGAGCTTCAGCCAGTTTGTCAAGTTTCTCACACGTGAAGCTAAAATCGCCTGCAGCCCAATAACATCTCTTCATGCTCTTAAGCCAAGTGAAAGGATTCCAGACAAGTGTGTAAAGAGCGGAGGTCCTGGAGCAAAGGTGTTAGCAACCACCTCAGATGAGAAAGCCGTCGTCACAAGCTGTGTCTTCTGTGAGAAGGCAGGACACAGTCTACAAAGGTGTTACAAGTTTATGCAAGGGACAATCTTGGAGCGAATCAAGTTTGTTCAAGAAAATAAATTGTGTTTTGGCTGTCTCAA
Organism: Chelidonichthys spinosus; assembly: GCA_029853015.1. NCBI lineage: Eukaryota > Metazoa > Chordata > Actinopteri > Perciformes > Triglidae > Chelidonichthys > Chelidonichthys spinosus. Next base: position 13,643,221 of record CM056831.1, read on the forward strand.
ATTTGGCCACCGATCTAGAGATTGTAGAGAAAGAGACAGCTGCGACACCTGTGAGAGAAGACACCCAACTTGTCTTCATGACGATCGCACCAAGGAAGAAAGGATGTCTACAAGATCTGACAGAGCAAGGTACAGTGACAAAGACAAGGAAGAGTACAAAGAAAGGAAGAATGAACAGTCACAAGACCAGTCAGAGAGACCATCACGTGAGGCGACGGCACTTAGAGTCATCCAGAATGTTGGAGACACGCATACCTCCACAATAATTCCAGTGTGGGTGTCATCTACAAGTGTACCAAGTCGTGAAGTTCTGGTGTACGCACTCCTTGATACACAAAGTGACACAACCTTTATCCTCGACGAGACAGCGAAGGCTCTCAATGCTAGGAGTGAACCAGTTCAGCTAAACCTCTCCACGTTGGCTTCAAGAAACACAATCGTGTCCTGTCGGAAGCTAGCTGGTCTACAAGTTAGAGGTTTTTATTCAGACAAGATAATCACTCTTCCAGTGACTTACTCAAGAGAGTTTATCCCTGCAAACAGAGACCATATTCCCACACCAGATACGGCGAAAGCATGGCCTCATCTTGAACACATTGCAGATGAGATCGCTCCTCAGCAAAGCTGTGATGTCGGCCTGTTAATTGGCTACAACTGTGCCCAAGCCCTCGTTCCAAGACAAGTGGTGCCTGGTGAGGAACACCAGCCGTTTGCACAGAAGACAGACTTGGGCTGGAGTGTAGTGGGATATGGCAACCCGTGTCTCAACTATGGAGATGCAATTGGTATAAGTCACCAAGTCATGGTGAAGCAAGTGATGCCAGGTCTACCGTCCTCTTCAGACCTCACAAAGGAAGTGCACTATGTCTGTAGGACACAGATCAAAGAAGTTCTCTTACCTGCAGATGTCATCAAGATGCTGGAGTCTGACTTCGTTGAAAGAGAGTCGGAAACCAGCCCCATCTCTCAAGAAGATCTAAGGTTCCTGTCAAAAATGGAAAAGAGCATCAAGTTAAAGAGCGACGGTCATTACGAAATGCCGCTGCCATTCAAGAAAGAAAGACCTAACTTACCTGATAATAAGATCTGTGCTATCCATCGTCTCAGGTGCCAAGAAAGAAGGCTGAGAAGAAACGACCAGTACTACAAAGACTACAAGACCTTCATGGATGAGACCATAAGACGCGGAGATGCAGAAAAGGTCCCGGAGGAAGACATCCACAAAGCTCCAGCTTGGTACATTCCGCGTCATGGGGTGTATCATCCACAAAAGCCTGGGAAGATACGCGTTGTCTTCGATTGCTCCGCCAAGTACCAAGGAACATCCTTGAACGACCACCTCCTGACGGGTCCTGAGTTGACAAACACCTTGGTGGGAGTTCTGTATCGCTTCCGAAGAGGTCCTGTGGCAATCATGTGTGACATCGAACGCATGTTTCACCAGTTCCATGTTAAGGCAGAAGACCAAGATTACCTGCGGTTCCTTTGGTGGGACAATGGAGATCTCGAAAGCCAACCTTCCATCTATCGGATGAAAGTCCACTTGTTTGGTGCAGCATCGTCACCTGGCTGTGCCAACTATGGGCTGAAGCATGTCGCTGCTGAAGGACAAGGAAACTTTAGTGACGACACCATAAAGTTCATTCAACGGAACTTCTACGTGGATGATGGATTGTCAAGTGGCATCCGAAGACCAAGCGATCCAACTGGCGAAAGAAGCAAGAGAACTTTGCAGCACAGGCAAACTCCGGCTGCATAAGTTTATCTCTAACAGCAAGAAGGTCCTAGACGCAATCCCAAAAGAAGAATGTGCTGCAGCTGCCAAAGACAAGGACATGGCACTGGGTGAACTGCACATGGAAAGAGCACTCGGTGTGCAGTGGTGCGTGGCTTCTGATGAGTTCCAGTTCAGAGTAATCGTCAAGGAGAATCCACTTACTCGAAGAGGAGTCCTGTCCACAGTCGCTTCAGTCTACGACCCTCTTGGATTTGTGGCACCGTTCATCTTGTTGGGAAAGCAGATCCTGCAGCAGATGTGTCGTGACAAGCTCAGTTGGGATGACACCTTACCTGATGACCTACGACCTCTGTGGGAAAGCTGGCTTCAAGACCTGCGAAATCTAGCCGAGGTGAAGATTCCAAGATGCTACGTTCCATCAAGCTTCAAGGTCCAACACTACGAACTCCACCATTTCGCCGATGCCAGTGAGTCAGGCTATGGAGAGTGCTCGTACCTCAGAGCAGTGAGTACGTCAAGTGAAGTCCACTGTTCCTTTGTAATGGGAAAGTCGAGAGTCGCTCCTACTAAAGTCACAACCATACCAAGACTCGAGCTGTCAGCAGCAGTGGTAGCTGTCCGCACCAGCGACATGCTCAAGAAAGAACTGGAAATAGAATGCCTACAAGAAGTCTTCTGGACTGATTCAAGAGTGGTCCTTGGTTACATCAATAATGAAGCCAGAAGATTTCACGTGTTTGTGGCAAATCGTGTGGAACGCATCAAGCAAAGCACAGAGTCTACACAATGGAAGTATGTGGCTTCAGAAGATAATCCAGCAGACTACGCCTCAAGAGGTCTCACAGCAGAGCAACTGGTATCCTCTAACTGGTTCACAGGCCCAGACTTTCTTTGGCAGAAGGAGTTACCAAGTGGAGATGTCAAGGTGGGAGAGATCACATATGACGATCCTGAGCTTAAGAAGGTCCAGGTTCTCGACACCCAGGCGAAAGAAGTCAAGTCGCTGCTAGATCGCCTACACAAGTTTTCAGACTGGTCCAAAATGGTGAAAGCTATCGCCAGACTCCAGCGCCATGTGAAAGAAATTAAAGGGCTTCAGCCAAAGTCCTGTGAAGCCTGCAGTTTGGAGGAAAAGAGAGAAGCGGAGTTGACAATAATCAAGATGGTTCAAGAAGCAACCTTCTCACAAGATATACAGTTACTCCAAAGTGACAAGGAGACGCCAGTCAAGGGAAAAGCCAATAAGTTGCACCGGTTAAGTCCATTCCTGGATGACCAAGGTGTCCTCAGAGTTGGAGGCCGCTTAACTCATGCTGCCCTACATCCACAGGTGAAGCATCCAGCGGTCCTTCCAAAGGACAGTCATGTGTCAAATTTACTTGTCAAGCACTATCATGAAAGAGTGTACCATCAAGGACGAGGAATGACCATGAATGCGCTCCGATCTAATGGCATATGGATACTGGGCTGCAGCAAGGCTGTATCATCCCATATCTACAAGTGCACTAAGTGCAGGAAGTTCAGAAGATGCACTGAACAGCAGAAAATGTCAGACCTTCCAGAGGACAGAATGGAAACAGCTCCTCCATTCACCTACTGTGGTATGGACTGTTTTGGACCATTCTACGTAAAGGAAGGAAGGAAAGAGCTAAAGCGTTATGGATTGTTACTTACCTGCATGTGTTCCAGAGCGGTTCACGTTGAGATGCTTGACGATATGACCACGGATGCCTTCATTAACGCATTGCGTTCATTCATCGCCATTCGTGGAAAGGTACGTCAGATAAGAAGTGATCAAGGAACAAACTTCGTCGGAGCAAGACGAGAGTTTGCTGAAGCATTGAAAGAAATGGATCAGGAAGAGCTCAAGCAGCTTGGATGTGAGTTCATCATGAACACCCCAGCTTCAAGTCATATGGGTGGCGTCTGGGAAAGACAAATTCGCACCATAAGAAGTGTCTTGACGTCCATTCTAGAACAGTCAGCCACGCAGCTTGACTGCTCCTCTCTAAGAACGTTCCTGTATGAAGTCATGGCAATAGTGAACAGTAGACCTCTGAGCACTGATTGTCTAAATGATTCATCCAGTCCGGAGCCCCTGACACCAAACCACATTTTGACCATGAAGTCCACGATACTCGCTCCACCTCCTGGGAAGTTCGTCAAGGAAGATCTATACCTACGCAAGAGATGGCGTCGAGTTCAGTTCTTATGCAACCACTTTTGGACAAGATGGAAGAAGGAGTACCTCCTGAGCCTCCAACAGAGACAGAAGTGGACCAAAGATCGCAGGAATGCAAAGGTCGGCGATGTTGTACTCCTGCAAGATGATACTACACCACGTAACCAGTGGAGGATGGCAAAGGTTATCGAAGTGTACCCAGGAAAGGATGGGAAGGTGCGAAGACTCAAGTTGCTCATCAGCGACTCAACCCTTGATGAGAAAGGAAAGCGTATCTCCAAACCTGTCCACCTGGAAAGGCCCATCCATAAGACGGTGACGCTGATGGAAGCAGACTGAAGACTCCGACCTCTCTCTTTCTTTTCCTCCCCTCTCGCTCTCTATCTGTCTCACTACAGGTGCAGTCATGGTGATCGTTCTCTGGGGAAGCCAAGGACTGAAGTTTAGTTTTTTTGTTTATCCTTTCTACGCAGTATGTTGTCTCTCAATAGTTGAAGAAAATCATATACATGTGATATGTTTTGGTGGGAGTGTAACTGCCTCTGTGTCAGTCAGCGCAGTATTTCTGAGTTATTTATTTGGGTAGGAACCAAAGTTCTCTAAGGCGGAACCTTTGTTTTTTTGTGTGTGTTTTCTGTTCTTGTTTGTATTAAATTGTTTTTATACAGCTAAGGGCTAACACCGTTAAGGGCTAACACATGTTGGGCTTAGTTAGATTGGTCTTTGTGTTTTGTTGTATTATATGTAACCAAAGTGTATTGTGTATACAGTAGCCTAATTGAAAGTGACGACATTACCAGGACAATGTTGGGATATTACTGTATGGCTTGTTATTATTTGACTAGTGATTATTGTATTTGTGTATTATGTGTTTTGATTACAGTTTTCACGGTCTGGATGAACCAAATAAATCCTGCCAGTAAACAAAAAGGAAACTCGTTGCTGTCGTTTGTACTGAGGGAATTAAACTAATTGTCCAAAATGTACAAACTCGTTCAAATTCAACTCCCATCAACTTCAAACACTCTAACTTAAGATGGTAAACATTATACAGTGCCTGTTCTACATATTTCTCCACACACCTCTTTGCCCGCTGTTTCTTCTTTTATCATGTCACTAAAATGTCATGAGAAAATAGTACGTTGACCTTGAGTTTTACCTTCAGCGTTACAATGTCTTTCATTGTGTGTTTTTTTTTTTTTTGCAATTTGGTACTTTAATATAAGAACCAAGATGGCAGCACTGTGTTTGTCTTGTGTCTGATCTGCTGACCTGCAGTCTGGCCCGTACGTCTAAAAGTTGTAGGTTTTAATCCTGAAATTGAATAAAATTAGGCTATTTCTCGCATTTACTTTGAAGTAAAGTCAATAATGTTTTAACTTTGTTTTATGTATCTATTTATTAGCTTGTCTGTCCTTACTATGTTAATTGTGTGCTGTTGCCTTGACCAGGGCTCACTGTAAATGGGATATATATCTCAATGTGATTCTTCCCTGGTTAAATAAAGGTCAAATTAAAAAAACAAATAAAAATAGTGACAGGATGTGATGTATAATGAGACTGCCAATGGGGAAAAGAGACAGGATCGCACTGATTAATTAGCAGCCTTTAATAGAGCAAACTCCTGAGTTTGTATCTTATACTGCATGCGTCCATATTACGTTTGACTGAAAGCAGGTATTCAATGTTTTTACAGTTCTGGTATGCAAATGACCCAAACTGTGAAATACGCACGACGAGGTCTCATTTAAAGTTATCTGCTCGCCATTCCGATTTTATTGGGAGATCTATGGTCTCTGATTAACTATTCTTCTCAACAGTGTGGGACATTTTGTTAATTAAATGCTCAAACAAAGCGGGACTCCTCTCTGCTCTTGGGGAATTTTCATGCACCTTAAATGTCATGATGCCTGAGGCGGCGCTCAGTCGATGATACCTCTCGTTGTTAGCCTTTACAGCGAGCGCTCCATGACGATGCAGATCAAAGAGATCAGTGCTAGAGTCATTAACTCGCTCCCCTTGGGCACAAAGTATTTGTTTCCATGGGGTTTTGTAAGAAATCTAGTCACCGGACAAGCGAAGAATCCAGTTTGAAATAATTCTGCACAAAGCAGTTTGCAGGCCAGGCCGGAATAGTTTGGTGAAAGTAACACCAGTGTTTATGCTGGAATTACACACTGACTTTTTTGTGTAAAACTTCTATAAAATACCATAGCTTACCTCAATCTGAAAAAAGAAGGTGTACATATTCCAGTTTCACAGTATTTGATACTAGTGCAGGCAGTGGAAAGAATGTCTTAAATCCTGGCTGGGGACGCTACACGCAAAGAACTGTAAAGCAAACAAAAGGGTGCTGAATTCAAACATACCAGGCTACCGCTATGCAATATTATTATTATTCTTCTAGGGTTCAAGGATATATGGGGGCTGAAGCCAATCTAAAAGAGGCTCACCGAACAGGTCTACCAACCTTTCATTTGGGTCTAAAGCATGCTGGCGGACACAGTCTCCAATTCACACTGAGTAAATTAGAGTGTAAGAGCCTCTAACCTGACCTGCAAAGCATGTTGTAAACTCCAGAGAGGAAGGCCTCAGGAGGTTATCAGCAGCAGCTTAGAGCCTCCTTGCCATAAGTCTGAGCAGACTGACCTGCTAGATTGGGTCCTGGGGCAAAATATGAACTGCCGGGCCACTATTAACCCTTTGTTCCTTCCTCTTTCTGCACGGTGAACATCATTTGCATATTTGACCTAGCCTCTGATATACTGTGTGGTCATTTGAATACACATTCTTGGGGGGAAAATGGATACAGCATGAAATCGCAATATTTTCATATACACAGACACCAAGTGTGCTATATAAACATATAATATTGCACATGTAAGGTCAACGATATTGACAGTGAGATGAACTGATTATTGGATCAAACAGATTGGATAATTTGCAGTTGAAAAAGCGTTGCAAATCACAAAATATGGCAATAAAGGGTATCACATAATTAAAATAGTATCATCTCTTTAGTATTGTGATAATATCGTTCCGTGGGTCCTCTGGGGATTCCCACCCTTCATAATTATTCAGTAGTATGTAATTTAGTAATATAGATCCAAAGATCCAGTGAGCTCTGAACTTTTCGGGTCCTCAGGTGCATGATGACTGGTTTGGGCCGTGGCTGCGAGGCATTTAACCAGATCATTTGTAAACAAATGTATATACAGAGGACTCAGTAGAACACAATGTAATGCAGCCATGAGACGTGTTGCAATGTGGAAGCACAGCCGTGATCTTAGACACGTAACACATATACAGCTGAACTAGTCTATTTATATGCGCTTACAGTATGTCCGCCTTTTCACTTAAAGCAGCTGGAGCCTTTGAAGGCGTGCCAGATCACAAGGAATCGAAGTAAAAGGAAAGGGAACAGGCTTCAAAGCGTGTGAACCATTACATCACGTACTGATAATGGTAGAGTGCGTTTTACAGTCAAAACAAGATGTCGTCCTTCCGTGTGATATATGTATGTTTGAATAGTGCTGACGTGTAAACGCGCAGACGTGACCGTAAGTAACCTGTCGGCATTCCTGCAAGTATGAATGGTTTGTTCCTTTTTTCACTATCACTGCTCTATAACTTGATCAGTCATGTCAGGTTTTAGTTTTTTTTGAGGGAATCATTTACCTTCCGTAGACTCAGTCAGTGCTGGAAGACATGACACACTGAAACTTGAATCCTCGCTCTGCAAAGACCTTGGACTATATAAAGACGGAACTGTTACAGCGACGCACCTCTGAACCCCCTCAACCTGTTCATACACACACCTTCTTCGTTTATTTGCTTACTCAGTTTCCCCATCAACTATCTTATCTTGCCAAACCTCTCCAGTTATTTTTCTAAAGAATGCACTCTTTAGCATCCTCGCAGGCTTGTTAGCATTCATCCGGCAGCATCTGACAAGAATGGCCACTCTGTTTCTCTCCAATCAATCAGAGGGCCCCCCCTGAAATTGCCCTCCGAGTGCCAACACCTCTGTCTTTGCTGCTCTTCTGGCGTCTGCAAGACTCGGGTGTGATTCCGGGCACAGGGATACTCAGAAACTGGGCCTTGTGGTCAGTGCCAGTTTCCATGGTTCCCCACCGTCAAAGGAGAGGTTCTCTCTGGGCCTGGCATGTTTGTGAAGTCCCCGTGAAAAGATGGCTCTGTGTCCTGAGGTCCCGAGCCTGCTGAGAGCAGTATTCCTCTGTGACTCCGGCCGAGTTGGGGCCGTGCAGCACAGCGGATGGAAGGGAAAGTAGTGGGAGGAAACACAGGAGCAGCATGTTTGGGTCCTGGCTCGGCGCCACGCATCAGTTAGGGGCTCCACAGGGACTGGGTCACAGTGGGGGGAAGTAAACAGGCCAGTGTATACAGGTTTGCACCGGCAAACACACATTCAACTGAGAAGATACAAACAGACACAAGTAGACATCTGTACACCCAAAATGCAAGCATTCAATATGTTGTCCCTCCTAGGGTTTCCATTCATAATCAAGGATGAATCATCATTTTTCACAAAGTTGGACAAACAGACCCCGTGTAAGCACAATCTGAAACATCACCAACTGCAGACCCAGAAATATCAGAAGGACATTTGCAGTGTAGTTTACATATTTTGCAGTGTGCTCCGCATGTGAGTCATCTCCTGGCAATCTTATCGGCACTCCCTCTGCTTTCTTCACAGGTGAAGGTCTGTATACACACAAAGTAGGAAGCCTCTGTTTGTCGTGAAACACCCACAGTGACTCACTGGAAGCAAAGCATGTTTTAAAGTCATATATCATGAACAATATACAGTTTCTTCTATGAAAACAAAACATGACACGCACCAAAAAAGGTCAAGCAATAACATCATCCATCCATCACCTTCTAGAGAAGGTTGTGAGCTAATCTTTTGATCGCTTTGCTGAATCAAAATAAATTCCTCCCGACGCTACGTCCCGCCTGCAGATCCCGTTTCACTGGGGAATACGTCACGGTACAGAAGATACTCTTGAAATGCCGTTTCAGCTCAACTTCTAAAACAGGATTATACATCAATGTGAAAATAGTTCAAATGAAACGACAACAAAGCCTCAAAACACGATATCATGAAATTACCACAAGACATCGATTTTTTTTAAATGTATTTCTCGGTTTGAATAGCAGCCGACTACAAAAGCACAGCTGCTCCCAGGCTATATGTGCAAAAAGGACTGAATGATCAGGTTTCAAAGGGACAATCAGGGTAACTGATTGGATTGGTGCACAAACGGACGACCGAGTGCCGATAACCTGTTAGCTACACCAGTCATAGCTGCTCACACCTAGCATTTATACAGGGAGAACTATTTCCTGATATTCAACTCTCTCTTTTCACTTGAGTCTAGTGTTTAAATATATAGTTAAAATATACCTTGAGTTCTAAATGCCAAACTATATATAATATTATATTGTGATATTCTGAAGCCACATTGAAAATGCAACTAGATATGAAATCTATCTTGTTTATCCTGGGCAGCAAACTTCTACTTCTGAAGAGTGAAGCCAAAGCTGAAGTGCCTTAAAATTGTGTTCCTTCATCAATTGGCGACTGGCGAAAATGTCCCTACTTCTAATGTAATTTACTATCTCAGTAAACATTGTAAACATGAGTTTATGTCTCAATTGCTAGTTTCAAGTCTTCTCAATACAACATGATTTGTAAGTTCTTGTATTTAAAATTGCAGTCAGTTAATCAAAAACAACCCTGAAATGCCAAAACCAATAAAAGGAACAGCATGTCGTATGTTTTACAGTGAGATCACTGCAGCTGGTGGGGATTCGCATCATGTCAGAAGGATAGCTGTTTCCTGCCACGCCAGCCTGCAACGGGTCACTGTGCTTCCCTGCAGCATCCGAGGAATCACTGACCTCTGCTTTGATTTGAAAGGCTCAGAGAGCAAAAAAATGATGATTGTGATTTTCAGTACCCTCTTTAATGCAGAACGTATGTATTCATATCGACTGTAAAACGAACTGACTTTTAAAACGTTTTCCACAAAGAAAAGCTCTGTAAGACACACTGACACATACAGAGAACACAGGCTGGCGAACGTCAAATTGTATTATCTTAATACCACTATGCGTACAATAATTCCCTTCAGGATAATATCATTCTTAAACAGGCACAGGAAAACACTGTGTAGTTTCACCACAGTGTTCCAAACGGGCTGACTCCGCTCATACTGACGGCTGAATGCCTGACTTTGCACGGCTCCGTTTCCACTGTGGCTTCTGAAAAAGCACCTGGGCCTCCCCACACAGAGGCAGATGGAGGAACAACCACACACCCACTCAGGTCTGGAGGCTCCGCTCTGTGGGGCCAAACATAACAATAACCCCTCGGGCTAGTCGGCACTCATACGCTGTTCTGCTTTCCATTAATCCACAATTTTGAATCCAAGGTTTTCCACGGTTATGGCCAATAAAACCTCCGTCCAGTACTGTATTAACCCTTACAAAGAATCATTCAGTGCAGGGTGGGCATTAATAGAGCACAGGGGAGGGGCAACTCAAAACAATATATCTATTGGATTACATTGTTTATAGGTTGTATAAAGGAACATATGAGTGTTTTTTTTTTCAATTTCAATACTACATCAGTGTATTTTCAAAGCATAGCACACAGAGTAGGGACTGTATTTCAAACAAGTCTTTACATCTTGAGGATGAGCTTGCAAAGACTTGAAACTTGAGGTTGGTAGTAGCCAGGTAGTATAACATAACTGAGAGTAGTTAAAAGGCTCAAACATGCAAAACAATTTGTACGGCCCTAAATCAATCGATTTCTAACATATCACCTTCCAGTGTGAAGCAAACATGAACTGTTTTATGTATTAGTCTCATTAATAGGGTGGATAATGTATGATCTGGTTGAATTAATGCAGTCAGGACACTTGAAATTAATGCAGCACTATGAGGAGTAATTGACAGAATTCTTCCTCCCTCTGCTGGATATATGCAGGCAGCACTGCTTTCCATGCGCCTACTGATGCATTGTTTGCTGGAAGTAGCAGATACATGTTACCAATTCTGTTACAGATAACTTTTTGCTTCAATAACTAAATCCATTAGATTAATCTTACAGACACCGATCACATTTAAATATGTAAAGATTATGTACAACTACTCATTTGTATTGATTCATTACAATATTACCATCCTCTCTACCGTCATCATTAACATGAACAAATATATTTTTTGTCATGTATTTTAGGTTTTTCAGGCTTTTAAATAAGAAACATAAATTAAAACATAATGTCCATATTTTTAAAAGAATATTTAAACTGATAATGTTGTGATGCATACTTCCAATAAAGGTTGAATTCAGCAGTTCGCTTTTTGAAGTTTTTATTGTCTGCAAATCTAAATACGGCGTTCAGTGAAGGCAAAACATTCAGTGATAGTTAGATCCAAAGTACTGTTAAAATGAATCAATAGAAACAATAAAACTGGATTCACAGTCTGTGTTTTAATGCTAATAGAGAGCCAGAGTACTAATTGCTATGGAGATAAAACAAAATGTAAACATATTATGAAATAAAAAAATTGCAACATTATGTTAACACACATTAATCCCAGTGCCATAAAGAAAAGCCCACCAGACTCTCTTGTCAAAACATCTGTTGAATGTTGACCTGAACTTACATGCGGATGTGAGTAAATCAAACTATGACCTGAGCAGTATAGGCTGAGGAGCTGCAGTGGAAAACTCCAAGATAAGATTTACTATTTTAGTCTTTGGTAAAGGAAGAAGTTGGAGGGGTCAATAATTGACCACAATTGTTGGTGGAAAAAAACTGAAACGAGGCTTCAGCATGCTTCACACAATTGATAAGCTGCTACTCCAGGCCAGCGTTTAGTTAATAAGACCGCATTGATTCAAATTATGTTTGACACATTGATCATCCACAATGATAATTCAAATGTATTGAATATGTTATGAATTATTTAAATGTGTCATTAGAAACGTTAGTTCCCCAGGTTCACCACAATTCATAGCCTACCTTCATTAAACTATTGAACAGATGTAAAATAAAAAGTAAAATCTCCATGACAACCCAGCAAAGTAAATCTACCAGGAGTGCTCAAGATCGTGAGATGTAGTTAAAAGCTCCAGTAAAGGATAATAAATGGATTTTGACAGTTAAATTACAGTTTCCAATATCGGGGGGAGGAATAAGCAAACATCAGGGACACACTTCACAATCAACCTGGATTTCTGCTATTTACATAAAAGGGGTCACGCTGAGGGATGTATTTCCGGGGTATTAGCTCAGAGGTGTTGAGTATAACAAGATATAAATCCGCATTCCCTGCGGTTACAGAAGCCATGACCGCTACATCAAAACTTCACTTATGTTGACACCTCCGCGTGTATCCGAATACATTAATACGTAGAATTACATTTATCTCCTGTGTGTGCTTTATATATTCTCCGTCACACAGTCACTCGCTTGGTTTAGAACATTTCGGAACAACACCGGAAGCTCTCTAGTTTTCATCGCCAAAAACGGATGTTACGGAGGCTTTCGCTCTCGCTTGGACGTTTTCTGTTATGCTTTGTATGTGTGAGGCCGACACCGGCAGTTGGAGGACAGTCAGGTAGTGCACCGAGGTTATCCACAGCATCGGTTCACCAGTCAAGGAATTTAATACCAAACCGCATTAACCCTGGACGTGGGCTGCGGCATTAACCGCTACATATGACGAACGTTATATTTTTGGTACGTTTACGCTGGCTTCCGGTGTTTTGCCTGACCTTTCCGTCGTTTTCCGTAGAAAATAATAAATTAAGCTACAAAACATCTAACTTCACGTTAAGAAAAAACATTACTGCTAGATTCAGCGGTTGTTCCGTTCATAAGGTGTTCAAATTGAATGAGCTAACTTAGCATTACACCTAAATCGTGTAAAGCACCACAACATTTAAGCTTTTTAATTATTATTTTTTACAACTGTAGCCCTACTGTAGCTCATAGCAAGCTAGCTAACATGAAATGATCATGCAACGTCAGCAGTCCTTGTCAAAGGTTTATGTAATTTTTGTTTTATTCTTTGACTGTTGAAGATTCATTGTGTAAAATTCCACCAGAGGGCGCCCTTTTATACATGTTAAGAAAAATGGGTACCACTTTTTCATTATTAAGGTTTTATGAATAATACTCTGAAGGTAATACGCCCATTAATTAAAACAACGTTTGGGTTGCCAGTTTGTGAAAAAACCCCTCTCTGGCTGCGAATTCATTAATAGTTATTAATTTTTTTTTTTTTAATCTTTTATTATGAAAATATATCTCTTTACAATTTGAACATTCTATTCATTTAAAAACACAAACAACACAGAACAGACTGTACAAAAATGAAAACAAACTGTACATCAAAACAAAAAAGCAAATAAAGCCAACTGAGAAAACGAACCCATGTAACACATAATAAGAAAACAGACAGAAAATAATTCAGACAGACATAAAATGAAACTGAAAATACGACAAAAAACAAATGAAAAGAACCGAAAAAATTAATACATCACATTCGTACTCACTCAAAACAAAAATAGTTATTAATTAAGGGTGTTTCTAAGTCAAGCAGTTACAAAAGTTAACAGTCAGTAAAAATTAGGGTCACGTGTCTCATTTGTTCCAATAAGCCTAAACTGCAAAACGTATTTTTAAAAAAATAAGTAATTATAAATTATTATTATTATTATTATTCATCTTTAATTATAAAAATTGTGTATGTTTTTAATAAAGTAATTTCTTTCTGCTCTGTGGTATTTTTCTGCGAGGTCAGAGGTGAAACGATGAAGAAAAAGCTGGAGGAGGAACCGAAAATCAACATGTATTAATAGCTTAAAAATGATTCATAAAACATACATAAACTATTTACAAAACATGAATTAAGATAATAGGCACAGCTGAACATTTTACACTTAAACAACATTTTATACTTAACCTGTTTTTTTTTTTCTCTCTTCTTTTTTGTAGGTTAGACGGACAGACTGATCCAGAACATGTAAGAGGCTTTTAAAGATAAAAAATACTTTTCAAAGAGTAATTAATATATAATATGTATGTATGTATGTTTAACTTTTTATTCATTTTGAAGGTCAGCGTTGAAATATCACATGTCCCTGCCTGTGTCGGTGGGTGTCCTGTTGGTGGGCCTCCCTTACTCCATTTCTCTAGCTGCCCAGTGGCTTTATGGCTGGCCCAACAAGCCTGGATACAAGAAGTACATTGAAGCTCTGAAACCACGGTAAGTTGTAAAACACTGGAGGTATGTCTCTGTTGTTTTATTCATTAAGATGACTTAAGATGCTATTAATCCCCTTTTTCATCTTTGGCTTCTTCATCAGACGAATATACTGTTTGACCCGAGCTGTGCTGGAAACTCTGAAATATCTGCAGTACGGGCGACTTTATTTTCAGTGGAAGTCTTGGTACAAAAATGACGACAACCGTAAGCATTATGAAAAGGTTTGTTAATAACATGTTAGAAAGAAGTGTCTATATGTCTTTTCCATTGTAGGGGTAAGACATTTTAGTAAATGAACTAACATTCTTCACCACTTGACTCGATGTAATGCATTGCCTCTCAAGCTGTGTCAAAGTTCCCCGTTTTGTCTGTCTGAACACAAAGGGCATCACATTTGGCCGCCGAGGCAACAAGCTGGACTTGTACCACCCTCCGAATGTGGGCAGGTCTAATGATGCGTCTGCACCTCTGGTGGTTTTCATCTACGGAGGTGCATGGGGCTCCGGAGATAGATCCATCTACTGTTTGCTGGCGAGGCAGATGGCTGAAGAACTGAGTGCAACTGTTATTTGTCCTGATTACTTCACCTATCCAAAGGTAAGAGCTCTAGTAGTCTCATTGGGTTAAATATTTATAGCACATGTGTAGAGTGTAAATGACTGGAACAGTTCTTCTAACAACTTTGTGAACTTGAGGCACCGCAGTAACTCAAACGGCAGATAAGACGTTTAATTATAATTCTCACTGTGGTATCTTAACTGACTGCCGGTTTCATCTGATTGCAAGGCGAACGTTTTAGGGATGGTCCAAGATATTGCTGACTGCTTGGTTTGGGCCCAAGAGAGTGGACAGAAGTTCAACTTTGACAAAGTAAGAAATATCTTCACGTGTTGAGGAAAAAATATAAAGTTATAATGGGAAGATTGAGCATTTATAAAAACCTTTAGGTAGCTTATAACATTTCCTGAATCTTTTCCAATTTGCCAAAGTCCCTTTTCGGGCAGAAACACTATTTGTCCACGCATAGAAGAAAATAAAAATGATGACAGACTGAGAGATGAAACCATGCTCACTTCCGTATGACGAAACCCTGGATGCAGCATCAATAAATATGACCGCTTCAGTAGCTTTGAAAGTGGTTAAATGGCATGAGGAACTGAATTTGATAAATATACAGTTGACCAGACCACAAATCAGACAAGAATTACGTACAGAATTCCCAAGCGGTCGACTCTATCTCAGAATTGGCTTTAAAAAAATTGGACGAAATGTCAACATAACACAAAACATGTTTAAGTGTGCAGTTCCTCTTTAAGATCACAGTTAAACTCATATCATGAATACATTCCAAAACATGGATTTTTTTCTTTCAGTTGGAGTAGCACTGAAAAGTCTAATTTATTTCTAAAATATTACCAAACATTAAGCATTGATCCACATTCAGTTCACAGGAGATAATATGTCATTGTTTTTCTGTCTTTTTATAGGACAACATTGTATTGATCGGCCATTCAGCGGGTGCACATTTGTGCGCTTTGTCCACACTGTTTCTCATTGATGCAAGAGAGGAGCTTTTCATAGAGGCAAGCAAGCAGACGGACATTACAATGGCAATAAGAGGGGTCATTGGTAAGGATTACTGTGCAGTACATCACCAAGCTTTAATCACATTTGCAACCATGTTTTATGCTAAAATGAACTTCACTGTAATAGATTTCTGTATACCACAAACATAAGTTTGTGACACGCATACATGTGAATTATTTTATTGCCTGTTCCTGTGACCCGTGTTATTAATCACAATGATTTGGACTAAATGATCTGCTGCTTTCAAATTGTCCTGGAAATGATTGCTGTGACTATTTTATTTGATCCCTCTTATTTCCGGGGCAGGTCTGAGCGGTGTATACAACATCATGGACCATTATGAGCACGAGCAGAAGCGAGCGGTCGAATATGTCTCCACCATGCACAAAGCCATGAACGGAGTGGAGAACTTCCCGTACTACTCACCAACACACTTACTGAAGAAGCTGAGTCAGGACAAACTTAGCAGGTGAGACAAAAAGACCAAAATACAATTAAAGCTGCAGGCTGCATAGATCGGGCCCCCAATCTTTTGTGACCATTGAACCCTGCACACGCAAAGTAGTATTATAATTGTCACTTTACGCGGACTTCCTGTTGCCAGAAGGTGGAGCTTTGACTGTGACTCAATATCATCGGGTGTCAGCATTTCAAGTTTAGGGCATATGCTCATGTAAATTCTCTTAATAATTGTTCTCTCGCTCCTACATGAAGCTGCTCACAACCAGGTCTGTGGATTGTCCTGAGTTATGGAATTATGATTTTATGAAGGAGACGTTGCTGTGCGTGTGTGTCTCCACATGTTACATACATCTACCAAATTTCATACATCGAGCTGAGACGCATTGGCGAGGGGTACTCAATAGGGGATGCTATTGTGCCATCTGTTATACATTTTCATTCATAATCTTCTCTTGTTTTCATTCCTGCCAGAGTGCCTCCCTTTGCTTTGATCCACGGAACCAGTGACATTATCGTTCCTGTTGAGTCTTCCACAAAGTTCTCTGACCTCCTCACTTCGCTGACCATCAAGGTGTCGCTCTACCTGCTTCCTAGAGTCGACCACACTGAAATCGTCACCGACCTCATGGTGTCAGACAGGCGCTTCTACCATCCCATCTACAGCTGCATCAAACAGGAGTACAGAAAACTTTTGGGAGCCTGCTGACAGAGCATCAAACGTCCATTCATCACTAATAGTTTCTGATTGTGCCATACACTTACTTTGTTTACAGCAACTGATCGAATGCATCAAAATGAATCATATTAAGCCTTGATTTAACTTGATTGTTGTTCCTTAATAATGACTTCTGTTTTAACAGTTTGTAATTTATTAAATCCAAGAGTTACTTCTAATTGTTTTTTTTAATCTACATTCTTGGAAAGATTTTTTAATGGACTGCAATCTGAATAACATCATTCTAATAAGGTCTTGGAGAGATGTGATCCAGTTTGCAGTAAAGCGAAATATGTAAACATGAAGTGAAATCAATCATGAACCAATAATTATATAAAGGAAAGCACAGTAAGGCACACTAATACTTCTGGAATGGAAGTACAGTTACAATTTATACCTCAGTTTTGAGATTGATTGTTATACATTTTCTTGAATTACTATGTATTGATCTCAGACACATTAAACCCGCATGAAAGAACATACTTTTTTTGCCCTGTGTCTTAATTAATTGTCTTCAAATTTGTCAAACAAAGCAATATTAGGCATGCATGTATTTTTGCCAAGCAAGAGCACTTACAGTAGGAACCATTATAAACAATTACAAACATCATACATATTTTAATTTGCACAATTTTCTGCTTTATACTGTATATGAAACTACACAGTTTTTTTATCATTTGCTCCTACAGTGAGTTTTATAACTATGTTGTAAACATTTTACTTAACTCTTAAATATTCATTTACATGACACAAAGTAGGGAACACAAATCGGGTTGATTAAAAAGTTCCATTATCCATTTCAACTCACCCTTCCCTTTTCTCCTTCTGGCTTTTATTTTGAAAACTGAGATTAACGTGCTTTTTTAGCAGACGAGAACGCGCGCGCGCGCACGAGGCGGAGTCTCGCGACGAGGAGACACATCGGTGCTTGATAACTCGGCTGTTGCGTTTGTCGGTACCGACGCGGGAAGAAGCGCTCGACGTGTCCGTAAATATGTAACCGTGAATGTCCCGTAATATTCCTCCTTTCCCACCGGGACCGAGAAAGATGGACGCTTTCGTGAGGAGCACCCAGAAGAAGTTGTGGCTTCGCGGTCTGCTTTGGTGGTCGCTCCTGGTCGGTCTGGCGTCGGGAGGTAACAACTTTTTTCTAACCTTAACTAAAACAAGCGAGAAACAAACTGATTTCATGGTGCTTTCACTGCCGATTCGTTAACACCGTTACCGTATCAGTGTGTTGGTTAACTTTTGACGGGCTTCTTCCAGGTGTTTGTAGTTTACTTAAGAACTACTTTCACCCTGAAGGCTACTTGAGATTGTCAGAAGTTCACTACAAAGTGATCATGTATGTTTGTTTTGTTGGTCCTGGCTGTGATTTCCTTCGTATGTGGAGCTACAATACTATTCTACACCCTCACCAGCCAAAGCAGGCTCGCTGTAGTGTCACCTTACAGAGGCTCGTTACGTGTTTTCTGTATGTGAGGTCGAGTTGTAGGGGTTTCACAGCACTTTCAGCACACTGAAACGTTCCCTTACAGTTTTTCATTCATATGGCAACAATAGAGAGACGTTTTTAGCCCCCAAGCAGCATGATTCTGATGCCAGATTTTCTCAAATGAATGAGGCCAATAACATGAATGTTTGTGTTTATGTATGTATGGCGCCAAACTGACTGTGACAGCAGCATACTCAAAGAAACTCAAAGAAATGGACAGTCGTCGCAGCGTTGAGAGATAGGGGCAGAGAAGTGGGGTTACAAATGAGTCACGGCTCCAGATGTACGTTATTTACATCCATGTGGGCATAGTCTCTCTGGTTGGTTTGATCCCAACGTGTGTGTCATATGAATTCAGTGCTCATCCAGTCTTCGCCCCTGAGGATAATCAGGAATTATTTCACCTCGACTCCCTCTCACCCTATCCTTCATAGAAAATAACTATCGACATTTCTTTCACCTCAATGCACGTGTTCCCTTTTTGTATTACGAAACAAGCCTTTTGCCAATAAGACGTCCACGTCCCAGGTTGTGACTACACATCAGCGACGGAGCGGCACAACAGTCAGCAGAAACCTTAAAGAGGCACTTCAGTCAAGTTGCATCTCGGATCTGCTGTGCAAAGTGAGCACACAGGCAGTGACAAGCGCTGGTCCTACCCCTTAAATTAACTGTAAGCGGGCATTCGTTCAAAAGGTCAACGGCTTTGTTGAAATCTCACCCAAAAAAAGCAGCTGACGCAGAGAACCCGGCCCTGCAGACATGTAGATTACAGGACAACCAACCACAGTCAGGTGTACCTTCATACATGGGTATTGTTTTCTAGAAGTCCTCTTTCATTTACATACGCCTCCCTCTCCCAAATGCCCATGTTTCAGCACATTAGTAGCCCTTATTTTTCTTCCACCTTTTCAAGAATCCAGGTGGGGAAGACCTTTTTTTTTTTTTTTTTTAACCAAACACGGCGTTCAATCGTATGACTTCAACATCACTGTGACGACACCAAAAACGCAATTGAGCGTGCACGTCCATCCTTGTGAATTTGAGGGAAAAATGTTATTGCATTCCTCTTGGCCGGTTTTTCGGAGATGCTTCCTCCCTGTTATGTCCACAGAGCCACTCAGACGGATGAACATGACGTATAAATGATAAAGGACGATAAATCCGGGTTGTCTGAGTGAAGATGAGGAACGCTGGATGTTGTGGGCCAATCAATTTGTTTATTTCCAGCTGTTGCTAAAGACTCATTATACCCGAACGGGCTGTTAATTTGTTTTAAACAAACAATCTATATTTTTCTATGCAAAAATAGGTTTCAGGTCTCTATATCAGATGGTAGAGCTTTGGTAGGGATCTTTGGTAAAAGTAAGTAACTGCAGGATATGATTTTAAATATATTCAAAATGTTTTCAGGCTCATGTCTGCCCTTTACTTGATTATTCAGCTGGGGCCCTAGAAATATTTCTATGCGTGAATTAGTGCAAAACAGTACTTCTTTTCGGGTGTGCACAAAGTATCACCGTAGCTGCCTGTAGTGGAGAACGTGGGTTGGAAACAACCATTTCTGACAATGAATTTATCATTTTAAGTCACTTTTCAAGCAGAAATATTCACTGGTTCCATCTAATCTTCTGTATTTCTTTTTTTTTGTGACGGTAAATTGAATATCTTGACTGATGGCCAAAAGAAGATTTTTTTTACTTGTTATGGCATTTTATAGACAAATAAAGAAAATATTTGTCGGATCAATTGGTAATGATGTAATTATTTGTGTTGATCAGGTTTTGGCTAACCAAACCTAAACTGTGTAGCCTAAATTAAGAATAATGAAATATAACATCAGTGTGTAAAATGTTATTGTTTATAATTAATCTTAGAATAGGGCTGAATAATATATTGATATTATATCAATGTTGATTAAAGTGTGAAAACAAACTTTCTTTCTTCTATTCAGTATTCAAATGTTCTTTTGGTTTTTTTTGTGCTTAAATATAGATTTGAAAAAATATGTGCATGTTTGATAAGTGATTGTGTTGCCAGACAATGCATGTGATACGCTGAGGTTGCTTTTTCTCTCAGCTCCTCTTGTTTGCTGACTGTAGATTGATTTGGCTGAGGGGCTAATTTACATGCTTTACTGGCTTAAGTGTGCTAGTTTATGCTGCACAATCGATACGGATTGGATTCGGTCAAACAAACTACCAATTAGTGCATTAACCCTTTTAGCAGTAACAACAATGCATTAACTCACATTAACTTTTTTCCGGTCTCCCCAGTGAGTCACTCAGGCCCATGAGCTACTCCGTTCTCGCTCGAGGTCACAAACCACGAATGAGACAAATGCGGATTAGACACGTTTCTTCATGGAGGCGAAGACGTTTGTTAACCTTTGAGTGTGCGTGGGAGCTCTGGAGCTCATTAGCAAACTGAGCTGCTGGTGCCCGGGCACGATGACTTGGATGAGAAATGCTTCAGAGCGCGTTAGGCGAGATTACAGGGTGATGTGAGATGGCTGGGAGGTGAGGTAGAAGAAACAGCTGGGTCCGTCCGCCACGTCGTTTCTGGAACATGAGGCCGCGGACAATGTGGAGACGTCAGAGCCTTTCATGTTCAGGTTGAAGGTTCCTGTCAGGGCAGTGCAGGCCCAAACATGTCTGACTCCTTCCGAGCTCGTCGCCACATCCTCTGCCTCGGTTTGAGCGCTGCTGTTGTGGCATTGAAGTCAAATATCTTTAAAATTCAGCTACAGTCCGTGAACAACCTTCTCTTAAAAACCAAAACAACAAGCAGAGACGTCAACCTGCGATTCCGTCCCAACGCGCTGGTTTTGTTTCGTCCTGAATGTTGTTATTATGTTACATGTAAAGGTTTGGTGCTGCATAATTGCACTCTCTCCTACTTGAATGCATGTAAATCATTATGGTGCAACTAAGCAGGCCCACCAGGAAGCAAGCATCCTTTTAAATCAGGTGAGGTATAATTTGTGCTGTGTTTATGTGTGCTTCTCACATATACGACTCCACTTCTAAAGAACAAACTGGGATGATAAATAGCCTGACTTTTATATCTAAATGTCACATGTTGGCTATAATAAGACCACAACGCTTGACTTGCTCTGTTTGCTGTATTTTCTGCCACTGTACTTTCTGTTGCATTCAACCTTCATACTCTGAGTGTTGAGGATTGATTTAACAGATTTAACAAGCGAGCACCACATTGGAACACATATGTTCTCCCTCTTCTTTTGAAAATCTATCCTTGTCTATTGTCTCTTTCTCCAGCTTCCTTTTATGGCGATGGCTTTGTCCAGCTCAAGGCAACGGAGTCGTCCGACCATAACACAATCCGCCTCCGCTTCCGAACCTCCAGTACCGACGGCCTGCTGTTTCTCGCCGCTGGCCAGACCAGCTACTTCCTACTAGAGCTCCATGCCGGTTGCCTGCAGGTGGGTACATCCATGGCCTCGGCACAGAAGCATATATGTTCAAGCATACATGAGCACACACGTGCGCACACGCATATCTGTACAGGCATATATTTGTGCTTGATCACATGCACGCGTATAGAAAGACATGACACACACACACACTGATCACCTCGAGGTATGGCTCCATCGCAGTTGACGGTCTCAGTCTCTCAACACAGTAACACAAGTGGACAAGCCTGCGTGGTTGGAGCTGAGTGTTATTTCCACACCAGTCACAGTGAAAACTAGGTGATGCCAGCAGATCGTTGTCTTCATTGTATTTGAGTGATTATGTGATATCCTGTATGTTTGGCCAGTGATGTATGAATTAGTCTGCTTCATTCTGCCACAATTTTATAATTTTAATGTTTGAATAATGCTTGTATGCACTTGCTTTGGTACCAATTATTTTAGCTCTGAATTAATGTATAGGTAACCATGAATATGTCTGCTCAGTTACTCCGGTAACTTTTGCAAAGCAAATAGTGTATTTGTATGCTGCTATATTAGTGCTCTGATTTTCAAATGTAGCACCTTTCATTAAAATTAAATTTAAGTAAGACTGTGAGCCAGCAGTAAAATAAAAGGCTCTAAATATACACAACATACAGTACACACCTCTGGCAATTTGCTTCTAATTTAATGACAAAAAATGTTCACCTTGGGCACAGTTTTAGGATGGGTTTGTGTCCTAAGTGGGGTCTACTATTTTTATCCCACAAGCCTCACTGGGAGGATTTAAGGTTGAAATACATGTGTCAAGACTGCTTCTTAAGCATCCTGTAAGCAGCTCTGCCAGGCTAAATCAGCATAGAGAATGGGCAGATGTACTGTACTGTGAGAAGCCTTTTTAATATGCAGACACATTCTTAAGAAACACAGGAAGTCCTTAGATATGCATTATATCTTTTGTGCATTCGACTCAAGAAATCCTCGTGGCTAAGCATCTATTTGTGTCAGACTTGTGCTACCGGGAAGAAATCACACCACGTTGCATTGTCGTACTTCACTGAGCACGAGGAGTGAGCTGCTCGTCCCTGTTCCTTAAACTGGCGAGGGTCACCAAATAATGTTTTGTTCACTTGCACAAGTTATCCTCAGGCTTGTGGTCTCGTTCCACGTGAGCCAGAGACGTCAACGTCACTCCCCGGAAACCCATGCATGACTAGCAGGGACTCGGGAGCAAGCCTTGACAAGCATGTCATCTAAATGCAGCATTAGTTTGAGATTGTGACATGATGCTCCGCGGACATAGCTGAAGGCAAAGACATAATAGTTCTCTTCCTGCTTCAAATCGCAGACAAAGCGCACAGTTGTAACAACGGGTGACATCAGAATACAAGCAGTCTAAATACAGTTTCCCTTTCCAGGTGTTACAGTGTCATAATGTCTTTGGACATAAAGGCCAAAAGTCTGTAAAAAAAAAAACAAATAAAAAAAAAACAAATAAAAAAAAAACTGAAGACCCTCATATAAGTGAAAAATGAAAATAAATAATTTATTAAAAAATAATTTTGAACCGAATCATTATTATATTAAAGTACATTTTGCAGAATTCAAGATCAATACCTGAACTTTCAGTTTCAACTTTTATTTTTCTTAAAACAATCTAATCTATTGGCCTTGATTTAGCACAAGGATTATGCTCCATAGAATGGTGGTCATGAATGTCTTCAAAATTTAGTGGCAATCAATCTAATAGTTGTCAAGACATCAACCTCATGGTGGTGCTGGAAGTCACAGGGTCAACAAATTCCATAGTATTCATCCTCTGGGACCACAGATCTTGGATATCTGTACCAAATTCAACAACAATCTATGCAATGGTTATGCAATGGTTATGCAATGTTACAAAGAAACACAAATATAACTGACAAGAGGAAAAGTTAGGGGATCAAGTCAATAGGCTTCATCTTCTTGGGACTATGAATGTCTCTTGAAATTTAATGACGATCCATCCATTGAGGTATTTAAAGTGGATATCCAACTGAGGCACATTGCTAGTGTAACAGCAATCATATTGAATGAGGGACAACAAAAAAAACATTCCGAACTTAATTTAAATTGAAATACTGTTTCGATCAGTATGTACATTTACCTTTTTATTCCTGCCATATAGCAAACTGTATAATCCTGTTTGTTTGTTTCTTTTCTTAGCTGAAACTGGACCTTGGATCGGGGGAGCTAGTCTTACAGTCGGAGAGAGGCACCCAGCTGAACGACTTGGCCTGGCACTCTGTGGAGGTCCACCATGTGCTGCACAATGTTACTCTGATCGTAGACAAGAACTCTCACATGGGTGTAACGATTCCAGGCTCCAATTATAATCTCCACATTTTGGATGGGCTCTATGTTGGAGGCTCAGGAGGCCTGGACAGACTTTACCTCCCCAGAGACCTGATCAACTTCCGAGGCTGCATGGATGAGGTGGTCTTCAACGAACATGACTTGTTGTCATCACTGAGGCCATATACCGGATTTAAGACTGTCCATGAAGTGTCTTTAGGCTGCAGTCCTCAATTTTTTGCCACAGAGGAGGATCCTATCAGCTTCTTCAGCTCCAGGGCTTACATTTCTCTCCCAACCTGGAACGCCCAGCAGGAAGCGACATTTGAGTGTGTTGTGCACACTTCAGCCAAAGATGGAATTATCCTGTACAATTCTGCCAAAGAGGGGGGCTTTGTTGCTGTGGAGATTCAGGAAGGATTGCCGGTTGCCATTGTTGAGAAAGGTGGAACCAAAAGCGAGCTTCGATCCCTCACATTCATCAATGACAGGAAATGGCATTCTATCAAGTTGCATTTCACTTCCAAAAGCCTTGAGCTTGCTGTTGACGGAGAGATGGTGAAAAGCAGCATTAACTCTCGTTCAAAGGGGCTTCAGCTTAAAGGTCATCTTTTTATTGGAGGTATCGATGATGGCACCAGATCAGAAGTCAGAAAGGTGGGGCTTGTCTCTGTGTCTGGAAAGCGTGTCAGAGGAGGTTCCTTTAAAGGATGTTTGAAGAATATTGAAGTCGATGGAGTGAAAACAGGTCTCTCCAATGCCGTAGTTACCAAGGATATCTCGGTTGGTTGTGAACCAGAGAAAGAACCGGAACCTTCGACCACTGCAAGTCCAACAAGTGCACGAGGATCCCTCTTCTACTTTGTGACACCAACGCCATCGCTTCACATGTCCACCCTTGCGAGGGGCTTGGACAGAAAGTATGGCTCGAATTTTGTGCAGCTCAAAAACCTTGTGGTCCAGGAAGGCGGTAGAGCATCTCTCGAGGCCAAACACATCAAGGTACTCTTGGACTTCAAGAAACTAGGCATTCGACAGTCTCAGATCATATTCCGTATTCGGGAACAACCAATTCGTGGTCAGATGAGGCTTGACGTCGACCAGGACCAAGAAGAGAACACCTTCAGCATGTTAGACCTTTGGCACGGACGTGTGATGTATATCCACGGAGGCTCTGAGGAACCAGATGACTTCTTCATATTTTCAATTCATTCTAGCAGTAGAAGGCAAGTTCCTGATTATCTTAAGAGCAACAAGTTGTACTGCTACAATATTACTGTGACACCCACCAACGATGCACCTGAATTGAGTCTCCCTGAAGGAAATCTCTTTGTCCTGTTGGAGAACTCAAAGAAGCGCCTCACTATTGATGATTTGAAAGCCACGGACATTGACAGCAGCTCCACTGACCTCGTCTTCTCCGTGCTTGGGAACCTGAATGCTGACGCAGGGTATTTGGAAATTGAAAACAACCCTGGAACGCCAGTGACCACATTCTCATATTTGGATTTGGAGGAACTGAGGGTGTGCTATGTTCACACGGGGGTTCGAAACTCAAGGATAGTACTTAGAGTCAGTGATGGGGAAAAGGTCAGCAACACTGTGGTTCTAAGGGTCATGGCTGTGGCACTGGAGTATAAAATTGCCAACAACACAGGCCTTGAGATCATTCAAGGAGAGACGGCTATTCTTGGTTCAAAGCAGTTGGCTGTGCAAACCAATACTGTAAAACAAGTTGCAGAGGTCCGTTATGATATCATTGAACCCCCTCAGTATGGAGAACTCCAAAGACTTCACTCAAGCGGTGAATGGAGGCCTGCTGACTCCTTTTCCCAAAGACTTCTCGAAAAAGGGCGCCTACGGTACGTTAGCACTTTTCAAGAAATCCAGACATCCAATGCTTCTGATTACTTTAAGAGCAAAGTTAATGTGGCTGCAAGGGAAACCACTGAAATACTCTTCCCAATCACTGTGAAGTGGGTGAACTACCACCTGGTGAGGAATGTTGTGATAGACATGGATAAAGTTAGAAAAGTGACGTTGGACTCAGAGTGTCTTTTTGCCAAAGCTGAAGGCGTGGCCCTCTCAGAGGACGACATTCATTTCCGTGTTCTCACTATGCCAAAGAAAGGGAAACTCCTTTTGGACACCACAGTCTTGGGGAAGAACTCAACCTTTAGCCAAAGGGATGTAACAGATCTTAAAGTACATTATGAGCTTGTGGAAAGGCCTTATGAAGACACAAGTGACAGGTTCAAATTTCAGCTGGTTTCCAAACACGCTCAGTCACAATACTATGACTTTCGGTTTTCCATTAAAGCTGATGTCAACAGCGTGTTCTTGAAAAATGAGGGACTCTCACTTCTGGAGGGGGAAAGTAAGCTAATCAAAAAAGATGACCTGTTTGCAGAGACTTTGAGCACAAAGGATCTGTACTACACAGTAATAAGAAGCCCCAAACATGGGAAGCTGGCCCGTATCAGTCAGTCAAATTCTAACGCTAGCTACAACAACATCTTAAGCTTTAGTAATCAGGATATATCAGAAGAACGGATAATGTACATCCACGATGACAGTGAAACAACTCAAGATGAGTTTACTTTCATAGCCTCCACCAGCCAAGGTTTCAAATCCTCGATCACAGGAGATGAAATTGGCTCCAAGGAAGGAGTTTTCAACATATCTATTCAGCTATTCAATGACCAAAAGCCGGTACGTATTATTGATAAAGTGTTCCATGTAGTGAGGGATGGACAGAAGTTACTCACTATAGATGATTTGCGTTACCATGATGCAGACTCTGATTTCGATGATGGCCAGTTGATCTACACTCGACGTGGAATCCCGATGGGAGACCTCGTGCTGGTTAATGACACCACTCATCGGCTGTTCCAGTTTCACCAGAGGGATTTAGAAGAAAAACGAGTGTTGTTCATCCACAAAGGTTCGAGCACAGGCAGGTTCGTGCTCTTTGTCTCGGATGGCAAACATTTTGTATCAAGTCTTTTAGACATCAGTGCACACGAACCTTTCCTGAGGGTTGGCAACAACACGGGCCTGCTGGTTCAGAAGGGCCGGTCCGTAACATTTTCCACAAGTAATTTTAGCGTTATATCAAATTTGGACATCAGAGATGACCAGGAGGTCATCTTCAAGTTGGATGGGGCTCCCAAATACGGAAGACTGTATCGCAAGGAAACAACAGTGGAGTCATTCTCACGGTCCGACTTTAAGGACGGGCTGATCTCGTATCGCCATAATGACAGCAAACATCTTGCGGACTTTTTCAACTTAACAGTCAAAGTAAAAGGTCTTCAACTGGCTGTAAAGATCAATGTGAAAGTTTATCTGGAGAGTCACCAGAGGCCGCCCATCGTGCTGCATCACAACATCCTACTGGTGGAGGAGGGGAAACCAGTAAAGATCAGTGAAACTAAACTTGAGGTGAGTGCCTCAGAAGACAGACAGATTGGGAATAAACATACATTTTCATTGTGGTCCTTAAAAATGTGTTTTATTTATTTATTTGTATCGCAATTGATTAATTAATAAGTTAAATGGAATATGTTTCCCTTTTCTTTAAACAGTGGTCACTATCCTCACCACTCAGACACCAATAATAATAAGAATTATAATTATGATATTAATAACAGTGATGGGCTGCACGGTGGTGTAGTGGGTAGCACTCTCGCCTCACAGCAAGAGGGTCCTGGGTTTGATTCCCGGGTCGGCCCGGGTTCCTTCTGTGTGGAGTTTGCATGTTCTCCCCGTGTAAGCGTGGGTTCTCTCCGGGTTCTCCGGCTTCCTCCCACAGTCCAAAGACATGCAGGATGGGGATAGGTTAATTGATGACTCTAAATTGCCCGTAGGTGTGAATGTGAGTGTGAATGGTTGTTTGTCTCTACATGTCAAAGCTTCCAAACCTGATTTTTAAAAAATGTCATTGAACAAGCTGCATGTTGGTGTGTAGTTATGGTGTCAGAAGGGGAACAATTATTACACATTACACATTATCTAAACTATAGTAAAAGGACAATATAGCACTAATATAAGTTTTCACTACTCTGGTTTTAAGGCTTCTGAAAGGGTGGAAACTAAATCCTTGACCAGTATTTGCTTTCCCAAGATGCCATGTTATATCAAGCAAAATAAAAACTAAGCTTTAGTGACACATGAAACTTTTCAAATTTAACCAGCGATATGTTTTCTGATCGCTGCAGGTCACTCACGAGGACAACCTGCCATCTGAGATCGTATTCACAGTCAAGGTAGCCCCCTCTCATGGCTTTCTCCGGCATTTTGTGGAAGCGGAAGAGCGCTACATCGGAACCAAACATTCCCCTGTCAAGACGTTTACCCAGGCGGACATTAACAGTGGGAACATCCAGTACATGCAGGTGGAGCCCGACAAAGTAAACGACACTTTCATCCTGGATGCCACCAACGGGGTGACGGATGTCAGCGACATAAGGATGTCCGTTGACATCATCCCACGCCTCATCCCACTGCTGGTCTCCAACTTCACGCTGAACGAGGGCGCCTCCAAGGCGCTGACTCGTGATGTGCTCAAAGTCACTAACCGACACTTTTCTGGAATCAACTTCTTGTATAGTGTGACTGAGCCCCCGCAGCACGGTCACATTGAGCACTCTCGACATCCCGGCGTGGCCATAACCTCTTTCCCCAGGAGGCAGGTGAGATATTCTGACGCTCATATTGTAGCTACAGAAAAATATCAGTGGACTGATGGAGAAATAATTGCCAAAACTAACACAAAATACACAGTTCATGTCTGTTTTTTGGATGATATTTAAAAAAAGTTTTTGGGCATTTTACAGGCATTTATTTTCTTATTTCTCCCAAGTGTACATTTTGCAAATGGACTCTTAATTAAATTAATATTTGGAATAATTTGTTTCAATTGCTCGATTGATGGATACATAATTTGATTGTTAATGCACAGAGCTTTAGATTTTTTGTCATGTCCAATACCATGAGTCATTTTCTTTTTTATCCTAATTACATATTAGGATATTTTTCAATTATTCTAACCTAAAATTCAATAATTAAATCACTACATTAAAGGAAGGAAAAAGTAACATTACCCTGGGTTGACCTCCTTTTCGCCTCACCCTTACCCAGCTGGAATCTGTGGGTCTCACTATTTTTTTCTGTTGTGTTTATGCTCCTAATTGCTTTCTAAAATTGTATGTTTTTAGCTTTTGTCCCTAAATGCTTGCCATGTCACAAGAAAGATACAAATCATTGTAGTGTTTGGTGCCCATTTTGAATACATCCTAACAGCTTTAATCTCACGTTCTCCCCAATAATCTCCATGATCTCTTAATTAGGTGGAGCACGAATTCATTTACTACGTCCACGACAGCAGCGAAACCTTATCTGACAACTTCACTGTGGTGGCCAATGACACGGGCCTGAGGAAGCAGAGTGCAGCCCAGACGGTGTACATCCAGGTTTCAGCTGTCAACGACGAACCTCCTGTTATTACAGCCAACAGGGTCCTCAGGGTGAGTCGGCAGTGCTGCTCTATATTTAAACTCTGGGCATTTTTTTTTAACCACGTCTGGCACCATAACTTACTGTCAGACAATTTTCATGTGGGCAGTGTTGCAAGTTGCCATGGCTGGCTGGATTAGGGAAACTATGTCTGCTATGCGGAGGAGGGTCCAGGGAGGCCGGCGGCACAGAACAGACATTGGCATGTATTTGAGGGTGCCTGAGCTTTGTAGTTAGGCCTGTTATGGTGCTAAGGTGTTAAACTACTTATCCTGCCATTAAAATAAAGCACAGCTTTTTTTGCTGAGTTCATTGCCAGCGTTGGTGCTTCAGCGAATTTAAACGAAAGTCCTGCTATACCCTAAATTATTTCAAAAGGTTACAGACGAGTTTATATCAAATGGAAAAATGACCCACAGGCATTTCACGGACAGGTGTCTTGCTGAATATGTGTTGCTTGAATTTAGTCAATTTCCCAGGAAGCCTAGTGTTGAGAAGCATGATGGTCCAGAAAGAGCAGACACTGTGACCACATCATTCAGTCTGCTGTGAAATATGTTAGCCATTAGGCGTGTGTGAGTCCATGTGCTGAGCAGTGCTGACTTTACAAGCTTCAGTAAGCAGAGTTGGGAGAAGTCCAGCTGGAAAGAGAGGCTGAAGTATAGGTTCTCTATTTTCTGCAGCTTTGCCCCAAATGCCTCAAATTCCTCTGAGATCCTGCAGACCCGGACATGAGCACCTTCTAAAATTCACTGCACTTAAAATAGTTTATATGAGAAAGTCAGAATATTTCTTAAGGGGTGCCGTTTATCATTTTTGGTGATAGTCATTGACTATTGGCTTCACTTAAATGTAATCATTATTTTAGAGATGTTAGGTTGAAGGTCTAGATTGCGTCCACAAGGTGGCTCTCTGTCACTGTGCTTCATGAAACGTGAACTGTCGGAAGATCTTGAGTGATTTACAGGTCCTCTCAGAATCACATTTATTTTTAATTGAATCATATTGGAATATTATTATCAATTATTCCACAGGGATTGTCTAAACATGCAAACACTGAACAAACCCTACGATTCAATATAATCTACTGCAAATGCTATGCTCTCAACAAAGCCACAAGACTCCATTGGGAAAAACCGGTAATTTTACCCTAGAGAATATGGGAGTTGCTGGTGTATTGCTCTCTGGATCTGCTAGTTAGTTTGTGATGTTGTGTGTCGTACTAAATAGCACAAACTCACTCACCAATTAGAGATTCATGAGTCACCTCAACACACATAGAAGTAGTTGGTGTTTGTCAGTGAAGGACTCACAGGAATTAAATTAAAATGGATCAAAGAGGCAACATTTCGTTTCCACTTGACTGTCGTCTCCATCACTAAAGCTGCAGCCTGATGAGCGGCAGACACCCCCGCCTTAGTTGAGGGAAAGATCTCGACCCCAAGGGGCTCCCCGCGCAAATTGGTTTCATGTGTGTTTTTCTTTGAATCTGGTGAGTCACACTGACGTTGTTCCTGACTGATCCTGGGGTGGGTGGATATGGGGTCTGTAGGTGCTAATTGAAAAAGTACCCCATGCGTCTGTTCCTGTAAGTAACACCTACAGTCGAGTTAGAGGCCAGCTCGCTGCCAGTTACACACAAGCTTTTAATTTTGTCATTTTATGGCCATGCCGACACCAGTGTCGCCCAATATTTAGTGTTTTAAAACGTTTAATGTCATCCTCGGATTCTCTCACACTCGTATCATTTACCATGTTTGTGATATGCTATACGCTCATGTAGCTGTTTTTGTTGTTGTTTTTTTGCACCCTCTCGCGATGCTGACTTCTTCAGTCTGTGATCACTGGCATTTCTCATAAACCAACTTTCATAAAACTGTAGTAGAACTTGCCAGTAAAAACACTTGCTAGTTAGCTACTGTGTAAACACTGATATGTTACTGTGATCACACCCTTAGTGTAAATGCTGCATATCCTGTGGCTGCCTACAAAAAAAACTGTTCCAAGAGGAAACTCATTTGTGTAAAAAGGAGTGTCTGTACTTTGTTTAGTGCTTGAGAATACTCGCAGACTATGAGCTCCAAAGTGGATTTTATGACCAAAACCTAATATAATTTGGGATTAAGTTTATAAGGATGTGTTCAAACGTAAACTTGTAACATGTAGTTTTTGGGGGAGATACTTGAATAAATATATATTTGTATGTGTCACTTTACAAAAAAGCTTTGTCATGTTGCTGTCGCTTCAGTGTAGTTGAGCGTCGTTTAATGCAGAGTAACGGCTAGTCCAGCTCTCTTAAATTTCCATGTAGCTTTTCCAACACTGATCATTTCCAGTTGCAGAAGGCAGCTGTTTTCCACACAGCACCGTCAGACAAAGTTTAAAGAAAGTTTAGCGACCAGCTGGTGAACATAGTGGAGCAAAGGCCTATTCAAGTCGATTTTAGGAGACGTAAATTCTCATGATTTGTGTCCTCTAAGTATTTGCTGTGGAATCATAACCCGTGTGAGGGACAGTGACATATTATGCAATAGTTTTCTCAGGCCTGGAGTTTTGAGGCTCATCCTTTATTGTCTGCACAGTTCACTAGTTTTGTGCTCTGTGTGTCAATGAGTTCCTCTGTTCCTTCGTGTTTAAGCTTGAGGCTTTTGAATTCACACGGAAGCGGGGACCTTAACTATGCCTCGCCAACCCTCTGCACTACAGCCAACTGTGTTTAAAGTCTGTGGTTATATTTAGTCCTGAGCTGTCCTTCATTTGAATTACATTGTTGAACAGAACTTGAGTGATGCTCAGAGTGACATTTTCCCATGGGTTGTTGCAGTCTTGCCGTCTTTAGGTGCCTCGGTTAGAGATTCTTTTTTTTACAGCGGTTCGGCACGGTTGGATGATATAGAGTGGGGAAAATAACAAGAAAGATGTGAAATAGCCTTGGAGCTTGACTCACACCCACAGCATCCTGGGTTCATCATATGTGATGATGATGAATGACAAGGACACATCAGCTTGGTGCGTTGCTCTTTGATGCATCTCGCTTTCTTTCTTTGTGTTGTAGCTTGCTGCTTTACAAGTGCATTTATCTAAAGAGGAAAGTGCATGGGACATAGTCCTGTTCTTTTCTACAGACAATCGTATTTAAGATTTTTATTAGGGGGATTTCTTCAAAGCCTGGCAGAGAAAGAAACATTACATAGCAAGTCATTGGCTCTGTTGTGTAATAAAATATGATAGCATTTCTTTTCATCTATCAAAATAAATCCAGCCTCATCCCATTCATGGAAGTCTGTGTTGTCATGGAGATAAAAGGTGGCACCTGTCCTTGACCGATCTTGTGTCCAGGTTTGGGTATCCTCAGTGACTGAGATCAGGCCAGAAGATCTGAGAGCGCAGGACCTGGACACCCCCCCAGTGGAGCTGCACTACATGGTGACCCCACCCAGCAACGGACACCTGGCCCTGAAAAGTGCCCCCATGAAGGCAGTACTCAATTTCACGCAGGAGCACATCGTCCAGGGACAGCTACTGTTTGTTCACAAAGGTAAACGTTGTTGTTGTTGTTTTTTTTTATCACCTACTAAACTAGAAACACTTCTCACACTTTTGATTTACTTTTAATTTTGCATTTATACAAACAGCATAAAACAATCAACAGAAATGGAACGGTACAGGAGAGGTCAAGAAATCATAAACATGGTCCTCATCCTACAAACTACAAACTACAAAAACAATATAAAAAGATAAAATAACAACAGACAAAAAAATGAAATGTGACTACATTAACCCTTCGGTACTGTTAAGGGAATTTTGTGTAGTTGGAGGTGCGTTTATTGGTATAACTTTGGCTGTGGTTGTTCCCTAGCGATAAAAATTAGATCCTGAGGTGTGTTTTACTATTAATACTTTAAATTAAAGTATTATTTTGCCTGAAATTTCTCATTTCTTTGCAGCAAACTTGATAAAGTTTTGTAAAAATAAAGTCTATAATATAAAAATATAAAATAAATATAGTGTATATTTCAAAAAGCGGTTAGTGGTATATGATCAAAACTGGCATCTAAAGGGTTAATTATAATTGTGATTAATTAAATCATGATATAAATTAAACAAGAACCCCTTCATGAAAACAATGGGGGGGGGGGGGGGGATTTGGAAAAAGATTGATCTTTCATAATGTTATAGCAGTTTAGATTTCAAAACACAAATCTTGTGGTTAACAGCACCACCATAACTTTTTTTAACGGGGCATAAGGGTTAATACAATTTTATAAATTGTGTGGAATCAATTCTAATTTAATAATAAACAGTGGAAAACCTCTCAGTTGTATTAAACAGAAGCCACAATGTAATATGTATTGCTATGGGGGGGCGGGGGGGATATTTTCATATTATGTTGTGACATTGATTTTGATCGTTTTGCCTGGTCCTCAATAACCTGTAATGTATTGCTATAGATATGATCAGTATCCTTTTTACTCTGTCATGTTTTGGATTTAATGCAGTGATGCTAAATATAATTCATGTGTTTTTTGGGGGGGGTTCATTCAAGATAACTTGTTGTTGTTGTTGTTGTTTTTGCGTCCACTAGAGGGTGCTGTTGACAATTCCTCACAGTTTGATTTGCTTTGTATTTGAGTCAACTCACATTGAAATCATAGTCCTCTGCAGGAACAATGTGAACTTTTCTAGTTAAAGTACCGGCAGCCCTGATACAGACAGGTCAGAGGTGATGTTACTTTAATAGGCTGGAAACTCTCTTGTAAGATGGTTGATACGGTCTTTTAAAATTTGGTTTTGTCAGTCTCAGATAAGGGTTCTGCTTATTGTTCTGATTGCTATCTACTTTTTTCTTTCTTTTCTTTTTACATATACATTTTTTTTTTTGCCATGAACAAAGTGAAAACATGTACTCTTAAAACTAAGCTGTTTCATTGCATTTCCAGGTGCTATGTCTGGAGGATTCAACTTTCAAGTCAACGACGGTTTGAACTTCACTCCCAGGCAGATCTTCAGCATCACTGCCAGAGCCTTGGTCCTCAGTTTAGAGAAAAACCGTCCACTCAAGGTGTTTCCAGGTAAAGCTTCCTCTGAGTATAGAGGGATGAAGATAATTATGTTATCGGTCACACTAGAAACAAATATTGTTGTTCTTCACAGCTGCTTCCTGAAAATCAGCTGAAATAACACAATTCCGTTCCGTGTCTCTGTCATCCCCTTTTTAGTTCTGCTATTAATATAAATAAGCATTGTATTGATTTCCTATTTTTTTGCCTTCATTTACGTGGGTGTGCTTGTGACACATTTCCTTCTCATATGCTGTATTTTGTGTTCAGCCCGACTGCAGACTTTGCTCAGAACCTCTTTGGTTTAATAATTCAGCACCTTTCAAACAGTGGGAAAGTCATTACTTTATCCAAATACCAGACGGGTGAATCAGCTGACACTGCTTCGTGTTTTGATATATAGCTCATGCTACTTTTAGTGGGCTGGCTGTTGTCTGTGCCTGCAAAAATATTTCAAGATTTTTTCCAACAGTCTGGTTTGCGAATTAGAAGGGAAAGGATATTGTGAGGGCAGCAAACTGCCAACTGGCACGCTCTGCTGAGCTTCCCAGCCACAGGGTGAGTGGGTACTTGAAAAGCTGTGCCACTGTCTGTTTGTGCTTTGTGCCAGGCGGGGCAGAGAGGGGGCGGGGTGGGAATGGGAGCTTTAACTGACAATGGAGGGTTTTGATGGGATGAGGGGGTGACATGAAACATTTTCACACCGTGGAGGTGTGAAAGTGTTTTCCTTCTTCCTCATAAAGTCCTCAAATGTCCTAAATGGTTGCATGTGCCTCATTAAGAAACCAGCGTTTACCTGAAAGCATTCTGACAGGAAGTCATTGCGGTGTTGCCGGCAAATACCAAACAGAACTTCTTGGTATGTGTTGTGTGTGGAATATAAGGGCAGTGTGATGCTATAAAATCTTAAGTCTTAGTCGTAGTCCAACAGCCGCTTGTGAAGGTGGAGTTGATTCAATATGGGGATAACAAAGGGTGTAGGTTTGATTTTAGACACATTACATATTTATACAATAAATATATTTTTTCTTAATCTAAAAGATACGTGGGCAGGTCCTCCTTTCAGGCTCCATACAGCTCCAACAATGTTGACCATTAAAGGGACGGTTAACCCCAAAATCATAAAGGCATTTTTTTCTTTTTGCCCAATTTTGGACATTTTTACAGTAGAAATGTCTGCTGTCTCTCCAATAGAATGGGACTCCATGGCAATGGGGGATAACTATAGACACTTGTAGACTCTCCTGGAAGACATTCATTAATTGTATAAAGTAGAGTATAGTGGCAGCTTAATTATATACTTTATAAATTCTATCAATCTTTTGTTGCTATATTCTTTTAATCCCTTGTCAGCATTATCATTTTAATCTCAACCCATCTCAAATTCCTAAAGTGGCGCACATTTTGCTCATCCCTCAGGCAGAGAATGAACAACTAACAGTTTTTTTGCAAAAGTATTTGGTTTGAGTTATGCTTTGTATTCCTGTGAGCATTTCTATGTCCAAATACTATTATTAAGAAGCGCTGCACAAATATCTGACAATACAGCAAAAACCCATCTTGTGCGGATGTAGCGCAAGAGAGGTTTCCATTGTATAAAGACAAGAAAGCCTCTTTCCCTCTTTATCTTGGAGGCAAATTTCCCATGAGAGACAGATGGATGGAGGGAGTGCTCGCCACATGTGATGAATGAGCTTCACTGTGCTTCGACCCTACTTTCCTTCTATCATCGCCTTCCAACATTTCCATCATCCTTTTTTTAGGATCCTCACAATCTTCCCAGTGGCAGCAGAGCTACGGAAATGTATGAAATTCATCTTTCAGGAAGAGAAGCTCTTAAGTCGTCTGTCCCAGTCATCGGGCGCAGGAGTCTTTGTACATTATCCATGAGAAGCACTTCTCATTTTGTTTGGATTTTATGTAACGCCGTGCAGTTGGAACTTAGACATCTAAGACCTCTCATCGGCCTATTACAGTTTATTTTTTTTGTGTAACCTGGTGTCAAATAGATGTGAAACTTGTAATATTTGAAGCAGCCACACAGGAGCACCAACCGTGTGGTGACAGCTGAACTGAACACCACACAAGAGCAACTAACAGATATAATTTCATGATCAATTATCCGAGCCACTTCACCAGTAATTCCCTTGATTAAATTTCACATCTTTCCTCCAAGGCTCTTCCACTCCAATCACGAACGAGGATTTACAAGCAGTGACCAACGACGTCAGCAACACCTCGAGCCGCGTTATTGTCTTTAGTGTGATTCGGCATCCTAAGCTGGGGCGTCTGGTCAAGAGGCAGCCCGATAATTCAACCGTGGACATCTCCACCTTCACACAAGGCATGGTGGGTGAAGAGCTGGAGGTCACGCCGACACTCTCCTTTTACAAAAGGATCACTTGAAATACAATACGAGGGAAGGGAACCAGTGTAAGATTAAACATTCCCCTCCGTTCATGTGAAAAATTGCCAGATTCTCCATGGTATTAATAATAAATATTCAGTTTCTTTTGCTGAATGGCTTTTTTGTAATCGATTATTTCTAATGGAGTATGTTCTGACACAGTTAAAGTTGTGATGCACTGTGCACTTTATTTACAGCTGAGCAATGCAGACTTAAATTAATGATGAAGTCATTACTGTAGTAATGTCCTCCAGAATTGATAAGTGAACTGTTTTAAAACCACCAGTTCACTTTAGGGATGGCTGCAAGTTGTTGATGTGAAGTTATTTTTTGGAACATGGTTTGACCTGAGGATTTGTGGTGTTTTTCTACCACAGGTGAACAGAAAAGAAGTTGTCTACATTCAAACCCCTATAGAGTCGGTGGGCTGGGAAGCCATGGACTCCGTGACCTTCTCTGTGGCCTCACCGCCTACTTCCCTGGACAGCCAGACCCTCAAAATTGACATTTCTTATGAGAATACTGGACCTGAACACAACACGGTCCTGCTTGCAAACACAGGTATGAACAAGAGTAAAGCAGTATTTGGTCACATTGAAATGTATAGACATTTTTTCCTCCACTTAACATATGTGGCACCACTTTGTGTCGCTGCTGGTGTGATTCCATCACATGATGGTCTCTAGTTATTACTTTAAATAGATTATCGATGTTGGTAATGCTATGTTTAACGTCTGTTAAGGTCTGCTATGTTTGCTTGGTGCTAGGTGCTGAGGTAACAGAAGGGGAGCACGTCATCATTGACGAGTCCAAGCTGGACGCCACTAACCTGTTGTCCAAGCTGCCGACACCTCAGCGGAGCTCCCACGAGGTCTGGTTCCAGGTGACTTCTCTGCCCCAGCACGGTGTCATAGTGGTAGGAGAGAGAAACCTCACCAAGGAGAAGCCTAACTTTTCACAGTTCATCGTCAGCAAACACGGCATCGCCTACAAGCACGACAACTCGGAAACAACTTACGATTCATTTTCATTCAGCGTCTGGCTAAATCCTAAAGGCAAAACGGCACAATGGCCTCAAGATGACATTGATGTTGTTGAGGAGTGTTTTAACATTACAGTCACACCTGTGAATGATCAGCCACCTTTACTCAAAACCAAAGGTCCAAGTCTGAGAGTGGTGCAAGGGGATACAGTTGTCCTCGGGCCTGAGAATCTCAAAGTTGAAGACTTAGACAATCCTCCTGATGATATTAAGTTCTCCGTGATTAGCAAGCCAAACAACGGTTACCTAGCTCTCGAAGGAAGTCTGAATGAGTCGGTTGCGGCCTTCACCCAACTCCAAATCAATAACAGGAGCGTCTTTTTTGTCCACGATGGAAGCTCTGCCTCAGGGGTGTTCTACTTCAGTGTCACGGATGGCCATCATAAACCAATATATAAAATCTTTAACCTTGAAGTGACAGAAATCACCATTTCTCTGGTCAACTACACTGGATTGACACTGGTGCAGGGCAAGACTTCAGTGTCAATGACCAATGGCGACCTCGCTGCTGAGACCAACGGGAAAAACATCACCATTCACTACAAGATCACGAGGCCTCCGAACTTTGGCAAACTTTTGAAGGCAAACCAAGAGGTCGCACAGTTCGAACAGGAAGATCTACAGGCTGGAAGGTTGTCCTACCACATGACCTCCCTTTCCTCAGCAGATGACAGCTTTGAGTTCACCGCCTTCACTTCAGAGGCAAACGTGACGGGCCAAGTGTTAAACATAACTGTCGCACCTTTGATCCAGGTTGGGAATGGTTTGAGGATTCCCAACGGGATCGCTGCCAAACTCGGCACTAGCTGGCTTAATGCCTCCGAACTGGCTAATATTAGTGGTAGTGACCCTATATTTGAAGTGATCGCCCACCCTAAGTATGGGAAGGTGGTCTGGTCAAAACCTAAATTGTCCAGGAATGCTGTACCAGCCGAGACCTTCACCTTTCAGGAGGTGATGCAAGAGAAGGTAGCATTGTTGCTGAATGCCAACATGACTGGAGTTCAGGAGCTAAATGACTCGCTGGTGTTTGTGCTGAAAGCTCAGAACGTCCCACCTGCTAAAGGAGAGTTCCACTTTACAGTCGTGCCATATGATGCCGCACTTTTTCCGACCACGATGAGTTCTGTCCGAACCACATCACCTGTTCCTCAGACGCCGATCCAAACTCCCAGAAATGCAAGTACCTCACCGGTCCTGTCTACAGCTTTCCTCTCCACTCAGCAGCCAAGCAAAAACCATCAAAGGTTCAAGGCGCGCAACCGCTGGGGGAACTCCAACAGAACTAACATTTTCAGCACAACTCTTGGCAAACCGACCCGCGGAACAGAGGATTTTCCCTTCAGGAACACACCAGTACGTGTAGAGTCTTACCCTCAAAAGACTTCCAGTCCGCTCCTGGTCATCTTACCACTGCTGGCCCTGCTGCTGTTAATAATCATCTTCGTAGTCCTGGTCGTCTTTCTTCGACACCACAGACAAAGGAAGCAGAGCACCGCCGCATCGAAGAAGCCAACTTCTGCCGGTCTCCCCAGCAGTCAGTCCTACCAAGGTCAACCCCAGAGGAGCACAACAGTTCCCACGGTGACCGTCACTCCACTGAGCCCCAGCTGCCCAAGTAGCCCCGTGTTTGATCGGTTATTGACACAGAATCAGGGCTCCACTTATAACACCATCGATTCCAACATACTCGTAAGTTCTTGGAGTAATGGTTCCCCTGCGTCATCTTCCCAAATGATTAGAACCACCACTCCCACTCTGCAGATGAACCAGTACTG
Organism: Chelidonichthys spinosus; assembly: GCA_029853015.1. Lineage (NCBI taxonomy): Eukaryota > Metazoa > Chordata > Actinopteri > Perciformes > Triglidae > Chelidonichthys > Chelidonichthys spinosus. The sequence continues at coordinate 13,683,267 of CM056831.1, forward strand.
GGTGTGATCCTCCACAAACCAATGTGTAGCTGTATGTTTTGGAGAATACACTTAATTTTGATAACAAACTAATTAAAGTGTGGTTGTGTACTTAAACAGGGAATTAGCTTGAAGCTGCATTGATCAACATTTTTTCATCACTACTGAATCAAATTACAGTGTCATGTGTAGCGTTTCACTTGAAGCGGTATTACCCGACTCTGTGGCTTCATGGAGGTCATCGTTGTGGTTTTTACTGCACATTACTGTATAATGCCAAGCATTCAGCAAGCTAAAGACCAAGATTTCTTGTCAACAGTTGGTGAAGGCTAAATCTGAGCTCAAAGGCCACCATAAGGCCAGACACTCAGCTCTAATGGAATGATAGCGTTGCTCTGTGTCTGCTGGATGAATCACTGAAAATGGTAACTTTATAAAGGTCATATACTGTATTTCCAGGGTGCTTCTTTTTCAGGTCCTCTGCCCCCTAGTGGCCAATAGTTGATTGATGCAGCTTCATTGGTGGATAAGGCAGAAAAGCCAATATGCCAAAGTCCTTTGCCATATGTGAGTGTTAGGAGACGGTTAGGTCGCACAATCCATGCAAACACTGGTTTACAACCGCTGCTGTATGTCGAGTTGTTGGCAGAGAATTTGTTCACTTCAGTATTTACAAAGTGGTCATCATTGTGGTGAATTATAACTTATGTTTGCTGCCTCACGTATGTTTAATCAGTCATGTTTTCATCTGAACTTCCTTGAAGTCTCTTCCGTTATGGGTTACGATCATCAGAGTGGAAGGTGACGCGAATACCAACTTGAAACTGTGAATTAAGAAGACTGACACTGGCACAAAGAATTATAGTCTAAGCATTTCAATTGATTGTGCAGATTTTATATTGTTGTTATATATTATATATATATTATAGCATCTTAACTTTTTTTTAACTCAGGTATTTCATGTTTTCTTTGTACGTCGGTCATTAACATCATGTTACCTTTGAATGAGGGTTGCATGTATTGTTAATAATTGAGGTCTTTGTCGAACATTGGATTGAATATTATAAAATGGACACAAATACTTCCTAAAATGGTTGTATATTGAAATTGCTGGTTTGGTACCACTATTAAGAAAGTGTATATATAGGCCTGATCACATCACACTGCTAAAATAATAGCACTGTTTTTCATGGGTTTTTATTTTTATTTTATTTTACTACGCACAGTATTTATATAAGAAGTGGGCAGAAAAATCAAGGCACTGGTCTTAAATATTACACAAATCTACACTATATCCGAACCACCTCAGTGATTCAAATTCAAATAGTAGGTATATTTTGTTTTCCATTCACAGGTTCCGCCTACAGTTGAATAGAAAGCCGAGTCCACATACGTTTTAAGGAGATTGATCCCAAAACACACAAGCATCTTTAAAAGAAACTGACACTTTTTTATGCTGAAATAAATGGTGGTAAATATGAATTATTCAACAAGCCTTGACTATCCTGACTTTATCCACTGTAGACCTTTGTAGTTTCACACTGTTATGATGTATCTACTGTCAATGAGAGGCCGCTGCTTCGGGTCGGGAGATGAGAAATCGCTGTCACAGAAAGCCACTGTAATATTTCATGAATCATTTTGTACTGAAGAGTGTGTATCAAGTGTGTTCTGGTCTCTCATCTGAATGACGTCACCTACTATGTAACAGAAGTGTCATATTTATTTATACCATGTTTTTAATAAACCACTTTAAAATGAGTTTCTGTATTACACAGTAGCACTCGGATGAGTTTTTGGCTGCTTCTTCTACCGCTTTCATTTTAACTGTACTCTCATCCTGTGGCCCTTCCTCATAACTGTACTCTCATCCTGTGGCCCTTCCTCTTAATTTGCACTTAACTCGTTGCAACAAAAGATGTGCTGCACCAGAGGAGCAATTAGACAAAAAATAAATATCATCATCACTTCTACTTTTTCTGCAATTACTGTAATTGTGGTTTTCCCCCAAAACACTAAATCAACATGACATACGGCGGTGTGTGTTTTCTAAATGTCCGCTAAGTAAATGCAGTGGAACATTAAGGCCCTCTGTCACGTGTGTGCAGGTGTTAATTAAAGGCTTGAGCGAGTTCACAAAGAATGCAAATTGTTCTAAGCGAAAAACAAATGTGCTGAGCTCGGGGATTGGTACTCGTGTTGATGCCGGTGTGCTAAATGGTCTTGTTGATGGCCAATGAGCTAATGGGAGCGGTGAGCAATGGCATCACATGCGAGTTGCAAACTTGACACAATGATGACAGCTCACATTGTTCACCAAGAGGAACTTGTGTGGGATAGTTAACCAAGATGCTGTCATTTAAAAGGAAATTCCAGCCCAACTCGGGACTCATTGTTCAGGAGTACGCCGTCTGACGAGCTTAAACAGCAAAATAGAAGAGGCACGTCTTAACATGAGCATACAATGGTTGTGCTTCTTCACCATTCCCATATCCGCCAGCAACAATGTTTAATTCAAATTGGACGATGGCCAAGTATGTTGACATTCACAAGGAATTTGACTCTAGTTGTTAGCCTGCCAGCGCCAAGAAAATATGTACAGAAGGAGGATTTTCATTTCAATAAATGTCTGTTAATCATTATTTATCTCTGTATAAGGCAACACAATGGCGTTAAGTACGTATTGCAATGAATATATTAGCAGAATTTCAAACTGGTTGTTGTGGTGACATTCCCAGAAAGAAAAAAAGAAGATGTGTCCACCTGTCGACGTGTCCTTGAGCGATGCATTGAAGTTGCTCCCCGGGTGCTTTACAGCAGCCCACTGCTCCAATGATGCGTTACATGCAGAGGTCAAATTTCGAAACATCGAAGCTGATCAGAGCTTATTAGACGCAATAAAAGTAAATGGCAATTCAGCATGATTAAATAGCAAATGCTCGTTCAATATTTGATGATGATGATGATGATATGGTACACACCTAAACTACAGTTGACCTATGTGAAAGAGATGTCTCTTTTCAATAGACACTAGAGCGAGGGATTGTGTGAGGCAAGATTGAGTAGATCGCCCTTTCCTCACACACAAACAACAGTCTTATACTCCTGTGCTTCCCCGGTCTATTCAAAACCATTAAAACCAACATTGTTATTAATATATTTTATATATAAATGAAGCCATTTACATTGTTATTTTATGGCAAAAATACAACTCTGTTTTGAGTTTGTTCGTCATCGCAAGCTTGGAAGTGAAATCAGGCACAACTGTTATATATTTCCTGATTGTATTTAGTAATGGGGATGGTCTGAACCACTGAGATTATCTAGAGTAGACTACAAACCAGCTCACCCTCTAGTTTGGAATTCTTCAATGTTTTTCAGGCCAAGGACCCCCTGGCTGATAGTGACACGGTGGAGGGCCCAACCATGATTTTTTTGTTGTCTAAACCGAAACCTTTTGATGTTTTGTTGTAGTGTTTTTGTTTGAATTTGCAACATGAATCATGTTCACTGAAGTGGGCTTTGGGCCTCCCAGTACGTGGGAACGTGATGCCAAGGGGTCTGCAGAAATGAGCCAGATGTCCAGCCTGTTAACTTGCTGCTACCGCTGCACTAATGTTGCACTTCTTAAAGAAAATCAGCTGATTAAAGTTGTCAGTTATCTGAAATAGCAGTTTTAGTTTTCAGTTTGGTTAAATTCAGGCAGCAAGACTTCGTGGTTAAGTTTAGGAAAGCTTTCCATAGTAGGCTCCATTTACACATACAGTATGTTTGCCTGCCATGCTGTATGCAACCTGGCTGCTAATAGCTTCTGCCTAAAATAAGTCACAAGAGTCACTAGGAGACAGAAAGAAAACTGTAAGTAATGCCCATCCGCACTGGCACTCGGTCCGTCCAAGCATGAGTGATTTGTACTTCCATGAAAAACGTCCAATTATAGTCTCAAAAAGAGGAAACTAGTTGAGAGAAATGCTGCCATCAGGGTTACAAAATGCGGATGTCTGGTAGGAAGCGGTCACATGTTTTACACCCGGAGCAACAAGAGCTTCAATTAGCATCATGCTAGCTGTCAGCAATGTTACACACTGGGATTCTGAGGCAGTTACAATACAACTAATGCACTCTCCCAGTGTGTGTGTGTGTGTGTGTGTGTGTGTGAGAGAGAGAGATAATTGGTGGAGATGAGTTCTCGCCCTCAGATATTAGATCTCAGAGTGATCATTGTAATTGAAGAGTTGGTAATTGTGGGGCAGAGGGTTATGGAACAATAGCATCCTGCAAGACAAGACTCAGAGAGACAAAGCAGTCTCGGCTCATTTAGTTTAATAAGGCCCCGCCGAGACAAACCAGATGATTAAGTGAATCACTATGATCGCCAGTTGTATTTTACAAAGACTCTTTTCTCTCTCTCTCTCTCTCTCTCTCTCTCTCTCTCTCTCTCTCTCTCTCTCTCTCTCTCTCTTTCTCTCTCTCTGTCTCTCTCTCCCATCTCATATTGCAAGAACGTGTGTGCATTACAAGCACCACTAGCCCATCATCCACAAAGCGTCATTTGGTTTGTTCATAAAAGCTAATCAAGTCACGTCAAATACTGCAAAGGGTTTCAGAATGTAGCGTGCTGGTGTCTTTCTAAGCGCCGTTGTGCAAATGATGAAGTAAAGCAGAAGTAAAGCTCTGCAAGCTTATTCTGTCTTTCTTCCCAGAGATCTTTACCCAAGTGGCATCGGTATCAGGCGGCGTTTTATCTGCTACTAAACTGGGTCCTCGTGCATCTGCTGGGGAAAGGATTAGCTGCTTGATTAACAGACGGGCTTTTCTCCGGCTGTGTGCAGCTGTTCTGCACACAGCTGATCCAAAATGGCACCGATGAGAAACAGATCATGCACATATTGAAAGTCATAGAGCTTGATTGACCCTGGAAAATATGATTTTTATTCGGTCTTGGTAATGGTCCTGAATTAGTTTGCGGTTTTCTGCTCGGTGGATTTATCCCACATCTGTCACTTTTGGGACATTTTGTTTTTGATCTAAAAAACATTCTCTCCCAAATTCAGTCTGAAGAAATAAAAAGTAATTATTTTAAGGAACAATATTGGACATGTTCTTAATGCAATTGGTTTGTTGTTGTACATTTTACCATAAAATCCAAATATTTTTTTTTGTGCTGCAAACTGAAGGGTGGCCATTGTGTCTCATCGACTGCAGATATTTTGAAGCCTGCAACTTTTCCTAATGAATGGCACCTGGAACATGAAGGCATATCTGTGTAAAGGCAGGGAAATATGTTGATATTGTGATATGAGACCATATATTGGCTTAGATTTGGGACATCATAATAAAGCAGAGGTGTTTTCTTCTCCTGGTTTTAAAGGTACGATAAAGCAATGTAATTTTATGAACCTGCCAAACTGTTCTAGATGCTCCATCATTTTCCTTTACCCACTCAGTCATTATATCCACATTACTGATGATAATTTATCATCAATCTTTTGTGAAAGCAATAGTCAACCCTACAATGCCTAGATAATCTAATATCTACCAGCATCACTTATGTAGTATCCTCCCACATGACTCGCTGTCCGTCGATTGGGTAACTCGATGCGTGTCGGGTGTTCAACCTGAGGCTGTGCTCCTCTCCGGAGGCTGCAGCAGGTAGCTTGTCAGCATTGAACCTGTAGTGGAGGAGGTGTGTGTTGTAGATGTAAGAGAGGTCAGACCACCGGCAGCGTCCGTGTCAGCTGTGGGATTTGATGACTGCGGTCGTCTGTGGTTTGTGGGCGGCAGTGGACAAAGAGGGCAGCCAGCCTGTCAGCACTGTGTTGAAGAGAAAAGTCTGCTTGCTTTACATGGCGTAAGACAATTAACTCAAAAAGTCTAACGCACAGTTTATTTTTTGAAAATGCATAGCCTGGTATGTATGATTGACACACATTTGAGTGGATCTATTCCTGTGTGAGAAAATAAGTGTGTGAGCGGGGGAAGTGGCCTCTTCCCTAGTTGTTCTTGCTTGTTTATTGGAATTAGAGCTATAAACGAAACTCTCTGATGGGGGAGGGGAGAGTGTGTGTGTGTGTGTGTGTGTCTATCTTGGAGAGCAGCCAGAGAGGTGGGGGTGGGAGGGCAGTCAGCGTTTTTCAGACTACATGAATGAGGCCCCACCGGAGTGAGCTTCCTGTATGAGGGCTATAAAAACAAAACCGGGGCGAAAGAACGCAGAGTGCTCCCACATTCCTGAACATTCTGCCAGGTACAGGAGTCACAGCATGTCCTCCTTGTTCTTTGAATAAGTAGAAAAATAAAACAATTCCCATGATGCATTGCCATTGATTGGAGAAGAAAAGAAACAAAACAAAACAAAAAGCATATCAAGGTAAAAGCTGCATCAAGGACTAAATGTTGGAGCCCTGCTGGTGGTCCATAGAGGCTGTCTAATAGAGAAGAAATAGCTTGCACAGAACAAACAAGAACTAGATGACTTTTTTATTTTCTTAGATATGGCTGAAAATGTAGTGCTTATCCTCTGGAGACCATGCATGCTTTTAACACATTTGTGCCTATTAGATACTACAATATATTGTGTGTAAAGGTCTCATTTCAAAAGGGTGTAAGAGGAAAGCATTGAGTGTCCAAAATGGAAAAGGTCCATCCTCTGGGGAGCATGGTCACACTCACAAAATTAGATTTTATATATCGATTATTTATATTGGATACAACATTAGATTATATATAAATATCCCTTAGATTTGGATATTTATTTTAAGCAAAAATGCACTTTTAGTCTGATGGCAGCAATAGGGGGGGAAGAACATTAGAATTAACCCTCTGAGGACTACGAATATCATCATCTTATTTCTACATTGTATTTGTCACACTGAAATATGATAGACCCCAGGAAGAATAGCTAATAGCTAATGGGGATCTAAATAAAAACAACAAAAACAAATCTAATTTATTGGAAATCTATTTCCGTCTGAAAGAAAACATTAGTAGCTGCTAAGAAAGGAATTCCGCAATGGAGAAATTAATTGAGACAAGCAGGCGTAGTCACGAGTCTTCGATGAAAACTATTTTTGGCAGGCAATAAAAAAAGCAATTAGTAGACCTTTTTAAAACTCTTATTCTGCCGTTTCCAGTAACACTGACAGTGACTATAGAAAGATGTTGATTTCATCATTGTGCCATACAAACACAAAGACAACATCTTTTGCTGTTTCTGCTATTTCGGACCATAGCCACCTACAGAAAAAAACATGTCATGTGCTGTATTCATCATTCCACATTAGATCACTTTTAGAGACAGTCAATGTGAGTTCAGCCTAGAATAATGTTTTATAAGCAGGGTGTAGCATGTCTGAGCCTTTTCCAGTAGTCGGGGCCTCGCCCCCGAGAGTGCTGCTGTGCTGAGGTCAGTGGATGATCTCATATGAGCTGCTGACCACATCATACTTCCTGCAAAAACCAAGAAGTGCTTGTGTGTGTGAGAAAAAAACATATCACTATCATATCCCGACCAATGTCAGGACAGCAGAGTCATTTGCCATCTTCCGAAAAAGGCTCAAGACTCACCTGTTCAGACTTCACCCCGACTCTACCTCGACTCTACATAGCATGACACCACTAAAACCTTACCTATAGCACTTTGATCATAGCACTGTCGCTCTTAGCGTACTACTTTACTCAGATGAGGACCTAAGACTTGTTCTATTTTTAGCTCTTACTGCATCGGCAATGATACGTTGTGGTTTCTTGTTTCCTTCTTTTGACAAATGTACTTATTGTAAGTCGCTTTGGACAAAAGCGTCTGCTATATCGAAACAGAGAAAAAATGATTCAGCTCTTTTCATAGTCCACACTCACCTCTGCTTCTAGTTTAAAAGCAGGTGGTTCATTTTCTTTATTTACCAGGAATAATCCTCATATTGAGAAATATTACATGAGATTGAAGCATTTAAAAGCAGTTTTCTGTTGTTTCACACAAAAAATAAAAATGACAATGACAAAAAAAAAACAATAAGACAAACAAATCATGAATAATAACATTACAGAAATCCAAATAAACAAAAACATTTTGAGCTAAACATAATGACTGATGGTCACAGAGTGTAAAGTGTTATGTGGCTGAGCATTGTAACTCCCTCAGAAGGTTTTAATTTAATTTCAGCATTACACTGCACATACTGTACTAAGCTGCTTCTAAATTCAGGTGCTTTTTAAACACAGAGTTAAACATTTCAGGTATGTTGCATGCTAAGCCAGACAATAGAGGAAGAAAGAACACTGATGTAATCTTTGTTTTAAAAGAAAGGAACATGTTTGACCTCACACTGCCAACTGCCATCAAATCATCAGCTGTCTGCAGATAACCACACCGACCAAACTTTCCAGTTAGGACGGTTCATGATTAGAGCTTTGAGCACAGATCTCATGTGACAGAAAATAATGGAATTTTCCACACCTATGGAGACACGCTACACATATCCAAATGTCATATGTGAATTCTTTGTTATATATATGTGAATCGCTGGAGCTCTGCCTGAATGTCTCTACTATTGATATCCCCCCCAAAATTGGGATTTGGTCAAGTTTGCCGTTTTATGCTCCGAAATGCATTATGTAATTATATTTTATAGGTCTGAGTATGTAATGTACGACGGCATGTTAGGGCCACTGTAGGAAAAAATGGAACAGAGAGAGGTGGGAGATATTCGGAGAGAAAAAAAGTTGCAAATTTGCGACTTTATTGCGATGCTAACAACCGGCATCTATGCTAGCTTCTTTCCCATGAATGTCCCATTTATTTTTCAAATTAATCCATCACAATGTGTGACAACGTCTTGTTAAGGTCCTTAGGGTGACGGCTGTTGATGCTTATTGTTGGTATTGGCCAAATTGTCATCTTATGGGTGTTTATTGATTGAGTGATTGGGCTAAGATGCTAGTGGTAGCTTTCACTTGTTGTCATAGCACAAACATAAACAAATGTAGGTCAAGTTTGCGGTCAGCCATCAGCAAATTTCTTTAAATCTGGACGGATGTAAACTGCAACATGACGAAGCGGAGATGTTCAGCTCCAAACGACTTCAGGAAGATTAAAAAAAGTGAAACAAAAAAATGAAAAATCCCCAGGCGACCGACTTAAATCAAGTCTCAGGAGGAGGACAGGAGGAACACAGCCAGTGTTTGTAGGAGTGGTTTTGTGTTTCTTCCCCAGCGACTGAGAACCTGTTCAGCCTGGAGCCTCGGTGCTCAGTAGAATCCCCTCAGCTCCTGAGTCTGTCAGCTGTGTCAGGACAGGGTCACCCCTCTGCCTCAGTCAGGCCAGATTCTGATCAGAGGCCAGTACAGACCCAGCTGTGATGGAAAACTGATCCAGCCGGAGTCCTCCTCCAGCAGGAATATGCTGAGTACAGGCGAACGCCTCACATTCCAAAAGCATGAACTCTGAGAGAGAGAGACAACAGTTTGCTTCTGCCTCCTACACACAATCAACCTGTGTTATTATTTAGTGCCACAACTGTAGAAAAGAAAAAAAATAAATAAATAAGGATAAAGAATCAAAGTTTCTGAAATGGGATCCTAACATTTGGATTTTTTCTACGTGACAAAGATTAATTGCATGACACCTGAGAGCAAGAATTAAGCCTTAAGCAACAACGCTACAAAGTGCTGCTTCAGCAAGTTTTTAAGTGTGCAGGGGCTTTTTCAAGATGCACACTCAAAGTTATGAATATAGATGTAGTTAACCTTGTTTATGACAATTTGTCTATCGTTATATAAATGACAGTGTGACAGCACAGCTCCCTGTGGATGCTGATGTTGCTCTCTATCATTGGATACTTGAAAAGACACCCGGTCCACTTAATATAGAAATGATAGGCCAGGTTTGTTGTAAATCGGTTATTGAAGGTTTTGAAGTTGCTACTTGCGAACCAATCCGAATAGAATGCGTCGTCTCTCAACTTTCAAGTCCAGTCTCACATCTCACCTTGCTAATCAGACTGTAAACAATGAACAACACACATAAAAGGAAGTCTCGGCCCAGATATCAGCTACACCGTACCCTCAGAAACATACATACCCCCTCACCCACAGAGGCTTATCCGTTGTCAGAGCAAGAGCTAATGGGTTCCAGGATTTGTTGGCTCTCGCTTCAATTAGCATACAAATATGGGCGTTTCATCTCACTCTTGTCAAGATAGCAAATAAGCACATTTCCCAAAAATGTTTAACTATTTCTTTAAGGGGCCCTGCGATGGACTGGTTACCTGTCCAGGATGTATCCTGCCTTCGCCCAATGTCAGCTGGGATCGGCTCCAGCCCCCCCGCGACCCTGAATACAGGATAAAGTGGTAGACGATGGAGGGATATTTCTTTAAGGGTGGTTTCAAAAGACTTTGGCCCTGCATGAAAAAAAATGCAGCCCTCCCATTCATTTCAAAGAGGCAGAACAACATGCGAGTTGCTCAACTTTTTTGAAAAGCCACAACACCACAGCATCCGACGAGCCGCTGCAGCCAGCGGCCTGTCAAACACAAGCAATGCATGCTGGTAGTTTACTTTGTAACCTGAAGGTTCTATTTCTACTGTCATTAAATCCTATATTAATGCCCCATATCCCCAGGGAGTAATTTAACCAGAAACGATTGAGAGACAAAGGCGTGCCAGACAGCAGCACCATGCAAAAACAACAGGAATCCTGTGTTTGATTTTGCACTTCCTCTTTCAGTACAGTAATATGGCAAGAAGAAATATGAGGGATGAACTCTTTGTGGCTTGCCCCGGGCCAATATCCTGGCATTATAATGTGACATTTGGACGGCTTTAATCAACCGAAGCCATGACAGGAAGGCAGGATCAGACTTTGAGAGTGTGAAATGATGTCATGGGGAGTCTTAAGTGCTCTAAGGAGAGAGGTGATGAGCTGAGGATGTATTCATTAGCCGAGGCACGGTAGGATCAAAGCATGGACGTGTGATTCGGAGGAGAACTAAGCTGTGTTTGACCAGCAGTTAGCTTTTACAAAGTTCAAGAAGTTTTTCTCCCCGTTGCTTGGTTTTACTGAGGAATCAGACCCGAGTGTTGCACAGGGCGGGTGCAACAGGAATTGGGAGTAATCTACAAAAGGATCTTGAGACGCTGATTCAGTACTACAGAAAGCAATGGCGTCAGTGGCGGCTCATTAGAGGGGGAAACCCTGTTCTCTCAACTACCGTTCTGCTTCTCAGTGCCAACCATTGAAATGGCTGGAAAACAAACCTGTTTCTAGATCGGGGAATATGGAAACAAGAAAAACAAATTGGGGTTAAAATAAAATGCAGTCAACATTTTAACTGGTGTTTGAGCAGCTAGTTCAGCACCATTTTTGGTCACCACCCACTGAGGATGAAGAAAATCTAGAATGAAAGACATTTCCTATCCAAGTCCTATGAATCCTGTGTATTTCAATCTGTTTATTTCAACCAAGCGACAGTGTTCCACTAGGTTACTTTTCTATTTCTAGTCTATTTCTCTCTATTCATTGCACCTGGAAGGTACGTCCGCCACGGCTCTCGAGGCCGTCGCTGACGCACTCTTGACGTCTGTGGAATGTGGTCTGAACTGAAAGCGTTTGTTTCCTGCATACTAGACTGTGGTGACTAAGAAGCCTAAGAAGTTTTTCTACACTGATGGTGACTTTGCCAACAATATTTGCGCTACATTGAACAATGATGCCATCTGGCAGAGCCAAAGAAACCGCTTTGGCGTTATCTTTCCTATTATATGAGACATTAATATTGCTAATTTCTATTTTTTTCAACATTGACCGGTTTTACGGAGCTCTGATGGTGAACAGTAAAGACTGCAAAAAGAGGAGCACCCATTTCCCCGGGCATTGGCAGTATTGACAGAAGGCCGGAGGCTGTGTGCATCTTGTCCTGTGATCCTGTTAAGTGTATGTAGAAAGTGAGAACCGGAGATTACAATGGAAAACAAAAAAAAGAGACGAGGGGATGGAGACGGTGAGAGTGTCAAAGCGGACCTGATTCTCATACGACAGGATATTATTAGCATATGCAAGCGGCTCAGCTCAGAGGGCCAAGACTCAAGTTCAGAAATATTTCACCATCTATCAGATGGAATGTCATGAAATTTTGAACAGGCGTTCATGATGGCCAGAGGGTGAAACTACTGACTACTTCCCAGCCTTTTTCCTTTGGCGTCAACAGCATGTGGACATTTTGTGAAATGTCTCAAAAACCTTTGGATGGATTTCCATAAAAAGTCCCGCGACTTTCCAACTAATGCCACTCAGTGAAACATCTAAAAAAAAAAAAAATTTTGTGCAGCAATTTATGATTCCCAGATGATGTATCCTAATGACATCAGTGATCCTCTAACTTTGCAAGTTCCAACACGGTGGTCGACAGTTTGTTTCTGTAGACTCTAGTCTGTTTTGGAGTTAATAGGCATCCGCTCCCTGAGGCAATGGTTTCATTATGATTATAATGTTTAAAAGAATGGCATTTTATCACAGTAGTAGTATCATATTCTCTTTAATAATAGTTATATGTGGTGAGGTGATAGCTAATGAAAAACTATTTTCTGACCATTTCCTGTTGACTACGTGTCATATGCTCCCACACATACTAACGGTGGCCAGATGTCCCACATTGTTTCCTTGGCTCTGCGCTGTCAGCAGATCTGCAATACCGAGCGTGAACTTAGCATGAAACACTGACGCGGCACACCGGTCCTCCAGGGATGTGGCCACAGAAACCTGCAGAGCTGCACAGTTTGTGAATGCTACACTGTGAGTGTCTCAGGCACTTTAAAGGAGTGTTAAAAGGCAAATTAACCTGTCAGCACATTCAGTTTTTTATTGTCTTTTCCTCAGTTCATTGGATTCAGGCTCATAGTCTTAAATCACAAAACACACAGGATCAACCGACAGCTTTCTGTGAAGGAATTTATTTTGCGTCCCTGCTTCTATATTAATCTCTTTATGATACAACCAACATCATAAAGGCTAAAAACAGCATTACAGTTAAATGTCTAGTAGGGTGCTAGACTGCATTATGAAAAGAGGCGAGGAACCCTCAAACAGCCTGCCGCTGAGCACTACCCCAAAACTAAGCCCGGAAACCAACGTTTTGTCGTCACACATTCAGGTATAGAAGGTGTCCGTTAATCAGCACCCTGCCCCGTGTAAGGCAATGGGTTCCTAATTGTGTCACACTGTAATTGATGAAAACCAATCCTGGGGCCACTGGGAAGTGGTGGTGGTGGGGGTCTGTCCAGTTTTGTCCATACAAAATGTGTCACTTTGTAAAAACCAATTGGAATATATTTCTACACTTACAGTATGCAAAGATTTTTAGTGACTAGTATGAAAAATGACCAGAGTGGAGTAATCAGAAGGCACAGCCAGAGACGGTGGTGACAGAAGCTGCTCAGAGAGAAGACTGTAAACATTTTGTCCAAGAGAGATGTAGCAGGAAACACTCGAGTGTTTCCCGGAGGCAGTGTGTTCGCCGCTGGAGCGCCGCTGCTCCCGGGGCGGCAGACGCATATCAACAGTCAGTTAAAAACAGTGTTGTAAGGCTAAAAACACTTGATATATGAAATCTTGCACTGGTTGGTGTAGGTAGCAGCAGCAGCAGCAGACACGAGGTAATCTCTCTGTGCGGGTCATAACATTAATTAGATTGAATTCACCCACCCACCAGATAATGTGCACCATCATTAGAACAGATTCTCATTCAATCTAAAAGACGGCTGTTTGTGTTACAAGTTAACCCCCACGTTATTAAATGACACGTCCTCTCTTAAACAAGAAACATCCAGCCCCCCCCACCCCTGAAAGAATGTGGCCAACACACACAAAAACTGATTTGGGTGAAACGTCATTATTACTGGAGCGTCATGTCTCTCTCTGCTGCTGGCTGATCATCATTCACCAGTATGTGGCACTGGCTGTTGTTTGCCAAAGCTCCACTAGCTGGCCAAGGGAGGCGCACGGCCATTCATCACCAAGGTCTAAACCGACGGGCTGAGCCAAGCGGTCCGTTACGCGTTGTCGTATTTCTGCAGAGCCTCCTCCAGTTTGCCGGTGATTTTCTGGAAGAAGGCGATCTGCTGCTGTAAGTTGTGCTGCATTTGCATCTTGAAGTCGCGCACGCGAATCTGGTGGAAGTGCTGGATCTCGGCCAGCGTGGCGCAGGAGATAATGTTGCAGCGCTCGTCGATGCCTTCCGCCTGCGTCCGGTCCATCTTTCCCTCCTCCACGTGCTTCTGGCTCTCTTTCACCTTGGTCAGGGCTCCTGTTCGTGGACGAGAGAGAGAGAGCAAAAATCATCATAAAGAATTGATCCATGTTCAATCGTCCAGATTAATAGTAGACTAATTTTAAACAACATTCCTTCCTTAAGACATGAGTGGTCCATTAACTCAACTCAACGGACCTCTGACCATCACAGGAAAGTGATCTCAAGATCATTTGCTATTAAGATTGCAAGAGCACAGTTTGACAGTAAATGTATAACTCTAAAGAAGCGACTGAAAATAGTGTGATGAACAGTTTGTTCCAAACTCCCTGAGAACCAGAACTGTGTCTATAGTTGGGGAATGTGAGGGGGCCGGACTCAAAGCGCTTTCCTCAACAACCTTTTAAGGGGATTTTGCTGGCAGTTTGATACCATCTACCAATGATTGTTGGTAACAAAACAATGCTGTTTCTGTCTTTTAAATCACCATCAACTGGTGGAGACAATCCTTTTTTGCCTGAACGTGCAGCTTTAGCCACAATTGTTTAGCACGATACCATGTATGTAGCCGTCAAGAACAGATTCAAGACTTCTCCAACAGGATTTCATAGATTTCTCTAGACGCCGTAGATGCCGTAGAGATGTCTACTTCTCTCCAATAGAATGGGACTATATGGCACATACATGAAAAACTCAATAGCAATTTCTCTTTCCAGAAATCCCGATCTGGTTTCTAAAAATAATCCACAGACTTTGTTGTTGGAACAAAAGTTATATATGTAAAATATGTATTTTTGATTTTGGGGTGAAATGTCCCTTTAAGGTTAATTAAGATTTGGCTAGCTACAGTAGCTTAGGCTAACACAACTTACAAGTGCCAACATAAGGTCGGATGGCTACTGTGCATCCAATGAGAAACTATATCTAACTAAAACAGAAAGCCATGTTATCACACTCACACTGAGCGGTCGCCTCTGAGTCTCCACTAAACCAGGAAGAAGAGCTAAGTTGCTGTGGTCGCTGTGGTGAGACAAGATGCTTGAGACACAATGGTTTACAAACCTCCCTTTTTCACACGTATCAACTGTCACAGCTGCAGCCCTCTTTTAAAACAACTGTGCAGAGTTTTGCTTTGCTTGCCGAGGAATAAGCCTTCAGCCACAATGGTGCCAAAACAAGAAATTAGCGTACGACTTTCCAGGCAGATGGTTCAATGGGAGCAGAAGGCCGGGTCAAAACACCAGGAGCAGATGACAGATGACTCAAACTGCTGATATTTTCTGACTGAGCGAAAGGAACAAATGTCATGAGTAATAAGTATTGAGTTAAACCCAAGAGAAACTGACAGGATGTGACCTCTGTCTGTTTACATGTCAAAGTGTTGTTACATTTTTTTTAAGAATGTGTGCTTTTCAAAAACAAAATGTTGCAATCTCGAACATTTTAAGTAACTGTGCAGGTGGTAAAGACAGAAGCCTTGTTAGAAAAATAGCCATCTTCAACATTTTTATTCATTTGAAAGACCAAACAACCTGAAAGAAATCGTAGTCGTAGCCTTGAGATGTTTCGCATGAAGCGTCTTCTCTCCATGCTTCTTGATAATGTGGCATAAATATTGGTGTGAAACATACAAACAGATGATTCACTCATTACAGGCGTGACGTCGTAGAATGTCAACACTAACATTTTGTAATCATTCAAAACGCCACAGACATCATCTCAGAGCGTTGGCTGCAGGGTGGCGTGCCAAGGTAACTTCCTGTATTGTATACCAAAGGATTTTTTTCGTCATTATGTGAGCTTTGTCACCGGTGGTTTGTTGAAAGTTTGATTCAGCGTGCTTGTTTCCTGAAATGTGAGACCACAGAAGACTTGCTGACCCACCCAGCACTCTATTGGCCACTACTCGTAAAGTTCACAGAAATGCCTTCCTTTCTTTCTCTCTCTGTTTGTAGAGAGTAAATCTGTTTTGTATACTCCAGCAAACAGAGCTGTTGACAATGAAAAAAAGACATGTCTTTTGCTCTTCCCCACAAAGTCTGTCCAATTTGCCTTCTGGCTGTAGCTCCCTCCACTGCAGTTTAACCCACATCTTTGAGATTCCTTGAATGTGCAGCAGACTGAACATGACAGAAAGAGAGGGAAAGATAACACAGGCAGCAGATACACGGGGTGGGAGGAGAGAGACATGGGAACAAACACAGCTGTACAAAGACCTAAATGCCAATCCCAAAGATGTTTACTGTGACTTAAAGGTCTCTGGCTTCCTGCATTTTAAAAGCTTGCTAATGGACTAAGGAGGAATTATTTTTACCGCAGAGACTTTATGAAAAAAGCATGAGTTCAGTCCCAGAAGATGGTGTATAGCTGCTGCAAGTAATGTTCGCAGGCCTGCTGCAAAAACAGAACCGCATATAAGATAGAGTCAGTCAAGTAGGGCGGCAAATAGGCCTATAGATGATTTACATTATTGATCAATCAGATTTATTTGCACACACTTTTTGTAATCTGTAAACTCGCTAGATATGACTACAGGGATGACAAACATGGTGTTAATATTGACAAAAATATAAAAAGATCCTGGTGGCTTTACTTTAATGCATCCTGGTAAAAGATAAAAAAAGAAACAATTTCATCACACCATCGATGCAATGATGTATTGCTTGATGTCTCGTTGCACAACTTCTGTTTCTGCTGTGTTTACTGTCTGCTACTGAGTGACTGGCAGAAAAACACTGGACAGTATAGATGCACGATGCTGTTTGGATTCGTACATGGATAGATACGTAGAGCCGCTCTATATTCCACCAACTGCAGCATCACCCGCCGTGATTGATGAGATCTGTAGCGTACTGCAGTGTCACGCGATGACTAGGAAGAAACAGTGTGATAAAATCCTCACTGGGTGTACACAGCGGTGGCGTCGAGCCCTCCCGGACTCATTGGAGACAGCCGCTGCAGCTCTTACGTAATCCCTGGTTACACAACACCGAGCTACCACGAGCCTGTGACCTGAACAAATGGGCAATCCCCATCTCGTCACCATGCCGCCCTGACCGTCCAGTCGTCCTAGAGGACACTGAAATAGCTTGTAACAATATATCAGACGGACATGCGGCGTTTGCAGCGGGAGGCGTGTCGGCTGAATGGCTGACTCAGCAGGAAAACATCACATCTTTGTGAAACGGTGCTTCCCCTAACTCGCCTGCCATTGTTTTGTCACTTCACGCGGTGATAAAACCGGGATGAGATCACACAGAATACCAGCTCTGGTGATGTGTTCAGGAGATAAATTAACAAGGGAAAGAGAGAAACTAAAGATGGGGATAAAGTAGGTCAAGCCAAAAAAGCTTTTCACCAACTTCATTACTTATTAACTTAATCTTAATTAATTACAGATAGGCTTTAGCTTACTTTCCTTTATGCCCTGTAGGTAATCGATGCTTCACAGCAAATTGATTCAATTAGAGAAACAGACTGTTGTAGGTGATCTAGGACCTTGAATTATTTGATTCTTCTTGAAAATAGTCTACTTTGTTTGCCTGATGAAGACTTGATCTATTGACAGTTTAATAGTGTATAAAACATTATTTGCAATAGGGTGGTGATTTTTTTTTTTTTAAACTAAATTAATAATGTCTCTAAAGTCAACCACATGTTTTTCCTTGAAGAAACACTGCAGGCAAGATCAACATTATCACACTGAGTAAATGTTTAAACAGGAACTTACAGAAGCATAACTGGTTGCACTTCAATAACCACTTGACAAACACACGCAATGTAAGCTGTGAGTCAAAAAGAAAAAGAAAGAGGAGAAACATTTGTTTTCACCTCCATAAGCTTGACTATTTTTCGATTGCACTGTACGTGCCGTGGTGTTAAATGTTTCAATATTCAGTTGCCCTCCTCTTGACGCACTTGTATAAAACAAACACCTTCATTTGGTAATCGACCCTATTTTTGGATTGTACACATTTAGCATTTCTGAAACAATTCTCCTCCCGTTCTCTTTCTCAAGAGCCTGAAATAAGCAGAAACAACAAACTCCCTGTCCTCATTTGATATTTTCTCATGGCCACAGTACGAGATCAGGACAAAAATAAAAATGTACAAAAATAAAGGACATGAAGCTCAATACATTTCTGAAAGCAACGCCAGAGAAGACGTCAATATCATGAGCCCATGCTAATGGCTAATGGGGTGAAGAGGGGGTGATCAATACAGTGATGTTCAGTGTCTCCTCTCTGGGACGGCTTACATTTCACTGGTCACTTCCAAGGGGGGACGAGGAAAAAAAACCTGCCTGGTGTCTGGGGTCCTAATTATGGGACAGATATTGGGAGCTAAATTTAGAATTGAGTTGTTGATAAGACTGACAAGCGATGCTTTGACAGGCTTCTCCTGAAGAGAGCAACAGTGATATGGCTGCTAGAGATAACCTTAAATTAAATGGGGCAAACAACCACGCTTACTGGCCTCGACCTGCACTTTTAAAGCACAGGTTACCAGTTGACTTTCTGACTGACCTCAAATCCGGTCCCAGCCGACCTACTTGGAAACGCATACTCTGGTGGCCCAGCCTCTCTTCAGTAGTGTCTAACCGGGAGAGGGCAACAAAAGGCCCCACTTCATGACAGGAGAATGGCACTTGTGGACATTTCCTTCATACTTTCATCAGGAAAGGCTTATTAAAGGCGAGCGACAGGCGGGATAGACGTATACATAGCGGGATGGCAAAGGAAGCATTTTATTAAGTACACGAGAGACACACCTAGTTGTATGACGGGATAAGCAAAGATTCTGCTTTACATTCCTATTCTTCACTTGCATAATGATTATGAGAAAAAAACAAGCTCAACCAGACTAGAGGATGTAACAGCCTCAGTCTGCTAAAAACAATATTAGATACACATAATTTGGGATTCAATATTCTGATCACAGCTCTCCTTGCATCTGCGTGCCCTGGGTTTTCTCGCCAGCTTCCAGTCTCCCGGTGTGGTGAGGTTTCACTGCACATCCTGCAGCAAGGTCGTCCATGTTTGGTATGAAATCAGAGTTTCTCTGTGGTATTTAGGATGTGCTTATCGCACCAGAATGTTTGAAAGGGCTGCGTCACTTTAATGGGGCTGTGTTCGGCTTACGTGGCAAGCGTGATTTGAGCGGACTGGGATGTTTTGTGTCCCGCTGCAGCCTAAACACAGTCTGAGCGGTTTCCCCTGTGTTGTCTAGCCTGGACTGAATAGGACTAGTGTTAGTAGGGGGACCCAAGGGATAGGCCAAGATGTCAACAGGCTCCAGGTACCTGTGATAACAGGTCTTGGCGGTATAGTTAAAATCCTGGTATAGGTTGTTTCATGTCTGGATAACGATCACGATATAACATGTTTTCTGGTAATTCAATACATAAACAGTCTATATAAAACAACCACGTGTGAAAGCCTTTTTTTTCTCCTGTGTCATTTCAATACTTGACAAATGAAAAGCATTGTTTGATTAAGAAATGTAGTGCAAATGCATCCACACAAACACAGATTAATCAGATTAAGACAATATATTAGAATAATGTAAAGTATATGTTATGTATATTATATTTTGCAGTTTTGCTTTTACAAAACCTTTTCCATGTTCCATTGATATTCACACAAAGTATTACACATCAGATGTTTAAGTGAGTTAGTGGAGTACTTTTTGCTTGTAGTTATCTATTTAAGCGATGCAACTGCGTATCCTCTCGATATATGATTTTGAAAATGTTCATACCTGGTAAAGGAAATACTGATCTCTTACTGGCCGATGGATAGATTACTTCCCCACATTTATCAGGAAACCATGGGATTATAGTAAATTAGCACATGGATTGCACACAATGAATGAAATGAAGAAGGATTAGTTCACATCATTCTCTTTATAGGACCGTCTCCTGTATGGTGTCCTACATGGCACAGTTTCAGATATCGTTCTTGGCTTCCAGTTGATAGTGATTATGAAGATTTATGTTGCATGCTGTTTTTAAAGATAGATACTTCATGGCAAACCACAGGCACAAAGAAATGTTGCCAGGTGTGACAGGTATGATCTGTCATGAGAGTGACATTTTGCCACACATTGAGAACAATCATTAGGTCCAGGTTCAAGTAGGAGGACGGCCTACGTTAGTCTAACATTGACTTTTTCTGGAAACAAAACAAAACACGCTGGCAATAATTTATGAGGGATTCAGCTGCAAATGTTGGATTGGCGTCAGTGTTGGGATTGAAAAGTCACGTGTAATAGTATGTATGTGAGACCCTGTGATGGAAAATCAAACACGACCAAATGGGTGTCGCCGGTTTGATATGAGCAGGCGGGACAAACGGGGCAGCAGCATGCAAACCAGTCACCGAAGGCAAACATCGCCCGTTTGTTTTGCAAAGTCACATGAGCAGCATGTGTAACTGGACTGCTGTCTTGCTATTGACAACTCTAACAATTAATAAATATAGCCTGATGTTCATCTTTTTTTATGGTAGAAAGCAAGGACACCCGATGTATGATCCCACCCACACATTTTATTATATATATATAAATATATTTAAATTTTACTGGGACACTGGAGATGATGGAATATTTCAGTAGAAAAGTGAAATATGTCTCCTAGTGGGATGTGAATTTGCATATCACCTTTGTTCAGTTTAGTTTGTGGTTTATGCTGCCTGTATATATTTAATTCGTGATTGCCCTTTCTTTAATGATAAACCAATGAGTGAGAATACAAATGTGTGGGACAATGTTGTAGATTTACCTTTCTGGACGTGGATGATGTCTGGGTAGTTTGCCAGGTGGCCTTGATAAAGAGCTAACAAATCCATGATTGGGTCCAGATCCTTTCTGGGCTGCTCAGCAAAATACTCTCCAATGGCTTCATACGCCTCCCCGGTGAAGGAGATTGCCTGGTTGAGTCCGACAGAGTACGCCTGCTGGTCCATTTCAAAGGCTTGGCTGAGGACCTTGAACGACAGACCCACTTTCTGGTACTCCTTCTTGAAGCCAGTGATCTGCTTGCGAGCGAACTCGTTGACGGTGGCGTTGAGCTGCAGGGCGCTGTCGTCCATCCTCTTGGTGAACGCCTTGAAGCCATCTATTTTGCTCTCGACCTCCTGGAAGTCGAGCGGCGCCGCGGGGGTGCTGATGGTGAGGAAAAAGTTGGCTCCGACCATCTCGTCCTTCTCCGCCTTCCTCTTGCCCTGCTTCCAGGCCTTCTCGTCCGTGCTGCTGCAGGCGAGGAAGTGCTGGAACACGTCGCACCTGGCCAGGACAGGGTGGCTGGTCATGTGGTTCATCCACCATATGAGACCTTTCCTCCTCTTGGAGATGAAGTCCTCCTCGAAGCGGCCTGTGGCCTGCTTCTCCGGGATGTGTGGCACCGAGATGACGGGGAACTTCTCCACCAGCCGGGCGTACAGCCAGTCGAAGTGCTTGTACCTCCGGTTCACCTGGTTCTGTGTGTGCGTGGGCGTCAGCTTGTAGGAGATGTAGCTTTTCATGCCCTTGAACTTGGTCTGCTTGGTGGGGTCGTCGATGGTGCAGGCGAACGGGTACGGGTTCTCCTGCCACTCGGGACCGTGCTGGCCCATCACCACGCAGATCTTGTCCCCGTCCTTCACGAAGCCCGAGGCCTCCCCGAGCACGAACGCCTCCCCTCCCGACTTCACGAACGTTGAGAACCTGTTCAGGTTTCTACTGACCGTGGCCGAGCTCTTTGCCTGCTGCGCGTTGCCTCTCGACACCGAGGACGTCGACACCCTGTAAGTGGACGGCCCATTGCCTTCAAAGTCCTGATACCTTCCTCCCACGGTCCCCGGCTCGTCCGCAACGGTGGAGCTGTCATCCCAGTCGTCGTCCCAGTCGTCGTCGCTCCCCTGGCTGGGCTGTTGATACGCGTGTTGCTGCTGATGCTGCGGCGGTTGCGTGGGCGCCGAGAAAGTGGCGAAAGCGGGCGCAGACGGCTTGGAAAAGTTCTCGACTTTACTCTGGGGCTTGTTAGATGCCTCGAAACCTCCGGGTGGGATGTTGGCGTATCGGGAGTCCGGGTAAGTGTCCCCAGATGTGCTGCTGTTGTTGTTGAGTGCGGAGGCGACGTCGTTCTTCAGGACCTCCACGTAGGAGGCGGGGAACAGACCCCGCTCCCCTTTGCTGTTCGCCCCCTCGAACCAGCCGTCGATGTCCTGCTCGCTGTATAGAGTCAGAATTTCGTTCTCCCTTACCGACACCTCCCCGGGGTTTTCCGAGTTGAAGTCGTACAGCGCCTTGGCTCTGAGCGCCATGGTTGAGCGCAGCCGGGGGAAGAGTCAGGACAGCGGGGCTAACTTGTGTCTGGCTGAGGCAGGAGGGAAGCGCAGCGGGCAGCCGGGCTAGCTCACTCAGCCCGAGTGAAACTCCTCTCCCAACTCCGTCTACAAACTTCTCGCAGCGTGTGAGAAAAAAATATATCCCGTTTACATTCCCCTCTGCGTGCTCCTTCCTGTCGTTCAAGCCAGTAAACACCGCTGTGTTTTTAATCCCGGGGTCGCGGTGTGAGAAAGTGTGCAGCGAAAGGTATTTTCCGCTACAACAACACTAATCTGAGCTCCTCCACTCTCCCTCCCATACGAGTGGTGGGACGCTGCTGCCTTCACGCGCTGCGCAGCAACATCACGTCGACCAGGCTGAGTAATCGAGGGCGGAGCTACGAGATGCTGCGATCCACCCAGACAACATGAATCAAACCGTTCACAGTTCAAATAAACCACAGGCGAGCCTCCAGCCTGCGAGCACCGCCTGTCACCTTTCAGAAAAGTTGTTTTTGTGAGTAGGTATATGACCGTGGAAATAGGTAAGGCCTCGTTAAATGCTGCTAACGATATGAAACCAGGATTTAAAATAAATACTGAGGTCATGATAATATATCACAATGTATTCTGTTGATTTATGTTTTTAAGACTTATCTAAATCTGCAAAGTAACTAGTAACTAAAGCTATCAATTCAAATTTATTGGAGAAAACTGAACAATGCCCTCGAAATGCATCTCAAGAACTTCAAAATTGTACCTAAAGGTGCGTTATATGGCATTTTTCCTCTCAACATGGTGACAGCTGAGCCGGTGGCTTGCAGCTAACAGTTGTAACAGAGCAAACTACAGCAAAAGTGCCAACAGAGCTAACAGTGTTTACCTGAGGTGGAACGGAGGGTTGGTGCTACACTTCTGAGATGAGGTTGTTGTGGGGATGGCGTTATCAGCTTTAACCACCGTATGAGAGAAGTGCAGAGCGGCGGCCGCAAGCTAGCCAGTGGGGCTCACATGCGTGCCCCTGTTCCACAAGTGAAAAGTTTTACTTTAATATCTATTTTATGCTATTGAATAATTATGCTTTGTTACATTTCAGAGCTTAAATATTAATTAAAGCTGCGAGCAGTGATGAACTCTCACTCCACTCGCTTCACTGAAATTTGTACACGTAAAAATGACTTTTGGAAGTATACCCTAAACCCAACAGGAAGTCGGCCATGTTGAATTTCCACAAAACATTAATCTTAAGAGTCAAGATACTGAAGGCAAAACATTTGTTACCCACATGGTTAAAACCAACGCAGAGCTGGTGCTCCTTTGAGGAGTTATTATGTGATGAGATGTCACAATATAATATTTATATATATATTAGTTTCATGTAGTATATACATAAAAACAATGAGAAAATTTAGACTGAAATATAATTTCAGTCTATAACTTCTCTAGTTTGACACAATCGGATGCCTACATTTAAGAACCAGCAGCAAAGGCCTTAAATTCAAATTGTATACCAGTCCGTCAAGCTTCTGACATCTGTGGATGACACCCTCATTGGGCTGCTCTCTGGCAGAGATGAGTCTGCCTCCAGGTGGGAGATTGACCACCTGGTGACTTGGTGCGGCCAACACAAAGACAGTGGAGATGTGTGTGGACTTCAGGAAGAACACAGCCCCACCCTCCCCCATCACTCTGTGAAAGTCGTCAGTGCTCTTATTTTTCTGGTTGTCATAAAAACAAATTGAACAAACATAAAACTAAAAATGTCCTTCAAAAAAGAAAGAAAAGGAAAGTGCTTTTCAATAAAGCACTGGAATTTTACAGTATTATGAAGTTGAGCCCAAAATGCTATTCAGGGTCAAAACATCTGGTGTAGCAATTAAAGATAAGAACTGATGTAGCTGATAGATGGTAGATCGGATGTCAGGTTAACCCAGGCATTGCCAACCTACGTCATCATCCATCATCTGAAAGGAATGTCATCTAAAAATCACTGACATCATGCAGATCCCAGCATTATGGTTCAACACTCACTCACTGTATGACTCTATTTCAGGTCAGTGTTCTGTAAACAATTATATATAAATCAGAAATCTGAAAATACATAAATTCATCTATTGATCCTTTCAGCAGGCAGAATGTCTCTCAGTCTCAACCAGTGACCCACAATGACTCAACAAAGCTCTCCAAAGATATATGCACAGATGCAATGAACATATCAATAATCCATGCTTGTGTATGGTGGATGTGAGTTGGTTTACCCAGCAAATTATTATTATTTCACAAGTTTGTTATTGTCCCACTAGAGAACATTCTTTTAGAGCAAGTCAAGCATAGAAACATAAGAACACACACAGAGGGAGAGTGTTGAATACAGCTCCTTTAAATTAGATAGGGGTCCCTGCCACTGAAATGCAGCTTCAAAGAACATAAACTGGTGTTCCCAGAGTGCAGGTGATTCTCACATTGGCTTGGATACTTTAAAAGGTGATAACAGCACATTTGAATGCGGATAACATTTAACTGTATCATTTAGATCAAATGACATAGACATTCATTTAATGGTCTAATTGTGCAGTAAGGACACATCTTACTTCAACAGCTTCCAGCTGGATATCCACACAATCTGAAGTGTAACCTGTCCCTAAATAACTCTTCATTTATTTTAAGTCGAGTGTGTAATGTCCCATGAACTGCATTGTATGGGGTTTTAGACCCCAGTGAAACTAAAATAAAGTGAAGTTGTTTTGTTTAGTTGAGATCCTTTAATTATTTACACTGGTAGATACTGCCCTCCTGTGGCTGCTTGTGATATTTTGTCTTTGAGGAGGCTTGTGAATTATTTAAAAAAAAGTAATAGTAGTAGATTAAAAAGTAATATTGATACTAACAATAAAAAATCAGTTTGACTCAAATCTTTTTTGGAGATGCTAATCTAATTTTTCTGAACGTACTCAAAACATTCAAGAACATTTCTGATCTTATTGTCACATTTTTTTTTTTTTTACCTCAATGACATTGTAGAAATGTGAACTATAATATCATATGATTCTCCAGCATATGGCCTTATAATCAGGTAAATCACGAGGGCACCTGTAGGTAGAGTAAAGGTAAAGTATTTAGGAGCATTCCTTGCTCCTTCTGTCCATTAGTCAAAATATCCTTGAGCCAGAAATAGGTTGTGATATGTGTGTGAGGAAAAACTGTGTCTTTGGTCAAAAGCCTCTTCCAAATGAATGTAATATTTAAACTGCTGATTTATTCAAACAGCATAGCATTTCACTAGAGGCCACCAGAGGTCTCTTCTCTCACATTTGACTGTAACAGATTGCCTGAAAAACATGCTTGAATATGGTGCGTGTTTGAGTAAAAGTCTTCTTGTGTATTCCCGGCATCCACCACACCTGTGCAGAGGACATCCAGTTCATCTTCCACTTCAGCGAGATTTCCTTTAAAGCACAGCTCATGAAATATTGAAGGTAAGTGGGGTCTCTAGGGAACAGGAATGACTTCAGTATACAGCTTGCATCCCATTAGCACACTTGTGATTTATACTGTTCTCTAGTCAGGATGATATAACATAATTGCTTTGTCTGGGCTGCGTGTTTGCTTCCCACTAGATAATTCTTGTTAATTTTATCCTGTTAATTTGGTCCTGTCTATTGTGATGAACTCCAAATAGATAGTAATGCTGTCATACTTCTTCTGTGTAAGAAAGGCTTTTTAATGTGGCTATTTTGAAAAAAAAAAAAACAAAAAAAAAAAAAACAGCAAAACACGTATTGGTAATATAAAGTAAGCAGATCTAGGATGACACAAATGCTGTTCTGACACTTGAAGCAAACGCACAACCTTTTATTCATGCAACCTTACTGTGTTGCCCTGCTTCATTCATTATGCACTGTGTAATGCATTATGTCACAGGCTGTTTCATTTTGTGCCGCTTCAAGCTTGATAATACCGTGGGAAATTACAACTGCATTAATGTGTAGGCACATGGTCACATGGTCTTTAGTTTGGCAGTTGGTTTATTTTTTCAAGATGGAAAAAAGTATGAAGTATATAGGTTATTGTGATTCAGTGCCATCTAGTGGTGCAATGCATTTTGAGATAACTAGATATCCCATATGGTGGGAATGTACCCAAATTAGTTTTTGATTTTGAAATTTGGTGATATTATCATGTATATCTTCTATAAATACGTTTAAGGTAAAAATATATATATATATATATATAAAAAAAAATTCCCCTCCTACTTTAAAGTATCATTGCTTTTATTGAATGTTATTGAAATTAAATTAAAAATGTATCATTGGTGTTTTTAATCTAGCTTTTTTATTGAATTTGTTAAGGACTATATGCTTTCTGCCTTCTAATTTGTTTATATAAATGTTTCATACTATTTGATGTAGAGAATTTTGAATTTCAGTGAATATATGTGAAGTGCTATCAAAAAAAAGTATAATACTGTGCCATATTGTATATACATATATAAGGTGCTCACGCGAATAAACGTACACACTCAGAAAAATAAACAATGGGACGTGACAAGTCCTCCCCATAGCTGGACAATGTGAGACTGATGATATAGGCCTATAACTGCAATAAATAATCATCACAAAAAAAACCCACAACGTATTTCTGAAATCAAAAATAGATATGCACATGCTGGTATCTACTCAAAAATGCAGGAATCTTTTTTACAACCCAAAAGCGGTTTTTTTTATGGTTTTAGCAGCGGTTCCTCCTTTAGAATGAAAATAGCCACCATGTGTTCGGTCACGTGACCACGCTACGTGCGCAAAAAGACGTGCGTGACGTAGCGTTGTGTAGGCTTCGCTCGTTTCCTCAACCAAACACTCAACTGATATTGTGTGATAAAACTGGAAGTCAGCCGGCTGACGAGGGGCTATTTGGGCAGAAAAAAGCACACGAAGCAGGCGGCCCTCGTCGTTACAAACAAACTCGGTCGTTTCTGTGCTGAGACGTGTCTTTTTCAGCGAAGAGGACGGCGAAAAACCCTCGCTTTTAACCCCACCAAAAGGCTGTTTTTTAGGTTGCTGTCTGTTCGAAAGGCGGGGAATACAAAGCGACGTGTGGTTAAGAAAACCCCCATTTACATTTCGGACTCATTGAAGCAAAAACGGGATTACTACAAAGCCAGTTCTTGCTGCTGTGGCTGGTCAGCGATAGTACATGGATTATCTGGTGAGTACATGAGTCGAAATGCTGTGTTGTGGCGGAATATATCAAAGACCGGCTCTAACGTTTTTGGTTTCTTGTCATTTAAGGTCCCCGATCAGATAGTGTTGTCACTCAGGTGCTGTGTGAGCCCCCGCCCCAAAGAGTAGGTGTAATACCGGTTGTTGTTTTATGCTAATGTGTCAGGTTCAGCCGGTAGCTTCCCACTATCATTTTGTGTGAACGAAAAACTGGTTGACCCACACTGTTTATATTTTAAACACTCCAACTAGCTACACCCTTGAAGTCCTGCTAGCTAAACCCTGTAACGTTCTGTATGAGACACAAAGTTGCTATTTTCCATTATAACACACTGTTGCTGCTGAGGACAAAGCTACACTGTGTGTTGGCTATATAAGCTACTTGGGAGCCAGTCAGTCTATAACTACTTTCACATGTCAGTCCCCTGCACATTTTGTTATACCTGTGACCATAATGACTATTACAGTTCAGCTTTTTTAGCCTGGAGACTATGTTTTTAGGGGGCTTTGCCCACGTTGTAGGGGTGGGATGGGTGCTGCTGGAAAAAAAAGGTGAAACAATAGAGAGGAAGCTGTAACTTAAGGCTGAGAATTTCTAAAGCCCCAGGGGGAAAAAGTACACAGTCACGTCACAAGGGGTGCAGAGGAACAGTGTGAAATGGAGAGGAACTTGCCCACCCAGTGTTATCAGCTTGTTTATAAATGGGCCTCCCAAGATGCAAGACCTAAAAGGAACTTTGAACTTCTGCTTCATTGAGACATTTTCTCCAGGCGAGTGTGTTCAAAGTCTCACCCAACAAGTGGCACCAGAACAGTTGTACTGTGGTTTATACAGATTGATTCTAATGTCTAGCTTGTCTGTGGAGTCTGGCCATGGAGTTATACATTGTGGGGCACAAAAAAGGGGACCTGGGTGCCTCATTCCTAGTTTACATGATCGATTCTGTAATCTCAGTTGTGCGCTCATTGAAAACTGTTGGTAACAAAGGTAGAACAACAGAATGCATTGATGTTAAAGGGAGCACACTGATGACATGAGTTATATGGAATTTATTTCAACTCTATTAATTTTCTCTTGTCGATGTTCAATACGCTACAGCCATTTCCTAGGAAAAATATTTTTTCTCAACCTACTTGCTTGGGGATTAAATATTTTCCGTGGAAAGCACAGCTGTAACTCAGTGGACTGTTGGAGCTGAGTGCTCGGCTGTCCTCTGAGGTCAGGCACTTTAGAGGCGCAGGGCCTCCTTTCCTGCTGTGCAACACTGGAGAGCTGGCACAAGACCCAGGCCAAAACTATGTTTCTCTCTTTCCTATAAATCAATGAAAACGTGTCAGTAAACCCTCGATAACTGATGCTAGGTCCTTTTCATGCTTATAGCTAAGGTTTTACGATCAGGCTAGACCTAAAAGGGTATTTGACAGAAACCGGAATGGAAGCCCACAATCATTGCACATTGCTGGGTAATAACTCAATTGAATTATGACCATCAGAGAGATCTGACCTCTAGTGGATTCTGTTTCAACTGGACCGCAGGACTACTGTACTTCAGCACGATCAGCGTAGTGTTTAAACACAAAACGGCAGCACTGACAGGAATTTCAGTGCTAGCCGTTGCCATGACACAGCCATACCAAATTACAAGTACACCGTGTGGCCAAAATCTTGGACCTTTACTTGTTGCAGACTTCACAGGATACATTCACTGTTTTGTGTGTGACATCGAAGAGAGGTCACTGTGTGTTCTGTGAGAATGCCAGACTATTGGCTGTGTTTTTCATTTATAAAACCCACACAAGTTCAGCATTATTTTCCAGAGGCTTTATGTTGCTTCACACACTATTATGCATGGTCATGACATATTTCTGTAGATGAGCCCCTGAAGTTTGCGTCGCACCAGTTCCCTCGACAAAAAGACAACGGGATTATCCATTATCCGAAAAGAAGATGAGGGACTCCTCACCACTTTTCTGATTTTTGAAGCTTGAACGCCATCACCGGAAGAAAAAAAAGCTATAGGCTATAAATGAACGACACCAGGGTCGTGAGTGCTTCACCAAACACCTGTTTTCAGTCTGTTTTACCCAAGCTAGCTGCCACCTGTTTGCTTTGTCCCGCATTTCATTCCGGTGTAATTGATCGGAGTAACATTAAAACATCATTACATGGTTCGATCATTGTCAAATCTGATTACAATATAGATGATGCTTGTTAAGTAACAGGCATTGTTTAGTCATCAAGCAAAATTATCAATAAATTGTCAACTAGCTAGAAGTTTTTATATAATAATTACTAGTCTCAAGCAAGCTCTTATTTGGTTTAGTATATTTTGGGTCAGCATGTGAAAATTTCCTTGAGGCCTCTGTAGTTCTCACACAGAACGTTAAAACATTCAGAATGTTCAATTACATTATCTACATATTATATATTTTTTAAAGTAATTATAAATTGGCATGTAGCACCAAGCCAGGCTTCAAAACCTGAATCTGAAGTTTTTAGATGCATCCCCAATCATTTAAATAATTTAGATCTCCTATGATGAACATTATGTTGAAAGCATTTGAGTTCTTGATACCACAAGCTTGAATGAGTTAACAGTTGAGAGGGTGTTTATGTTGTTCCACAGATAATTTGCAACCTACAGAATGTTTATTTTGGTGGGTTTTATTTGAGAGAGAGAGAGGAGAGAGAGAAGAGAGAGAAGAGAGAGAGAGAGAGAGAGAGCGAGAGAGCGAGCCCAGACCGGAACCGACCCAGGGCAGTATTGTGGTATTTGGTTTATCCACTCAGCACTGAGGTCACACCTCAATAAAAATACATTGTTTTAGTAGAAGAATGGCATGTGCTTTTGTTTGACCAACTGTATTTCAGAGTGGATCTCCCATCCAAGGGCACACAGCAGGCTATAGCAGACTGCCACCTCGCCAGCATATCACAGAGCAGGGTGGGTCTATGGGAGGGTTTTTGGCAGCGTATGAATGCTGCTTGATAGCCTATGGGATACGAGGCTGGTGTTCCTTTTCCGCTCAGATTTGTCCCCCATCTGACCACTTTCAACACGTCGCCGATGCGGTCCTCGCCAAGCTCTTTCTCAGAGGCAAACAAAAACGACCTACTCTATGCAGATAAGAGTGTGAATATTCTCAAAAATATTTCAACATTGCGTGTGCCTCTTACATGTGGATGGATATCAGGCTAATCATTTTCAATAACCTATTGGTGAGAGCAGCTTTACTCAGGTTTCAGTTTGAATGGGTGTCTATATAAGTTTGACTGGCCACAGGAGCATTGCCTCCAGTTGCAATGTGAAATAACTTTTGTGAGCATAACATCATTCCTGAAGCTCCGTCCCCTGTTTTTAACCTGCAAGCAGCATGTCAGCCAGGCTTTTTGTGTCTGCTGACTAAAGCCATTGCAGTGATTCCCTTGTGTCTGAGGAGAGTGCTAGTGAGTCAGCATCTTCGGCTGGAGCACCACCAGTGTTGCTGTGAGATATAAGGGAGTATTTATGGCCGTTTCATAATGCTACGATCACAATCAAGAACAGGTGCTTTGAGTTAAACTTGATAGATTGTTGCTCTATAGAGACATTAGTGAACTGTTTTCCTATTTGTATTGCATTTAATTTCCTTTAGGAGCAGGGCTTTGTTGTCATTGTCTTCTTATTCTGCTCTTAATGTATTTGAAGAGTCGTTGGACGGCTTCGTAAAATCCATAAAGAAATGCAGCTTGGTAATCGGAGCCTTATCAGTGACTCAAGCCTTTCATAGGAGAGCTGCTCACCTGTAGTCAGACTGAATAAACTACTGTAGAATTAGGCTACAATGTGCCGGCTAGTTACACAAGCCGTTGTATAAGTAGTAGTAACCCAAGTGCTTAGGTTTTAAACCAGACGACAAACAACAACATATTGCAGTTTGGTGGACAGTTGTAGTTATTGGCTTCTTTATGATCTAAAATAAATACTTCATTCAGCGGCATTACTGATTTCAAAGCACCCATTACTGCAGTAGCGTAGTAGATGGAAGCCAGAGATGAATACATTTGTGTACAGTTAAAATCATATGTTGCTGCAAGTGTTATTTTTCATACATCAATTTGAATTCTAGTTTACTTGTTGTTGATGTAATTAGTTTGTTATCACTTAGCTTTATTGCATTACAGTTTAGCACTCTATATTATAACTGCGGTATGTGAGCAGGTGGTGGCAGTAACTAGGCCTGTTACTACAGCCGAGCAGACCAAAAACAAGCAATTCGAATATGACTCACAGTTTTCCAAAATAGACAGACTTCCGACAAAGCATCCCACAAACCGTTATCGACATCCCCTACGGCCGCCGTTAAGCTGCAGTGGTCAATCACTTCATCCTCGTCCACGCATAGAAAGCAGTCATTTTTCATCCTTCATGAAGCTATGCATGCAACAGTATAGGCATAGTGTGTGCGTGGGTAATGGTGACTAATCCAATTTGTAGTCTCATTCTGGATCCCGAGTTGTCACTAAGCCCTTAATCTCTGTGGCGAGGAAGATCCCCGCAACCTAATCTCAAGCATGTGTCTGTCCGTCGATCCTTGTGGCAGTACTGTTTTTATCTTTCAATGAATGCACACGGGGAGTAAACACAAGACGACCTTCAATCATGCTCATCTACACGCTTACAAAACCTTCTCTGTAAAGCTCAAACTTAAAAACAGAAATGGCTCTGTGGATACGGGTGGCTGACACTGAGACATGGAAGGGCTGGACTCATGTTGCTGACCTGACAATGTTGTGCTCAGCTACTCCTGATCCTCCTCCATCCATTCATTCACTCACTCCAAGAGGCTTGGCTTGTTTGTTGCCGGGGGTTACGCTTGTTGCTGAGCACAATGTCGGAGCACATGCAGCTCTCCCTCGCCTTATGCAGGATTGGGCTTTACACGGTAAGAAAATGCACACACGCTGCCATCTGTTTGCTCGAGAACGGCAGAGACACGGGGCGTATCGTGTGTGCTCGATTTTAATACTGTTAGTTGTTAATTGAATTGTGTTTTCAACATATACTGATCAAGCAACAGTGGCTGCTGCTTCACTGTCGCTTGGTCTCTGAATGGAGAGCGCTCCCTGTTTCATTCAAGTGGGAATTAACATAATATTAAGGTGGAACAGGTGGACATCAGTGCTGTCAGAGGAAATTGAAATGTACCGAGAACGGGTTGTCTTTGTTTCTATCCTCAGTGAAGCAGCCTTTCGATCAAAGAGAGATTATGGTTGTTTTTTTCTTCCCTGCTGCTCCTAGCAACTGGCTTGGTCAATGGTTGTAGTTCAGGCAGTCTTAAATTTAGTGCAGTTATCAATGGAGCCATTTGTCACAGAGTCCTGTATTAATATATATTATACATAATATATATATAATACCTGTGGAAGTATTATTGAAGTTATTTTAGTTTTTTATCACAGTGACATTTGTGGAAGTGTGAGAGTGGTTAAAAATATTATATATGATTTTATTTATTAATTATGTCAATTATACACTTGTTGATACTGTACTGTGCAGTCTGAAAAGTTTAACTTTAAGGTATAGTGTTTTTTAATTATTTGTACTGTGTTTTAAAAAGTTGTATATTAACCACAGCTGATGACTCAGGTTGGTTCCATGTTATTCCCTGACCAGCTGGTGAAGCTTTGTCAGTAAACATCAACAGGCAGGCTTATTTGATATAGGACTGTTAAACAGTAAGCTAAGATATTGAAGAATTTTGAGGCTGATAATAATAACTAGAAACAGAATTCAGGAGTGCGGATCTCCACCAGGTGCGTCAGCAACGACCGCTGCTGTATTGTTTGATTGAATGAATGCAACCCACAATTAACCTAACCTAACTAAACCCCTTGGCTAGACCAATAATGGGCTGTGAGGTGTTGTAAAACACACTTCAAACAAACAAAACAAAAAGCAGCAATGTATGCAGGCTATTGGCTTAAAGTCTTGTATAAAACACAACACACAATCTTGACATAAACGCTGAGTTGGTGGTCGGTGATGCACTCCACTGTGTTATGACTCGCTGCCCCTACCAGATGGTAAAGAGAAGTGATTGAAGAGTCAGCAGTCAGTCAGTGGAATTGCAAAACAGGCAACAAAAGGTGTTTTGACAAAGTGTGGTGTCACCATAAACACGAGAGGTCCTTGAAAAAGTCCTTGGCAAACTATAGTGGACCTGTGGAACTAATGGGATGCTTAATATCTATCATTGCTTGTTGTCTCATCAGTCAGTAGGCAGACATTGACGTCACTAGAGCCATGATGCTAATATGACAAAAATACTGATAATATAAAACATGAACTAGGTTGTTAATTGTAGCCCTAATGAGCAAGTAAGTAAGATATTTAAGTAAGGTTGATTTCCATGCATGTAAAATCAAGGTCAAAGATAACCGGAAGGGTGCTTAAAATTGGGATCAATATAATGCTACCATTGAGAAGTTCACAGGATTGGTCACCCCGGCTGAGTCACCACAATATTCTGTGTGCAAAATCAAACTCTGACATGTGTGAAGCTGTGGTAGAGGAATAGGATGTGTTCCCAGTGCCGTTTTGTATAGATAGATTTGTATCACCAATCTGTGATTGCATCATCTGTGCCAAGAACCTACTGTATCGTAGTCAATGCTTGTCCCATCCCATTCAATGCCATTCGCTGCTTGCTTTCTATACCCAAACAGTGTTACTTTGAAATTCACCACATTTAACTGGTGAGAGCTGAGGAGTAAGTGCTGCTGGCACACTTAAGTTTCATCCGTATCAGGATAGGTGACCATGTGATGTGGGTACCATAGCTACTGCTCTTTGGACCCTGTCTTGGCAGGTTGCTTTAACCATTAAGGGGTTTAAGTGATCATTTTAGGCACTTTGTGGTTGCCTCATTATGTTATTAATGGAGTGGAAAATGGCTGCTCTACTGACTGGCTGGCTGCAACCCCCGGGGTCCAGGCCCAGGCCACATCATTCAGACCAAGAGGCTGGTTCGTGCTTAATTTGGAAAGAAACCCAGTTTGCACGCCATCTAAAAGCTGCAACAACATGGATGCTGGAGCAGCACCTCCATGCAGGACTGGTTTAACAAAGAGGAACTAGATTGGCTTGAGGTTTTTTTCCTTTGACAATGATGAGAGCTGAGGGCTGTAGGTTTTTTTGTTATTAAGTTTTATTTCAGTAACTTGACAGGCATTACATTTTTGCAATATAACAATTTTATTAATAGAGATCATTTAGACAGAAATATGTATCTATTTAACTTATAGTAGTAGCAGACTAGACCATGTAATGAACCAAGTTATGGGATTATAGGTTTTGAAAACCGTGATAAAGAACAGTGTTTCTCTCTGTACTCTTAAGTTGTGTTTTGTGCAGCTGCCACCATATTGGTAACACCTGCATCCTGTTTATCATGAAATCAACCATATTGTTACTATTTATTTTGTTTCAGAATCCTTTTGGTTTTGAACATAATTACAAAATGACTAAGTAACACAATGAATAACAAAATGCTTTACCAATATGCACTTGAATAATACTGTCCAAAATAGAATATACTGCTGGCTGTAGTTCAGATTACCAGTGTCTGTGTATCATGTTACTTGATCCATTTATCAGTCTCTTGTTAAAGGCTGCATTTGACACCTGAGTAGGCAGAGTTCTGAGGATGTTTTGTTCCTTCTTTTGGATCCTTCATCTCCTAGGTTTCTGTGCTGTCACTGCATAGGACTTACCTTTTTTCTGTTACCACAGGCCAGATGAATGTTTCCACTTCAAAGGTTGCCTTCAGGGTTTACATGAGGCCATGGTGTATAGCATACTGTGTATATATGCATAAATATATATACACACACACACAGTATAATATATATATATATATATATATATATATATATATATATATATATATATATATATATATATATATATATATATATATATATATATATATATATGTGTGTGTGTGTGTGTGTGTGTGTGTGTGTGTGTGTGTGTGTGTGTGTGAGGAATTATTACTTGTTTTTTGCTCTCCTCTGTTTCACTGAGGGCGGAGCTTTGCTCTCACCATGTTTTGAGAGAGCCCTTGCTCCCAGTATTAACTGCTCTGTTTCTGTAAAAGTTAGCCTGAAAAACACACATGCTGGTTGAAATTTAACCGTGGTGTTCTGTTGGGAGATGCAGTAACTTAAAACCAAGTAAGGGTAGAAGTGCTATGACTTAGGGAAAGTCTACTTTTAATTTATGCGGTGTTAAATGCTAGTAAATGCTGAAGCATATGGCAGTAGTTTAGCGATGGAGACGTCACACATTTCCCATCATGCTTGCCTAATGCCTAATGCTGGACTGAATAGTTTTATTGAGTTTGCTGTTTTCTGTTCCAAAATGCAAATGTTACTTTTGGTAGTAAAATGAAAGTGTTTACAATGTGTGATGTGTCGGTTATTATATTATATAGTGGACTTATGTTGGTAATTTGTGTTATAGTTTTGACCATAAGTGAAGTGGCTGTTACATTTCTTGAGTCAATCTGTAGTTTTGTTGTGGTGATGAGGCATTAGTCCTCCACGTTGTGTAACATTAAGAATTCAGAGTGCCCTTAGTTGTGATGCATTTTTTTATTCAAGGTTATGAACTGACACAAATTCTGAATTACACTTGCAGCACTTTCTATATCAGAATCTTTAAAATGTTATGTGTTTTGTAACCGCGCAAATCGGGCCTGCATATGCACTAGTGCTGGGCGGTATGACCAAAAATTTATATCACGGTGTTTTTCAAAATGATATCGGTTTCACGGTATTTGATGGTATTTTTTTTTTTCAAGCACGACTGGGTGTTATCCTCATTTTCTAATAATTTAGAGAATAATTACTGCAGTAAATTGGCTTGGAATTACATATTTTACTGTCATGAGGAGTGAATATTGTAGAAAAACATTACATTTACATTTAGGTCATTTAGCAGACGCTTTTGTCCAAAGCGACTTACAATAAGTACATTTGTCAAACTACACTAGTATTCATGATGTGAAGGAATCAGAATGCATGACTGTTGCAGTCAAAATACAGAACCCTTTATTGTGCAAGTTTTGCAACTTGAAAAAACATCTTTTGTAAACCAACTCGCTACACAATGTAAACAATACGTCTCCTGTAACTGCAAATCCACTGAACATAAATTAAGGCAACATCCATATATAATATTGAACCAAATAAATAGAAAAAGTAAATAGTTCCACCGTTTGCTTTTCTTGTCGTAGGCAGTCCCCCTAGCAAACGCGTCTTTGAGTGACATTTGACTCGTCTTTTCTCCCGCAGTGCCAACTGCAGCTACGACTTCAGCCCGACAGCATTTGCAGAATATTGTTGTTTGTTCAACGTCGGATTTTGTGACGTAAAATTTCTGGTAAACAGTTTTCATTTGTAATGCAATATGCATGCAAAATTGCCAAAAGATGGGCACACTTTCAAACAATTTTTATTTAAATGGTTATGGCATAGCGGTTCCCAGTTTGGTGGACTTTGATGTGCTACCTCATCTCAAATAGGCATACCAGCAGCCAGACTGGGTATGTAAACATAACACAGTTTAAGTAAAGGACAATGTACAGTGAGTGGTTCATTATTACAGAATTATCCATGACAGGGTGAGCAGTTCAGTGCTTGAATAAATTTCCCAATAATCACCCACTCGATGTGAATTATCCTCTTATTACACAGCTACTTACTAAAGGAATCAATAATTTGACACAACATATTGACTTACAAATAGTTTAATTGATTAAAACATGGTCCTGTAATTGTGTTTTGAGATCAGAACTGCATTCATAGCAACTGTCTGTTATTCATAGTCTGCAATAAATAAATAATGGACCATAGAATACAGTTGTCTTTAAATTGTAGAGGCTTTAAGCATTGACTCAACATTTTTATTTGCAGTGTATATGGAAAGGAAGCCTTTTAAGATCACATTGAAAAAAATTAATCAAAGTAGCTGTTTTTAGGGGAAATCCCAACAGCTCCCTCTTGAAACTGGTTTACTGTGATTGTTTGAAGATAAAAAAAAGTCATCCTGTTTTCAGGAAGATGTATTGTTAGCTCCCTCTATTTTTTTTTTTTTTTTTATTCTCCGGAACTGTGTCTTAGTGAATCATAAAGCTTCCTTGAGCTAGGACAGACCTTCAGAATTTAATGCAATAATAGGAGTTTTTTTTATATATTTTTGAAGCCCTTGGGACTCATAAATCTCAACGACTTGTCATAGAAAGATTTTTGCACCGTAAATAAAGCCTTCTTCTCACAGCGTGAGAGCGGTATGGGTTTCGAACCTGCTTCCGTCCTTTTTGAAAGGCAGGATGGGAGCAGTCGTTGCCCTATCCTGGGCCATGAATATCCCACACTTCAAAATAACCACGGGACCATGGTGGGACGATGATTGAGAGATCAGCAAGGGTCACCCACCCACTATCCAGTATAGTTTCCTAAAACCTGGCTGCCAGTCCTCACTGGTTTGTTTTGTTGCGTCAAGGACATTTTGGGAAGGAATTTGCCTCTGACTGTTTGGGAAACAACAAAGAATAACTTCCTGTTGGAGATGTATTGGCTGACGGAGCAGGGCGATGCCACGTTTGGCCTTTGTGTACTATGTATACCAGGAACTTGGAGCAGATTTATTTTTCACAACCACATCCTTTCTATTGCACGTATTATGCAGTAGTCATGCTCATCAAGTCGTAGTACATTTTTTGGACTTTATGAATGATTGTTTTCAGAATCACAGTTTCATTGAGTGAAGCTGCAGCCAGAATACCATTAGAATTCTTCATGGGATGTGAAAGCAGTAAAATTGGAAGTCACAGAGCAGGTTCAGGGGCAAGAAAAAATGTTTGGAGATTAAACTGAGCGATTAACAACTGTTTTCAAAATGTTTTTTAAGAGGACCCACTTTTAACAAATGACAAACCATTGTGACACAAATGACAATATAGGCCTTATTTATAAATTGTGAGAATTTGTGCCGAAATTAACCTTTCTGACCATTTTTATTGCAATTTCCCCAACACCTTATATTAGACATATTGATAAATCACAATTTTGTTATATGCATGCCTTATTGAATACATACACATGTTAAATACTGACCATCTGATTCTTTTCATTTCCTCTCATCAGTCTTACAAATAGAATGTACACTAGCTTATGAGTTTCAGTGTTATACAGTAGTTTCACAGTAAGTACCCACCTGCGGATCCCGACGTAATCTTTGGAAATGACTGATTTAGGTCGTGAACGTAATGATTCAATAGGGGAAATTGGCAAAGAAGGCAAAGGAGCCAGGAAAAGACAAAATACAGTTCAGAGGGGAGTGTTGGTAGAGGCAAGACAGAAACATGGAGGATGAGTGTTGTGTTAAAAGCATGTCGTGGTAAACTAATAGACACCCCTCACTGGGTTTAAGGCTGCAAAATTATGGAGGAAAAAAAATCTGATTTGAACTTAAATTTAGCTAGATTGCTATAAAAATCGAATCTTGTCCATAACTCTGTCCAATACATGAACTACTTATTTAAAACTATTACCTTTTAATGAGTTGTCATGTGTTTTTTTTATTTGTCAGTACAATTGAACACATCATAATCAATGAATATGCAATTTGCAATTAGTTTTAAGTCTCAGCAGGCCATTGTGGCAACCACAACCTTAGTAATTTGTTTAATTTGAATCTAGATTAGAAAAACAAACAAACAGCATATTACCTTGTATCACTGCTTCAGAGAAACGGATGAGCGGCAGTTTAAAGATTGCCTTTCGATTTCAAACATCTAAAAACACTTTATTTAAATACTGTCTGTGTACGTGTATGTTATTCCACAAAAAAAGTAAAATTACTTGATTATATTGGTCAAAGGAAAAATGCAACTTCTCATCCTCCCTTGCCCGGACTATATCCATATGCAAATATTTTTAATTTTAAAAGTTAAGCTACTGCATAAAAGTAGTCACCTAATACAGAGGAAACTTTATTATTCGTGTGCAATCAAAATCACACAATTGAATCACAATCGAATAAAAAAAAATGTTTTTACCCCTTTATGGCACATTATCATTTATCTGTTAATACATTGCACGAATCGGCCCCGCTGTCCTATATTCTCAGACGCCTCCCTTAAAATGCCCTCAAGTCTGAAACCTCTGCCGGGAGGCTTTTGTTGTGAGATGCCTTTAAACGTCTTTCTGTTATACAATAGTCTTTGTCCTCTTTGACATGATAAGGACCCAAATTCACACTGAACCCAGAGGCTGAACCATTTAATATGCTTATCCGCAAGACATTGTAATACATGAGTGGGCTACAAATTCCAAACCAGAGGACCTTATTCTTTTTTTACCCTCAGTCTTTTTGACTACCAGTCATTGTTGACCCCCATTCCAAATACCAAATTCAGTAAATAATTTTTTTCTGAAATTATATCCTGTTCCTCAAAATTGTCTTTTTTTCATAATAATTATTCTATTAGGACATGAATTATTGTATTATTGTATTTTATTTGAAATACTTCATTCATATAACATCAGCTCCTTAGAGTTTGTGTTAGAAAGTTGAACAGAGGCATAATGTTTTCGGGGTGTCCGTCCATCCATCCGGTCCAGTATCGTGAGCGTCATATGTCAGGAAACCATGGAGGGAGGTCTTAAGGCGGGTCCACACCGCACCGACTGCCCGATTCGCGTCGGTAAATGACGTCGGGCTACTTAACATGGCAGACTCGAACAACGACATGGGCGGTTCACACCTACGGAACTACAGCCGACGCCATACGTTCCGCGCTTGCGCGAGATGTAATGTCTCCAAAACAACAGGCGGCGCTAATCTGTATTGTGCGCCAAAAAACACGAAAACCGGAAGTAGGCGGTCCTCTCTAGACCACCTTCTTCGATTCTACTGGTTATCTGGTATGTTTACATCGTCACTTCCGGGCTTCACTGATTCGCTAGTCAAGCTGCTAGCCTCCACCAATCAGAATGGTAAAAGAGTCAACGACTCGCATGGCAGATTACACATTTGAATCGGCTGAAATGAACCCCGACGTGGGCCGATTCGAGCGACCACACCAAGCAGACTCGTGTCACGGAGGCCGACTCTCTCAAAGACGCCGATTTTCGGTCCGGTGTGGACTCGCCTTTAAAGGTCCCATATTATGAAAAACAGGTTTTCTCTGGTCGCTACACCTGGCCCTCCCTGAGCCTGTCAACTCCCAGGATGAGGAAAACAAGTGACTCCTGCATGGTCTCTGCAGCCCACCCTCTGGTAAAATGGTGCTCCTACAGGCTGTTCAGATTCAGCTCCTGTTGTAACGTAACAAAAGGAGTCATTTGCATAGGCCGAACTCCTCTGCATGATGATAGGAGACATCTGAGGAGGGGCGTTTCACAACAGCGGGGAGAGGGGGAGAGCGCAGCAGCCCGACAGTGGGGAGGGTGCAGCAGCCCGACAGTGGGGAGGGTGCAGCAGCCCGACAGTGGGGAGGGTGCAGCAGCCCGACAGCGGGGAGAGCGCAGCTCGACTTACGGGTTCTGGCGTTGTGTGATCCGGCTGGTGCTCTGCGAATAAATCCCGGTGTGGGTGAAGCTGGAGACAATCCTCCCATCAATGCTGCCTCCAGTCAGACGGAACCCGGGGGCGCGTGTCCGACAGAGCGGCGTGCACGACGGTCCGGGTCTGGTCTCTTGCTTTTCATTTTTAATGACAATGTGCCGGCTACGGTTGGTGTTAGCTTGTATGTGTGTGCTAACCACATCAATTAACCTATCCCCATCCTGCATGTCTTTGGACTGTGAACCGGCGAGAACCCACGCTTACACAGCTTTTTCACCAATAATCGACATAAATGCGTTAAATCTTATGAATCGCGATTCTAAATTGTGATTAATGTTTAAGACCGTCTCCCCTGCCAGCATGTAGCCTATTGAAATATGTTCAAAATAACTGAGCAAAAAGGACTACTTTTTTATAGAATAAATATGTTTAGTAAGTAATTGTGTTACTGTCGCCTCACAGCGAGAGGATCCCGGGTTCGATTCCCGGGTCGGCCCCGGGTTCCTTCTGTGTGGAGTTTACATGTTCTCCCCGTGTAAGCGTGGGTTCTCTCCGGGTTCTCCGGCTTCCTCCCACAGTCCAAAGACATGCAGGATGGGGATAGGTTCATTGGTGACTCTAAATTGCCCATAGGTGTGAATGTGAGTGCGAATGGTTGTCTGTCTCTACATGTCGGCCTTGTGATAGACTGGCGTCCTGTCCAGGGTGTACCCCGCCTTCGCCCAATGACAGCTGGGATCGGCTCCAGCCCCCCCGTGACCCTGAATACAGGATAAGCGGTAGACAATGGATGGATGGATGGAAGTAATTGTGTTGTCTGTTTATTTTTTCACCTTTCAGAAGAATACAGATAGTCTCACTCGCATTATTGCATGTTTATTTCATGGATAGAATTTTGGTTAAAAGTTACTGAATCGAATCGTGGTTAACAGAATCGAATCAAATCGTTACCAAAAGACATGTCAAAATTGTCCTTGAATCGAATCGCCGACTTCCTAATCGTTAATCGAATCGAATCGCTGTGAAGCCAAAGATTCACACCCTTAGTAAGAGTATTTTAGTTTGTACTAAAGTACAACCTAAAATGGCAATTTCATTAAAAATGTATGACTTCATGTTGGATTTTGGGTAGACCTCCAAGAGACTTTTTTTTTGTACGTCCCCAGATGTTAGATCTGCCTACCAAATTTCATGCATGTAGGTCTAGCCTGAATGAGCTATTGAGCCATCTTGGCCCCCACGAGCAGGACACCCTGAAAATAGAAACCTTTTCCCCAATCCTGATATCAAAGCCAACTTTGGTGAGTTTTCGCGCATGTTAAGCCCCTCAAAAAATGGTAAATAATGATTCCTGCAGTTCAATAGGGCCCCAATAACCTTATTAACACTCATTCTATCACCTAACTCTAAACCTCTGCAGGTGTTTATCCACTTGACGTAAAATGCATGCAATTCATATATTCTGTCATTTGGGTTTTAGGATATATGAGCGCATCAAAGGCAAAAACTACTTGCATACAGCATTGGAATGAAACCACAAATCCCGAAACAAGAAAACCTAATAGCCGACAAAGCTCCAAACAACACATTGATGCTCAGAATATATATATATATATATATATATATATATATATATATATATATATATTATATACACACACGCACACACACACACATGCACACATACAAGTTTCCACATGTTCGACAGTTACATCCACATTCGGTGCAGTCTCTGAGGGACTCCTAATTATGACAATGGAACTGGTGCAGATTATGCTCCAATTACTATTTATGACAGCTCTATTTCGCAGCGTCCCCCTCTATTACACAAGAAAAAAATCATCTTATGGACTTTTTAAAACTCCACAGTTGTTGAACCAGAGCGTCTGTATTTGTTAACTTTCTGGCCTGTGAGACGAAAATATTATACAATACTCT
The DNA here is from genome assembly GCA_029853015.1 of Chelidonichthys spinosus. Taxonomy (NCBI): domain Eukaryota; kingdom Metazoa; phylum Chordata; class Actinopteri; order Perciformes; family Triglidae; genus Chelidonichthys; species Chelidonichthys spinosus. Next base: position 13,726,571 of record CM056831.1, read on the forward strand.
GTGACTGCAAAATATGTTGTGCCTACTGAAGCCTGTTCCCGCCCCCGGATGTAATCCTTTTCGACACAAGTGATGAGAGAGAGAGAGATGGACCCAATCCCATAAAAAGGGTTTCCATCTCCAATTTTTTTTCAATGAGTGCAGATATTTTTGGCCTCATGTGTAGGAAGTGTGACGGAAAGATTTGCACAAACCTACATTCAATCATTTACGTCCTTCTTGTTGTATATTTAACTTGAAGTTAAAAATAAACCCTCAATCCTCCATTAATGATTATGGACTAATGCTCAGTTTTGTCTGCACTAGCGTGTTTCGAAAACTGTTAGCCACTGAAAGTTGACATTGAATGTCAATTTTAGGCTAGGCAAGACAACATTATTTGTAAATCACCTTTCATACACAAGGCAGACTTAAAGTGCTTCACATTGTAACATGTCATACAATAAATTGAAATCATCTAGACTGCATTTGTTTAAGTTTTGGGTGCTAATTTTAAGCCAACATTTCAAAATTGGCAAATTTACATTAAAGTATTAAACAAAGTAACATTGATACTGAAATTCATGTATCATTTCAATACTAGTATATACACAAAATGATTCCCAGCCATACCAGTGACAGGTTGATAGAGTAGCCAAAATCTCAAGTACTTTTACTTAGCAAAAGAAGTTGCTAAGTGAAAACTTTTTTTGAACACCGGCACACTGGATATGACATTATTTCAACCATGATGAGCTTCCTCAAGCAAAGTTATAGGATTAAACATACAGTCTGTATTTATTTGTGATGAAATAAGTGTCTTGATTAGATAACCTGTCACATATACACCAGATAATAGTCCCTGCCTGTATCTCTGTGTGATCAAAAAATATTGCATTAATATTACACTATTAAGTACACAAATTTTTCAAAAATAATTGTTTTCCCATTTTTAAAATGCATTCCTTGTCAGCATGTAATCAGCATGTGTATGTGCATCAGCATTGTGTGTATGTGCATATTAGACTACATATTAGTCTGTTATTTAAAAAAACATATCCCTATAATCGCATGAAGACAATAAAATGAGCCATCAAATGAGTTATCTTTCTGAAAATGTCTTATATCCGATGACTCATTTAGGCTAAGGATAAAGCTCTGATGTTCCATCATTAATTACCTTTTAAATACAGTATGTTCACTTCCTCTCTTTGATCCGAGGAAGACCATTTGTGGTTGAAACATATCAGCCATGCCCATGTGAAAAAATAACTTGTTTATCTCTCGTGTGCATCATTTGGTACAGGTCAGTACAATATACATTCATTTTGTAAACATATTGAATCTATATTTAATCTGGAAGTCAAAATGAGGAAGACGATGGCTGCGTAGTGGTGGATCTGGGGGTACTGCTCTTGTATTACTGTTGAAGTAATTACAGCATAGGTTGACTCAGCTCAGATCATGACTATTTTTCCATAATCTGTTATGGTTTTGTGGTTGCAAGATAACATAGCTTTGCTGATGTAGGATCAGTTCTCAGACCAAAAAGGCATTTAAACCTTGCAAACTTGTTTGTATCCGGGATCAGGTCGATCTGGATTTCCTAACAAGCGTACGATGTGCTTCCCAGCAGTGTTATTGAAGTGAGAAAATGATTGTGGGTCAATCCCAATGTCCCCCCTAAAGCCTTAAATCCCGAACCCTCAGGAAGTTAACTGACATCCCCTGGTGGTTGAGCGTGAGAGGCTGTGAGGGCTTGAAATGGTAAATACAAATGGGACAGCACTTGACATGTCATGTTACTTTGATGACACAAAAACACATTATCTAAAAGTGTGGGTTTTTATTTTATATTTTTTACAGCCTGATTTGAACATCTTCCAGGCTCTTATCATCCCAGACGAGACGTTTTATGTTCTATATTAAATTTGTAGTGTTAATGTATCTGTATAAAAGTAATATGCCACACGTGCTATCCTATTGGTTTTGTTCTTAAAAAAAAAAATCATCTGGGCTTCCCTTGGCAACCCCATGTTCTACGACGCAACGCTATGAACTGTGGGTAATTCCCTCAGGCAAAGTCAGCATCAATGCTCAAAAAGTCAGTCCAAGGACTGAACGGGAACACATTAAAGTCAGTGAGTCCAGAGTGTGGATATTGATATTGGGCCTGTGTTTGGACATGCTTGTTGAGTAGGCTGCAGATTTGAAGAAGGGGTAATGGCGCCCTCTGTTGTTCTTGAATACACACTGTTGTGATTGACAAAGATAAAAGATTTTTTTTTAACTTGTTGATATTATGTATCTTTTAGCCTAGACCACTCCCTTTTAAATTTTGTATAGAAATTGTTTGTTCTATGCAGGGAAATCTAGGGCATAGACAGGTATTGGCGACGTGATAATGATCAATGAGTCAACAGTTACAAAGGTGGTGATAAAGACAAGTCATATTTAATGTCTTTTGTTTTGTTTTTGCTTTTATGTCATCTGACAGTCCTCACATGTCAACTATGTGTGAATTTTCAAATGAAAGCAAGGCAGATGAGTTATGAGAAGGAAAATGGTCCATCCCAGGATCGAGTATTTGAGAAAATCGAGAGCAATGTTTTAAGGCTATCATGCAAGTTTTCAAAGTTAATGCAGCATTTTATAGTGAGATATGAAACAAAGCACAAAACAGTGCAACAGAGGCAAACGGCAACAATGCAACATTAAAATGTCAGAAATCTGACTAAAAAACAAGTCTATAAAAGTCTGTCTTGAAGTGATTAAAAGGGATGCTGTGATGCTTTCCACAGAGCAACAGCGGTTGCAACTCACCTCCCTGGAATTCAACACTTGTTTAGAGGCACGCTTTAAAGCTGCTTGCTTAACGTGAATTGTATGCTCCCAGGATGTTACCACAAAGCTGAGCAAATAAAAGAGCGTAGGGCTCGTAAAATATTCACATCCATTTAACTCCTCGGCTAATACCCCCAGAGGCATAGGCGGAAGAAACACAACTTGGACATTGAACAGTTAGAAAACGATTGGCCTGATGAGACATTTTTGGCCTATTTACTTAGAGATCATGTTCAGAGAAAGCCAATAGATGTCTTCATTCCGGAATATCCAAAATTGTATTGGCAGCTATCTATTGACTTGGTGTCATTTGACTCTGTTATGGCTCTGCGTAATTGTGTAATCGGGAGGAAATATGAGGCGACTTAGAAAAATCGCCACACTCATTTGTACAAACACACTCTCTCTCGTGATATTCCTGTTTTCCTGAATGATAATTTCTCTTTTCTTTTATGTGATTAGACAAATTCAGGAGTGCTTTTATGAGACAATTTGTCTTCCAAAATGACTGGATCTGCTGCTCACAGAACTCTTATGGGATGAAGGCTAGCACAGAGTGTACATTTGGTCTAGCTCATCTGTCAGAGAGCTTGAGATTTTCCTTCCTGCAGAAAAGTCTCATATCCCAATGGACAGCATGACAGCATTCCAACACGGAATGCTGTACGGTAGACTCAATTTAATGGATGCTTCTGCAATATTGTCCAGCATGCTGTCCTTATACTATTGATGTGTTAAAGTGTGTGCTACTGTTAGCCAGTCACTTTGTAAAAAGTGACTGGCTATATTTCTAACCCCCCCCAGAAATATAGTTTGTTCTGTTGGGAACAGCGTAGAACTAATGCAGAGATTCAAATTTCATTAAAGAATTCTGTTTAATTGCTCTTGTGTCACATTCTGTACATAAAATTCACTCATGCATCCTCTGGGTGGAGCCATGTAGTCACTGATGAGCTCAGCTGCAGATTTACCACAAACCGTGTTCTGATCATCTCTCCTAAAAACAAACTATTCACAAGGAGCGTGTCATGTACGTGTCATTAATGCACTGCATTCTTTGTAGCTGACATTAGCCTTTTGGATGAGTTATTGGTTTTATATGAGCATAGACAGTATAAGTAATGGTTAAAGGCCTGATAGGCACCATACAAAGCAAATCATATGCTATTGTATTCAAGGGGTCGATGTCACTTTACCCTGTGAGGGAAATTCCATATGTCTTTTTGATAGATATTTTACATCACATGCATAGCTGTGGTTTGTTTTAAGAGGCACGGTCATAAGAGGATGTATGTAAAACCTTTAGGGCAGTAAAGGGCAAACTAAAAGCAGTGAACTGTTTGTGGTATTTGAGGCATAATATAATAGCCTACAAAAGCCACATCAAAGAAGTGCAAAGTTTCCTCTTGGGTTTGATCTGCTGAAAGATCCGTGTCGTTCGCCGTGGCCTGTTTATTGTGTGCAATCATTTTTCACTCTCGTAAACCAAAGTGAAAGGGGCCAAATACATATAAAATAATGTCAAAACCCTCTATGTCATCGATGATTAAACACTGGAAGTATTTGACTGAATGGTTTTAATATCGTGCCCTCTGTTTCTGTTCCTGATACCCTTTTTTTTTTGTCATAAAAAACCCAGATTCATTTTTTATGCCCTAGGCCTTGATAACAGTTTATAGCTTAATTGTTTTTTCTTTTCTCCAAGGCTCAACATCATTTAAAGGACTATTTCAAATCTCCAGAATCAACGCGGTACTCTCCCACCATCTTTTCACAGCAGCAGGTTACCATCAAGTGCTTTCTTTCAAGTTAGTTTCCCTAGATCTCTCTCACACTTTCTGACATGCAGTCATGTCCCCCATCCTACGTGTTCATCCACAATTGTTAGGCTGGATGCTCCCCCTCTCCCTCTCTCCGAGGCAGGCTTGCCTTAAGGGCTTAGGCTACCTCTGAATCAGGTTGCACTGTGCAGTGTCACAGGTAGGCCTGTGATTGATCATGGCACAGTTTGGCCCCCATCAGTCCTTTCCTGTCTTTGACTTAATAAACGTTTCCCTCTGTGCTTTTATGAAAACTCCTTTCCGTAATACTGCATCTATCCATCAGCCATGGCTCTTACTCACTCACTCTCTCTCTCTCCTTCCGGTAAAGTATGATTTTTCTCCTTTCCTTTGTGGATCGCAGCAGGCTGTTGAACATTCTCACATGGCGTTAATCTCTCTTCTGTGTAATTATTTATTTTAGTCATTCACCACAATTATTGTTTGCACAATTACGTTATACATACGCGTTTATCTGACTGAGTCATCCGCGGTGGATCTTTCATGTCGTTTATTTGCCACTTTGTATGTCACTACAATAAAAATGTGGATAAATGTAGTGAGAAGATGAGCAATGCTTGTTTTACTCTGCTGTGATGCTGTCTTCATCGTAATCGACAATGAGAATGTTTGGCCATCCAGTAGGTGTCAGGATAATGCAGAGCAAGCGGGCTTTGGAGACCGACAGCAGTCCCTGAATGATATTGGTTTTACTCCTGGCCATTTTCCAACCTTTTCATACCTCATAGTTTACACTCCTATATTTTTATAGGTAATTAAGTCGTGTGAGGCAGTTAGCCGAGTCATATTATAGAATCATGGAGGTTTATGCTTATTCCTGCAAAGATGGAGGACAGGCCTTTATGATGTGATACGTCCCCTTTGTCCCCTTTTGAAGTAAGGACATGTGGAGTACTTTGGCTTTAGGCAAATGCTCCCTGTGTGGGATTTAGTCGTACAGTTTGTATAGTGGTAGCCTACACACACGTGTCTCTGGTTCGGCCTACAGCCCTTTCTATCTCCACCATCTTTCACACACATGTACACTGGACTTCTAAAGTGACACATGTTTTGCGGTGTTGGCTGCTCTCTACTCCAGAACATTGGATTTGAAAAGGAACAATGACTCTGAGCTTAAGCAGCTTTGATTTGAGGGTGTTTATGGGCACATCACTGTAGCAATCATGGCCCTTTGTCATATGCACTTCCCCAGTTCTGGGTGTTGTGAGAATCACTAGTCAAGGATTCTTCTCAAAGATGAATAAAGCAAAACCGTGGAGCCTCAGTTGCCCTTACTTGAGTATATAGTTGAATACAAATATCTGCAGAGGAGCGTTTTGTACAGTATCAACCATACTGTACAAAACGCTCCTCTGCAGATATTTGTATTCATATTTGTAGACACATTCAGATACCAAATGCTCCCAGAGACATAGTGATCTCGTGTCTTATACAGGGAACCTTATCTGCTAAGGTGCCTGAACAATAAAACAACCCTTTGTACAACCAAGAAAAGAACAAACAGCCAGCCCAGTAGTCATCATGTCAACATATCTAAACTCTAGAATGAAGATATGAACATATATTGTATTTATCTCCAACACTAGGGCACATAAAATAGTTGGACAAGTTAACAGAAACATAAAGTTGTTATTTAATGTTTTGGTTACATATTCTTTGTAGACACATCCCTGGTGATGATCAGTGTCCTGATGCATTGTCCGAAATTTGGTGAACTAAAGGGCTACATGTTTGACACTACGCACCCTGTCAAAACTCTTAAGCTAAAGTCAGATCTGTAGCCTCAATGACACTGTTTTATTTCAAGGTCTGGTGTGCTGAAGTCCTGAGCCAAAACATTGATAAACATGTCACAGTCCTAATACTTCCTGACTGCACTGCATACACACCTACAGGTCAGCTAGGACCCTTTCTGTCCCCTGGCCAATGATCAGTCCTCCCTCTGCTAGTTGCATATGGATACGCACTGTATAACACCTGTATACAAGCACATGTTTCACATTAATTTTGGAATTGGCTGCGTAAGCATATCTGGATGATCTAAATGAAAACCAACGACACAGGCATCATCACTCATTAGAGCATCTGCGGTACCGTGATCCAGCAGTAGAGCGCTGCAGGGTTATGGGGTCATTGCAGATGTTTATGCTTGTATCAAAGGAACACATGACACCTGTATCACATGGTGAAGGAACAGAGCCCAGCACCCAGAGCTTCACTTGGGTGGGTTTGGACCACTGGAGGCTGCAATCTGGTTCTGATTTACTATTACATATTGTGCTTTGAGACTGTTGTTTTTTAAAAAGTTTGCTTTGTAGTGGTGGTGGTGGTGGTGGGGTTAAGAAAATAAGATAACAAACAAGAGAGTGTTTCGAAAAGCAAATGTGGTGTGTAAACAGTTCCCGGGGTGGCATATGATTGGATTCCAGGCACAACAGAGGCCATTTTATCTAGCCACCCCTCGAACCCCAAACAACCCTATCTCTACACAATTAGTGGGAGGTGAACGGGTTTAGATGGAGGGTTGAGGGGGCACTGGTTGAAATTGGCGCCCATAACAGTTACCCTACAATGGAGAGGACCTCTCAAACAGTGGTTAGACAATGTACCTGAACCAAACAGCAGGCAGAGATCGAGGCCAGGGAGATTGACACAAACTAGCGACGACGGGGTGAGAAGAGGTAGGTGAAAGTGGATTTGGGGTTTCTGAGGATGGGCCCACAAAGAATCCGCCAGTCACAACTGAGGGGCCCAAAGCGTGTGATTATTAATTACTGATGGCTTCCCAGCCTTTGAAAAACAGGGGGCCGCAGACATCAGATGTGTGGAAGAGGCAGAGGAGCGAAAGGCCTGTCATTAACCATCACAGAAACAATGCTCGAATTTGGCTGTCATGCATTTTTGCCTAATTGACTGTTTTGATGCAGGGTTTTTTTCCTCCACTTTGTTTTTGTGGGGGCACTGATGCCCCCCACTCCCCAGTCTTGATGAGGAGAACTTGGTGGGCTTTCAGCTGCACCCAGCAAGAACCTTCCGGAGGTTCTTTGATGGCAAGAAAAGCCACTGGAGACCTCAGGGGCCTCATTGGCCTCCATTTATGTATCAGCACCATAACGCCATTTTTGATTCCTGACAAGAAATGAGTTAGGAGGAAAAGTAACGTATGAAAGGCATACAGTGTGTGTGTAAGTGAATGTATGTGCTATATGGGTTGTGTGTGTGCAGGGTGGTACTTTTTGTGAGTGTGTGTGTGAGGCTACAATGAAAAGGGGGAGGCCAGGCACCCAGAAACCACATGAGGGGTCTCCTAGTTTGCATAATTAACTGTTGACACTAACTGTGCTTAATGAAGGCCTATTGAAGTCATTGACCCTTTTACACAGCCAGCCCCTGGGAATGAGACAGAGGCTCCTCCGGCAAAGGTTAAAACAATGTGTCTGGTTAACTTCCGACAAACGTGCCGAAACACGCAAAGCCTCAAAGATTCAAATGCCACAGGAGAGGTCGTGGCACGCAATGCCCTGTGATTTCCCAGACCTGATGTTTGGCCTTGGCATCTAATCCCTCATTCTTTGTGTTATTACTATACAGAATTTGCTCAATCACCAATTTTCTGTAATACACCAGCAGAAGTTGCATAACAGTATCAGATGATTTCAGATCTCTACTCTGTTCCAAAGAGCATTAACATATTTTTTTCAATCTTGTGGACATGTTTGTGCAAAAGATTGTCAGTTATAGTCATCTCACAGAATGTTGTGTTTTTTTGAAAGAATGTTCCTCATACATACAGTAAGTGGGAAGGTACTTAGGTAGTCTAACAATATAATATCTATGATGGGGGACATGACTCACTATACACATATACAATATGTCATGTAGATTTGTGCAGAGTTTTTTTGACCCTCCACCATGTTAAAAATGTAAGTCTATAGCATATTTAACAAAAAAGAGGACTTACGTGATTTTGCTTAAATTTCTATATTATTGATAGTGTTGTTTGTGGGAAGCATGTCGTATTTGGGTTACATGCGTAAGTCTATTTATTAGAGAAGGGTGGCACCAGCCACTTTGCGGCCATTAAAATGCCAGAAATCAAGTGAAAGCCAACAGTGTGTAGGTGTGTGTGGTTTGAGGGGGTTGTGGCCAGTTCCTCTGTTGTGGAAAACACACTTTAACACTGACAGACCACTTAGCATAAGGCTGTGATCCCTTTTATACAGCCTTGTAAATAGGCTCATTCACTGCTTAGTATTTTTGTTGAAGAAGTAGTAAAACCGGAGACATTTGCACTGTAATTTCAAGGATGAATAATCAATTTGTTTTCTTTGTTTTTGAGCTGAAATGAAACTAGTTGAATGAAAATGTTTTGTCTAAAAAGATTTATGAAAGTACTGACTTTTATGAAGTGTAGTTATATGATCATCACTGTAAATATAGCAACATAATGTAGCACATATCTCCACCTAAGTAAATGGAGGAGAGTTTGATTGTTTACATATCAAACATTAAATAAAAAAGGTCCTGTGCATGTGGTAAAATGTGTCACTGTAGTGTCTAAAGGTGTGTTCACACCAGTAACAGGAAGTTAGTGTTTTTGCCTTGCATTACAGTTGCATTTATTCGCGTTGCTCATGCGAGACATGTCGGGGAGGAGGTGGGGCTTAACTGAAGACACAAACAATGTTTTATTAATCATGGTGGCTGCTTTGTACATGTTGTGTAAATCCCAGATACATCGGGTAATGAAACGTTGTTTGAGTCCTGTCTGAGTTGTGTCTGAGTTCATCACATCACCCAGAGGTGCTCAGTGAACGTCAGCTGGTTTACTACAGCGATATGAAACCCAAATAAATAGTTTTGTTGTGATTTAATTGCAATAAATAGATAAAAGGGATGCCAAAATAACTACATCTTGAAGGCAATGTGTAAAAAGTCCAAAGTCATGGTTTGTTAGGTCTGTCTGCCAGATGATAAGCATATCACTTTCAAAATCATGTTTTCTGATTTTGGATCGATTGGAGGTATTGTGCTTGTGATTGTCAATGTTTTGGCAGTACATTTCAACAATGCATTGCGCCGTCTCTAGTCTCAAGCTGACGTATGGTACCAAAAGCCACTCCAGTACCTCTCAGTAGTTGTTTCGCCATATGCAAAAGTGTTTTAGCTGTTTTAGTGACGGTCACAGTTTCCCACAGATAAAAGGAAATCTGCTCACAAGTGGTCACTCATGCATTGGAGACGCATTCTAGTGCCAGGTGTGAACAGGAATCTGCCTCAACTGGACACGCTCCATCTGGATACGAGGCCATGAAGTGGTCTTCCTGACCTGAGAGGACATACTGTAACAGTTGCATACACATAGTCTCACCTAACTGTATAACTGTATGTCTCTGGAACACCTGTGAAATATTATGGAAATGATAGGCACAGTAAAAAAAAAAAAAAAGACAAAAATAAGACATTTTGTCACAATTGAAAGCAGATTATAAAACACCAGCATATTTGAGGTTGCAATAAGGAGACAAAAGCCATCTGTTAGAAGAAGTTGTCAAACGCCACATGATCCATCTGTCTTTGGTGTGTTATGACTAATTTCTTCTGATGCTGCTGGAACCTCTGGGTGCTCCTTTAACGTTTAACAATACTCAAGGGTCATGACGCTTCCCTTCCTGAAATTGTCCCCCTGTTCTCTTCTTGGCGTCACAGTTTGTGGTTCCTATTAATGGCTTTTCCATTTTGTTCTTAAAAGCCTCCAGAGGCCTATCCACCATCCCTGTTCAGGGTTTGTCGAACAGAGGGATTCTCTCTCCATGTCTATAGTTTGTCATAGATTGCCAAAATAAAAAAAAAAATCTTTTCTCCTGCCTCTTAATCCGCCACAGTTTGACGCGTTCGATGAGGTCATTGGGGGTGTTATGAATGATCTTTGTTGCCCGGCCTTGTATGATGTGATGTGAGGAATAGTTCAGTGTATTAAAGAATCAAAGATTTTCCGTATCCTGTGAGAATCTATTGAAAAGGCTCTTCCAGTTTGTCGCCCCCACTCATCAACCTAATTCTCAGCTACCGCACAATGTATAAAAACAGATTTATTGTTCAGTTGGTCCCCATCAGGTTTTTTTTTGTCTCAAAGGGGCCTAGCAATAGTTGATGGGGAGGGGTCTTTCACATTTAATGGCAATGTCCTTAAGCTTGAAACTTTCCCACACTTGTTTCAGGAAGAATGGGGGCCCTAAGATTTGTTTTTATCTCAAATTTAGTTAGTCGTCGATAGATGGATAAATGCTGTATGAAAATGTGCCATAACTGATGTAAGTGGGACAAGTGCCCTCCCCATCGACCCACCCTTTTTTATGCCTATGAGATGGGGCACCCCCCCACCCCCCTTGGTTCTTGCACACTGGTTTCAGGGCCTTCAAAAGGGGGCCCCTCAAGCTTTGATCCTCTACATGGGTGCGGAAAAACATCTTTTTGCCCTACACTGTGCCCAGTAAACCAAAGTTTTGCCGCCGCCGTATGCTAATGCAGCCAAGCTAATCACCCTTCCCAATTACAAGATTTATATACCATAATGGCACCCAGTGGTCCCCCCCCCCTCTATTCTGTGGCCCCCTTATCTACCCTCAGGATGTCCCATGGAGCAAAGGTGTCTTCTGTCTGTGAATGCAGCTCCCTTCCACCACCTCAGCCTTTCGCTTTCTTCTACAAAAAGAGGGTGACATGAAAACAGTCCTGTGGGTGGGCCCCTTAATGCCGGCCCCCTCATTCTCCTCCTAATGTACTTTTCCAGTAAGTGTCGTGAAACAAACAGGAGCTCCAAGGTAGGCTCCAGACAGATAAATGTGTCGGGGAAAGGAAAAAGGCTGTGGCCCCTCAGTGTGTCTCGTAGACCCGCTGCTTGGATTATATTCCTCCTTTCAATATATTTCCCATTTAACCAGTTTAATTTTCCACCCAGCACACAAGTGAGCTTTTTTACTTTACTAATTAAGAACTGTCAATGAGGTGACAATTTTGTAAGATCCAAATGTAAGTTGTAAATTGTAGGGAAACTTTGCTCATCCCTGGCCCTTGTGAACAGGACAAATATGGAGCCTGTGCAGTGCTGGCTGGACCATCCAGAGCTCTTGGATCCGTCCCAGCGTCTCCTCAGGTGAACTCTGTTCCGGTGTTTTGAGATAGACGGGTGGAAAATCTCGAAAATCTATTTTGGTTGAGCTAACTGAAGTTTATTTATTAACTGTTTTTGAAACTAGCTCAGGTATGACTCACTCAAATCTGTCCACCAGCATTTTGGGATTTAAGCAAACATAACTTTAAATACAAGCGTCAAAAGTTACTGATTCTGTACAAGATTAAAAATGGCAGTGTTCATGAAAATACATATTTCCCTTGCAAGATGCCACCTTTTTGTGGCCTCAAAAGCATTAGCTTGTTGCCGAGGTGGTCTGTATGAATCGGCACATGTCCTCCTAGACACAGTTCGGAGGATGTACGGTCTAGGTAGGTTTGCTTTGATCTGACAAATTGTAACTTATGTACAAAATGAGCAATAAAATACAGCTAATTTAATAAGGACATAATTAAAAGGTGGAGGGTCTACTATCTGCCTAAAACCAATGAATTTACTTTGGAAATTGTATTTTGCGATGCACATGTTTTGTATATTCAAAATATTACACGGAGAATGTTGTGTGTACACCTCTGAAGTGAATGCAGGAGTTGGAACAGACTCACTAACATATGTATAGCCCCGAGATCAACTGCAGTTGCACAGCACATTGTAAAACCAATGAAAAATGTTAAATGGCCATTAAACATTACCTTCTACCACCGAAATCTTTGGACTAATGACTAATGAGTTCTTTTTACTACATGCTATACAATCTGCTATTCTAATATAATGTACTGCATATTGTATTTAATAATTGACATACTGTAATGGTGGTTTTTTATTATACAGGATTGTTGACCATAGCACCCAAAAATATTCTGGGTAACCTGTTGCAGAACTATGCTGTCATTACATTACAAAAATAAATTAATGTTATTATTCAGGCATATAAAGGCCAAAGCCATAGCAATGCCTTTCAGAATAGTGCACTTGGGGTGCACTTTGTGTGTCTGTATGTGTACGCTCATATGACCCATAGCAGCGGGCACTTACTGCCACATCCAGATGGTGCTGGAAACAAACAGGGCGACACTGTAGGACCTCTCAATAGGACCGTCTAGACTGGTCCCTGACCAGACAGATACAGCCTCCCATCAAATTAGCGTTTGTCAGATTTATGGTAATGGTGCGCAACAGTCTTCCTGTCAGTGACATCAAGATTTACAGCACGGACACCCATCCCCACCCGCCTGCCTCACTAATACACACATACACATATACACCATCCTCATTCTGAGCACTCCCTTTATCCCAATGGCTCATACAAAGGCACCCTCCTCTGTCCTTTTCCTCTTTTTTTCTCTCCCCAGCCTTAATTTCTTCACCCCTTTCCATTGCTACTGAACGATTCTTGCCTGCCACTGGGTCTTGCCTGTGCAATGGTGAGGAGAAGTTGTGGAAGTGGTTGTTTTTGAATGTCATGGAGGTTTGTAAGAAGGCAAAGTCTCCTTCTCTAAAAGCATCACAACCCCAGTGAAAAAAAGAGACCCACTCGGGGTGGCAAAACCACCCAAGCCCCCTCACCCTCCCTAACAATGGGTTGTGTCAGGGTTTCTTGTTAATCCTCTGTGATGAGATTGAGTGTTTTTGGGGTGAAGGGTTGGGGATGAGGGTGAGGTGGTGGTGCATAGAAGCTTGTGGGGGTGTTAGCTTCATGTAGTTTGGGGTTGACACAGAGATACTGAGTGGTTGAGAGTTTGGAGGGTGAGAAGCAGAGGGGAAGACGGGATGCATTATTGGTGGTGGAGTGTGAGTGGAGGACAGAGAGAGAGAGAGGGAGAGAGAGAGAGCCCCATGTATGCGGATTAGCATCGCCCCCTCTTTCATGTTGGCGTTTTTTGGGAGGTAACCCGATCCCCGGACCCTAGCGCTAGTGAGCCCAGTGGGAAAGGCTTCCTGACAGATATCCCGTCCATTCTCAGCCCAAATGTTTTTCCAAGGCTGCCCCTCTGCCTTTGATCTGGCCTCCTCCTCAACAACGCAGGGTCACAAGCTACCATGTCAGGCCAGATAGGAGAAGGCCAACACCGGAGCTGCTTACTGAAAAGGGGACGAGAAGGGGGGGGGGTCGTTCCAGTCTGTTGTTGAAAAATCTTGCTCTATAGTCTAGACCTGTCTCTTGAAAAGTGGACTTTACGTTCCAGACGGTTTGTTGGTCACCTCAGTACGTCAGATCAAACTCCACCTTTGTCGCCTCTGTCGCCTAATAACAGTCAGCTCTCAGCTGTTTTCCAGTTTGTTTTTGGAACACTGTGTTCCTCTATCACAAAGCTGATTCTTGTGGAAATGTTCTGTTTCAGGCAGGCTGGGTGTCCTCCTTCCTCTGTCCTGTGTTTCATATGTTAATGATCACTCAAGAAGGAAGGAATCTGATATATCCTACCAGAAATGCAAACTGTCATTTTGCCTATTGTATTTTGTGAATTTATTTGTATTCTTTTGTTCAAACTCTTTCTGAGTTGTTTTTTTCCTAGCAGATCAAGGGATGCAAATTCAGTTACAGTAACTAAGTTACTGCAATGCATGTCTTCGTCTTTGGCAATGTGGTCCAGCAGAAAGCTGGGGGGCGCTCTAACTTCACTCTATGGCTCTCTCTCTCTCTCTCTCTCTCTCTCTCTCTCTCTCTCTCTCTCTCTCTATCACAAGAGTGTGTGTGTGTGTGTGTGTGTGTGTGTGTGTGTGTGTGTGTGTTCCAGCTTGTCTCATTGTCCAGACACCTTAGCGTCAGGGCAATAGTGTTTGAGCTCTGAAACGAGGACCAAACAGACAGAAGTGGGATGAATGAATTGGGAGGGAGAGGGAGAGATAGAGAGAGATTCTTAAGAATAAGGGGATGATATGCCTGCAAAACAGTGACAAGCAAATCAGCTTTAAAGCAGGGCCTCCCCGTACACACACACACACACACAGGCGAAATGGGTTGTGGGTTGTCACGGTCTGCTTCCCCAGACAGGATGTTGAGCTGGTGCAGACAGGGTCATCTTATTATTGCTATATGTCTGTCATTTCAGTCCAGTAGGTCTGTGTGATGTTGTGTTTAAAGATGTCGAAGTCAACAGTAGACATATTCAACATTTGCCACAACTGGATGTTCATTGTCAGGGCATGGGGAGTGACGCGTGTTCCCCGAATGCTCCAGTGTACTCTTTCAGTGTATGTGTTGTGTTGTGTGTGTGTGTGTGTGTGTGTGTAGGTGTCTGTGTTTGTACAGGGATCTATTTCTGATGCCGGGGTAATGAATGGCACCTGTTTAGTGTCCTTAGTTGGCCATCACTTTTGAAGTGCAGTAAATCTTGTATTTCATGACCCGTGGCCACAGTTGAAAGCATGTCACATTGGAGCTCGCTGCCAAAATCCGCATTTTGTTTGCTTTGTCTCGCAATTAAGGTTTTAAGAAACCAGTCGATCATGCCTGTAGTGACACGCACCATGCCTCTGGTATCACTTCGCCTGCGCCCTCAGGGGGGAAAATTGTGCTGTCACGAGATGCGAGTGGTGGCAGCGCCAGCGGTTAGGAGACTGTCGGAGGTAGGCGTTATCAAAACATCAGGAGTACTTGAGCAACCACACGCCCTGGGCTGAAATATGTGTCGTACTATGAAGCTTTATCAAGGCTGGTGGGTGGTTTTGGTGAGGTGTGGCGGGGACCCTGGGCCCGCAGCCGTCTGCGGTTGGTGCGGCAACAGCTTAGCATGAGAAGCGTCCAGTGAGCAGCCCTGTGTGTCTAGCATGTCTCTCTCGCCCCTTAACGAGAATGGCATGCAGTGCGCCCCACACACTCCCTTCCCTCACTGTACTAAGCCACACTGTGTCCCACCGTGCACCCCCATCCAGCTTCAAAGCGGCAAATAACAACATCAACTGAAGGGGGGAGAAGATGAATGAGTATGAATGAATGTGCCCCTTCCACCCCCTCTTTGCCCCGTCCACCCCCTCCTGCTCCCCAGCTCCCCTCTACCCTTCCTTCTATCCCCGACAGACTGCCTTCCTGCATGCCCTTCTCAGTCTCCCACCCTCTGCTTGCCCCTGGTTTTGCAGGCCTGTGTTATGACTGTGGCTGGTGTGTATTACACACATATCTGTTAGCACCGCTCCTCCGTCGGGACGCCCATATAAAGGACTGTCATTTTCAAAGGTCAGAAGTGAGCCATGCACACAAGTGTTGTCCCGACACTTGGTCTGGAAAAATAAAAACGGCCTCCTTGTCCATCCATGTCCCATGTCTGTCTGTCTACATCGGCGTTGACTCCCAGAGGCAAGTGTCTCGGGTGTCCTTTCCCTTTTCTCCTGCTCCTCTCTAATTTCCTTTGCTAACGCCACTGTTGCTACGAAATCAAAGATGCCCACCTTGTGTAAATTGGCAGCCAAGGAGGAAGTCCGGCTTTGCTTCTTGATGTGCCCTGCTATTGTAAATGCCAGGAGGTAAATGTGATACTGCAGTTTTTAAGAGGCATTATTACACTCATTAACACCATAGCTCGGCCAAGTGCAAAAGGTTCAAGCATATCAGTTGAAGTGTAACCCACCTTTCAAGAGGAAGTGTGCTGTGCCATAGGACAAGACCCTGTGTGTCAGTTTTTATTACAAGTGCAAGTGTTTTGTGTGTGACTTCTGTTAAAAAAAAAAAGTGTATTTAAGGAATTAGACTGGTTGTTGGGTTGCCTGCATGTCTGCATATACATCTTGGCAACATATTTTCTTTAGCTACAGATGAAAAAAACCTTTTTTGATACACCTTCTCTCTAATTATTTTTTCACACAGTCATGTAGGCATTATTGGCAAACTCCCTGAGTGGATTATTCAAAAAACAGCAAAGAGATGATGATTTTACGCTTGATTTCCACACACTGAAATGATGAGAGAGATCAATCGTTGATGAGCATTTTTCCCCATACTTCTTGACACACAAAACACACACACAGTGTGTCCGGCACACAAAACAAGTTCCTTATGGCTGCACCATTGGCTCAAATGGAAAAATAAATGCCTTGTCTTGTTAATATATGTCATATTTCATATTTTTGGAAACAGATGTGTGATAACCTGCTAAGGTGTCCAGAGATTTAACTGTTAGCACCTTCTTATTGTATGTCTGTGAAATATCTAAACACACAAAACCAAAGCAGTTGTGTGAAAGCATGGAATTTGTTAAATTTGTATAGTGTTTGCCAAACATCTGGATAAACACAATACTGTGTGATGATCCCAAAAGACAGCAAGCCTTTTCTGGGCAAGACGTTGGATTAATCATGGGGGAAGGCTGTGGCTCAGGAGTTAATCGTGATATTTGAGGTACGATCCCTGGCTCCTCTAGTCCGCATTCTGTTTTCTTGGGCAAGATTCTGAACCACAAATTGCTCCTGAATGTCTATTTTTTTATCACTTTTGACAGGACTTGTTCTATTATCATGTGTTCCTAAGCAGAAAATCAAAATGCACCTAGATGCTGCATGTCATTCTTGTAGATTAGGCAGTTAAAACCAAAATAATATTCAGCAGGAATATTTGTAGGCCACATGCTGCATGTATCCTTTGATGACCACCTCAATTTGGGGCATGCTGTCATGCCACTGCCCATTTCCCTATCCTGTGGTGTCTCGTCAGTAGCCAGAGAGTACGAGAGTGAAACACGAACTAGTCTGCTGCGGAGGTAGCGGCTTCCCTCTAACCCACATTTATTACCCCTAAAAATACAAAGTGGTTTGCTAAAAAGAGCCTGGCTCCTGTTCTGTTCCAACTACGTCAGGTTGAAAAAGCACCTAACGCGATGGGTTTCATCGCCTCATTGACCAAGCTGTTTTTCTTCCAATCTTTTTGTTTGTAGTGTCTGACCCCTGGCATCAATCTCTTTTTTATTTATATAGTGTTGTTATATCCATCAATATGTCATGGGTTAGTATGCAAATTGACATGCGGTCACTTGATGTCAGCATGGTTGTGTTGGTCAGGCTGCATGTGGTATGACTTTGACCATTGTTTGAAGGGAAATATTGAAGAAAAAGGAACTAATGTGATTGTTTTCCTTTCATACCACTGATTATTGACTTCCCCCATCAATTACATGAGGCTAAATGCTATTATTCAGCGTCTGTAGATTTATGGAGCTGCCCTGACCTATCCTTACACAAGTAGCCTACTGGTAGGCCGGCAGTAGTGCCTTCAGCTTCTGTTCTTGTGTGCTTGAGCTCTGGTCCGTTGCCAGGAGGCCCAGTTATGTCAACCATTAAATGTCTTGACGTCTTTTTCAAGCTGAAGGCTTTGGGGAAGCGGGTGGGGGCGTCATGCATCTTTTAAGCAGACATTCATTCATCTGAAGAAAAAAAATCACAGCCTGGCAATGTCTTCAGCAATATTTATATATGGCAGTGTTCATCATTTACATAAAGCCTAGCTAATCAGCTTTCACAACAACAGTGAGGTAATGTCTTGGCAGGTCTTTCAGGGAAACACAATTAAAACATGTCCAATCCTATAAGAGGGAGCCAGCCAATCATTAAAGTCAGAGAATGACAGGCTTTTTATGGAGAGTGATTTGGCAAGGAGTTGAAAGGTTTTATTTGTTTTTTTCTTAAAGAGTGCGCTCCTTTTAATTTCTCATAGTAATAGTTAAATAGTAGCCTTCACAAAACAGGAAATAAAGCTGATCAGCCTCCATAGGCGCATGTTTTTCTATGCGACAGCACGTTGCCAGAATATTTTAAGTCTGTCATTTCCGGCTTTGTCTGAACATACTGTAAATCACTCGAACAACATTTGGAGACCTGTCGACTGTATGGTGAATTCAACGTCCAGTTCTAATCTCAGCTGCTCGTCTGGATGCCTGGGAGATTTATGGAGGTAGTCATCATAGGACGGTCTCATTTGAGCTGTCAGCCCTCAGTGACACAGCACACTGGCTCTCAGATCATGGCGTGTGTGGTTGAAAGGGGAAGGGGCATGTTTCGAGGTAAGCATATTTATTTTTCTTCTGTGAGCCTTTTGACCAAGCTCTCCTCGTCAATCTTGTGCTGTCAAGGAGAGCCAGAGGTGGGAGCTCCCTCTATTTTGCTCTCTCTCATAGGGGCCACTGTGTACAGATACCCCTGGGTCGGACCCTGGATGCTCCTTTGGTAACTATTGTAAAATTTGCACTGTACGTGGTGGAGGGGTAAATAAATAATAACTCATTGCAACCTCATAGCTGCTCCAGTTCTTCCATCCTTTCCTGTGAAACATTCACTGCCAGCTCGGGGGATTGACAGCTGAAGGGCAGCTTTCCTGCAGAAATCTTTACATGTCGCTTCAGGGAAGGCGGGGATGAGAATAGAATGACCTCATCAGACCAAGTTTTTACACGTGTTCCCCCATCTGACGCGCGTGTGTTTCTGATCTTACCGTTTTTCTGGAAGAGGAGAATGTTTCCTGTTTGAGCAGACCGGCGGGTTCATCTATGAGTCGGGGGGGTCGGGTTGCTCAGCCGACGTCTGGTTCTATTGAAGCAGATTCCCCACATCTCCATCAAACAGCAGCTCTGTTTTGGCACGGCTCTGAAAACTGACCCTGGTGGTCACCGACGTCTGGGGGTATGAGTGCTGCAACACTCTCTGATGCTCTCTCGTTCCCCTCCAATTTGTGAGAAGCCACGGTCATATCCTGCGCTGCTAGTCTGAGGAAAGGTCTTGTTTGTTTGGCTTCATGCATCTCAAGACAAGATGTGAGCTGCAGTTGAAACCAGGGATTCTTATACAAGACCTAAATCTTGAACTTTTGCCAAAGACACTTGAGCGTTGATACAGAATATTTGTCTGTTCTCTCGTTTGTTTATATCTGCTTCTCCCCACTGAGGTAGGAGTTTTATTGGCATGCCCAACACCACACCTGGAGACTGCGCACAGATGTGCTGCAGTTTCCTCGTACACTCGTTTGTGTTTTCCTTCCTGTCAGAGCATTTTGATTGAACACAGTAGCAGTGTGTTGAACAGGGTCATCCTCTGACAAGAGCAGTAAGCAATCTTGTGTTGATGTTCTTGCACCTGAAACATGATATAGTAAATGGGTGTGTGTGTGCGTGTGCATGTGCGTGTGTGTGTGTGTGTGTGTGTGTGTGTTTGTGTGTGCCTTGTCCAGACTGGTTCCTGTCTTGCTAATAAAAGAGATCTCTTTTTAGTTTTGGATACTGATCTCTGCACACAAGTTTAAAGATCTCATTCACGGTTCACACTGCATTTGCCCCTTAATGTCTCACAGCAGGCCCTCAGCCCCAGGTCGTGATTCATGGGGCGACAGGTCTGCCTCTGGTTGCCACAAGGGCCCAGTTAGATGGGGTACACACATACACACACACACACTGTAGACAATAACATGTTGCCCAAGTGCTGGGATGCTCACTCATTTTCCCTTCTCACATCTTTTTTTTTTTAATGTGAACTTGTGTGACAAAATGGCATTAAATCATTAAATTAAAATGTGTGGTTTGGTTCTTCACCATTACTCAGTTCCCTTTATTATTAAAAAAAAAAAAAGTGTTTACTCCACTTATATCAACTGACAATCTGGAAGTTTTTCATCGACCAGACCTAACATGTAGTAGGGTTTCCTGCCTCATCATACGAAGACAGCTGTAGCGCACATGAGTCTTTTTTGTTGTTGCAAAGCCAGAACCTTTTTTTAGCTTAGGACTTGTTGCTGTTCCAAAATGCAGGATCTTAATCACTTTCCCATCTGCACCAGGTGCATTTGGTCTGTTTTCCAATTAAATCACTGCTTTGTTTGTTTTTGTTTTCTAGTGTTTCCGGGCATTGTGCTGTAAAGGACCCCCGCCGCCAAGACCAGAGTATGATGTGGTGTGCATTGGCCTGACAGGTGCTGGAAAGACCAGCCTACTCTCGCGGCTCTGTAGTGAGGGTGGCGACGGCATTGTTCCGACAACAGGTATGTGGATCAGAGCATTTTGTGTGTGTGTGTGTGTCTGTAGGTAAATAGAATCATGCACTCTCCACACATAAATCCACCTCTCTTCCTTCACATGTTCATTAAAGCTTTTTCCGAGAAGAGCTCCGGATTGGAATCACAGAAAGATAATACTGTCCAGGTATTACAGCTCTCCAATAGGGGGAAGCATGTCTTCGCCGTGTCTTCCAGGGAAACGCTCTGCTGTATCTCACCAGCCAAAACTCTGCTTCTTTTCTTCTAGTCAAGTGGGAGGCTGGTGTTAAGTAAGTATGTCCAGAAGAGGAGGCTTTAGGGCTAGTACATTCTCTTGGTAGTCAACACTCTGCTTTCCATATACGCAAAGCTATCCCTCAAGGACACTGACATTCCTTTTTCCTCCCCTGGTTTTGTCAGCAGTCAGACTTTGAGCTGTTGCAGAAGTTCCATTTTTGGTTAAGTCATTGTGCATGTTCGCCAGGAGAAGGTAAATATAAAGTAATTCCCAAATGTGCTACCTGTAACCGTTAGCTTGTCTCCGTGGCGCGGGTTCTTGAAAGGGAGTGGACACCTGTGTGTGTGCCTGACGTTGAGTAGGCCTTAATAAGTCAAACATGCTGATTACTTACCTCTGGCTTGATCATAATTTTAGCCCACTTCTTTGAAATGAGATTTAGCTGTCAGCACTGTCTGTGTCTGCCAACATCTACAGAGGGAAGATCAGGAAGAACAATGAGGGGGGAAGTCTCCTGTGGTTCCCCCCACTTCTTACTCCATGGTTCTGCACTGTCGTAATGGGCTTAAAAAAACGACATTTAGCAGTTAATTCAGATGTTTAGGAAATCATGATCAGTTTGTCTGTCTCATCTCTCCTCCCGTTGGTGAAACTTTCCAGCAAATGGATCCCCACCAAGGCAATTAAGCCTAATATGAACAACATTAAATCACCAGCTTCAGTGGGTTTCTTTACTATTTCCCACCGTACGCAAACCGCAGAAACAAACCGCGTAATACATGGTAGCACTTTAGACATTAGCTCTATCCTCCTCTTAGGCCAACACTGGCCTGTTTAGCTTTTCTTGTTTTTCTGTTTTGCTAAGCCGGACCACACAAAGTGTTGTTTTTCTTAAGTTTTCACAACACAAACATGTTATCAGTCCTGTGTGTTCACCAGCTGGTGGTTTGAAAAAGCTATACCGATTCTCCCAGGGGAAGCTAAATGATCAATGCAGATTTAAGCCCTTTTTCTCACCATGAAAAAGCAATCGGGGCAACATTCCTATAAATTAATTCTCATCAATGCTAACATGTCCCGTCCACGCACAAACACACAATAATCATCTTCTTTCTTTTCTTTTTCTCCCCATCAGGTTTCAGCATCAAAGCGGTGCCATTTCCAAATGCCATCTTGAATGTAAAAGAACTTGGGGGTAAGAAATGCACACCGAGCCTGGGCCTGTAATGTTTTCAGAATTTTATATGACAATTTCCTCCTTTGTCTTGGGAAAAGACTGCGTGAGGGGAACCCAGCTGTGACATTTTCTTGTGGTCCATTCTTGACAATAGCAGGTTAGCATTGGCTACGGCCCCATACTAACAAAGTGACTTAAACTGCTTTAAAAACAATTCAACATACAACAACAATATCATAACAACATAACAGTTTTATGTTTTGATACAATTTGTTTCATTAGTTTGTCATTACCAAATCATCACACTCTCGTCTTCATCCCAGTATGTGGGTGGGATGTTTTGGTTCTCTTTTTGTAAAGAACCGGCGTTGCTCCAAATCCAAATTACACAATGCAGATGCGCATGTGCAGGTTTCGCCATTTACATTAAAAGAAACATCTGATATCATCTCATCCCTCACAATTAACTGTTTAAACAAGTAACTGTGTACACCAAAAGCATGTTTGTTTATTTAGTTATTTACCTCCAGAAGCATCACACCTTTCGGTCACAGACGTCAGACCTGTTAGTGTGTTTAGAAGTGGCTGTACAATCTGCACCCTGTTATTCCTGGAAATGTACGCCACCGAGGAAGCCGTTTAATAAGCACAGATGAGAGATCTTGAGGTGGAGATACGTAAACGGAGCAAATGCAATGGGAGGCAGCCAGTCCTTAAAGGGAGCCGTGAAAGAGGGATAAATCAGTGCAGCCCCTCACAGGCAACTTAGTGACGCAAGGAAATGTTTCGTGGGGTTGAGAATTCAAATAATTTATGTTGTTTTCTGCTCACTGTAGGCACATGACAGGTGCAGTGCATGTTTTGATGGCTCACCCATCCTAGCCTCCTGAAAAGATGGAAAAACACACCCACACAGACACAAACACACTGACACACACACACACACACACACATGCGCACACACATGCACACAAACACACACACACAAACACACACACACACACAGACACACAGACACAAAGAGGCACTGGAGGACCACCAACGAGGGTGCTACCAAATTTGGACAGAGCACATTAGGGGGGTTTCAAAAGAGTTTTTTTCTGGATTGGTTCAAAGCCAGTCTGGTGGGACATTATTGTGGTTGGAAAAACACTGGTCTCACAGATGACACGTTTGATTTAGATAAGTTAGTATTGCCTGCCACCGCAGCAAAAGGATGATGAAATCTGTTCTCTCTTTTTGTTCGCCCCCCCCTGCTTGGACCCTCACTCCCCGGCTCCTTTTCTTGTAAATACACAGAGCACAAGAATTTGAGCGATGCCATGCGGTGCCATCCGTTATAGATGGGCTTGACGGGGTAAAAACAAGCACATGATGTTTTGACGCTTCTACTTTTTATTTGGAGCGCAGTATTGGAATTTGGTTTGTGTCTCTGAGGTGAAATGTTGATATGCGACCCTCTTTTGGTTTGGCTGAACGAAGTTGTAATATTCTTGTTACAAAATGTAAATGACATAAATGTGGAGAGACTCGGTGTGTAATGTTCCACCAGTCAGTTTCATAATGAGCCTTTGAGATCGTTTTCTGATTAAAGCAGCCCCTCTCTGCACTGTTTGTAACTTCCTCAACGCTTCCCATTACTGTCAGTGTTTTATTTTTTCCCTCCCCCTCCCCATGGCTTTAAAACAAGCAAACATGTGTGGTACAGTTCTTGTATTTTGCACTCCGTCAATGTTGTAGGAAAGTGATACAAGATGTGACGCACATGTAAGTACTCCCGATCCCTTCTGCCCCCAAAAATCTTGTTTTACACAATACCTTTGTGGCTTGTTCACTTCACTCAGCCTTCACTAAATCAAGGGGAAGAAGCCCTCGTTGAGAAACGTGAAGAAGTGAAGCACTTCCCATGTATTTCCTTCCTCTCCCACCGGAAAGCCCATTGAATAATGTCAATGAGGTATTCTCTTTTTTTACCGGAAGAAATGTTGCTCTACTCATGTGACCTTAAGTGCCCGAGGTCGGAAAGACTGTGGGCCCGAAGTCGGAAGCTCTTTTTGGTAGAGTTTAAAACACATGAAATCCCGCTTCACAAAAGCCCAAGCCTCACACTTGCTGTTTGCTTGGCAGGGCAAGCCTGATTATTTATTGCTCAACCCATTTCATCTGGCAGACTGAAGTGGTTGTAAGGCACATGGGAAACAGGCAAGAGTTAAAGGGACAGTTCAGCACCAATATAAAAAAACATATGTTCCTCTTAGTGCTATTTATCAATCTCAATTTTTTTTTAATTTATTTTTATTTTTTGCAGTGATTTGTCCAGTTTTGAAGATATCGGCCATGGAAATGTCTGCCTTCTCTCCAATATAATTGGACTGGAAGACACTCAGTTTGCTCAAAGCACCAAACAAAAACCCATTTAAAACTCAACAGCGATATCCTTTCCCATAAATCAGGACCTGGTTACGCAAGGTTATCCACAGACCTTGCCATGGGCAGCTTCATGAAACTATGGTTGAAAGAAAATACTTCTTACATGAAAATGCTCAAAATAAGGTACTCTTTGGCACATTGAGCTCCACAAGCCAATTTTGTTATATATTGTAGAGTAGGAAGATATGCATTTTGGACTTTGGGTTGAAATGTCCCTTAATGGTCAAAACCTTTGGCATTCAGATAAATCTTGCACACAGCAAAGAGCAGAGAGTGACCAACATGGCACTTGGCGTTGTCTTTGGAGCCAGGTCTCTATGTTGTTAAAATATGGTTGGTTATAAACCTGCGTAAGCATAGTTGACTGTGACTTGCATAGTTGCTAAGACCTGTAATGCATTTTTAACTCTCCTGCCTCGAGTGCACTGGACCAGATTGTCATAAGCACAAGCTGCCCTTAAAACCAGAGGCACAAAGCAGCTTATGTGCAGGCAACCCTGATGTATGGTGCCTGTAATGATTCAGACCAGGCTATACGTCCGTCTCATGCATTTGTTATTGAGGTCCCTGCTGTCTTGTTTTCAGTTGTTCCCTTTCTTATGAACAGCAACCATAGCTTTCTGTTCTTTGGGTTCTACTTCCCCCCTCTTCACTGTTGATGTAATGTAAGCGACTAACCCAGTTCCCTTAATTGACCCTTCGCTAAGTCCCACCCCTCAAACGCAAAATGACCAATCGTAGCGTAGCTCAGATAGCTCTGTCCAGGGTCCAACAACTGTCCAGCTTTTCTTCGTTGACTCTCACTCAATCGTTTTAGATTTTCTTCCTTTTCAGGCTGGCTTTGTGTTTTTCGAGCCAGCCATGGTTAAACATTGTGTAATAGTACGTGATACTCGTTACCTGGAGAGTTAGGATGGAGATGTAGTTTCTAAAGCTAGATGTCGCAGGTTTCATAATTACGCAGCTCTGAAAGGTTGACTGAGTAAGAGCAATGGGGAGGGGCTTAGCGAAGGGTCAGTTGGAGTAAAGGATTAAGAAAAAACTGTTAAATGCAGCTAGATTTTTCCATAAGACACTTGGTTTTGCAGGGAACAGGGAAAGAATCACTGTGACAGCAATATGACGGGTTGAAAGCACAAAATAATTGAACCCAAAGTCCAACTGAAGCTTAGACTGAAATAAATTTAAGTTTAAATAAATTGGTGTCCACAGCTGAAAAGAAGACTATTTGTAAAAATCAAGACATGTGCACGCTAAAGGACAAACTGTGTGGTCTGTCGAGTTTGTCCTCTGTCAAAGCCTTGAGTTCAAATGCTCATAAAAAAGAAAAAAAAACATTCACATTTCACTGATGAAATTAGAATTTTTCAACCTTGATTTGGAAGTATGGTAGAGGGTAGTTGAGAAAGATAAGTAAGGCAGGTGGAAGAAGGTGGAAAATCATCTTGTTCTCTTCCATAGCCACTTATCACAATATAAGACTGACACTGTCAGTCTTATAAATCAAATAGATACACAGACAGAACTGTGCATTTTCATTCTAAGATTGCAATCATGAAGAGATGGACACACTATTTATTTAATAATCCGACAGCAACATTGTAAAACGACTGTTCTTTGCACTAATCTGAATAATATCTAATTTAATCTTTTCAGTTTCAACATTGAGAATTTTGCATTCTCAGATCTTAAGTCTGGCAGGGTTTCGCTTCCCAGCTGGTGCCAGGTATGGGGATTAGGTGGGAAGGGCACCTCTGGGGACACAGGGAAGAATCTATTAAGTGTGTGTGTGTGTGTGTGTGTGTAGGAGTGTGCGACTGTGTGCGTGCGTATACGTGTGGACATTGACATGACGTCAAGTCTAGACGGGCCATTTCACAGTGTGCATTCATGCCACGCAATGACAGCTGATGAGGAAGCGGTCCTAATAAGCCCCGCTCGTTGCTGTCGAGTTGAATTACAGCGGTAGATATTAGCAAATGTAATGTTCGTGTTGGAGCAGTATTTGTCACCAGGCTTTGGAATATATTTTTGTATTACTGCAGTTTGGGTATCTTTATAGGAAAAGGTTTAAATGCTTTATTCGTAATTACTAAATGAACATCATGCTGTATTGAAGAAGACTTGAAACTAGTGATTGAGACCATAAACTCATGTTCACAATGTTTAATAGATAATAACTCAAAGGAGAAATAGAGTAATTTTCTCATAGACTTCTATTCTATCAGATTTAATTTTGCGCCCAGAGTCGCCGCCCCCTGCTGGCTAATAGAAATAATGGTAGAAGTTTAAGGCACTTGTGCCGTGACTTCACTTCGCAAAACTGGAGGTTGCCACCTGGTGCATATGAGACTATGGATGGATATGTGAAAATGGGATAGATTGGTGTCGATTTGAATTTTGAAATTATGTGGAGCCCATCCTATCATCCACTACTAGTCCATCAGAGAACATGTGGGAAGACCAGCATGATGCATCACAGAACATTTACCAGTTGTCTGTGACCACCAACCGGCAACGGAAGTATGTGAGCACGTCTCAGATCAAAACTTCATTGTGGTCATGGCAGACCCAATGTGGTTTTTATTACTATCAAATAGGACCACAGTGTGTGTTACTCCACGCAATCGGGAAACTTTTCCTTTGCATTGGTAAAAGATATAAGCAGAAATAATTTGCCATTTAGTTTAAAGCAGATGCTGGCAGTCGCAGAAGCCTGGATTTTTGGGGTTCTGAGGACAGAGGTGTAATTGATCTCCATTTGAAGCTTGCTTCAAGAATATTACCCATTTGATGTTGGGTTTTTTGTTGTTGTTGTGAGTAGGCGAATGGTGCATCATATAAACTATAGGGGACAATCCTTTTATGTCATGAAGGCGTATTATGCATTCTATTTTAACAATGCAATTTTCAAAGCGCTAGGTGAAGTGTGCAATGAGAATGAGGACATAAACATGTGCACTTGATATTATTGTATGGGCACAGCAGCCTGTATGTGGCTTGGAATATAAATAGAAAGGTTGCCATAATTAATCATTACTTTCAACCGGTCACAATACTCGTCCACAACTACAAACGTCCTTGTCAGTCCCATTGGCGCACGATGAAAATGACTCACTTAATGGAAAGGAGGGGCACAGAGTGGCCCAATTATTTACATGCAGTAACACAACTTATTCATCTCCAATAATAAAGAGGCGCCACATTTCCACAATCCAGATCAGTCATTTCTATACATGAATGAGAAGGACTGATGCATGTTTGAGATGAGGCCTCACAGGAATTGGTTACTTAAAAACAGACGCTGCTGAGACTGCAGGTTGATGGCTGTATCAACAGCTGAAGTGTTTCCCACCTCGCTCCAGCTCATTCCCCCAATGAAGTAAGAGAACTTTATTGCTCGAGGCCTCCCTCGCTAGTCCCAGCGATCCCTCCCATGAACGTATTGTAGCTGTTTTGTTCTGAGAAAGAAAGAGTCTGTTTTTTATTAGGGAGACTTCAAAGAGGATTGCTTTCAGTGTTTCAACTTTCAAGAGTAAAAAAAAAAAACCTGATTAGCAACATGCTTGCATTTTGTTCTAGGTAAAAAAAGCTGGCAAAAGGCATAAATGTGTGTATATGGGATGTATGGGAAAGTGTTGTTCATGCCGAATCTGAATCCATACCTGCATCAATACACACAACAAACAGAAGAAGCCTCAACAGTAGCCTGATTTAGACCAGATGGAAATATAGGGAAGTAGGTTTCAACTATGTACCATCGCAAGCTGTTTGAATTTGCAGACGACTTCAGAAACTCTAGTCATTAAATACAATTGTGAGAAAATCTGAATTCAGAAGACTTGTTTATCTGCTTTTAATTTCTGCAGTGTAATTGCTTGCTTATGTTTTACTGGCAGTTACCTCAAAGTTTTAATTCATTTTTAGACACACGAAAGAGAAAAGCAACCTGATCCCCAGAATATCATCGCCACTCGTGTTTGTACCAGTTAGACATCTGCCTTTCCTATTCTTCCCTAATCCCTGCATTATCATGACTTCCAGAAAATCGTTTTACTATTCTCAATGCTTTGAGCTTTACTTTCTGTCCCTGAACCCTAACGGCATCAACAAAATCGGACTAAATAGAGCTACTCAAATCCACCACATCTATATAGTCTTGATTTTACCAGCCTGTGCTTCCCTACAAGCTTCTGTTCCGCTAGCATTTATATTATAATTCATTTTTAAAGTGTTTTTAGTCTGTGTGAGACAAATCGTGACACTGCAGGTTGATATATTATACTGTATATGATCATAGTAAGCATGTGCTACTGAGCTTACTTCTTGTTTTTTATTGATGAATAATGTTTTGATACGTTTAAGACACTCTCCCCTGCCAGCATGTAGTCTACTGAAAATGTAAAAAAAAATAACTGAGCAATGTTTAATTACATTTTTGTATTCAGCATAAAATATCATGCAGGACTACTTTTTACAATCTGATCTACAATCATTAAGATTCATGCCGACATGATACATATCCATATGTTGTGAGCAGTAGGTTGATTAACACTTCTTGTTTCGGCTCATCTTCATTCGAAACAGAGGGTTGAAAGACTCTTGCGTGGTGTTGAATCAGCAAGTGAGGGTTGGGTGGGCATGGGTGAGGCGTTTTCCTAAGATTCCATTTCTATTCATTTGATCCATAGAGAGGGTTACTCTCTGATGTTACACAATGATACACCTCAGTGTAATATTGTCAGAAATTTTGGAATCATAGCATTCATTACTGTGTTTTCTTACGTAGAATGCATAACGGAATATATGGTCTGTGGTCTTCAAGTCGTACTAAATCACATTATTCCTGTAGCCTTTTTCTGAGTGTACTGCTTCTACCTGAATATATCTATCTTAGATAGTTTCAGGAGAGCTGTGGTGAGGTTTAATTTAAAGGATAACCAATTACCAATCTGGCCATCTTGTGGCAAACATAACAGTTTAGGCCGATTCCCTCAAAACTAAAGGATACCCCATTGCTGAACTCAAACAGGGATTAAATCCATCATGGTAAATAAAAGGGTAGCCTCAGTAGACAATTTTGTAATGCTGCCTCAATAAACAATAAGCTACGTTGCGTTGTAAGGCTCAACGCAGAACTGTTGTAAAACTGCCGATACATATCCAAGGTTTCAAAAGATAAACACACTCCTGTGTTTCTGGTGACTTGGTGGCACCATATTATCTTTGCTGATCAAATAGAGTTGGTAGAGCAGGCTGCTACTGGTTCTGTCTAGTAGCTGGTTGACTTTTCAGACACACAGATGGGCAGGACTGATAGTGTTAGCTGCCTAGCTCCGTCATTACATTGCTGGTTTTTATTAGCCGTAAACCGCTAGCATAATGATTACCTAACAGATTTAACTGTTTAAAACTTAAATCTTGTTGAAACAGGAGCTTTCCTACCTCTCTAAGGTCCCCATAGAAACCAGGTTGTCGGTCTTTAAGACACTTCACCACGTTTGTTGTGCTACGAGTTCGCTTCTGCGCCACTACTTTAGCATCGCTAGCATATCGCCATGTTGACATCCATAGCCGTTCCCCGGTCATTAGACTCGTATGCTAACGGTGCGTTCTTTTATTCTTTGAGAAAAACTTGGATGCCACCGTATCAAAACGAAGCCATTTGAACTTCTACAATTTCACTTTATTTCATGTTTTAGGTTATCTTCTGTTCGCAATGCAATGCCACGTTTAGCAACACCCCTTTTGAAACAAGTCTTTGTTTCAATATTGCACTCACAACAAAACTGATTCCCATACCCGTATGCAGTGATACGGAAGCAGTAAGGTTTTGCAGTAATATGAGTGATGGAAATCGTCATAACGACCAAAGTGGTCCAAAACCAATGAAAACAGTTCATAACAGCTCACACAGGGCGAGCCATGTTGGATTCCGTATTGGAACTCTTGCTCGGTTTAAAGGGGGTGTGTTGGTGCGTGCGAGGCAACGTTCTGTTTCTATAGGTACGTGTCCACAGGCAGCATTGTTTCCCCACTTCCCATTCATTGTCTATGTGAAAAGCTGTGCAATGCATTCTGATAGCGTCAAGGTGAATTTCCAGAGGCGGCCCGTCGAGTTGCCCGCTCCTCATTTGCATAAAGTTACGGTCGAGCCTACTTTATGCAAATCAGAAGCGCCGGCTCGCCAACGCTCGCGGAAATCTTTTAAACTGAATGTTGTCAATCTAAAATAAAGACAGATTTAGCAACTGCATAGCTTGTTTCTCGCTTAAAATGTTTTCAGAAGCACATTTCTGTGAACTATTTTCGTAAAATAAGAGAAAGTTTCCAAACGAGCCGCCATGTTGGGATTTGAAATCCGGGAGCAGACAGGCCACCAGTGAAAGCATTCGTCCAATCAGGTGCAGCCATGAAGTGGTTGTAGCAAGGAGAGCACCTGTCAATCATCCTCTAGTGGCAGCCCGCTAGCGTGCAATACTGGCAAGCGGCGCGTCAACTAGCGTTTAAAAACGCCCCTGTGGGCACGTAGCTTTAGTCGGAACTCCGACTCGGATAGAATAATAGAACGCAGCATAAATACTTCCAAACGGCACTTTTGCTATGTTCATTTTCTACTAAAACTAGAAGCGAAGGCCCTCCAGCAGCAATGTAATGTGAATTAGCGTTCATGAGCTCAGCTGCTAGAGATGGACGGAACTAGCTGTCTGTCGGCAGCACTGCTCTGGAAAGTTACGCGTCAACTGGTGGAGACAGGACTGACGGCAAAAGTATCGATACCTTTGCAAGTTTGCATTGAATCTGATGCTAATTTTTAGTATTGATTATTTATCGAGTATCAATTTTTTTTTTTGAAAACCCTTCTCCTCTCCTTGTAGTTTGGATGCCATTAAGATTGCCTGGACCATTCCAATTTATGACCTGTGTCTTCATGACCTGGCTCTCGTCACTTGCCACTGGTATCATTTTTGTGACAGTGTAGCTTGCTGATACCACTAACAACTGACAACATAACCAGAGAGAGGTGAGCATAATAGCCTATGAATAAAAGCAGGTAAGCTAGCTAAAGTTACATTTTTAATTTACCATATTGCGTTGGTGTAGTCTGTCGGCAGCAACGGCAGGTATTTGTCCCTGGGCACTCAGACATGAATCCCTCGAGGCTCTCTTTGTTTCTTTCTCCAGCATCTTTGTGGGTTCTTGTGCATTAATTGAATGACAGCATAGTATAGTCCTGTCTGTTCTCGTCCAGGCAGATGATTAGGTCTGAAAACAACCCACGGACCACAGTCTGTTAAATGGGCCCGGCTTCATTTTACCAATGTTTCCACTTTTTCAAATCCTGTCTCAGTAACTTTGTCTCCTTTGTCTCCATGTATCCATGCTTAGACCACCAGGATCTTGACTTGGGACTTGTCGTTCTTGATTTGAGACTGGACTAAGGACTTAAATGCAAAGACTTACTTGAGAAAATAATTAGTCTCACTTTTTGATTATAGAGTGTTTAACAACAGGTTTGAACGAAGCTCAGCCAATCATAATCAAGGACCGGAACTATCCATTTTATAAGATATGTTTGATGATATTTTTTCCATGACTCACATGGTAGCTAGCTTTGTTGGTCACTGCACCAATGCATTCAACAGCTGTGATGTATCAAGTCTAGGTAAAGCAAAAGGATGTAACATGAGTAAGAAGCAGATACGAGAGGTTTAGACAAAAACAAGAAAAATGTTTAATTGCAAATCTTCAAAGCATTAATTTGTGGGTTCTTCTTTCAGGTGCATCCAACCAAACTTGTCAGTAGATTGGACCGTACTTTGTGATATCTTTTTAATGACTTGATTATGAGGTGTTAATTAATTTTTCTCCGATTGTGTGTTCAGGTAATTTCCCAAACTTTGTTCATGATTGAGTTAAGTAATTGATTTTGCTAGAGGTATTCATTATCTAATTCTTGCAGTCAAAACCCATTTAATGAATGAATGAGGCAACAAGTGATGAAGCAGAGTCATTAGCCAACGTGACTTTACATGCCTATCGTTTGGCACTCTGTGTTTTTACACAGAGATTCCGCCGTAATCACGGAAAAGAGAGCCCTCGATATGCCGCACACGCACCAAGCATTGGTGTGCAGCGTAACAACATGATAGTGTCTCCTTTTACAAAGCATCCTGGCTTTGCAGAACCAGAGAGGCTGTGATGTGTAACATAACAGCGCCGATGGCTGTGATGTGTTTAATGAGCGTCGGAAATCCGATTAGCTTAAACGCACCAAAACAACAAATGAAAGGGGAACTTTGGCTCGTATTGCATATTTACACTACTCTGCAACCACAAGCAAGTTGCTGCACTCCTTGTTTCTCCTCTGTTGCGGCTCTGTGACTACCTCCGTTGCCGTCTCAGAGGCGCAACGATTCTGACCTTTTACAATGACGACGGTGCGGAAAAAAGTGAGGGAGTGATACTCCCGCAATAAAATGGCAGTGTAAGAGGGGCTAATGTTGACCTTTTGGATAATAATGTCTCAGTGAAATTTTAAATTATTAAAACACGTTTCTTTTTTTATATATCATTAATTGAATTACAAACTATATATGAAATATAAATACAAAGGCATTAAATGGCACAACATTAAAATGAATGGTGGAAAAAGGAGCAAGGAATGAGGACTTACTCATTGCACTCATTTGATTAATGATATGTAGTAGGGCTGCCAGCAGCCCCCAAGAATCATGATGTCATGTTTGGAAATCCTCCTCTCAGGCCAATAGGTGGCAGAAGTTGCCAACAAGATCCAACGAGACGTGACGGGACATTCCACCATTTCCAGGCAAAGAGGAGAGAAACTTCCTCGTCAATCTCTCAAGTGCCACTTTGTCTGATAGCTTTCCACTCCAGTGATAGGTGTGAGCAGAAAGAGTGGGGGAGGAAAGAAGAGAGGGAGGGAGGGAGGCAGAGCATGAGGAAAGGGATGTAAATGTCATCGAGAGCACTTCGTGAGGTTTAAACATTTGCCAGCCTCACAGTTCGTCACTTCTTGGCAGTTACCTGCCTATGAGCAACAACAACAAAACAGCAGTTCACAAGATTGCAAAAGAAGTAACCTCACCAGCTAAAGGAGAATCATTTTTAACCAGAGAAAGTACAACCGTCTAAAAGCGAATACGTGTACTTTTAAATGCAATGTGATAGGACCTTTTGTAGTTGTGTCCATGCGGCGCTGACAAGTGAGGTGATCATGTAGAGCCTTTTAAATGGTTTAATGGAAAACATGTTGTGAAAAGGACAGCATTCCACTGATATGATGAAGTGTAATCAAAGTATTAGAGCAGTTAACAAGATAAGTTTTAAAATATTTTTATAAGATTCCTTAGATTTAAAACTGGAAACAGTCAATACTGCGGTGTATTTGAGATAGAAAAGGGACTTATTAATGTGCATGCTCCCACCTCCACCCGGCCTTACTAATAGAGAAAACATCTACAGAGTACACAGTTAAGTATTCATCAGATTTTGAGTGGGCAATTTTTCAAGATTAGTCTGATATATATTTTTTTCATTTTAAAGATAAGCTACAATACTACCTCCGTACTGACTCCACATCTGTCGTTTGAGTAAAAAAAATCCCTCTCTCTTGGCTCAAAATGTGTAGATTCCTCATTAAAGGAGATCAGCAACTGTGGTCAACTTGTGTTCAGTCAGTTAGGATGGATTCCAGTTGTCACAAGGGGAGCAAGATGTCCTGAGGAGCATGAGTAACATGGAGGATGTGACTAGCATATCATGGCATGGTGGTGTTGAGCGACTGTGTCAGTATCAATTGACAGAGGGTGACAGCAGAAGCTGTCATCTGGCAGTCATTCCTAACCTTATAAAGAACTTTTTTTTTCATGGACTGAATAGTAAAATAATGAGAAATTTGCCATAAAAGCAAAATATGATTTTTTTCTCAGAAAGGTTGGAGACGTGATTGTAAGAGGGTGACCATTTCCAGATGAGGAGTACTGAAGGTGTTTACAGACAGGTCATAGTTTTTGTCGCAGCTCCAGTACATATCCACATAATTAGTTTGGGGTTGAGAAAAAAAAATTGACAGGGGAATGGTTGCTAAAGACTATTGCCCTGAAATTAGCCTGTCGGGAAAAGTCCTAAGCACTGAACTGACCCCACTAAGCTCTACTAATCGCACAGTGAAATAGTTATGGGGTCGGGGTTGGCGTCTACCAATCCTACAGAGCAGGTGGGATTGTGATCAGATTCTAAACAAGTGCCCTTACATTGAAGAAAGTACACAGGAATTACAAGGATCAAAAGGATGTCTATGAAAATGTATTTCCTCTCCAAAGACATTGCCTAGTCTGTCAGTAAGGGAAAGGAAGGGGCCGGCAGTGGAAGCAGAGGGAGATGGTAGCACAGGGGACACGACTGACTAATTCTGTGAGCATGTAGGTCTATTCCTCAAATTACTTACACTTACAAATTGTTGCTGTGAACTAAACCACTGCGTGAGCATGTGTTGTTCACCATGAACTCAATGTCACCGTGGCCTTGCAAATGAGACCAGGCTCCTTCCAAATTATCCAGTGAGTATGCATATTTACTTTAAGGACTTTGGGGATTCATTTCTGTGTCTGAACAATACCTGCTGAGAAATGTGGCAGGAAAATATTAATTTGAGATGCAGCTCAGCAGCTTTTGTCAAGTTGTTCTAGTCATAAATCAGAAATGAATTGAATAAATGAAAGTGAAAACAAAAGTGTGAATGTAAAATGGCTTAGAACAGCATGATGGAAGTATATGATGCCATCCCCGTGTTCAGTTAATGATATATTGTTGTGGCAGGTTTTAGATTGGTACCATTTTCTTTGGTACAAAAGAAATTAAAAAGTCCACTCAAGTATTGATAAAAAATGATCAAAAATCACTCCAAAACACCATATTAAGACACTAAAACCTTGATGAGCACGATCCACGAAGTCCATGATGTGATTTGATAATTTTGGTAAAAGTTCTTGTTTTTGCGATTACTGCAAGAATACAATATTTTCAGCGATTGTATGGGGAAGACTTTCTGTACTAAAGAGACCCCCTTAATATCAATATATATAGCAAAGCCATATATCCCTTAATTAATGCTCAAGATCTCTTTTTGTGGTTGTAAAGTTTTATGAGGCAGTTTTTCAAAAATGGTCTTAATGTGAAATGGCTACTATGGAGACGAACATCATCATGCATTAATGCAATTGGGCTGATTGGATCCACAAGATTCTTGGCTTTCCAGTCATACCCCATTCATGCGGTATGCAGAAATATTCAAATACACCATTTTTTAGAATGGGCAAAAATAACACCATTATACAGCATAAAAAAACGGCATGATTTTTTCCCAAAACTGCTTGGGATTAGCATAAAGCAGGCATGAAGGGGAGACTTGTGGGTACCCATAGAACACATTTTCATTCACAGCTCGAGATGAGAGGTCAAGGGTCCTCTTCAACATGCCAGTTTCTCTAGTAAAAATGTAACCTAGATTTGGAATGTCATACAGCCTCCTTTGTGACAAGCTAGCAGGACATGTTTGCTACCAATTCATTTGGTCATTTACTTTCTATCATACCATATCTTCACTAGCTTTAAGACTAAACCCACTACAGCATTTTAAAGACAGTAATCAGGGCCAGGGTTGCTAGCGAGCCTGCAGATGATCATGTTTTTATGCTCTTAACTCCATTACAGGAATTGGTAGCGTTACTGTCATTAGGAGTTTTGCACGTGACGACCGTAGCATCTTCCCCCAGTAGTTGACTCATTTATTGGTATTACATCTGTCCACAGGAGCCGACAACATCAAGAAATATTGGAGTCGTTACTACCAGGGGTCACAGGGTGTAGTCTTCGTATTGGACAGTGCCTCATCGGACGAGGACCTCGAGGCAGCACGTAACGAGCTCCACTCAGCCCTGCAGCACCCGCAGCTGTGCACACTGCCTTTCCTCATCCTCGCCAACCACCAGGACAAGCCTGCCGCAAGGACACCAAACCAGGTAGCATACTGTAGCCTGCTTAGCTATTGTTAATTTATTCCATTCTATGCTGTAACAGCAATGAAGTTCCATTCTTTTGCAAATAATATCAGCAATCAGCTTCTTCAGAAAAACTTTACATGTATGTCTCAATCAGAAAAGGCAATTTTGCATTTATTTATTAAGTACACATTCAGACATCACCAGTAACAAATATGGAAATATGGATGGCTTTTTCTCATTTGCACTGCTCTGATTGTTAAAGAGCCAAAAGGGGTGGTTTAAGACCTGGGCTCTAACTACAATATGAATCATAAAGACTTTTAGCCTCATAATTTAATAACAGACTTATTGGGGTCCTCCCGGAGGAGCTGGGGGAAGTGTCCGGGGAGAGGGAAGTCTGGGCGTCCCTGCTCAGGCAGCTGCCCCCGCGACCCGGTCCCGGATAAGCGGAGGAAAATGGATGGATGGATGGACTTATTGGTGTGTGTGTGTGTGTGTGTGTGTGTGTGTGTGTGTGTGTGGGAGTGTGTGTGTGTGTGTGTGTGTGTGTGTAGGAGTGTGTGTGTGTGTGTGTGTGTGTGTGTGTGTGTGTGTGTGTGTGTAGGAGTGTGCGAACAAGGGAGTGGTTCAGATAGCACCACTGGTCGGGTCTCTCAAGGCAAATTGAAGGGCCAACTAAGAGCAAACAGGAGATCTCTATCAATTGATGTTTTGGGAAAAGAAAACATCATCCTGAAAAGGGAAACCATGGCCTTTCCTCCAGCCATGCCTCTGACAGGACTTTGCAGGCTTGTCCCTTGTGGCTCGCCCGTACCAGTTGGCCCTTCAAAGTTTAGGTATAGGGGTCTTATGCATGCCAAGTGGGTGGCGGGCCAAGGTGTAGGTCACGGCGTGCCTGCCCCTCTCACATCTGGAAGATTTATTTCACATCTCTTGGGGGTTTACGATATCCACCTACCTGCCATGTTCAAAAAAATCTTTGGTGATATGTCACGTAGAACTTGTGGCAGGAAGGTCTTCCATGCCTGTCACGGCCTGATTACATGATAGTGGAATCCACATTTGAGGGAGGCTCTCGAGTTGAAAAGGAAAAAGCTTTCAGGCATTTGAATGACAAGTATGTGGAGTTTGGGGAGTTCATGAAGACCGATTTTTGGTTTGGGATGACACAGTTTCTTGACCTTAACTGGTGATGTTACCGGATGGTGTGGAAGGAACTCTTGAGTAACTTCTGAACTGAACAGACGTGCCCTCGGTGGAGGAGGCAAAATTGTGAAATTGTTGGTGGAGGTTACAGATAATCTTCCGAGGGTAAGGTGCCAGGGATGGAAGACAGTCACTGGTCTGGGAATGCCTAAGCATCTGGTTGACAATCTGGGGGCAAAGATGTCACCTGCCACTGTGATATGAATCTTTCTGCTTCTAAAATGTATGACTTTGTTTATTGTCATTATTTGTTTCTGGACTCTATTAAAGATTAATTTGATTACAGGACATGCTTCCAAGATGCTTGCCGTGTGTCTGTGTTCCAGCTTTTGAGCTCTGGAACACAGACAAACACACACACATTTTCTTTGTTTGCCTGTATATTCCTCCTTATTGGATTTTTAGACTCTGTTTTCATTTGCTGTTTGGCAGGTCAACCTTTGTCATTTCAAACGTCAAGATATGATTCATAACTAGCATAGCTCTATTTTCAGTAAGTCAGTTCATGTCATTTGACAATTAGCCTGATGGCCCTGAATGAACTCCTCACTCCAGTTTCATTCATCTATCTTTTGATTGAGTTGTGTTTTCGACTCTGTATTGTTTTGGACAGGATTTGCCAGAATATTACCAGAAGCAACCGACACAGAAACGGATGATTACACCTCTTTTGTTCCAGTACATTTTTCCCTCTTTTGTCTCAAAAATAATAGTTTGCCACTCCACCAGCAGACAGGATGTAATACTTAGAATATATCAGAAATGTCATGTAGTAGTCATGAAGTAGTAGGTCAAACCACCTCCCCTCAGGACAGAACAGGACAGAATTAATCATTGCTTGTGGAGGCAGGAATGAAATACAGCAGGGTAGTCTGTTCTCTCTCTCTCTCTCTCTCTCTCTCTCTCTCTCTCTCTCTCTCTCTCTCTCTCTCTCTCTCTCTCTGTGTCTCTGTCTCTCCAGGGCCTCACTTTCTTGTGCACACACACGCAAAACATATACACACACACGCATGCATCATCTGCACAGGCCTATTTAATGTTTCTGAAGGATAACAAAGATGGATGCCTCTGGAGAGGACCATCTGCGTTTCCTAGTATAGACCACCGGTGTTGCAGCTGTTCAGTGATGTGAAATCTGTATGGGACAGGATGGAGGGAAAACTTCTGTGCCTTATTCTGTTTGTGACCCACTGAAGGCATTTGAGGAAAGCCTCGGACTCCACCTGAGTCATTGTCGCTTAGTTTAACTAACTAGTATGGGTCGGTTGCACTTGAGCGCAAGTTGCTAGAGTCACACAAAGCCACTAATCTCAGTGATATTTTAAATGGAAACTGCTTACTCAAAGCCTGGTCTCTTTGTTGGCCCTCATAACGCAGACAATTAATCCAGTCTGTCAGCGGCCCACACTTGCCCACCGGACCTAGCGTGATGTGTCCTCTGCCATATGTGACCCATCATTGCATCAGTCTCTGGAAGTATTGACTTTTCTGAATTGTTTGCAAACACCAATGACACGTGAGAGTGGCTTATGTTGCCTAAAGGCCTTTTTTTTGGCGACACACTGGGAGGGTCATTTCAGTTCATAATGAGTGACTTACATAAACCGAGTTGATCAGATGTGGCACAGGAAACTGATATTTTCATACCATGTCTACTTTCGGCGTAACACGTGGACGTCCACGCCTCATCCGTGTAGCTATTTTTGTATTTATTTGTCTCTTTATTTATTTATTTGACTCTTTCTGTCAACCATACTGTCACATTTAACACAATAAATTAAATCCATGCATGCAGATTGTAGGCATTTCTCATTTTCAATTGTAATTGCTCATTTCTATTTCCTACAACGGTTACCTCCACATTTCAATTATCACATTTTGTGACAAGCTGGTGATTTGAAGTCTTAACTTCGATATATGTGGTCAGTGGTGAAAGACATCTTTAATTGATCTAATCATTTACTTTTCCCTAGTGTCTTGGGTGGATTGTGGATACAAAAGATTTTTTTTAATGGTTTTCGAATGAATTTGTATTCTTTGTAATACATTTGTGTTTTAAATGACATGGTCATTGTGAGTGTACCATGCTGGTGTGTGCATATTATCATCTGACTCCTGGCTGTGTCACTGAAGGAGCTAAGTGTTTGGAGTCTCATGAGTAATCTCTGCTAAAACCAAAGTAAATTTTAGACCAACTATGAAAGAAATCGTTGACTCCTCCTCTTCTCTTAAACCGTGTTTCTTTGCCTCTCTACTGTATGTCTAGCTCACAAATGCAGTCATAAGCCTTGCTGGTTCTGATTAATGTCTGGCTTCAGGCCATATCGTATGTCACACTGTTAAAAATATAATAGAAAAAGGAGTGGAAATAGTAAGCCCAGTCAACCACTGGAGAGTGCAAGAGGGCAAATCCTCTATATGATAAGCAAACATTTGCTCAACATCCACAGGGGTTCCTGGAGTTTATGTTCAGTTCTCTGCAGGTTCCCATGCAATCGCTTCACTAAGAGGAGCTGTCACCTCAGTTATGAGACTTTGTATGTCGGCAACATTTATTGAGAGTGAAATAAACATGAATTATACATCATGCTGATGCAAATGAAAAACAGGGATAGACTCTTAAAGATCAAACAACCAACTCATTAACAGGTACTTATTCATGCAAAGTGGTGCTTAATGGTACATAGGATGGCTTCGATTAGCCCAGAGTGGCTTTGTGTGTTTCCATGGAGTGCTGTGATGATATCTACGTTTCTGCGTCAGTGGCCCCTATAGCACCCTGTGAATATTTCATTTTTTTTTTCAAGTAAAGTTTTTTTTCATAACAGGGAGAACACGGACACGAATATATGCGTTTTATTACACATTAGTCTTCTGCAGAATCTCCAAAATGGTAATACTATCTTTATTGTATTAATGTATTATGCTGTACAAGTTTTCAAAGCATTTGACTCCACTGTTCGAATGCCATCACGTGCAATCACATACCTCATTACTAAAATTCTCTTTTTGTAGATTTTGTCTTATCTGGAGAGGTTAGAAGAAGATTTACATTTCTAAAATGCATCTTTCTGCTTAAAAAGGTGGAGCTAACATTAGCAGAGGGCATTAGCACATGATATTCTTGTTTTGTGTTTCTATCACCAGATGATGTGGTGGTTTACTTTACCACTGTGCTCTGTAGGCTTTAGTTACTATCTTTACCTTTTTTACCTGTTTTACTTGCTGGATCTCTTTGACATCCATATATCCATAATGTATACCCTTCTATCTTCTATCTGTAATCACTTTGTTTTCCCAAAAATAGACAATATTCAATCAGTGAGTTTAGTCGGTGACAGTGTATGCACCATGGTAGCTCCGACAGTTTGACGGACTAGCAGCAGGTGGCGGGGCTAAGCAAAGGATCAATTGTAAATTAAGATTTGCTTTTAATTGTAATTCTCAATCAAGCGGTGAGGGTCTTGCTGTGCCAACTGGTAAGATACATTGTTCCTTAGGCCCCTAACTTGTGTACAGTTAGTCTTCAGGAAGTTTGGGAATATTTATGTCTTCACATTACTTATTGATAAAGGTTGTCAAAATGCTCTACTATAGAGCAGAGTTGCTTAATATTAAATGAAAGTTACACTAAAAGTACCAAGGTACATGTCAGGAACAGGTGGCAAACCACTCTTAGCACTGGCCTTTTGTGGTCCAGTTTAAGTGCAGCGTGTCTCCTCAGCTGAGGGTAAAAGCACAATTAAAGATATGCCACTTCCTATTTCCTCGATTTTATCATCCTCTGGCTTGTTGGGAGCATCGCAGCAAGACCTCTGAGTGAACCCGAGGAAGTGTCGAATTATGTACAGTGTGTCCAGCTGCACTTCTGAAAACACTTTTCACATGCACGAGCAGTCATTTATTTAGGTTACCTGGTGCATGTGTGCTTGTACCATGACTTACCTCTCTGATGTATTTGTTGCGTAGCTGCTTTAACTGATTTACCCAATGGGTAAGGATATATTTATAGCATATTTATGCATCCCTACATTAAATAGTTTAAAATGTACAATGAAGTATAAGTGGTGTTTTTTTCTATTACCAGAAACATTTTTTATTTTTATTCATTTTATTCATTTATTACACGTTTTTAGATCCCAGGAAATTACCTTAGCAGGGTTAATTTAATCTATTGCTAGGACATTTCCAAGCTTGTCCTCACTTCCACATCAATACCAGAAAAAGTGGCTACATCATACAACCTTGTCCGTCACCTGCACATATGTCCTTTAAAGGTCTCTTATAAGAAACCGGTATGTTATGTATGTTTTTATTATTTATTAGAATTTCCATTAGCTTTTTACTAAGTAAACAAGTCCTACTAAGGGTCAGTGCACATTGCTTTGAGATGTTTTGGGCCAGTGGAGCTACTTCACTGAAACCTTTGCTTCAGAGAAGCTTTACACTCATTAGGTCAGCACCAGGTTAGAAGAGTAACATGGCACAGATGCTGTAGATTTGACAGAAGGCTAATGTTTTTTCATGTTTCTCAACCATAATCAGTTTATCTGCAATAAATAAGTCAATTGAAGTAGTAATTCTAACAAAAGTGCATTGCAAAATAGAAGAGATCATCTCTTTGTATTGGTTGGACTTATATTCTGCAGATATGAAGGCTGTCATCTAAAAGAAAACAATTTAGCTAACTACGTTAGCAAAATGAAGGTAATGGATACAATCCAATTTTCTTTCCTGAGTAAAGGTTGTAATAATGTTTAAGATGAATGTAATCCATAACACTTTGAAAATAACCTTTTCAACTAGAGTCATAACCTTTGATCCACCATAACAATTTGCTCCGGAAAACTCAGACTGCTTACATCCTAAGTAATCCCTTTGAAATGTTTAAACGATTTAAGCAAGTCTAAATGTTTATTAGACAGGTCACTCTAAATTAAAACAAGAAGTCATGCGTAAGGTTTTGTATATACCACATGTGATGCATGGATATAATGCTGCAGGTCTTGCCACAGTGTTCTCCTTCAAGTCCCCCGACTCAAGGATTCTTCGCTTGGGACCATGGTTTCATGAAGACCCTCTGACATTTAGAATGGTCTTCAACCTCTTTGTTTTGTTGAGACATATGTTGCCAAAATGGATTTATTCAGGCTTGGTGACAATAAACCTGGATTGCCCTTAAATGTGACCACAAGAACGCAAGAGTTTGATATCTTTTCTGGGCTGATATATTTTACCCAACCCAAAAGAGAAATGCAGCCAAAAAGAGGAATTGACTTCTTACATTCAAACTTATAAGCACCTTGCAAACACAATCAGTGTTATTTGAGAATTTTATTTATATATATATATATATATATATATATATAATATATATATATATATATATATATATATATATATATATATATAAAATGTGTTATATTCTTTAAAATCTGAAACCTCAAGCCTCAGTTGCCACTGATGTTGAATATACCGATTGCCCTGGACAAAATATGACTTATAATGTTAGAGCCCGGAATGGAAGTCTGTCGAGAAGATTGCAAAATTCTAGCAGGCCCCACAGATTATTTCCATTATATAATACTGCAGCTTTTTATTGAAACATGTACATGAATTCAAATGTCCTGCTGCAGACCCCTGATGTTCTCCATCTGAACTCTGTAAACCTCAGAAGACAGCAGCTGCGTTCCAGGTTCTTGCTTC
This sequence comes from Chelidonichthys spinosus, assembly GCA_029853015.1. Taxonomy (NCBI): domain Eukaryota; kingdom Metazoa; phylum Chordata; class Actinopteri; order Perciformes; family Triglidae; genus Chelidonichthys; species Chelidonichthys spinosus. The sequence continues at coordinate 13,770,103 of CM056831.1, forward strand.
TTGTGATTAACAAGCACCACCCCTGAAACAAGCCCAAATTTAGTTGGTCTGAATTCTATTGGCAGCTCTTCTGGCGATGACACTGTACACAAATGACGTCCCCGAGTTGGCCTTATTCTCACAGCGACTGCTCTGTTGACAGAACAAGGTGGCTCATTTCCTTAACGCACACACATGCTTGCGTTTGCTAGCGCTGTTTTCTGGGGCAGTCCTTGTTTACGGCGTCACGTTTGTGACTCGGGGTGTTTCTGGCACCGCTGGAGCGAGGGGTGAGAGAAGGTGACGGCGGGGTGATACAGCTCAGCGGGCCTGTTAAGGCCTCACTGGGGCCCTCTGTGCTATTGCAAGTGTTTTTCAGGAGCAGGGAGGGTCTGGAGGAGGTAGAAGTAAATGTGGGACAAAATTCCTTGTTGACATCAATCTCCTGCCGTTGGGGGGCCCAAGGAAGCTGGTGGAGGAGCGGAGGGGAGGGTACACTGTTGATATAACACCTCAACAAAGCAGGTCTGTTTGGATGGATGGGCCTAATGGACTGCGTCCATGAGGAGCTCTTGTTTTAGAAAATGCTGTCAGTGTTAGTACGCAGAGGTAGAGGTCCCTTTTTTGGGGCTCGGTTGGCGTTGTGTTATCTGAGGAAGAGATAGAAACTGATGAAGGGTGCAAAAAAACAATGGAGCACTGGAGTGACTCACGGAGAAGGGGAGAAAGTGAAAAGCGCTAGAAGTTATGTGGAAATTTGGAGAGAATACATAAAAGTTGGAGATAACAAAAAAATACTGTAAGCGGGGGGGGGGGGGGGGGGGGGGGGGCGAGGCAAGGCCGCAATATCTATCCTTGAGAACAATGACGACGGCTCCCCTCCGAGATTGAAGACAGAAGCATTTAAACATTGCGGTCGGGAAAAGGGACCTCTCATGCTTTCCCTTTCATTCTCTCTTCTTTCTCTTTCACACTCTTAATCCCTCTCTGTCTCTCTCCCTCAAACTCAAGTAGATCCAGTCCCTTTATGCTCTAGTCCATTGTGGGGAAAACAGTGCCTGGTATGAATTGTAGCACATCTGTTTCCAGTGTACCAAAGCTGAATGTGATGTTGCTTATGCATTGTGACAGAATTCCACCGCAAAGAACAAGCAGCCACTCACATGCGTCATGCACTGGCGGAAGATCTCATGTGCTGCACCGGTGATAAGAATAAAGGGAATTACTGATTGGTTGGTGTTAATTGTTGAATTGTTTTTTTTAAACATGGTTCCAGCTCTCAATATCCTGGAAAAATCAAGACGACGGTACCGAGAGTCAGAGCGGAGACAGGTTTTCACCTCCTCACCAACCAACATGCGCACAATCATTAATCATCAATTTGCTGTGTTTTGACACGGAAAGACATGCAGACACACACATGCACTCAGACACATGCGGGCACATTGACGCAGACATCATTTGTTTCTTATGTTCCATGTTTTTTTTGCCTTCCGATCATCCTAGAAATAATATTTTTTTCACAAAAAAGGAACATTTTCTCTCGCCTGCTGTTGACAGCTGTTGACACAATCGCAAGCCACTCCAAGAACATCTAATTTGTCTGCATAAACAAGCCTTTTTCTTTTCTTCTTTCTACAGTAGGTCAATGAAAAAAACACTCGAGTTGTACTGTAAACTTCCCTTTCCACAAGCCTTTTTCTATCGCCCTAAAAGCTGATTACTTTATCAGATCTTATTTGATACAATCGTTTTGTATAGTTGGTGACTGTCTACACAGGTTTTGGATTATGCTGATGGAGGATAGAGTGTAGAGCTGCTGTTGCCAGGTATTGTGGCCGTTTACATTCACTTCAGCAGGTCTGCATCTATATTCTGCGTTGTAACACTTACATGCAGAGTATGTCTTGAATGTTTCAGAGGGACACATATACACACACACACACACACACACACACACACACACACACATACATCTGAGGAGGGGTGATAGACAGTGAGAGAAAGCATTACACACATCTTGAAATGCCATCTGACGAGTGGTGAAGTGGGACTTTGCATCTGCACTGCATAGATGAAGTCACCGTTGGCCAGTTGCCTTGGGTTTAACCCTTCATTCACACTTTCACATTTGTTTCTTATTAGGAGGCGTTTTCTCATTTCTACTCATTATGTGTATCTTAACTCTGCACCTACAATCTTTCAGACATTTTCATAAGTAATCATTTTTAGCTATTAAAGGAGACAAACAATTAAAAACATGTCTATATTAGGATTTGCAAGGTCACAGTGTAAAGTATTCTTTTTGACTACATTGCTTGTTTTGTTTTTTATTTTAAGCTCCTTAATATTGCACTTATAGAAAAGAAGACGTCTTGATAAATGTTCAAGTTCTCACCTCTTAAGCAAAACTACAGTGTGAGACCAATATAATTCCCATTGATTTAAAAAACACTAGAGACACGATATTTCAAATTTCAAATCCCCAGCAGCACTCACTTTATGCCCACTCCCGTTTTTTTGTTTGTATTAGATTTTTTCAACATTCATTCATCTCCCATACAACCTACCTCAGCTTGCGAAAACGTATAACATATTCAGAGGGCTGTTTTCTGGAGGGAACAACCTCACCAACCCCACAGCTGAGCGGAGCTCTCCGCAGCCAGTTTTTGTTCTCCTGTGGTCCGCAGGAATGTGGCTCACTCGGTGATGGAAAACCCACAACCAACAAAGTGTTTTTCCCATGCAAGAAGTCTCATTTGACCAATTCATGTGTGCCCCCTTCCTTCACAATTGAAATCAGAGAGCACTCGCACAGCAGGGGGGATGAAATACATCACTTTTTCGTTATGCTTTCATATCTATGCTGCTAATTTTCAAACACATTTGGATAACGCATATCACAATAAATGTTTCATTCTTTTGCCACACCCAATCCTTTTACCGATGTCATTGGTCATTTTGAGAACGCTTGTATTTACTCACATTTCCGAGACTCACACCCAATTAATGGAGATTTTCTGATCAGTGATTGGTGGAACAGTGCCAGCTATAGGTGAGGCCACCGTGCCAGAGATTAAGAGGGCGGTCGGGTCATGGTGGAGGGAAGTAGTTAGCCAGCCTTTTTGTCTCTATTATCAGGCTTCCTGAAATAAAGTGGGAGGAGTGGGGGGCATGGGGGCTGTGCCTGCCTCTCTGTTTGATCATTGATCTCCGTGACCCCATTTGAAGGGTCTTAATCTCTTGGTTGACCTCCTCGAGGATTTTTTTTGAGGAAAGGTGACAGGGGTGGATGTTGACTGGGAACTATCTAGAGAGTGAGGATGCTGTGGGGAACGTGATGGGGGTGTTTTTCCACTTGAGTGGAGATACAGGGGTGTAATGAGCCTGGAAGGTGTGCATACACGTTTAGTGCATATTCACAAGTCCATGCAAACTTTGTACAAAGGTTATTTTTTTGTGACTGCTTAACCACAGATACTCAAATTTCACCAACAAAGTTTATATAGACCTGGCTCACCCACGATCAAGGTTTTGTCGTCTCGCACGTGCATGTCTTTTCTGTGCAGGGTTTTTATTGAGCAATTCCTGGTATAGACTGATCACATTGTTTAGACAAATATGCCTCCACACCTTTTTTTCACCCACTCATTCCTTCCTTTCAAAGCAGTTTGGAACTAGGAGTAGACAACCTGATATTTCTACATATATAAATATACAAATATATGGACCAGTGAGGTAATTGATATCCAGCCGGTATAAAGGTGATTTTTCCAGTCTAATCCCACTGACTGAACATGAGGCATTTCTCTGAGGATGTTCTTCAATCATGCAAAGTTCAAAGAAGATTTCAGGCTAACGCTCCTTTAGCCTTTGTGCCTCAAGTCTCCGTCAGAATAAGAGGATAACACCATCTCTGTCTGCCGGTAGCAAACCGAATGTTGACAAGACAACCCAGGCATGCATCCTGATTGAGCCACTCCATACAGTAAACCGTTAACAAAAACAGCTGAAAACATTGGGTTGCATACATTTTTTTCTTTATGTTTTTGAAGCAGAGGAATGGAATGGAATAATGGAAAATCAGGTCCTGGGATATCAAGAACATTTCGTATACTATTTTAAACGTGCTCTTGCGCCAACCAAACCTAGATGTTGAAATGGGTTGTGTCTTGTTTCCCAAGCAGTCTCATATGTTTTGGATCACTTCAACTGATTACCATCTGAAACAACTGAGTCAGGTGGTCCATTTAATTTGATTACAGGGATTAATGCACACAATGTTTAAAAAAAAAAAACACTTTTCTGCTTAACAACTTCTAAGAAATGATGGAATCTGCAGCCTCCTTTCTTTGATGTATGTTTTGCTGTACATTTTTATGAGGTCACTAGGTTTTCCTTTCTTTGTGATTGTTCCTTCCCAGTGCAATCAACAACCGATGATACAGTGTTTTTGGTGCGCTCTTTATTTTGAGGCTTTCATATGGATTGCAAACATCTATGTGTCTTGCGAGGAGAAGAAAGACCATGACAGGAAGAGTGAAGGGAAGAAAAGATGGGAATGTTTTCATTTGAGCATCTCTGGCAGCCAGGCCAGATAATTAAGTTGCTCTTTTAACTTGTCTCTTCGCCGAGACCTCCAGATGTGCCCGAGTGTTGTCAGACAAGGTGCTTCGCTCCAACACGCCCATTCGTGAGCAACTGTGACGATGTGCCCTTTGACTCATGCATGCAAACGGTTGTGTTTTACATCAGTGAACCTTTCCCGCCGTAATCTCTCGTCCTCGTTGTGTCACACTCCCACACACGCCACGGTGTTATGTGGTCAATTGGCTGCTCAACCCCAGGAATTCAACAGTGCTACACCACATGTAGATATACTCATTCACAGACACTGTGGTCTCCCTCTCCTTTAGTGTCCTCAGCTGGAAAGATTTAACAAACAAACTTACACAAGGTCCCTGGGAAGGAAACAATGATGAATAGATTTGATGCGAAGAGGAAAACCACAGCTCTGGCTGAATTGTGATAATGACAGACGGAACGCTTCCTGGCTTCTTGTTTTGAGGAGAGATACTGATCTCAAGCAGTGTTACCTAAGATACTAAGTGTAGCCCCGGCACAGAGAGGCTGATGAAAAGCGAGAGGGCCAAGGAAACACAATGCGGCAAACGAGAACAGTACTGTGGCAGAAAGTCAGTGCCCCAGACCTCCCCGTCTGCTTATCGCTCTGCCCATCGTCTGGGGCTCTTTTATCAGCACACCAATTGTATCCAGGCCACGGGGTTTTGCCTGTGTTTTTATACGCAGCTCTACTTGGTAGGTGAGCCCACAATCTTATCAAACTGTTGCATCAGAGATGAGGACTTGATGGACAGCTCCAGCCCCTTTTACGCATATTCTAGCTCATCTTAAGAGACACAGTAAGACATTGTAACTCTGTTAAAACGCCTCCAGCAAAATACCCTCTCTTTCCAGTACGTCACTATATCAGTGTTCATGTTTATGATAGTTGTCCATAGGTGCATGTAAGGAGTGTGAAATCAGCACATTACAATATCTGAAGAATCAGTGTTAATGACTAATTATCTGGTGAACCAGGCCTCACAAACAACCCCTGTCCCTGCCCTAAAAAGACAATGACAGCTTGAGATATATAAGTGTTTCGTTTCATAAACACCAAGATAAGGACATAACGGGTTCATCACAAGACCGACACGTCTGCTAGGTTTTCCGTTATCATACCTTGTGGAAGGAATGTACTCTAAAATGCATCAGTCACTGTGTATTGGCTGTCACAACTTCTGTATTCTGATGATATTAGACCACACACTCCACTGTCGTAGATAGTTAATAAGTAGTTAATCATAAAGGGTGATGATAAACTTAACTGCACTACTGCTGCATGATTTAAATTATTCTTGAGCGATAAATGGCTAACTTTCTTTGGTTCAGCGGCATGTGTACATACACCCGCGTGCATTTGTTTTCAAATTACCTTTTATTTCCCTGTCTGTCCTGCAACCAGCTCACCCCCTGTGATGGTAGACATGACTGATCAGCAAGCTTGTCAGGTACCATCAGTACAAAGCTTGTGCCATGTGACGCCAGCGGCGGCTTGCCAAAAGCTAATTGTGCTAATTGGTGAACGCCAATCCTGTAACAAGGCTTTGAAAGGCGACCCACCAACACAGATGAAAGCGCTCAGATTTGTCTTGTGTCAAGGACTTGTGGGTAATCGGCACGTCTGTTGACCTGCAGGCCAAGAGGGCAGGACCGCAGCGGCGTGGCCAGTCTGTGTGTGGAAAGGAAAGGGGACAGGAGACAGGATGTGCCCACTGGGTCTTCCCAGACATCAGTCTCTGGAGAGGAAAGATGACATTATTACAGTTTGTTTCGGAAACTAATCATTTATCCTTAAAACGCAGGCTGTCATTTTTCCATTTGTTAGTTATTCATATAATATGAACTTAACACGTATAAAACCTGGCCTGGCCATCGACCTGAGTTGTGTTTGTCTGAAGCCAGTCCTAGGCTTTGGACTGTGGAAGACAGTAGAGTATATATAATCCAGTCTCAGGACTGATAGATGAGCCCAAACCAGACAGAAACTCTCCCAAGGGCTTTAACAGTCACCAGGTCATTTTACTGTTGCAGCTTTAGTTGTCTGATAGCCTTAGCTTGGGGTGGAGCTTGGGGGGAGTTTGTCTGACCGAGGTGTTTGTATAGACGAGAAGTCTTGACCGAAGACATTCAGTTTTCCTCTAAGAATAGTAGACATGACAGGGAAACGCTGTCTGACAAACTTGGTCTCAGAGAGACCCTGTCCATCTTCAAAAGATAAGACGACTGCATTTTTAAATTCAAGTTAATAACACTCAGATGAGAAGTGCAGTTTGTAATTTTGCCATATGTTAGGACATTCACCTTTATTACAGCCAGACACTGCACACAAAAGATTAAAAATCACATTAAAAGTTTTAATGCGTGCATTCTGAACTTTGTGCATAGCCGATTTGTGATACATCCACTGCACATGTGCATCCACACTGTTCATCATCCAATCATCTCCTAACGGTATATGAATAATATGCAATATTTAAACATGTAATGCATGCCTGAAATGTAAGGGTCAATGGTTTCATGACTCACGCTGCAGCTTGTCACGTCAGGTGAGCTGGGACGTTTTTGTTTCTTGTTAGGTAACCTGATTGCATGCGGGCTTTGCTAGTTACAGTGCCAAACACACACATGCACGCACTTCCTTTTTTCTCATTAGTTCTCTTCAGCCACACAGACATTCTGGGCCTGGATTACTCTCGACTTTCCCGATAGGGGGCAGCCCCGAACCCCCAAATAATAAGTAACTCCACTGAGTTGGGATGACTCGCATGGAAATCATGAAGTCTTTAAGTTTTTAATACACTCAGATGTCAGACCTCTCCCGGGTCGAACAATTTAAGCAGTCTGCCTTTTGAACGTGGATTTACTTTATCTCTCTTTTCATGTACAACTCCTGCGACGTAGGTGGCATTACTATAACATACTGGCCCTTATCCAGATGGTTTTGGTGTGGCTCACTGTACAGTATATGATTGAAAACATGTTACATTTCATCACAGATTAAATAAACCTCAACTGTCAGTTATCTGAGGTTTTTGCTTTGATTATGGAGGATTTAATTAAATATCGAACCTAAGTGATTGAAATGTATTTTGCTAGTCCCCTTTGTACTGTAATCGAGTGTGAAATACAATATTACCTAATTATAGCAGATTTATTCTGCATACCTGGGTTGAATGTCTGGAATTTGATACATCCCTGTACTCCATATGCATTCATCCACATAATACTGTCATTACTGTGCTGCCCTGCATAAAGAATTATGAGGAATTTTCCCAAAAACTCAAACAGCAAAGACTATACAGTAATTAAAATGTAACAAAGCAGAAGACTCAACAATAATTCAGGAGCTTTGGGGGTTTGGTTGCCATACGCTGAACTGATGGAAAGATCAAATGCGCCTCCCCCTTTGACTTTGCTACACCTGTGAGAGCTCACGTTGGAAGGGTGAGTGCCAGGAATCAAATGAATACACAGAATACTTGGCAAGTAACTCTTCCTCAGCGCAATGTAGCTACATGAACATGTAAACTGTCTGAGTTTTGCAGACATCGCTGCAGGGCAGAGGGAATTACACTGTCACACAGAGGATATGGAGCTGCTGTGATATCCTCTTGGCACATCGTTGAAGACCATCCAGGTGGAATTTGGTATACTCTGCCAAGTGGGAGGTGGGGACCGAGGGAGGTGCTCATCTTCATTAGCAGGCATTGTCTTTCATGTAAACAGCATATGGCTTCACCTGTTATAGCTATCAAAGGGGGAGAAGTATGTGCTTCACGATGTTGGGTATGGAAGCGAACTGATGTTAAAGCTCGTGTGCATGTGTGTCAGCAGACTGCACATTTTCGGGACTCATTAAGCCGTGTGAACACACAGTATTGTACTGTAATCATGCCACACAGCAGGGACACGTGTCAGTGTTATGCTCTTACATTTCCAGTGACTTAGTCAGCAGTTATGCTCAACAGTGTTTTAGTACCTCTGCTTAAAAGCAAGTTGCTGAACGATTTTATATTTGAATATATCGTCTATATAGTCCTAAATTACGAAAGGAGTTGGCATTCTTGCAATTTCGGTTCCCTCGTCTCAAAGTCAATAGGTTTTTCTTTTTTATTGGGTGTTTGGTTTGACGCCTGATGTCTGTCAGTCTGTGCTTAATACAAGCTTGAACAATTGTAAGATTTTGTTCTATGATATAAAATACCTCAGGAGATACCCGTCATGAGTTTTGAAGCTTTTGCCTAGTTCTGCCCCTTACATTCATGCTGGAAAAACTTTTTGTTGAGGGAACCGGTGCATTGCTAACTTGCTTGGCCTACAATAATGCATAACCCCTGCAGCACTCTACTTTGAATTGATTTCTTGTGAAACTATTTTAACATTCAATCCCAATTACCAAAAATGGCAATACATTTTCTAGTTTTTTTCTTGTTATTAAAGATATCGTGATGTGATAATAAAAGCACCATAAAAGCACCTTGCCCCAGTAAATTGCATCATGTGTTAGAACAATGGTAAATGCGAAACATAACATTAGCACCAAAATTGGACGCATGCATGTGAAACAGTCAGATTTTTTTCAAACATCATAAAAGATTATTCAACACCTGTTTGTTTAAACACACCAAAACGTTAAAGTAGCAGCATCAAAATAATAATAAGCAGATTAGAAGTATATTACTGTCTGATTTTCCTTTCTAAAATGTAGAAATCCATCCACATTGTACTTAGATTTCACAAGTGGTCAAGAGTAGAGTGAGCAAACTGCCATATTATTGCACTAGTACTAGCAAAGAACGAAATGAGATGAATTTGGTGCAGAAGTTAATGTCTTGGCCTTCTCTCCAAATATCAGTGGAACTTGATTCTTCTTTGTTAAAAAAACAACATTCTTTTATTTTCATGCAATATGGCCAGCTCTGGAAAAACATCAACCAAAAATGGGGTACGTGACCGACTGCATTTGGACGCCAAGTGTCGTAGCGCCACAAGCCTGTCTGGCTACGATTAAAGTTGCAGCATTATCTCAAACATTGTGAGTGAGAGTGAGACAGCATATCGTGCTGAAGGGGTTGCTGAACCGTACTGACCGCTCTCTACTTACACTGTGTATGCCATTTACCGGTTCTCCCATTGTTTCCACTCGGTGATGGGTAGGTCTGCATCATGTTAGTTTTGCAAAGCAAAAGCATTGTCAAAGCAAGCAAATAATTATCGATGTTCCTATATTTAGAAAGATATTCAGTGTGGTCTACTCGGGTGTTTTTTTTTCTTTGTTTTGTTTTATTTTCATCCAGCCAGTACACATGGACCCCACACGCTCTTGGGACAAAAATACGCGTCTGGATATGCTATTTGTATAATCATTAATCCAACCATGCCATGTGTGTTTACGCTTGTGACTTAAGTGTTACGTCGTCTGCATGCTGTCCGCGTTGTGACCGCGTCTCAGTTTTCACATGACATTACACGGCAAAGACGAACAGAATTAATGTGTGGTTATGTTATTGCGTGACAAGTTTGAACAAAGCTGATATATTTGAAGCCTACATGTGTCTGCTGTACTTCTCTACGTCTTCACAACTCTTAAGATGTGAATCCTTAAAAAAAAATGAATTACTGAGTTTAGCAAAAAGGTCCAAAGTAGAGACGATCTGAGCAGCTGACAAGGGAAAGTGACTGCCAACCTTCTACAGTCTTCCTCCTTCCTAGACTGCTACTTAAATTCAGCCAGCAGCATCAATCTTTTTCTCCTAAGTCACTCCCACACACATCTCAAGGCCTCGTCGTCGCTGTTTGCAGTGTGTGCTGCATTGGGCAGCTTCACTGTTCCAGCTCGGATTCGCGTTGTAATCGCGCCAGGTGATAGACGACTCCCCTGGGCTGTCTGGGCCACACGAGACGCTCCTCCACAGCTTCCTGTGATCTGGATTACCCTCTGAAAGTGCTTGGGAGCAGAGTCAAAAGAAGTCGAGAGAAATTATGGCATTATTACCCCAACAGATAATTTAAGGTTGAATGTCTAAACTTCACCACGTCTTTAACTCAGCTGATTCGCCAAATGGAGCTCCACAGTCACTTTCATTCAGAAAATATCAACAAAATAAGCTCTTTGATGGCAACTGCTCAGTATTAAATCCCTAAAGAAAGCAACGTGCAATGGATTGTGGCATTTCTACCTCTTTCATTCTCTGATGCAGGACAAACAATATTCATCATATACAGTACAACATCTTTTGTATTTAAATTGTGAATTTCACAGAGATTGACCCTTTTTTTTCTCCTCCACAAACTTTGTCCTCTGGGAACAGTTCGATGCTGTTTGTTGGAGCTGATGTGGGTGGTGCGAGCCATGCAACCCTGCCACCCTGCTCTAGTGTCCTCGTCTGTCCCCGCCTGGCCTGCCCACCCCGCCACCTCCCTCCCGCGGTGTCCTTTCTGAGGGCCAGCTCCTCTGAACCCATACAACAGTTCCATTTGTTTAGCCAAGGCTGGGAATGCACTCAGCCATCTTTAGCTGTGTTTCTGCCAGCCCCCACTGGATGCCAAACCTGTGGACCTTACTCGTATGCCAGCTCTTCCCTTTTCTTTTGCTATCTCTCAGCCAGAGTTTGTGACAATGCCAATGTCTAAGTCAGTGGCGAAGGGACGGTCTGATACGATGTTTCTTGTATTATGATTTCATTAGACCTGCAGCTTATTTCACAATTAGATGTAGCGACAATCAAACTGTTCACCCAGCACAAAATCAAACATTTTTAACCTCTGACCATTGAACGATACAATTTGCTTCGCCATCCACTTTAATGTCTGGGTGTAAGTTTCTCACGCTTCTTTCTTGCTAAGACATTGTTTCGTGTTTGATGCTTATGTCATTGAAAAACTCTGTATAATGCTTCTGCAAGTTTTTGTTGTAAAGTTTACAGCGTCAAAGCTCAGAACAGGGATAGATCTTAAAGCCCTCGTCTCAGGTTGCATGCTATGCTAGAATGTCTGCATATACAGACATAATATGTAAACATGCTAGTGCATGCATAGTTTCCATACATAAAAAACTAAATAATAAATAGTCCTGTATCATTACTTTGACTTTTTACAAGTTAATATATTAACATCTACACAAGACCCATTTTATTTCCCCCCCATTGTTACAGCAGTGATATTTCTTACTGCAGTGACTCAAGAAACAAGTAGTGAATGCAGTTTGTTCAGCTATTTGCATTTAGGCACTGCTCATTGGAGACAAATAGGCCATGGACTAGACGTGAATGCCTCATTGCCCAACAGTCCTCCGTCACCGTTGTGTGCGAGACGGATGAGTAGGAGTATGTAAACACTGCATAGGGTCCCGCCATTGCTCACAGTGCAGAACCAATGCCGAAATCTTCAGGTTGCTCTTGAAGGACTTGAAGGAAACCCAAGTCGCTTATAGCAATCACTCAGAGATCCGGTTGTAACCATCACATCAAACAATCCTTTTCAACGAATATGGGCGCTCAGGGGAACATTGAGTGGATGTTATGGAACAACTCACCGAAAATCTAATTCTATCCGGTTTTATTTAAGTTTGGATTGACCTGGGCCTCAAGCAAAAAGTGAGTTTGATAACGGTTAAAAAAATGTGTAGGCTCTGGTGACGACGTATAGCTTTTCCCGACTGAAACACCACCATACTACTTAGGTGTCTGTCAACTTGACAAACAGGACAACAGAGAAATTGGGCAAAAAGGTACGACCAGGGTGTACTGTCGGCCGAGCGGCAAGAATGAAGGAAGGGGAGTAATCTGCTCTGTCTGGTACATTACCCATGAATGAGTCCTGAGCACACCAGGAGACTCATAGAGGATGCACTCTGGTCTTAGGACACAAAGAGAGGGCACGGCCAGTCACTTTGTAGCACTTAAATCCACCGCCTCTACTTCCACACATATCATTCACTTCAGTCATTTTTGGGCTTTTCTTGTTTATATTTTGCTTTTTGGAACAATGTTGAATGCTCAACAAGTGCGTGACCCTTGGTTATTTCAGTGCTTGTGCTTGTGTGGTTAAATAACCTCTTAATTTGCTTAGCCTAAACCTAAAACACTATCAACAGAGAAGATAATCAAGGTGAACCAAAATACAGGGGAGCCCACATGCCACATTTCCATCTTATTTTCTTTTATGTCATCACGTCAGAATTTCTTGTCCCTTGAGTTCTTATCTATGTTACCAAAAACCTTGTAAACACTGGCCATTTGATCCCCATGCCCCACCCCTCTCCACTTTTAGAACCAAGTGGCCCCTTAATGGGGATGTCCCGGCTGGCATAGGTGTGTCCAGACTTGCCTTAGCCCCCCGTCAACAACAGGGCCCTTCCCCGTGAATCACAGAGACATCTTAGAATGGATGTGCTCATCTTTCAAGCGAATTGCGCAGCGTTATCCTCTGGGCCTTATTCTTAACCGCAGTTACCATGTAGGAGAGCTGATTATAGCACCGTACTAGTCGTTCATGGCTTATTCTGGGGTTATGATGTCATAAACACAACGAGATGTCCATGACCTTAGTGCAACGTTTATGTGCCTGGCTTAATCCGGGGCACCTGCAGGGGAGCCTAGGCTCTGCGTTCCTATATGCGTTCATTATAATCTCATGACATGGGTTCAAGTTTCCTTGATCTGTCCTGTGTGTCATTATGGGTGATAAAAACTTCTGCTCATCAGGATAAAAATTGTACACAGTAGTAAAGACAAAAAATACATGTCAGAAGTGGAATACAGTTGGTGGGTACCAATCAGAAGTAATGACAGGGTTCGAAAAGAATCCATGATATACTTTGATATCATATCTGCTACGAGTGCATGCGAAGCCACAATTAAAATATTTGTGTCTGGTTATCTGTTTGCATGCACAGCTAACATTATTCTTGTATTATTCCATTGATCTTTTGTTGTGATTTCATTATTATATTTGAATCATTTTCTTTTCAGAAAGAGGTGAGTCACAGTATCAGATATTCACATTTAATTCCAGTTGTAAGGGTCTTAGCAATGTCACAGTTTATATTTTTGGCAAGAAACCTATAAAGTAATATATACGACATTTTGGCCATCAGGCAAGCAACTGTGGACTGTTCCCGTAGACCCGATCTGATTATGCACTCACACGTTTTAAGGTATTTTGTTCTGCACTGCAGTACAACTGCAACACAGACATTCACTGCAGACAGTATTGTGTGGGACTTGGCAGACACCCCCTGAAGCGCCTTTTGAAAAAGGTTACCTTGTTTGCCCCTTGAGCTATTTTCGCTCTGCTTCTCTGTCTGGACTCGCCGGTCTGTGAAAATACTCCTCACTAGCCTTACCGCCTCTCTCCTTCCCATCTCACGTCTGTCATGACATCACCGTCATCGGGCATCCAAAGCCGACAGCAGTAAACGGGCGCTTGTTTAATAGGCATTATTAACACACCTGCTTTGCAGCGCATTCCTGATTACACGGTCTAATGGGACGGGCACTTCAAGTAGGATTAGTTGAGCCTGAGGGCCTACACCTGAACTTCACTCCTACTCTGATATGCAAACATCTTCTCGCTCGGGCAAAAAAAAAAAAAAAGAGCTGCAGACAAGTAACCGAGGTCCAACGGCGTGTTTGATCAATGTGTTTAAAGCTACAAACCAAAGGCTGCGTCCCACCCTGTTTGTCTATTTGTTTTTCAATTGAAAGAGTTAAATTTAAATCAATTGGAGCAAAAACTTCCAGAGACCAAAATCTGGTCTGAATGTCCAACATTTTTAAATATTATCAAGTCTTATTAAGTCAAGTCTTTTATTAAATACGTAATTGTGACAAACTAATAAGCTTGAGCGCTTACCCATAAAAAGCTTTTTATGTAACTGTCAGGGTAACAGACTTTTTCTCTGGTAACACTGGGGCTACCGAATTTCTCAGTTGGTCCCGCCTTTTTTTGGTAGAACATAACTAAGTACACTTATTAAGTATTGTATTTCAGTAAAATGTTGATGCTACTGTCTACTCCACCTAATTTCAGATGGATGCACGGTATTACAATATATTGTTATACAGTAAATTAAACCACTCTAGTACAAAATATTGTGATATATTATAATGTAACTGAAGAGCCGATATGGCTGCATAGTTTGCACTTTTATAATTTAATTAGGCTTTTCCTTGATTATATATGTGATTGGAATTTTTCATTTAGTGGTTTATTATAGTATAATTAGTAGTTTGAGTAGTTTTAACTCATAATATCCCACAGTGTCATGAGGTCACCTGTAATCTGCGCTTATGTCATGTCATGTGTTACATGGGTTGTAAAATGCATCTTGTGACACCAGGACAGCTGGCAAGTCAATATGGATCTATAGACACTGATGAGTGGTTCAAACACCACTTTCTGGACAAAGTTTGCCATCTACAGAAACAACCGAACAATGCGATCCAATCCAGTTGAAACAGAAAACGCGGTGAGAAATTCTTAATTGTCTAAAGCATACATAGTCAGAGCAAAACGATTGTTGAAGAATTCCTCACAACTATTGAGAGTTGTTGACAGACGTATCATAGTTAAACCTGTAATTATTTATTATATAAGCCGGTGAATCCTGGTAATTCATTGACGTGCACCGATTTCCACCACAATATACTTGCATACATTTATTCAAGTAAGAATTTGTATTTTGTAAGTAAAAGATCCTAATACTTCTTCCACCACCGGTATTCCTCATTGACACTAGTGTCTTCTTCCCAATCAGCCTCCGCATTTCCCTCCTAATTTTGCATAAAAAAATATCAGCTATAGACTGATTCAGTTTTGGAACACGGTAACAGTTAAAAAAGAAAATTTTGTAAAGTTAGGGGCACCTCATATGGCATTTAATTAGAGCCAACCTTAGCACGGAGCTAGCAGCAGCATTCATGTGTTATGAGTGCACAGAGTGAGCAGGAAACCACCTTGTGAGGGAGCGTTTCTGCTTTGCATGCACAAATGCAGGTCTTGCAAGCACGGGGCTGTGAAGAGCATGAGTTTGACGCTCTCTACACTCAATCGTCGCAATGCTCACGCATCTGATTGACTTGTGAGACTTTGAAGGGATGGAATAGACAGCAGCTGATGTCCTCCTTCACCGATGATAATGAGGATAATGAACTCGTATGAGTGCGACCGCGTGAAATTGTTGCACATTCACCAAAAAAAAAGATTGCATATGGGACCGTTTGGGTTGGTGATTTTAAGCTCCCACTCATACAATCCTCATTCAAAATGTGATCAAAGTATTGCTGAGTTGCTGTGCTGTACATCAGTATCCAAGTAATGATGTGTTTGTTTTTGGTGCAAATATTAAGAGACATCATAATGGTGGAGATTGTTGTCAAATTTGGCTCCTAAACTGAGGTCATAGCACATGTAAAACCACATATTTGTCCTTTTTGATCGTCGATACTTGAGCACCCATTTAAAGCATTCCCCCCCCTGTGTTCGATGTTGCATTATAGCATGAAGGAATTGTAGGCTGGTAGTATGGCCTGTTTTGGTGTTGGTTGGCAAAATGGAGGCAGTTTTGCAGGCAGGCGCTACATAAAAGTGTTAACTTATATTTGTTAGTAAAAAGCGGTATCCTTCCCACTCCCTTTTTATGTAACACCAATTCCAAAAAGCAGTTTACGTTAGATCAGTGAGTCTGTATGCCTTGCATCCATTCTCCTTGCACGTGACGTGTTCCATCGGTCATTTAATGTAGTCATCGCCCGTCAGGTTTAACCAGTGATTGGAAGGGAATGAACAAAATGTCCAGGGATATGACTAAGCCCGACTAAGACCTAATTGGGGCTAATGGTGAAATGTTAAAGGTCTCTGATGTGATATGACCAGAATGACCCTGTGGGGTTTGCTCGCCTATTGTCTGCACCCTGCAGCATGACCAGTCCTCGACGCTGACATCCTCTCAGAACACTGTGTTTCTGATGATTGGATTCAGGCACTTACTCTCTGGAAGTGGATCAAATAATTTTGGGCGTTTGAGAAGATGCTGTGTCATAGCCTCCAGATGAAGACTGCGGCTTTCTAAGGATGTGGATGCGCAAACAGGATACACGTCCTTTGCTTTTATTTTGGGAAAGGGCCAGGAATCTTTTATTTGCCAAGTTATGGAGCAAGGTGTTAAGAGCTTTTTCTACTCCTTCCTGCTCTATTCCAATTACTCCTTTAGTGTCTCTTGTGTAGAAGGGGCTTTCCACTATACAACATTTATGATATTGTTTCCTCTTTTCTTTGGTAATCCTAGCCTGTGGAAGGATACAATCTGTTTTCTAACCTGTGGAAATGAACTGTCAGTCACTGACAATGGAAGAGGATGGCATTCCAACTCTCACAATCGCCGCTCAAAACTGAATACATCCGGACAATGGCATGTTTTAAGGAAACGATTATGTGCAATAATCTCTTGTAATTGAGGCCTTTTGAAGTAATGCCTGTGTGCTGAGGGCCGTGATTGTTTACTTGACATGCACACCGAACAGTTGATGCTCACACCTCCAGTGGAGTAGCTTCACTGTAAAGTGTCAATGGGGAAAAAAGTGTTTTGATCTCTTTACTTAGTAAAGCAATACAGCAATTTAAAAATCACTGTGTTGCACGTCAAACAGTCAAACACCAAAGTAAAGGACTCATGCAGCAAGTATGGGCTCTGTTATGATTATATTTTATACAACAAGCACACACATGCAAGCAGTGTTTAATGTTGAGCTAATTTTACGCACTTTTTTATACCATTGGTGGTTTGACAAACACTTAATGACATTATTGTTTATGTCTTTATGTCTGCAAATTAACCAAAGGTAGCATAAACGTAGTGGAATAACAGGTACAATACTTCCCTCCGAACTGTAGTAGAGTTAAGTATAAAGTAATATAAAATTAAAATACCTGTACTTTACCAAACAGTGCTTGAGTAAAAGTTGTCATCCATCCTAAGCACAAAGCGTCCACGTTTCAACGGCGCTTGTATCTATCACAAAGATGCAGGTGATCCCCCTGTGGTACTTCAGTGCAGTCCAACTGGTCTGAACAGACAGACCCAAAGGGTCTTAATGAAGAAAGATGAAAGCACAGTCAACCCAACAATGAAGATGAACAGCTCTTTGTGCAACCGGCAAGCCACTGCCAAGTTTTGGAACGGGTCCAACTAAAACAACAATGCTCACTCGGCAAACTATGCTTCATCCACTTTGATTTAATTTGACTTTGATTTCGTAATTTATGTTCATTTGAATCTCATCCAAGATGTACTAATTTACTCCCTGCGGTGACGGTTTCACTCAATCACTCTGAGGTAATCTGCCGCTCACAACACTAGAGGAGCTCTATCTCAAGGCTCTCACCTTGCTGCCGAGTAGGGTTTAGGTACTGTAAATGTTACACAACAATTAACTGTATACACTTATCTTCAGCTGATAGGCTAATGTTCTCAGAGGCATCTCGTTACCTTCCTGAATGCCTGATTAATCTTATGGGAGTCATTTGATAAGAGATATTGTGCATTTAATGAACTGACTCTCCAAATCATTTTTTTTTTCTGGAATATCACTGTCCTAAATCATTAAGCACTCTTTAATGGTTGGGTTTTTCCCCACAGCACTCACAAGTGGCTGAACCCTAATAAACCAAATAAAGGTACAGTCTTATTTCAATACATCACAGGCGGCTCCCCTGCTTTCTTCTGTTTAATACACATTCAGGACGTTTGTTTAAACAATAGCCAAGATCTTTGGGATCGGCGATAATGATTTTGTGCTTCCCAGCAAAGCTCCGACAGTCAGTCAGTGACGGTTTGTGTTTCCAACGGAAATCTTAATGAAGTGATGGTATCACGATGTCTTTCAGCTTAGACATTTTGTTTGACTCCCTCGTTCATTAATAGTAACGAATACAAACAGACGTTTCCCCGCTGTCATCACGTAGAGGTTCGCTCGCCTTTCAGAGCATCGCCTGGATCAGCAGTGCTGTATCATTGTTCTGCTGTACATTACAGCGCTGTTGTTACACGAACGAATTTCAGCAATGAAATTTTAAAAAAGGCTTTAAAATGGTGCCATCCAGAGAGGCCATCGTTTTCCATTGAATTGTTTGATGTTATCAGAGTGAGTTCTGTGATGCTTCTTAGAACTTTAGACAAAGGAAAAACTGATTCCTGTGAACTCTACGTTAGTGTCGTGATGTTTCATGGGCCTGAAGTGACACATCAGTTCCCACCGCTTTTATTGGACGTCTGCATTATAAACCTGACGTTTTAAAATCTAATAATAATCACTGTTGTTCCTGCTTTCATCTCGCTTCTGTTCAAAACGATCTCTATCAGAGGACTCCGTCTGTCTGTCTGTCTGTCTGTCTGCGACGACTCGCGCACATGTCTCCTTCGCCCCTTGCTCAGAGAAAACAGACTCGGCTTGTGTGTCCGCTGGTTGTGTGCTGGCTAAGGGACAGCCTTTTATACAGAGCACATTCTGACTCCAACACCTTGATCAGGACTTTTACCTAAAGAAAAGCCTTGAAAAGCGTCAGTAGATACCAGAGTGTGGTTCAGTTTGCTGTCTGTATGTTGGGAAACTTGAAATAAGTGACATCATTATCATGGTGAATTTAAAAAAAGTCAAAGCCCTATGATCCAAATTAATTCCCAAAATGTCGCGCCGTTGTTTTGAGGATTTTTATGAGATAGCTGGGTGAAGGGATTCATTATTAAACGGTAAATAAATTGATAGCTTGATTGGTTGATTGATAAGAAATGCTCAACTATAAAAATGAACAAAGTTAGTAAGATCAACTGTGACTTTTTGTTTGATATATGACACATATCTTCCCCGGCCACACAATGTTCTTACTCACCCTCGACAGGTGGCAGACATCCAGATGGCAACTTGAATGTTACATCCGATAGACCACTCGCTCTCCACCATTAATTAGTTCATAAGTTCTCTCAGCGTGTAGCACGCAGGTAGTTACTCTGCCAAGAAAGTAACGCGCAGCTGCGTGTCCTACCCTGCTCAATGTACGGAGCTCAGCACATGCTGAATCTTGTCTGCTGTCTGTGTACTTTTAATATATGTTCAAAATGTGATTAGGGTTCCCTAATAATTGTTGGCACATGATCTGGCGGTTATGATCAAAACAGGTAATTTGTTAGAATTGAGGCCTTCAAGTTGATTTACCTTGAGTCTCACACAATGATAGGCAGCATAAAATGGACCTTGGATCTGTATGCATTTTAAATACCTTGTTAAAATGCTTTTAAGACCCCTGGGATTCTAGTTTGCTATCCCAAATAGATGTAAATACTAGCATTAAAAAAAAAAGTTACCTAGTAGTTCTGAAAATGGGTGCAGAGAAATTAATTGGAACAAAATGATCGACTCTTTCAAGAGTTAAATGAGTGGGAGCGGAGGGGGAGCTGTTGTGGAGTCCAGTAAATATTTGTTTCCTGTGCTCAGAATAACACTGGGCTGATGTTGCTGCGTTCAGCTGTTTTTCGAGACCAAGGAAACCGCACAGGTTTCGGATTCATCATGTTAGCTGGGACACTAATTCTATTTCCAGTGTCCATCGCAGCCACTTGACATTGCAAAAAAAAAAAGTGCAAAGATAACTTTTGATCAAACTGTGTTGGGAATAGTCCAAGACGGAAGTGGCTAGTCAACCACTGCCCTCTGTCACATTTTGCACATGGTGAACTTGCAGGTCTTGGCACACATTGGGTGGTGGCTGTGCTCAGTGACTCATGTGGCGCCCAGTGTCTGAAACTTTCGTCAAATGTCTGGCACATGGTGTGTGTGTCTGTGTGCGTGTGCGCGCGTGTGCGTGTGTGTGTGTCATTGTAGCCGGTGACGCTGGTGGCTCTAAATTCCCCAGTGGCTGCTGATTGGTCGTGTAGCAGATGAGGCACGGGTCAGGGCCAATCAATGAACCCTGAGAAGGCAACAACACGGTGTGAGCAACTCTGTTACCAAATGTCTCTAACTAACTTGTTAAGATCACCCTTACAATACCTTGCACTTGCGTCATCGCTGAGTGGAAATGTCTTATTATTGCCAGCTCGGTTAGAATAATCAACAGGATGAAAGTTGTACGTCATTCGTCAGAAATAAGAATGTCAAGGGTAATTTGTTTTTTGAGTTTTTTTTTTTTAAGTATTTTGGGAATACTCCCTTCTGTTAGTTGCTTTTTAATAGGATTTGTGTTGCCAGTACACATGCCAGTTTACATGTTGCCAGTTAAGATACAGTTTATAATGTTATAAGGCTTTGGCTTTTATCTTTATCTTGTTTACCGGTTTTCACTGCTGAATCAGTTTGAATATAGTTTGGTTATATCCTTCAAACACATATTGTAGACCTTTCTGGCTTTTTTTTTTTAGCTATTCCATTAACACTGATGCTCACAAGAAAACTGATGCTGTGCTTCACGCTGCAAAGCACGTCACTGTTTCTTTGGCTTGCCCTTTGTTTTTTCACATATATCTCATTGCCGGAAAAGGCTCCGGTCAGAGCTTAATCATCATAAGGGCAGTCTGTGAGCTATAACCTCGATTAGGCTTTTCATCTAGATTTAATCATCAGTAGTAAGCATTCAGACAATCAGTAACGGTTTGCTGCAGCCCTGAAAAATGATTCAGCAGATGTCTGTATCCTTCAGTGGGTTGATTTTGCCTTAAGAGAGTTAAGTAATGTTGCAAAAGTAAAAGTGAGCCAATATCATCTTTCTTCTTCTCTCTGCAGAATAATAATTAAGAGAACTTTCAAAAAAGGCTCCACGCCAGTCTTGTAAAGATGAGATCATTGTGCAATGTCAAGTATATTTTTCTTTTTTTTTTTTTAATCATCTAGGCTGCCAAAGATTGGGACTAATGAAAGTTGCAAATAGAGTGCAGTCAGCATTTTGAACCGACTTTTTTTCTTGAAGTCTGCTAATTTCCCATTAAAACCTTTTTTTATTCAGGATGCCAAATGAAGATGAATGTGCTCTAAAGTGTAAAGGTCCAGCTGCTGCACGACTATTTGTGGTGCAGTTTAGACACGTCATCGGCAGAGATACCACTATGGTGTTTTCATAGATCTGGGGAATTATAATGACATTATCTCTTTTATGAGATAAATGGAAGCATGCATGTGTCCGACGACATCATATGCAGCTGGGTGGATCTTCTAACTATTTTTGATTTTGCTATAATATCCCTCTTAAACTACATAAAGGGAGAGATTGTAAAACACCTCTGGTATGATGATGGAGTGGTGGAGTAGAGGGGGGGGGGGGGGGGGGGGGTTTGGTTAAACAGCAGGAAAGCAGACAGGCAGGAGGAGGAGGGGGGGGGTCAGGTGGCGTGACTTTTTACTCTGCAGCTCACTGACCTTGACAATGGAGCCACAGCCAGCGACTCGGATAGCTTTCTCCGATAGCGTCTCTCACTATCTCTCTCGCCCTCTGCATCGCTGTCTGTTTCTCCCTCTCTCTCTCTCTCTCTCTCTCTCTCTCTCTCTCTATCTCTCTCCCTCTCTCGCTGTCTCTCTCTTCCTCTCATCCCCCCGTCTCTCTGCTTGCCCGCCACGAGTCTAGCCTGCTGACTGTGGCAGCCAAAATGCACCACCGCCTCTCTGCTGCAGCTCACCCCCCTCTTACCTCACGTCTGCTCTTTTTCCAGACAAGCGGGTTTAAAAAGTCAACTGCGTATTGAGCCGTCTAGACTGAAGCCGGTCAGCAACCAAACCTCCCCACCCCCGACTCCCCCTCACCAACCCCCGACTTGTGAGTTACCGGCTACAGTGGAAAAACGGATGAGGAGCAGGTGACCTTGCTGAGCTCTGTCCCTCATTTTTAGCCAAGTGCAAAATGACTCTATGGCCACATTATATAAACAATATTGACAACAATGTAACAATGTACTGAAAGCCAAGCTCAAGTTGGCCATGGACATGTCAACAGTGTGAAAGAGGTGTTCTCTCACTGTAATATTCCAGGAAATATCCACCGATGTATTGAGTGTTCATCACTGATGTGCAGTACCTTTTTCTCTTCAGAATACATATTTCCAGCACATGAATATGAAACGTATGAGATGTCCTCTGATGTGCATGTCTAACTAAGATAAATCAGTCCAGTGCCGCTGTTTCTTTACAAGGTGTCAGCCTTTTAAATGAGGGCAAATTCTCCCCAGATAAATACTAATGCGAGTGCACTTCCCACTCCTCTGCCTGTTATTCTTTTGATGTTTGGTTTTATGAGTAATTTTTAACTTCCCGTTTTTCACGCAAGTAGCAACTAACAGACTTAATGAATGCTTGTCATAATTAAGGTTCATGTTATTTCACAGTGCACAAACAGGATCATTTGGTTTGGGAAACCGAAGTTATGAATCAGCTGACGGAAAAGTACAGTTTGTGGCATTGCACAATTCTCGTGTTATCTTAGTAAAACACCACCAATATAGTATTCTTCAAAACTTAACTGAAGGATTTTTATGTTATTGCATCGTCAGTAGTTATGAATCATTGCATGCTTCAATGTTTTTAATGTGGACTCTTGGTCGATTACCCAAGGTGCAAAAAAAAAGAGATCAAAGTCAAATCGTAATCTTCCCCAGAGGTATTCACGAACAATTTGCACGGATTTGCAGGAGATACGTTGTAGTTCATGAGCGTGTTTTCAGTTCCCTCCTGTCAGTTGATGAGGTGAAATGAATGGCAGCCCCAAAGTGTGACATTCCGTGTAAAGCAGCGCGTGATACATTTTTTAAGAGGTGTCTCCAACCAGCAAGTGGCCCTCGCCACGTGCAATGAGATGACTATCTTCCCCGATAAAGCACAGCATTAACAGCTTGATTTTCTGACAAAACGTTAAACTGTTGCAATTAAATCAAGCTGTCTTTAAATGCCAGTTTGGCGTTCAGTCTTTTATTACAATCTCAATTTGATCCTGTAATAATGTTACTCAATGCAGAGATGTGTGAAAGCTGTTTCATCCCAACCAATGCTGCGGTGTTTGTAGTGCTATAACCTTGGGGTAGTGCGTGTGGTGCTCCTCGTATCATTAGTACAGTATTTCTTGCAGGTGTGAAGTTAGTAAACTGGTAATTGAAGCAGGGTTTAAACTACACTTTTGCATTATGCATACAGGACAAAGTGCCTGACTCCTGCCTGGTTATCATATCTTCTTTCAGGTCATGGAAGGTAACAAAGTTGCAGGAAGGTTATTAGCAGCTGCCAGTCACCGTATGCTGAGCGACAGTCTTACATGATGGCCTCATGTCAGACTGCACTATTGGTTTGTTTATGGACTTGCGAGTCCAGATGTTTAAACTAGGTGATATGCCTGACTCTTTTGTTCACGGTAAGCCACTTTTACAAGTATTGTAGCAAACAGTTTCGTAGCGTCTATTAACTCTCTGTTTGTGTGTGTGTGCGGTGTGTGTGTGTTACACAAAAAAAGGGCTGCAGCCCATCAGTGTCAGGAGAGATCTCGCAGACTTGTACCCAATGCTTCATCCATCCCACCTTGGGAGGCAAGGTTTGGAAAACCAGTCAAGCAGCACATATTGATTACCCTCTAGAGAATGTGCGCTAGACCTTCGGAGCACAATATGTGAAGCTACTTAGAAACCACTCGTTTCTTTGATGGTTTATCTCTCTTACATCTTTGTCCGTCCTGCCAGTGCAGCCCTCCCGCCCACCTTCATCTCCACTTTTGTTTCCCTTTCCCACCAATACAGCCTTTCTCATCCTGTCATCCCTGGGCTGGTGGTCTGTCCCTTGGGGAGGTTAAGGGGCACCGTGGGTGAGAGGGCAGTCGGCAGGTTGTGTGGGCACCGTGCTCGCCTTTTCCCACAGCTCGCGTCAAATGCTGCTGAACCCTGACCCCAGTGGGTCCTCACTCTCAAAACTGGTGTGGAACACAATTCAGCCAGCCAGACCCTATTCAGGGCTGGACTTTCCATTGGAGGAGAAAAGAATCCCCCCCCTCCCATTCCCAATTGTGGTCAGTGCTCTCCCTTTGTCTGCTGGTCAAGCAGGGTCGGACGGCCGGCCGCCACTAGCCAGGACAGGACTTCCGAAAAGCCTATTCAGCATGTGATTTGACCCCCAGGTTCCATTGCTGACTCACAGGGATCAAACGCTGGAAACCTCTGGGGGTTCTCTTACATGGAGTTTTGCATCCATTGAAACTTACCCTTTGGACAAGACTGGAAAATGACCATTTTTTTTTTCGCTCAAAGTTTTGTTCATTGCATCAAAATGTTTTACAAATGTGGTATTGTGAAAAGTTTCATCCACAACTCACTCGTCAGTCACCTCACTCCCATTGGTCTATATTGAGTTTCGGTGTGATTAACTGGAAAGGAAGGAGCACATGGGACAGCTTTCATCCATAACTGCTATTGCGGTATGAAAATGTTTGTTAATGTCGTGGCTTGGTCCACTTTCGCCTGGGCTGGGCCAGATCATTGGCTGTACACTCTTGATTTCCTGGTAGTGGTTAAAACCAGCCAGAAGCAGTTCTGTAACAGAAGGAATTAATAGTGCATAAAAAAAAATAAACACATCTTCTAAAGTACATCAAATCTTACGTTTGATGCTGAGCCCGAGAGGCACTGCAACTATGCGTACACACAGACACTGCCGACGTGTGGATTTAACAGATTTAATTTGGGAAGAGTGATGTACACCATGATTAGTAAATAGTTAAAGCAAACTGAAATCAGCTGGAAAAAGGTGCTGAGAAATGTGTGTTGTGTGTTTCGAACAAATAAGCCTTGGTTTCATTATATACTTTCTTTTATGATTCGTCTTTTGCCCAATTTTTCTGCTTTGTTTCCATCTACCATTGAAAACAAAAAGAAACCTCTGTGATTAATTTACAAAACACACACAAACATGTACACGTGCTTAAGCATACATAGAAACAATGTGAAGATGTGGTCATGATTACAGAAAGTGGAAGGTATGCGAGGCAGAAAAGGTGAGAAAACCCAGGAACCTTACATTTCAAATATGCTGGTCCCATGGCATATGACGGTGTGTGTCTCCGTCGGTGTGTGTGTGTGTACGTGTGTGTGTGTACGTGTGTGTGTGTGTGTGTGCACTCCAACTTGACGCATGGTTTAAATCTTTTGCAGAAGGGGAGCACTTTGATTGTAATGCCGCGTGCTGTGTGCTAAAGCGGGGGCCCGCTGCAGCTTTAAAGCTGGTCAACTGTCAGGACTGGAGCGTGAAAGGAGGGCCCCACCAAGTGAAAGGGGTGGAGGGTCCCACAAGGGGGGTCCTGGAGGAGGAGGGGTGTCTTGTAACGGACCTCCTGGGCTTTGAGAGCCCTCTGTGTGGGCTGCTACGGCAAGGCAGCCCTCTTCACAAGAAGGGGAGAGGGAGTGTGGGGGGGTTGGGGGCCTGAGGGAAGGTGCTGGTGCATTGGCCCCTGCAGCAGGGAGCATGGGCAGGACGCCAGCTCACCCGTTCAAGTTCCACATACCAGATGTTCCTTGTCAGGGAGCTCTTGGCCTTTAATAGATTGAGTTACTGTAAATCTGTAATAAAGCAAGGCAAACACGGGCACCCCACCTCCCCCACTACACACACATCCCCGATATTCTGATCTCACAGACTGTTCCTCGTGTCCTGCAGGTCAACCTCTGGTGCAGGGGCCGTGTCCCGGCTACTGAACCTGCCAATTATTTTTTCAACCCACACAAGGACGGATGTTTTCCTTCCTCTTTGCCCCACACCCCCAACTCTAACTATAGAAAATGTCATTCATGTTTCTAGTCTGCAACATGGCCACGTTTCTGAGCCTTCAGGAACCCAAAGAGAAATGTATTTTAAGATCTTATGGTAAACAGAAACTCATGCTGCCAATTTAAATAATCCTATTTGAGCAAATGGGCCTATCAGTTTTTTCTCTCTCTTTTAATAGTAAAAGAGAGAAAATAATAATAATACTCATTTAATGGTTGCTTAGAATTATTAATCAGGAACAGATGCACTGAATAGCATTTTGCCGAACAATATACATACCATATACAATATAATACAATAACGGGACGATTCTTCTGAAACTATAAACATTATTGAATCATCATCCCCAATGTTTAAGTAAACGCGTGTATCAAACACACACTGCATCTGCTGTTGCCACCGTGAGACTTGAGGCGTTGAGTCATTCACCCAGGTATCTGCAGCCAGTATTGTGGGAGTCATCTGATCTGCTGCAGGAATAATAATAAAAAAAATGCCTCTGTGTTAGTGTTAAGGTCGGAAAGAAAGTCCTCTGTACTGTCTTACTAGATTTACAGTGCCTCCGAGGACAGGTTCTGATCTGGCAGTGGTCAGTTGGCTTTGAAGAGAAGTGCACCGCAAGTGAATCACTTTGAACCTGCACTGAGCTGAGCCTGAGGGAGACCCGTGGTCCCACCTGAGTGGAACAGGATAGTAAATCTGAAGGCAGCTCAGTTTTTGCACTGTGACATGGGGACTGAAGTTTGAATTTGTTGCCTGCCAAATCCCCTGGTCCAACAGTTCTACAACTGTGGCCTGGTTCTTATGGCTTTTACGTGCTGGCTTGGCCTGGATGGTTTCCACAGCAAAAGGAAGGACTAAAGTGAAAGTCCATATCTTTCTGTCTTTTTTCCCCCCACTCCCTTTTTTTCTCCATGCTCAGACTTTAGTTTTTTGTCCTTTTTATTATATTTTTTTGTCGACATGGATTCCTTTAAGCTTGTACATGCATTTCTTTTCTGAATTTGCTTGTAAGCTTGGTTCTGCATGGGCACCCGCAAACCACCGCAATGACCTAATTGTGGGCAGTGCTGCAATTACAACATTTGTGTGTGTGTAACAACCACTGTGCACCCATTCTTATTGACAATTGGCTTTTTGGTCTGAGCCAATTGCTTCCTTTTCTCCCTCCTCCAAAAATACGCCAGCCAAACCAGATGTATTTTTAAAGACAAGAATGAGGAAGCAAGGAGAATATTTGTCACTGTGAGACATCACATGAAGCTTTTCCTTCCAGTGTACTTGCTGTAGATTTGTCCACATCTCTCTCTGTGCCGTGCCACGAAATTCAGAGGGATGTCCTGAAGTCCTCATTTGATATAATCTGGAAACAAATGTGGCCCTGTCATGTGCCCCACCTGCGGGTAGAACTTTCACCTAACAGACGATCACGTCATTATCTACCTTGGGTTAAGCTCGGAGACAGTAATCCCCTCACATGTAAAACCTTGTATCCAGTGCCCCAAGGTGTTACAGCCTTGCCTAAATAGGATTTAGGTTTTACTTACTGGCCGGTGGGGCTGTTTCATTTGACACCTCCCCACAGTTTGTGGCACAATGTTTGTTTTTTTCCCCCATGTGTACCTCTCTTGGGGACCTCCGGGCTTTCCGCATGTCTTTAAGGCTCTTTAGGTAAGCCGGAAAAGCAAACAAAGGCATATCTATTATATGGTAAGTGGATCTCACATATCCCCTCCCATTTCAGTGCAGTCGCCAGTGTGGGCCACTTTCCAAGTGACTGATATTTTCACAGGGGCCACCATGTCAAGGGATGGTGTAATTGATTGTCTTGGATATTTGAGTATGCCACTTTCCCCTAGTTCAGAGACCCCCTAATGCTTCCTTCTCCAGTTATATGGCTTACTCGTGTGGTGAGGTTTTGACACATGACAGTGAAGCAGGATAGACATGTGGTCATGGTAGATGTTGGAACAAGGGCATAAGAGGCTGTATCTTCTATTTTAATGAGGCACGGTTGTTTTAATTCCCTCAAATACTTAATGCCTAAATACACATAAATATGTGTTTGGCTGCTTTCTGCTGCCTTTCCCATGGGTCGTTTCCTACACACATGCTCTTAAGACTGTGAATAGAGGATGTTATTTTTGTTGAAAAGGGGCCCTGGCTGAAGTTTATCCAAATGAAAACCTCAGGGCTAAAATCATTGGTTCTCCAGTGAGTTTAGTAAGTAAAGCTCTCCTTGCTCCACAGATCATTTCTGATCGTTTTTTAGCCTGCAGGAAAGAAGTGCTTGATAATCTGTTAGTGAGTCTTTTTTTATCAGCTTCACTTTTTGTTTTGTTGGTTTTTTTTTTTTTTTTTTTAACATTGCTGAAAGGCAAACTCTTCTCAAGTGAAAGTTTCCTGTTCTCCCTTTTATGATCTTATTACTTAAACAGGAAGAGATTATTATTATTATTATTTGATATTATTGACTTTAGTTTCAATATTTTATCATATTTTTGGATCCTGAGGCAACTGCAAGAGCCAGACTTGACGGGGGGAAAAAAAGAAAAGAAAATCCTGCCCTGGATGAGAAATTGAGAGTTGACAGCACAGGTCATTTAACTTTCTTTTACGATACTGATCCGTTTCAGGAGTGCATCCAACAAACTTGCGTCTGTTACATCTGGCTTTGCTTTTAACCTCTGCAAGAATGCTAGAACTAACTTTAGATTTCTCAAACATGCATACATAGCGTAAGTGCACTGAACCGCGGGTCTTTTTATCAGAGAGATCCTAAACATGGCAGGAGCGTAGCCTGTTACCTTGGACCTCTGCCATCACAGCCTTGAGAAAGGCACTTAACCCGAATTACTCGGCACAAACGTCAGAAATGACTGTTGGAGATACACACAGGGTACAGATAAAATAATGAGAATGCTCCATGGAAACAAATCATTGTTGCAAACACGACAAACGTGTGCCGGTTACTGGAATCTGTCGGCTGCAACCGTGACGTTGTTTGCACAAAGGAAGCCTATTCCTGTTGGTGTAAATGTGACTATAATTTCAGGCTATGTAGATAACCTTTTTTTTATTATTTAAAGAGCATTGGAGTACAATACCATCTGCTTTCTAGTTTGAATCCTGCAAAGCAGAGAATATAAATTAGTGAGGTATGATAGATCTGTCAGAGGGTTTTCACGTATATGCTCAGCAGCCAACATTATGCACTTCCATGACTAGAACTTGGCATCAGGACTCATCTCCCTCATCCAGTCAGGCCTTCTCTTTTCTCTGTCTCTGCCTCCACAGTGTGTTTAGTTGGTCAAGAGGCCAGAGCAGGGCCCTGCTGACAATAGACATCCGCCAAAGCTCTTTTTTATTCTGCCAGGATATCCTCTTGACATGACATGATGCCAACAGTGACCATCGCATGTAGTAATCTGGCATAGGTCAGGGAGCAGCTGGATGCACGTGCCATTCATGCCCATCCGCTGTCTTAAGGAGCCTGAAGAAGGCTTACCAGGGTAGGAGCTTACGCTTAGCTGACAAGCTGTGCAGCCACTCCCTGCAGACGCTTGGTCACAAATGAGCAAACCTAATAATACATCTCTAATGAAAGTCATTTCGCATAAAGTATAAATTGTCTCTTTAATGGGTGCACGCTTTGAAAAAAAATGTATTCCGTGTAGTGGAAGATTAGTGTTGTTTGCCAAGTTTATTGTGGGTTCAATCCCATAAATACCTTAGATAGTGATAGATACTGATTTCCAACAGTAATAAAAATAAAAAAAAAACACAAAAAACCCCCGAAAAACTTACCTCCTTTATGTGCATTTTCCAATCTCGACCAAATCGGTTGTATTCTTGAACACTTATTTTTATTTTTCATCTTTTATCAATTTATAATCAACTATTTACATATGTCTAAGTGTGAGTTAATGTTTAAAAGAACCTAAACCATTATTTCCATTAAAAAAATCTATTAAAACTATGTTTGAAATTGACCAGTCTGACCACCTTTGAGAATGTTATTTCATGCTATTTTAATGTCAGTGTAATATAATGTTCGTCAGTTATTCTTGTAATTGAATAACACAGTAATGCAGGCTATAACCGTAATAAATTATGTCATAAGAATTAATTGAAAAATGCATCTTATTGCGTTGTCCATTGTGAACTGCTAGTCGGGCTCAGAAGTCACTGTAACTATTGGGGCCCCGTCGCCAGAGAATTCTGTCCCCCTGAGTTTTCTGGCTCTCCCAGCAGCAGGACACTCTAACAGCAGCAGAAATATAGTCGACGCAGGCACAGGTGATTAAAGATTTTTTTGACACCCATATGCATGTATAAGCCGCTTTCTCCCATGCACAAGACGAGGCCCCCAGTCTGTATGACCTAGAAGAAGCTAGACTGGATGACCCAGTGGTCATCTTAGGAGCCATCTGGCAACCCGTGTCTTGTGTGGCTTACCCTTCCCACTGCCTCACGCAATTCTTTAAGCAAGCATAAGTGTGCTTAGGAGGACTTAATCTCAGAGAAACTGGTTTGGGCCTCACTGCTGACTGCCAGTGTGGGTGCACCCGGCTATTAGGTCATGGGGTTCCTTCAGTCAAGTAACACTGAGACAGCGTTTCTTCGGCTCCATGTCTGTCCGCCTGTTGTGCGATTACAATCTCAGGATTGTGCGCGTCCTTTCGATGACATGTGTGTTCATACCAACTGGGTATTAAGTGGCTGGTTTCTCTGGTATATCAGGCTACTCGTGTTTTCACGAGTGCACAACTGTAAAGCTGCACTGAAAACTGGACAAGCCATCTGGTGTCGTCGGTAAGATCAGTTGTCTGATCGGGCCGAGGATAGAAGGCATTCGCCACACCGTGAGATGCCCCCGGGTGTGTTCTGTTGGCCTACGGGCAGAGAGGGGAAGTGAGAGAAGCTTGAGCCTGTCTGCACTTGCAAAGAGGTCACTGCTGGCCTTTTGACAGTCTGCTAGTGCAGGGGCCAGGGGCTTCCAGAAGAGGGCCTTGGCTACAGGCAGACAAGTGAGCCAGCCAGCCAGACAGGCAGCCAGCCGCATCGTCTACAGTCTAGGTTTGGGGCGAGAGCCTGGACTAGGGCAGCTCAAGTTACCCAGACAGATTTGTTAACACTGTTTGGGTCCGCTCGTCTTTCTAGCCAGGCCTCTGAGCCAAACGCGGTTGAGGTGACTTAATCTGTCATTAAACTCACATTACACCCGGACAGAGATTCGGCTGAGGGGCAGAGACGGCGCTCACTCTCCAGCTCACTGGCATGGCTGGCTGGATTTGAGCAGACACAAAGAATACCCCCTCCTCCTCCCCCCCCCCTCCTCCTCCTCCTCCTCCTCCTCCTCCTCCTCCTCCTCCTCCTCCTCCCTATCCTCTTCATGCCACACACCATGGCACAGCTAGACAGCCTAGCCCAGTCTAGACAAATGCAATTTCACTTGAAGTTGAAGTCATCCGACGGTGTGACGGACACCTGTGTGGATTTGCTGCAATTTATGGGGCGCCCAAAATGTGTTTGTCTGCTTGCATTGGGAAAACACCAATTCAGAATACTGAGGTTAGCTGCTATTTTGATTTTTAGAATTGGATCGGTCATCAATCTTTTCTTTTTTTATTTGCAGAAATATGTAGAAATGCTATCTTCATGCTACCCATGTGTGATTAAAGCCATAATGACTATGCATGCAATGTTCGAAATGGCTTCACGGCTTTGGTATGTTCGCAATGATTGATTAAGGTCTCCTTTTCGGTCTGTGTGCTTTAACAGTGTGAAACCAGGTTAGAATAATTAGTACAAGAAACAAAAAGAAAATGGTCTACTTTTAAGTATGTGTTTAGTCGAGCTCTTCATATTTCAACAAGTAGAGATAACTGAGGGAAAATGCCGTTGCATTATTATATTTTCTAATGGGGTAATTATGGATACTTACAATACATGATTATTCCTGCATATGTACACATTATTATTTGATCAGTGTGAGAGACACTGAAACCTTTACAAACAAACCGTCAAACTGGACACGAGACTGACAAAATAACCGTGGTGGTAAAATGTCATCTTATTGCATCAGATAAATGAGTTTCCTTTTCCTTTCTTCCGGCTGCAGACTGCACACATTTGCCTTTGTACTGTCTTCACTGGCGATCAGACAAACAGGAGGAGCTAGCTGAACTCTGTTCACATCGGGCAAACAAAATTGCTTCCATTACTCTAAGCTTGGAGATGTCAGGGACCCTAACAACCTGCAGTACTTTGAGTGGAGGTCGTAGACATCGTCTCCCTCTGTTGAGATTTGTTTTTACGTAGCAGCTGGTTCTGGTTCTCTCCCACCCACCCAAACCTCACCGCACCCTCACTGTCATGAGCAGCCAGAAGCCAACATATGAACTTTATAATCAAGTTTTACAAAGTGCATTGCCAAGCCACATATTTAGAAGAATATTTTTTTTTATTTAATTTCATATAGTTTATAGTGTATTTGTATTTATTCGTTAACTTTGGTTGCATTCTGAACACAAAGATGTGCTTGGGCAATTCCAAGGCTGTGGCTTCATGCATTTGTGATTGACTGTGGAAGGAAACATACTTTGCACAGAGAAATTAATTGAATTGTGGGTAGGAATGATACAAATGGCTCTTTCTTTTATGCTTTTTTTTTTTTGTTCTGGGCCTCTGAAAACTGTAATGCAACAGCTAAACCAGGGCTTTTTTCTTAACACATCGGTCAAAATAAAAAAATAAAAAATGATAATCCTGGTCCTTACTCCTGTTTAGCTGAGTCATGAACTCACCACACACTTCTTTAATGTTGTAGACAAAAACCTGCAGGTTTTCAGTCCCACGCATTAATGAGGCACAAGATAATACTTGCTGCTTTCCTCTACATGTTTGGAGGTGTTGTGTTATTTTTTTCTGACATTAAAACTGACCTTTAATGATGCCTGGTTTGAGTGATAAACCTGTTAATTTGAAGTTCAATGAAGAATAGCAGATATTTAAAAGTTATCCCACAAAAATCCTGACTACTAATTAATTCCTGCTGAATGTTTTGCCTTTTATTTCTGCCGACAGGTCAAGAAGTACTTTGAGCTGGAGCCGCTGGCCAGAGGGAAACGCTGGATCCTGGAGGGAAGCACCACTGACAACTTGGAGGCAGCCAAGGAGAGCTTCGGCCAGTTCATTAGCCTGTTGGAGGACAAAGACACAGAGCCTGCAAGGATATGATGCTAACCCTGCTAATGCTAAGAGACATTAGCGGCTAACGACAAGGAAATGACAACATCCTGCTGGTGCCCATGCACACACACATACGCACACACGCACGCACGCACAAACACAGACATGCACATGCCAGAAAAACACAGCGGATGTTGGCCTCTTCTCTGCCAGAAGTGTATCGAACGCCATCCTCCCTTCACTGCGCTCTCGTTTCTCAAATCGGAAGAGCGTGTGCACAAGTCGGCCACTGCGACCCGACAGGGGAGAGCTGCCGTGAAACACACCCAATGTCAAAGCAGTTTGTCAAGAAAGATTTAAAAAAAAAACAAATCTTTGAACTTTGCCAGAAATGGAAATCTTGTTTACTACTGTCTGTGCCATTGTGATTATACCAGTGGCATGCGGGACATGTGGCATTCCTTCGGTCAGGCACGAACACACACATTCTCACTCCCACACACACACACGAACACACACTGTCACACACAAAGCGGAGCCCAGGTTGTCTGTAGATATGTTTAACATCTCCAGTAATTACTTTACAGGATGTTAGGGTGGACTCGCTCGATGTTCTTTCCACTGAGAAGTACTGTATGGCCGTCAAGTGTTTCTCTCCTTTTTGACTTGGTAACAGCAAACGTCGTCGTGTGATCGGAGTCCAAAGCCTTGTGTTATGTACGGTCGTTACATATCGGTGTGTCTGAATACCTAACCTGAATAGTGTGTAGTCTCAGTATCTCATGGAGTATTATGTACATGCAAACGAAGCATATTGCCGTGTACCCTCCTGTGCAGCCACACGCAAGTACTACTAATCATGTGATAAACGCTAGGTGACTTTATGGAGACCATGTAGAGGAAGTGGAAACGAGTGCTTTTTTTTATAAATGTGCAATTTCTGATGTTTTTTAGCCCTGTATGTTAATCTCATAGAGCTGCGTTCAGATTTTTTATACCACATATCATACCACACTTGTAAAATCAAAGACCAAAACAGAAAAAGAACCACCGTGATTGACCAGAGCTGGCTGCAGCCACGAGAAGTAGATTTGAGATGGACTTAGTTTAATTTCAGTGTTTTTCTTTTTCTACGATTTTACTGTTTTTTTGTTTTTTTCTCCTCTTGAATTTACATAATCCCTCTCAATGCTAGCGACTCCAGTCTCCCAACAGGGTGGAATACAAACTCTATCAATCAGCCACAGCAACAGCTGCAGCTGACAAGTCCCTGTCCGACACCCTAATGCCTTCCAACTGTCTGTGAAGACCCCTCCCTGTCTGCTGTTCATGGCGGACCCCCACCACATCCCAGCCCCGGCCCAACCAACACAACCCCTCCACTCCAGCACCGCTCTCTGTCCGCATTGCTGCTCGCTGTTTTGTTTTTATCCCAGATGCCATTGTTCAGTCCGGCTGCCCCCTCGTGTGGTCTCCACGCCTCTGAGATGAGTCATATTCATTGTGCCACAGGTGTGCATGTGTCCCCCCAAGGTGTGCTTGAGCGATGGATAATGTTCACACCTCCTCCGTGCGTGCTTTGTTATTCCTGTTGTCGTCATTTTTGTTCAGTATTCTGTCAGGTTTTTAGAGATTTAATCATTTTTTCGTACCTGACATGAGATCTGCCTGGTAGTGTTTTTTTTGTTTTTTTTTACAATCTTGATGGAAAGGTGCATTCGATTGCTTGAATGCAAAAATGAAATCTGTCACTGGACATCTCGTCTGCTCACAAATAGGTTGTAAAACATTCACTGCAGTCTTGTTTTTTTTTTTTTTTTTCAATCATGCGTTTTGTCAAAAATGACAATTAAAGTTTGAAAAAATTCCATATTGTCTTAGTTGTTATTTGCATTTTCATTACTTTTGCTTGAAAATGTTGAATTTTAAAAGTGTGATGTGTTCAATCATGATTGGTGTGTGAAAGACTAAGGGTTCGTTAAACAGTGCAAATATAGAATAATTACTGATCCGTGTAGCTCATGTTTTGTAGGGTGCACATTCGGAGACGAGCACTGTAGGTCGTAGTACATATGCGTACAATGTAACATTAGTACTTCGTGTATCAGCATGAAATGTAGTTCAAGTTGTTTCTGGAAACAGTTTCTTCACGATGTCGGTTGATTTGTGATTTAAGGTGACCCGTGGAAATCCGAGACACCGGAAGATAATCGGGAAAAATGCAGATGAGCCAGTTGATGTTGAGCCAAAGTAGAAAAGAGAAAAAAAAAACGCTCAAAGTCAAAGTGGAGCAGCTGAAGAAAGTTTTGAGTGGAAAGTTAACCGAGTGAGACAGGAGTTCCTAATAAATATACTCTACTCTGTGCTACCTCAGCCTTCCCTTTTCTTCTCCTCCTGCCCTTCTTCCCTTCCCTCTTTCAAATTAACCGTGTGGCTTTAATACAATGTGTGTCATGCAGGTTGCCCTGGCGACTCTTTGATCCTGTTTTCCAGTCTCTGCCTCTGGGGCAGACGTGCTTCTCTTCAGTCTGCTGCACACCAGCTCTGGAAGCTGCTGGCTGTTCCAGACAAACCATGGGCTGCTGGGCTCGTCTCGCCCCCCCCACCCCCCCTCAACCCGTTTTTTTTTTTTTTCTTCCTGTCGCTCTCACTTTTTCTCTGTTTTTTGAGTCCTCTTTATCTCTCTCTCCTTACTGTTTTTTTTTTCTTCTTCTTGTCCTCTCAGGTTCTCTCCATCTCTCTGTCCCTCTCTTACTCGCTCTGCTTCCCTTTGGTCACGCCGAAGCAGCCCTCCCTCAGCA
The DNA here is from genome assembly GCA_029853015.1 of Chelidonichthys spinosus. NCBI lineage: Eukaryota > Metazoa > Chordata > Actinopteri > Perciformes > Triglidae > Chelidonichthys > Chelidonichthys spinosus. Next base: position 13,806,479 of record CM056831.1, read on the forward strand.
TGGGCATTCAGGATGCCCAGGGGAAGCCAAGAGGCCAGGACCTCAGCGAAGCAGCCCTCCCGGGAGACGAGGAGGAGGAACGGGGGAGATAGGGGACCTCTCTCTCTCTCTCTCTCCCTCTCTCTCTCCCACTCCTCCTCACTCTCTCTCTCTCTCTCTCTGTCTGCACAGTTGATAAAACAGTTGATATTCCCCCTGAAAAAGATGCAGTCTGTACATGCTCTACCTGTTTGAACGCCGGTGCTTGACTGTTTCCTCTCTTCCTCAGTGTGGCTTACAGATAAGAAGCTGCCCAGTTCTGTTATTGTTGTGCGGTAATCCAGTTCAGACTTTGTCAATCAGTCCACGCATCGCCAAGCAACAATGAGGGAGACGAGATATTTGCTGCGATGAATGCAGCGTCTCAAGAAACCTTCAGGTCTCTGTAAGTTGATCTTTTTTTTAGGGTTTATTCAAATGAATTGTAATTAATGGCTTTCCTGGAAGGGAGGGGAACAAACGTTTTGAGAAATTTTACAAATGGCAAGTCTGAAGGTGCGAGTTGTAACAAAAGTGCAGAAATGCCAGAGGGGCTGAGCAAGTCGCCACACAAAAGCAAATTGAACTCCCCACAAACGATTCACCGACGTGCAATTCTTCATCCACGTCATCAATAGTCGTCTTTGTGTCAACAACCTGGTTACAGTGTGTACAGTACACACACACACACACACGTTAGTGTCGGTGAGCTCACAGGAAATCTTCCATCAAGTGTGGATTAGATTTAAACACGGGCTGAAAAATCAACAATCATCGTCTTAGAGTGAAGGAAGTAGACTGACCGCAGAATGAATGAAGCCATGTGGGTTTGAACAAAATATTTTACCTCACACTTTCGCCACATCTTTATCTTTTTCAGCACAGCTTCAGCGTGAATCCTTCGCAGTGAAGCAGCTGAGCTCTTCACCCCTCTTTCCCCCAATAATCTCAAATTATAGTTTTTTCATTTAAAAAATAGGTAAATTATGCACCATTTATTATCTGCAATCTGTTTTTCAAGTAGCATCTGATGATGAACCAGAGTAGAGAAAAAGCAAAGTGAAGGACAGTGTGTAACCCTGATAGGCCGGCCAAATTAAGTATGTTATGTAACAGATTTTAGAAAACATTTCGTTGAACCCGTGCGGACTGCAAACGAGTGAAATCACATGTGCCGATGTTATTGAATGTGTTTGTTAAAAAGTGTATTGGCCCATTTGTTTGGGAATTTTTCTACAGAAAAGTATGTCATTATTAGGACTAAAGTGTGCGACATGCGGCATAACAACCCACCGGAAGTACAAACAAACGTGGTCACACGTGACAAAATGAGCCCCGTGAGCTTTGTGAAATGCAAATGCGCGACCTGATGGGGAACCTCACTTTCGTTTACAAGACAAACAAAATGCGTGTTTTCTTAAACTCTGCAAAGAATGCCCTTTTTTCTCTCTTGTCGTCTCCCGTCCAGTGTGTGTGGCAGCATTTCTGTTGATAAGAGCCTGCCAGGAGGTGGAACAGATGTTGCCCTGACATCCATCTGGGCCTCGTACCCCTGCTTTTGCCTCCCACAGCCGATGCTCCACGCAGGACACTCCACATTCCCGTCCCTTCACAGCGAGGGGGCTGCTCCCACACACACACACACACACACACACACACACACACACTGGATGCTCGAGCTGTGACACAGAGCAGACCTTGATGCTGCTTTCATTCATGGTGCGCGTGTGTGTTTGTGTGTGTGTGTGTGTCAGTTATCAAACAGGACCCATGGGTGCATTAGAGGTGTTTCCTCATTGTTTCAACACTCTCATGCCTCCATGACGCTCTCACACACACGCACACCCCTTTGAAAAACAAACGCAAATGACGGAAACGCTTTGATATGATGTAAGCTAGTGAGGAAATGTTCCCTGGACCAAATAATCATTTCCAGACACTCGAGACGATGAATTCCAAAGTTGACGCGCAGCGCTGTGACGCGGTGTCACTCCCGACCCACAAACTGGGAGTGCTGAAGGTGTGAGAGCTGAGCTGGGCAGTCGGCGTCGACCTCATGTCGATTTAATTCTAATTTGATGGATGAATAGCAGCTGCGGATAAATAGTTGCATTTTTATTAGCCAAACCATACTGGTGGGAACCAATAATAGAGCACCACATGAGAGCACAATGATGAGATTAGATGAATTTGAATGAACGGTAATCTAATTTTGTAGAATCTGAAGTTCATTATACAATAATAGAAGTGTTTGACCCATATGGCGCTCTAAGTACCAAATCAAAAAGAAAATCCAATAAAATAGTTGTCAAATATGTTAAAACCTTGCCTGGTATCAATTCACCACTAACTCACAGGTGGTTTTTCTTTTGTTGTTGTTGTTGTTGTTGTTGTTTGTTTTTACCATCTTTGTGTTTCCGACGAGCAGCAGTAGATTCCTCAGCGCTGACGTTCCTGACGGCTGCATGTTGTGCATGTGATCCCGCAGGTTTGCAGTTGAGCTGTAAAATGAATGGTTCAACCCTGATAGAATCGTAACGAGTTCTACTCGTGCCAAAGCTACGGACCGATGCACTTCGCAGCAGCATGACCAATTAATATTAAACTGGTTTCTTTTCCTTCATGGTGCTTCACAACATTTTTTATGCTTGTCCCTGCATACTTCTTCCTGTCATCATATCTGATATATCTCATGTGGAAATTGAGGATATTGGGCAGCTGCCACAATCATATCTCTCCAATCAATCCTATTTGGACAAGGAAGGTCTTATTCACATAGTTGAGGATGATCGGCAACTCAGACTTAGTCATCAGCATTTTTTTCTTCATGCAGGAATGCATAAATCCTGACAAATGTGTTTGTGTTTCTGGAACAGATTTGGCTGCTGAGACTTGTGAGCTCTGCTTTATCGAACGTCATTTAGAGGAAAAACAGGTTCTTTCTTCGTGGATGTGAAGCTTCACAGATGACAGTGAACTGAGTTGTCAGTTTTCTGTCTTTTAATATAGCATGGAACTTCTTGTCACATTTTCCTTTTCTGGTCCTACATTTAAGTAATAAAACGTTATTACACAATAAAAATGCTAGGTTGACCTGTTGCTCCTTCAGCAAATACTTTCAAAACTGATATTTGAACAGTGCTGGAAGAAGTAGTTTTACTTAAGTAAAAGTATCTCAAGTTAAAATGACTCTTATTAAGGATGCATTACTGTGCATGCAGCACAAGTGGCAAATTGAAACTACTTAATATCCAGTTGGGTAGTTTATATATAATAATGCATCATGTCTGTGTTTGTATGTAAAACAGTTATCTTTAAACTAACTAGAAACTACAGCTGTCAAATAAATGTAGCGGACTGATATACGATGTTTGTGTGGTCGCGGTATAAACTGGCATAAAACAGAAATCCAATAAAGGCACTTTATTTGTATACACAAATCATAAAAAAGTGAAAAAAATTAAAAGAAAATAAATTACAGAAAGACAAGGAGAATAAAAACATATTTGCAATAATAAAAAAACAGTGCAGACATGAAAAGATTTAGCAGAAAGCTATGGTGAACATAAACGTTTTCAGTCTAGTTTTAAAAGTGGTCAGAGTTGGGGCAAGTCTTATATCTTCAGGAGGTTTATTCCCGCTATTTGTTGCATAGTGACTAAATGATGCTCTCCCGTGATTTGAGTTGACTTAAAGTACCTAGACTATTTGTGAGTGTGAGATGAATTGCATACGTTTGGATATTAAAAGGACATAAACTATTGTCCCTCGGAAAATAACCGAGGAAGCCACGCTGTGCGGTTCTACTCCGGGGGGCCTTTGTGGCAACCTTGTTTTTCCTGCGTGTTTGAATGCCTCGTCTGTTGGGTGACTTTCGCAGGATTCCAGCAGGCTTGTCACTCAGATTGTTTGTCCTGGGGACGAGAACCGTGTGAGTCCTCTTTCTCTTCCTCTCTCCTCGGCCCGAGTGCTGATGGAGACCCGCATCCCAGGTGGCCCACACATCAAAACAAGAGGGATCGCGGCTCTTGGTTTTCAGACAAACATCACTCACTTTCTTTGTTGTCTGAGGGACGGGGGGGCATGGCGGTTTATCTCCAGAGGATCTCCTCCCGCTATCGCCTTCCACCCAGCCCACCGCCCCATCCCACAGCTAAAAGCAAATGTCTGTCAAGGAGAAGGCGTTACATTCCTTCAAGAGGTCAATTCGTGGTGGCCACTGAGGGATCCGTTGCATCTCCAAAAATGTAAGATTTCAAGATCGTCCATTCCGGTGACGCATTTATCTCCTGCCTCCTGCTGGTAACGCCTCTTCTCTATTGTAAATCCCTCTCTACGATGACACGTCTGTCACGTTGCGGCCCATGTTTTGAAGATTACCCCCGACCACACACGGGTCAGTCGACTGAGTTATTTGACGCCGAGCTTGATTCACGATGTGCTGCATATGAAACCCATTGCTCTCCCAGACCATGTGACCGGGCCCCGGTAGCAGCTCACAGTGGAGCAGCTCCTGACCCATCTGGGCAGGTGATTCCTGCTCCGACTTGTCCCCTCCGGGCCTATTAGGAGCACGTTGTCTAGGGGGCTTTTATGAGCGTGACCTTAACATGCCCGTCTCGAGCGGTCTAGACTCGGCACTCCGTTTACTAGAGTCCCCATCCCATTGATGTCTATCAGACCTTTCACTTTTTTACTGGTGATCCTCTCTTGTCATAACTCTTTGAAGATGGACAGGCGTGACGCTTTGACCGTCCTTTTTTGTGTGTAGAATTTACTGTCAGAAAAACAGGGTGTAACAAAGGGGAGGGGTCTGGCATGCACTGCCTCCGCTCTGCAGGAGAGTCCGATGAACATGTGCAGAGTACAGCTGAGGAGGTGGTGAGGCTTTCGTGTGGCCCAGACGCAGCTTCAAATTCATGTCAGTGCGAAGTGCAAGTGCGAGGAGGAACGGATCTGCGTGAAAAGTCGCCGACGGGTACGTTTTCTCTGAGAAGAGAGCTAAACTTAAAGTTTTGCCCTGAGTGACGTTATTTTCACATTAACAACACGAGTGGCATTTACTTCCGCCGCTCTCTTTAATCGTAGCTTTTATGAGCCATGGCCTCCGATAAGTCCCATAACGAGCCAACACAGCTTCCGCAAGAAGCCACAGCTGATTATTCAGTCGCTAATATGTAGTAAATATTTAATTGTTGCCCATAAAGCAGGCCTTTTTTATACATTATGGGCCGTTTGGTGCACTGCGTGGCACCGAGCCAAACATCGTAGGTGGATTAGCTCACTGAATCCAAACAGTTTACGGGGAAAGCAGCTCCAGTGACGACTCTATGTGGGCAGCTCGCAGCTCTCAAAATACAAACGTTTCCATGTGAGAGCGAAGAAGGAGAAAAAGTGAGTCTTTCACAGGAACAATCTAGTAAACACGGTCGCCGCGCAGAGGGAGAACACCTGTGTTTTTACCAAAGTTTTGGCACGGCTGCAGCACGATCACTGCCGGGACGCCATATTTGGTCGAGAGCAACATTTGAACGACGCCCCTCGCAGTGATGACGAAACGCAACCCCTGACTCAGGCAAGAGCTGAGTGATCGACGGAAACAGGAGAAGGTGCACAGCGTGGGGCTGAGATGATTCAGCTCTGCAGGCTGCAGACACAAACACGGGTTGGATAGTGGGAATTAGCTTAGAGCTGAGGCCAGAAATAGTGTTTAAGGTGTTGAGGATTAGGGTTAAATGTCAGAAAGGTCAAGTTAGAAACCAGTTTAGAGAGAGGTTAGCTGGAAGGAGCTCGACAATCGGTTGAGCTAGCTGCCAGTTGCAACAATTAGCTAGCAGAGTTCTGAGACTTTTTTATGGTAAGCTGTGTATTTACCATTTCATGTTGACAAGTCTCCATTTTTTAATGAGTCACAAATTAGGTTAATCCTACTTTCTTGTAAAAGGTCTCGGAAAGCTAGAGATAATTCATGAATGTCAAATTTTATTTTGACTCGACTAAAGAAAAGCTGTAAAGTCCACCATTTTCTTATGAAAGCCATTCGTTATTCAAAACAGGTGAAGTACAGGACAAAATAACCCCCGGGTTACAAGCAAACACGCTTATAAACAGTCTCCACATGACACCCGTGCTTTTACTGAGAATTATGAAAGTGTTTTGGGATCACATGGCACGTCCTCCTCTCTGTTTACTGTTGTTCTGGGGATTGAGCCTTCATGGCCTCTAATAGGATTATCCAACAGGAGAAATGCAGAAGGGACAATATGTCTGCTGCCTTTACTCAATCACCGACAACTGTTGCCTAATTAGCCCCAAGATAGAATAATAGAATACATTTTAATTTCAGTGATTTTTTACTGAATACTAATTTGATCTATTAAAGTTCTTACCTTTATACAAATTTAACCTTTCTTAAAGTTTTATTTCAATTATTTTGATTTGAATTTCATTCCTAATTTTTGAGTGTAAATATCCTTCTTTTCTTTTGTTTAAACTAAAAATGCTTACAAATGCCACTGAGAAATATTGTGCCTTCCGTGGGTCTCGCTCAAGGACACTTCCAGCAGTGGATCAAATCGCTAACCTTGGTGTTAAAGGTCGATCTGTGCTGCCTGAAAACTTGTAATATTGAATATGCCTGTATCACATCGGCAACTCCTTTCAGTACATTTTATTAAAAGCTTAACAGCCTCAAACTCTCAAAAACTCAAACACTGATCCGCATCGTCGGGGTGGTGCATCCGGATCAATCAGATCTAATTAGATGGTGACCAAACAACTGTCATCACAATTTGATTTTAAGTGTTAATTAGATTATTTTTCATCTTAGTCCTAGCCAATTTAGACCAATGAAAAGAACAGAAAGAACAAAATAAATGCAGACATCTCTCTTATACACATAAACCATCACAAGCTGGCTCTAAAAGCAGGTCAATACCCAGAGATCCCCATGTTAAAACACAGAAATATACCCCAAAAAACAGTTTTGGTCTCCATAACATAGCTAATGTTTTCATTCATGTGAACTGTACGGGGGATACATTTTTCATGTAACTCATCCATGTAAAATATATCAAGGCTTAGTGTCAACTTAATACACACTGGTACTGTAAAACACTCACCAAGTGTCTGCATGATGAGTCGTACATTTTGTTGCTGAGGGATATTTTACATGCAGGACTTATAATGGTGAACTTTCACAGGATGGTATTAATGCCGTAACGTACGTAAAGGATCTCAATATTTCTTCCACGGAAAGAGAATAAGAAGAAAAAGAAGTGCATTAAATTATATTTGGAAAACTGTAATAAAAAAACAAGCGAACACAACAAAGACTTAAAATTGGTTTAGATTATAGATTAATTGAATATGTTGATGGTGTTTATATATTCCTGCATTCTCCTGACTCTCGTGTTGCTTGCCCACCCCATCGCCCCACCCCATCGCCCCCCCAACAGCCCCTCTGAATTTGCCTGGTTCACATACACAAGATTAAGTAGCAAAAGTGACATCCAAGACCAATCGGGCCACCCAAGAGAACCGCAACCAGCGGAGAGGCTGTCAGAGCCCCCTTTTGCAACATTAATCTTCAAGCCTCTCCTGCACTGCCAACTCACATCTCCTTCAAACAGGACAGGGAGGTAGAAAACTGAACTTTTTCCCTCCCTGAAGGTTTTTCTCCCCTCCATCAATTAACTCTTTGGGGGACAATTCATCGTCACCCGCCATGTGCCAGACGACTTCAAACACCGGTGAAAAAATGAATTGCTTTTCCAGACATTTTCAAAAAAGTTGCCTTTTAATTTGGCAACAAGGAGATTAAGTGTAGACATAGGTTCAACTCGTAATCGACCCAAAGACCTCCGCGAAGACATGTGAGGCAGAAATCACAAGAATTCTGCTTGAAAGTGATTTATGCCTGGGAAAAGTACATTGAACTTGTCTGTCAGGGGGCTGTAGAGACATTTCTCTAGTCTGTTCCACCCATTAAGAAGATGTTAACATTCAGCGATGGAATTTATCTTAAATGTCAGCGAGCTGCTAAAGCAGACATCGAGGTTCTCCGACTGCCTCAGCTAACATTTGTGCCGTCTTCGCTGACCAATTGCGTTGTTCTTTCAGGAGGAAAGTGGTGTGTTTGTGTGTGGCGGGGGATATCCTGACCTTCTGGAGGGGCGGTCACAACCAACCTGATAGCGGTGTGAATGGGGAAAACGGAAAGGATGAATACAGCAATCGATAAGTAGCGGAACATGGGCGTGTTATTCTGTGGATGCCTTCAGTCCCAGGAGAGGGCCTTCCTAACCCCCAGCCTTTCTTCACCCGAGACCTGAGAAGCGAGGGGGACGTCGCGCCGTCTAATGGCGCTCCTTTGAAGAAAGCGATGCTGGAACGAAGCAACATGCCTCAAATACTTTATGCTGCCGTTCAGTAAGACTCTTTGCACCAGGCTGGAAACCTTATCTCTTAAGGCTGGTGATATTGAATGTTTTTCTTATAGGCAACTAAGTTCATGAAAAGACCCAAATCAACAATGAATTGTCTTAATCTTCAGCGCTAGACATTGTTGTCCAAAAAACATTAAACACATCAATTAGCTACAATGTTGCATGTTCCTTTATTACAATAAACATGGGCAAAACACCAAAAAGGACTCGCTAGACTGCAAAATGTGTATTTACCCACATCTAAAAAAAGACAAATGTATTATTCTGTTTGATAATAACAATGGAATTATTAATGGAATTATTTAGCCTGGGCTGCACGGTGGTGTAGTGGGTAGCACTCTCGCCTCACAGCAAGAGGGTCCTGGGTTCGATTCTGTGTGGAGTTTGCATGTTCTCCCCGTGTTAGCGTGGGTTCTCTCCGGGTTCTCCGGCTTCCTCCCACAGTCCAAAGACATGCAAGATGGGGATAGGTTAATTGGTGACTCTAAATTGCCCGTAGGTGTGAATGTGAGCGTGAATGGTTGTCTGTCTCTACATGTCAGCCCTGTGATAGACTGGCGTCCTGTCCAGGGTGTACCCTGCCTGCGCCCAATGACAGCTGGGATCGGCTCCAGCCCCCCCGCGACCCGAATACAGGATAAGCGGTAGAAAATGGATGGATGGATGGATTATTTAGCCTGTTAAAATTACAGTTTACTTATTGTTCAGTTACCCCCTTTTTAAAATATCTACATTAGGAGGATGCATAACAGACAGAAAGCAGTAAGAAACAGATTAACACATTATTTTGGTCTTTCCATTGGTTTTCTTCTCAAAAAATGTTATTTGCAAGTAAACACAAATGATCATGTCTCTTTCAAGGACTAAGTGAGGACCTGTTGGCATTTGTTGCTTGTGCATTTTTGGGGTATTTTTGTATTTAATTTATTTAAACAGGGAAACAGGGAGGTGCACTTGCTATTTTCCACCTGTGCATTGAGTTAAACAATGGGAGCTTTGCACGCTAATCTGGACCTAATCTGCAAAATAAATTGGTTAGAGCTAAAAAATACTAAACAGACCCCTCCTGGCCTAGCCAGTCACTTTCAGCATACTATACCATGACTTTTTCATTCCATGCTATGACTTTTTTCAATGTACTTCCCTATGACTTTTTTCATCATACTATAGTATGACTTTTTTCTACTATACAATGACTTTTTTATTATTTATTTTCAATGTGTTAACTATTCCCTTTTTCAAAATATTAAACAATAACTTTCTTTGACATGCTATAACAATAATTTTTTCTTTTTCTTTTCTTTTTCCATATTATTTTATGACTTTTTGGACTGGCTACATGCCTTTTGATCCAAATATACTATGACCTTTATTATGACTTTTCTCAAAATACTATAGAATTACTCTTTTTTTGTTTTTTTCCGACATACCATCATATTACTTTTTTTGAGACTATGGCTATTTTAGCAGGGATGTTTGCTCTGTTCTCTTTTCTCCTCTCCAGGCCTCTCTCCTCTATCTTCCTGGTCCTCCTCTGGTCCCTAGTAGTAGTAGTAGTATTAACAGTAGTAGTAGTATCAACAGTAGTAGTCCATGGCAGCAGGCACAGCCACACCGAGATGGATCCATCCCAACCATGTTGCCATAGACCAAAAAGCAGGAGTAGTTAAACAGTCACACAGCGGGCAGGTGGAGCTACAATATGGTGTTTCCAACATCAGGCCAGTTAGCAGTCTGCATCGGTCAGGACCTCAGCGGAGAGCAAGCCGGGCTCTCAGGAGTAATCCTGGGAGGAGTCGAGTTAGTAACAGTAGAGATGCAGACTTTAGTTCTTAAATGAATAGTCAGCCGCCTTAAAAATACTAGCAGTAAGAGTCGAACAAGACCACGGTGTCGGTGCAGTCAGGATCAGGTTCCTCCGCGGTCCAGGGAGACCTGCAAGACGAGAAAGCACAGAGACTACGGGGAGCATACACAGAGAGAAGGAAAGCGTTGTCAAAGAGGAACGTTTTTTCTAAATACTTCTTAGTTCTCCTTCTCATCTTTCCTTGACCTCACGACGTTTTCCCTCGAGGTCAAGGAAAAGTGGTTAGGGTGACTGTCCTCGACATACTATACTATGACTTTTTTCATTACTTTTTCCTCACTTTTTTTGACAAAATATAATATGACTTTTTTACAACATGCTATACAAAAAATCAGCTGACAATAAATTCATTAATTAATAATGAAAATCCATTGCATCTCATATAAAGTAAAGTGTGTAGTGAGGCATTAAAACCCATAGTCAAATATATCAGAAAAAAAGAGTCAATAGTATAGGCTAGTATGTCGAAAATGAACGAAAAAGTCGACAAAACTGATAAATTGTTGTGGTGAGTCCAACACAGGTTCACTTGGAGGGGAGGGGCTGTGTCTTTGGACTGTGGGAGGAAGCCGGCGAACCCGGAGAGAACCCACTCTAACACAGAAGGAACCAAAACCTGACCTGGGAATTGAACCTGGGACCCTCTCGCTGTGAGGCACCAGTGCTACCCACTACACCACCGTGCAGCCACCACCACCACCACTTGTGATGGTTGAAAATATGATGTTCTGCCGTCAATGTTTTGACTACGGAATCTTTTTCTCCAGGCTAGAGATTACATCCGCAAAAATATATCACACTTTAACTCAATTCCTGCCCCCATTGAACTGTATGCTCTTATGTGGCTGCACTGTGTGTGTGTGTGTGTGTGTGTGTGTGTGTGTGTGTTTTGGAGACCCCCACAGAGATGAAATCATAAGTCGAGCCCTGCTTACAGGCCATACGTGTCTAGATGTTGACCAACTGTGGTATTCATTAAATCACACAATACAACAGTAGCCATTGCAGTCACACCTGGTGGAGATCTGCACTCTAATGAGTAAACGTTCTAGTTTATGACATCACTTAACCATGCAACCCTTCATTTAACCACATCAAATCCCCTGAGATACAATCTTTTTTTACGATGGCAATCCAGCTAAGAAGTTCACAAAGTTAAATGTCAAGTGCATGTCAATTCCACACATACAATAAAACAAGACCAAACAAATACATTACACTAGTTTAAACTGATGTCAACACATCAACAGAAGAGGAAAGATAGACATAGATAGTGTATGATATCGACAAAAAGGCAATAAGCCTGATAACTTTTGTTTTAAACTGGCTTGCAGGATGAGGGACTCCAGGCCCGAGTCTAGTCTGCAGATTATGAAAAAATGGAAGATAGCCATATAAGATGATAAATGAATAAGGGACGCTGCAACCAAATATCATTTTCATTATCAGTCAATCTGCACAATATTCTCTCAATCAGTGGACAAACGTTTGGTCCATCAAATGTCAGAAGACAAATCCCTCCCTAAGTCCAAGGTGACATCCTCAAGATCCTCCAAATACCAACGACAGTCAGCTCAACAGAGAGGAACCACTCATAAATAGGGGAGACCGGGGATGGTTGTAACAAAGGGATAGTTGTAACACTCTCAGTTTGACCAATCAGAAACGAGCTGTGGTGATGTCATCGATACAGTCCATGCCCACTGACAAATTGACCTCACTGGTGAAGCCTCATGTCTCTGAGTTGAAAACTGTCTGTTCTGGAGCCAAAAAACTATTTTTCAGGTAAGAAAGTAAAAATTTCCATCACAACTATTTTTTGCATAGTGTCCATTGTGTTGTTGATACAGTTGTTTCACTTACATAAGCTCAAGTAGTATTTCTCTAGTTTAATTTGATGTGTTGCATTAGTGCTACCTTTGAAGCTAAATGCTAAAAATCGCTAGCTTTTTAATGGCTGCCTGGCATGGGGATGGTTGTAACCTTTTCTTAAAAAGTGTTACAACCTTCCCCATATGTTGACATACACTTTGATAACTCACGGCCAAGGGAAGTGTGGATCAGATGTCAGCATTGTAGATTTTGGGCCCATGAAGCCTGCACCCCAGGCAAGGACAACTACATTTGCCACAACTGCCTATCTAATTAAACATATGTGCCTTAGGCAGTTTTCTGCACCTTTAAAATACACTGTTCAAAATAGGCAGTTCACCTATTCAAACGCCTTTAGTATTTAGTGCAGCTTTGCACCACACTGTTCAAAAGTGGTTTGTTCCACAGAAATTCAAGTGTTCAAATACTTTTTCACATTAATGTGTTTCAGGGTACAAAACACACAAACAACAGACACCAGTTTATACTTTATTATTCTTTATTTTATGTTAAATATGTATTTATTTTATTTACATTTATTTTAATTGTATTTAACTTGTACTTTTTATTTATTTTTTATCATTATTTTTGTATTCTGCCAAGTTTATGGTTCCTTCTTTATTATTCATTAAAGTTCTTGCATACATTTTAAGTGTAGATCTTTTTTTAAGTATAATAATTTAATTGTTACATCCATCCTCAAGTAGTGTTACAATTCACCCCGGTATTGGGGTAGGTTGTAACAACATACCTCTTTGTGTTTGACATTAATTGACATAATCTGTGATGGTGCAGTAGAAGTCCAAGTGTATGCCATTCACAGCAGACAAATATGGGTACCACATGTCAAAATTTGAGATCTCTAGCACCAACAACCACTGAGTTACAGTTACTCAAACAAAAGGTGTTACTATCATCCCCGGTCTCCCCTATCACTTTAAAGACCACTAGTTAGAGATTAGCCGTGGACATTCTGGACAAACAGAGGGCTACATTTTGGCAAATTTATCATTTGAATAATGTAATATTTCTCAACGTCTGCAAAGCAGAGGCATGAACGTTTGGGCACTTGTGATGGTTGAAAATATGATGTTCCGTTGTCAATGTTTTGACTACGGAATCTTTTTTAAGAGCGGAACAGTAAACAAATTGGCAGTCACCATAGCAACTGTGTTCATTCAGATAGACAACCCGTAGGTGTATGGCTGGATATTTGATAGGGACAAAAAGAAAAACAGACGATGCCTCTGAAGACAACCTGCTTTGCTCATCGACAATATGATGAAGGAGGGCTGTACGGAATAATTCAACCCTTCATTCATAACACTGACAATGAAATAATTTGTATTGATTATCTCACGTCTCAGACAAAATGTATTGAAAAAATATAGACATAATAATTTCCAAAACTCACCTCATGTTTTTATCTAACAAAATATTCTCCTTCTCACCTCAATTCATAGTTTATATATATTTAGCCTTTCAAAAACAACATTTTCACTTCCTTCTTTCTTTGTTTTACATTGGCTTATTACACTGAATTAATATGGCATACTATCACTTTATTGCAACATGTTTATGGTCCACTATCACTTTTCATGACACACTGCCACATGACATTTTATGGCATGCTATAATATTTTGACAATTGAATGGCATTTGGTAACTAGCTGTTTCATCAAGTTTTCCTAAGAAAAGTAAAGAATAAAAACATTTTCCACATGTTCATGTGGACACTCACGTGGATACATATTGTAATCAATGAACAAAACAAAAAGTTAAATAAATAAAACAAAGCAAGCACAATAGACTACAAAGCTGTCATGAAAACATCCCCCTCCAAAAACTCCATAATTGAGCCCCAAATCTTTACAAATGTGTTATATTTCCCTTTAATAGAAGTTGTTCTAATGCAAGGCATTGCAGTAGCCCCTCAACCCAAATTTGCTTGCTTGGTCTATGCATAGACTTCCATGACATGAATTATATGTTTAGCTTCAAGAAGAACCATTTTATTAATGCTATTGCTACATGTACAGCTTGCTGGGAAACATCCTAAAATACAAAGCTTGGGGCAGAGTGGAAGTTGTTCCTTAATAAAGATGGATATAATTGTAATAACCACTTTCCAAAAATCTTGAGTGAGGGTGCATTCCCAGAGGCAGTAAAATAGACTACCTTTATGTATACCACATTTGACACAAGTATCTGGAATAATGGGGTAAATGCGAATAATAATAATAATTCTGGGGTAAAGTATGTGTTGTGGAAAAATGAATCTGCCCAATAAAGATCAACAACCAGGATCAGCTTTTTCTCCGAGGTTTATTCCACTAAGTATTCTCATCTGCAGAAGAAAGTACTGTTCACCCCTGCCTTCTGATGCAAAGGTTCAGAATCAGCAGGAACGACCCTGAGTCCAACAGCAATCTCCCTTTTAAGGAGGAGGAACCAAAGGACGGATCATGTCCTATCTTACAAAGACAAGATGTACAGGCAAGGTCAAGATTTACAGAACACAGGCGTCATAGTCCTGAAATTATCTTATGTCAATGTGGCACTCATGTTCATATCATCGACAAACAGGCATTAATTTTCGTCATAGCATAACAGTCGGAAAGGAGATGCGGATCGACGTCTGACCTGACAAATATTCTGAAAATAAATTACAGACATCCAAAATTCCCATTACAGTAGTATGTCCTCATCAACCATTTGTACAGGATGAGTTTAAACCTCATATTTATTGTTTGCACCTGGCATTGGTAACATATATCCTGACATTCTTCTACAGTGATATATAATCTTTTTTCATCTGAAGATTCTTTTGCTGCACCTTTGATAATATAATACAATTTGATATTAATCCAGCTGCTCCATATTGGTTCAGGACTGCCCTTTCCAAAGAATTTTGTCAGGGAGGATTTACAGAGTTATGTGTCTTTGTTATGAAGCTTCTTATCTGAAGATACTTGAAAAAGTGTTTAGGCTCAAGGCCAAACCTTTGCTTGATCTCAGTACAACTTAAAAGAATATAATTCTCATACATATCTGAAACCTTACTGATCCCTCTGTCTGCCCATAACTTAAAACCAAGGTCATTAGTACCTGGCATGAAGTTTCTGTTCCCCGCAAATAGGTGAGAATTGGGGTAGTGGAGCATTTTCCCCAAGATAATTTAACACCTCGTGAAATACTATCAGTGTATTTCTAACAAAGGGGTTTGCGGTGTGCCTTTTCAAAGTGGCTAAATTTGCAGAATAAATGTAGAGATATAGGGGATTTTAGAAGTTGTTGTTTCCTCCATCCTTATCCAGTGCAGCGGTGACTGATGGTCAAACCAATATGAGGCTGCTCTTAGTTGGGCAGCCCAATAGTATCTTTAGCCCACATCTGTCATACGGTAAATACAACAGAGTCTTGCGCAGTCTTGAGTGTCTATTGTTCCAAATAAAATGACAAAAAAGTGTTTTCATTTTATCAAAGAAATTACCAGGAGGAGCAAGTAGGATAGATTGAAAAAGGTACAGGAACTTAGGAAGAACATTCACAGTTGAACAAGTGTTGACAAGTGTTGACCTGATAATACAAGCATTTATAAAAATTCAGCGAAACTTTTTCATACTCTCATGTGAAACTCACGTGGAAGTAGTCCATGCGGGAGTAAGAGTTATGGGTACTAGAATGACATGAATATTCCAGATTGGAAGGATTCCCTTTTCTCCATATATCACAAAGATTTAACTCACTCATAAAGTGTTATCCAGTTTAGGGTTTTGAGTACAATTGAAGTCCCCTGCCATGTAATGTTGATAGTCAGAAACAAGTTATTATAAAACCGTTCATCATCATTGTTAGGCCCATATAGACATACTAAATGAATGTCTTGATTTAGTAAAGAGCCCTGGACGATAACAAACCTGCCTGCAGTGTCTTGTATGGAATTATAAACCCTTAATGGCACAGATGAGTGTATCAGTATTGCCATCCCTCTGGCATGAGAGGAATATATGTAATATTTTCACTGGAAATTTCTTGAATGAAAGCTTTCTGTGTTTTGAACTGCTTCAACCTACTTGTTTTAATTTCACTATCTTCCTAAAACCTCTAACGTTCCATGAAATTATATTTATTTTAGTATGACCACTCAGGATGTAGACAGTAAACTAAGCTTATGTAACCACCTTATCAACCATGCCTTATAATAAAGTCAAAAGTGTGCCTTTGGAACAAACAAATACAACAGAAAACAACAAGGAACTCTCCTAAAGGAGGCAACAACAAGTAGGCCTAGCATAAAACCTGTGCGGCCAATCACTGGATCCCGTAAACTGAAGTCCAATCCCTTGAAGAGCAGCAAGCAACCACTAGCTGCTATTACAATAGGAAAAAATGACAAGAAAAGGTCGGAGCTCATTCCGACGACATTACAAATGGGAAATACAATGTTCATTTGTGACCCTGTATCAGTCTTTCTTTAGTAGCCTGAGAGGGCAGAAATGTCTGCAGACCCCAACCCCCAAGCTCGTTATCAATTAGTCTGTTTTAAATCTGACCAGAACAGTTTCAAAGAAGAAAGATCAATGTTGATTTCTTTCAGTCAAAGACCTTCTTGCCGCGTTTCAGCTGGTGACTTTTTCTGTCTCGATTGGTATTCGCCTTCTTCATCGTCCAGATGAATTCTTCAGCTTGGGATGGGGAAGTGAAGAAGTGCTATCTTTTGTCATATAGAATTCTAATTTTTTGCCAGGAAGATAAATCCATATTCCTTACGCATTTGGCGCAGACTTTGTTTCACACTATCAAAACATTTCAGTTGTTTTTGGACTTCAGTGGAAAGGCCAGGGAAAAACATGACACGACTATCCTAAACTGCAATATCTTCTTTCAGACATGCTGCTTTCATTACTAGATCTCTGTCAGGAATTTCACCAGAAGAATCCGTGGTCGAGCTTCATCTGACCCATCCTGATCCTCACTGTAAAAAAAAAAACTGTAAAAAAACGGTCAAAGCACTGGCAGCAAAGTTTCCAAACGGATACCGTAAAATTACAGTCAATAACTGGATCACTGAACTACATACAATAACTGTAAAAATGCAGAGTAAATTTTACAGTCAAAATTCATTACAATACAGTTTATTATAGTTTATAAATGCCATTATACTGTAAAATAACATCCATATTATGTCAAAAAACATTAAAAATCAGATACCCTTCTTGTTAATCACTGTAATTTTACAGTACTAAAAAACTGTAAAAAAAACAGTGAAAGCACTGGCAGCAAAGTTTCCAAACGGATACCGTAAAATTACAGTAAATAACTGGATCACAGAACTACATACAATAACTGTAAAAATACAGAGTAGATTTTACAGTCAAAATTAATTAAAATATAGTATATTATAGTTGATACATGCCCATTATACTGTAAAATAACATACATACTATGTTAAAAAAACATTAAAATCAGATAACTTTCAGATTAATCTCTGTAATTTCACGGTATACATTATTTATTTTAGGAAACAGCCAAGTCCATCTACAGTAACTTTATGTTAAAATACTATTTTTTCCATGTACATTAACAAAGTTATAACGTATAAAAACAAACTAGGTGCATAAAACTAAAGATAAATGTCTGCAAATTTACAGTATTAATCTGTCATTTTAGAGAATTAGCATATTTAAAAACAACCATAAGACAGTGGAAAAACAAGCTAAATACATTACAAATACATAAAAAAATAGCTACATTTAAGGCCAGTCCCTGTAAATCCCTTTTTTTAATGGAATGGCCTTGTTTATCTAGAGTAATTTCCTGTTTAAATATTGTTCTTTAATGTACAATGACATGAAATAATGTATAAAAATGCCATAAATGCATTAAACAAACGATAAATGTCTGCCCATTTACAGTATTAATCTGTCATTTAAAGAATTACGAGATTTAAAAATGTTCATTGGACAGTGGAAAAGAAGCAGATTACATTAAAAATAAATTAAAAAAAAGCTAAATTTAAGGCCAATCCCTGTAAATTATGGGTATTTAGTAGTCATTTCATGAAACCGTCTTGTCCATCTACCCTGATTTGCTGCATAATTGTGGTTTCCCCAAGTAAAAAAAACAATGATACAATGTATAAACAAAATATGTACCTTTAATAAAATAGGAATTTCTGCACATTTACAGTGTTATTTTAATGAATTGGACAATGGAAAATTATACACCGTACATCAAAATGCATTAATAGGTATATTTAAAGATAATATCTGTACATTTATGGGATTTAACAATCATTTTAGTAAACTGAACAAATATTGTTAAAAAGTTTCATTTGACAGAAAAACAAGGATAGTAAGTCATTACACATTAAAACAGCTAAGGTGATCTCTGTAAATGTAAGGTATTCAGCAGTTACTTTATATAATTGTTCAATATAGTGTTTTACTTCCAAAATATTGTTTTTATATGAAAAAGTGAAAAGAAATAGGAATATTTCAGTATTTTGTACCCAGTAACACTGGAAAAGCCCCCTCCTATTCTATTGCATGGGCATAAGCAACAATCTATGATCAACTTTTTCAAACACTTGCAGTATAATCATACTGTAATCATCAGTATGTTATATTGAAAAACAAAGCTGTGCAGAACAAGGAAAAATCGCAAATCTGTGACTTATTTTATTTTTGAGTACCATGGAGTTCAAATAGTTACATGATATGGAATATATATATTTCTGGCGGTGGACCATAGTTATTAACAGAAAAGCATTGCAGATTTTTCTATTTTCACAGGCCATGTTTACAATAAGTAAACACTACACCAGTTTTATCCTTTAAAGTGATATTCATAACTTTAATGTTGTACTGTCCATACTGCAAGTCCAAAATATGTCATATATGGACCTGGTTTCATCAAGAAGCCATCAAAAGGGATGTGGAGGGGTAATACATCTCTGATATGAGGTGTCCTGAGAGGACAGGCGATGGGGTATATTTTATCCCCGACATCCCATCTCCTAAAATACATCTAAACAGAGCTAAATGTCTCTGGTGGATTAAGCTGTGTGGTTGACCAGTCAACTCAACGTAAAGAAGATAAACAAGGATGTCTACATTTGTTATAAGGTAAGTCAACATTGTGTATGTGTGGTATGGATTTTTTTTCACCGGCGCAGTGAGAAAGCAACGTATCCCTGTGGGATGGCGATTAAAATTTGCATTTACAGACAAATTTACATAGGTTTTAGTAACATATACTAGCCGAATCTACTTATTGCCTGTTACGTGCAATAAGAGTAATTTTGAGGCCTTTTTCTCAATGCAAAGAATGTTGGACTCTGTTCTACAATTGTGAAGCACAGGAGCAGCTTATGAAGACGATCAGCAATATTTGGACTTAGGTCATGGCTATTAAACTTTGTAACTACTTCTTGCAAATGAAACAAATGTAAAAATCATTTTAGAATACATTTGGGCAATACATACTGTGCGTCAGATCATTTCAAACTGCCTGTCCACTTGCTTGGCTGCTGGGGCCTCCTTAAATACCTCCGATTGTCCATCTAGGGAGAAAACAGGCATTTGTTTAGACAATCCATGTAAACCTTTTGGCATTTTACAGACAAACATTCATGAGAACTGAAATTATCGTTTCTAATTTGAGTTGCTTTTTTCTTATCATACATTACCAGGGTATATGCAGGAATCCTGAAGTCAATTTCAATACCTTTTTAAAAGACCTTCTCAAAATATTTTAAGACCTCATCAACACTTCATGCTGTAATCAGCAACATCTTTAACTTACTAAACAGTTGTAGTTTGCAATTAAATCTATAGAGCAGAACCATACAACAGAACTCAGATAGCTGGGAAGGAACAAAGCTCAAAAGAATGAACCACACCAAAGGTAAGGATTGAACTGAGGAAGAACTCATATATGGAGAGAGAAATTCCCAAATAGTCAAATTTACACGTGGAGTAATAAGGATTGTTCCAGATGTTCTCGTAGAGGCTTTTGGCCTTGAACATTTGATAAGGACAGTATCACGGTTGTGATGCTTTTATCTACACCCTTAACAGATCACAAGGCAATAACAATTAATGTTTGTCTTTCCCCTGATCAATCTGGATTTTAAAAAGTATCTTCTTGGAAAATGAACAGCTCCCTCTTAAATCACAATTGTGGATGATGACTGAATTTTGATTTCGGGTGAACTATCCCTTTCAATGATGAGGAGAAATTAGAATTAAGTGAGCTGCAAAACAAATTAGATGACATGCATAAACTGAAAGCAGAGGGGACTTTCGTTAGTTCTAGGCAGAAATGGCAAGAGCATGGTGAGCAATTGTTTAATTGCAATCTTTAATTTAGAAAAATCATAAGCCAAATACAACTCTATACTACAGTTAAATAATAATGGAACTGTCACTGAGAATAAAAAGGGCATTTAATGTTAATGTTTCCGGTGTAGGAACCGGATCGCAAAAGTTAGCTGTCACAAGATAATGTGTAACAAGCTGATCTGGCAGGCTGAGCACGCCTGCACATCATTGTTTTTAATAGTCGTGGGGAGGGGGTGGCCTGCTTAGAGTTTGCAAAAAGCACCTAAAGGACTCTGACTGTGAGAAAAACTCCAAGCCAGCTTTCCTTGTTTCTTTCACTGAGGAGAGGCTACCTGATTTAACTGGAGGGGGACTATGATTCGTTTTCTATTTTGCATGTGTATGTGTGTGTACACTCACTTTTGCTGCGCAAGGTGAAGCATCGAGGAGTGTCTGTTTTCTTAGCCAGAAGACTCATTCTACAGCAGGTCCCGTCAGTGCTAATGGAGAGAGAACCAGGTCATTATTTCCACTAGAGGAATCATCAGGGTTTTTTGATTTGAAAATATATTTCACATTAATCATCACTCACTTCAGGTTGGCCTTGTGATCCACAAGCCACTGAGCATTTCTAGCAAAGCCAACAATGTGCCACTTTACTTCCAAACTAAGAGAGAAACAGGAGCAGAAGTAAAAGAGTGATAAATATTCTCTTTCGAGATTACACTCAACACAAAACTCTACTCCTATCAACATTATATTCTTAAAAGTAAGATATGCTCAAGTTAAAACATTAAAAATGTCAATCACAGATCCTGATAACGCTTCTCTATCTAAAATAGATTCATGCAGTTATATACTGAGTTTTACAGAGAAATAAATATGGTCTTACCTTCTCCAGGTCAGTCTCTTTTTTAACAGGCATGACATCAATACAAGCAGGCACGCACACACATAGGGGGAAACAGGAGAAGAAGAAAAAAGTCAGCCTGGCTCTGTCCAGAGCTAATCAAAGCTCACAAATTAACATGTACCAAAAATGTAATTTATCTATACAGTCTTGCTGCACCTCTGGTGGTAATGACAGCCAGTGCATCTCCACTGAGACAGGTAGGAAGTATGTCCATCTGCACAGGCTTTAATTGCAAGCTTGAATCTAGTTTTATAGATTGGAAAAATGTTATTGTCCTTACCATCTCCATGGAGTAGTCATTATCACTGGGAGTCATCCTCTATTATATATTAAATACATGTAACCCGTCTCCATTTTATGTCTCTGTTGTGTCCCAAGTTGGAAAGGAGACACAGGAGTCAGGACTGGATCTTTACTTGGCAACTGTGGTGACAAACAAAAACACACAGAAATCGTGAGCTGCGTGTGAGCTAGAAAAGGCTTTTTTAACAAAATTATCAATTTTGCACAGTAAAATAAAAAATTACAAAAAATAACACAAATCCCCCGTGACCCTAAATACAGGATAAGCGGTAGAAAATGGATGGATGGATGGATAACACAAATTGGTCCTTTAGACAGGTTAGTCAATGCTTCAGTATTTAAAGTTCAACAGGAAACACAAAAATAAATATGGTAACCAGAAAACCCACATTTCACTACCTCAGTTTAACATTTAAATCCAATAGACTAATATCTCATTCAGCAGGCATGCATATAATTTAGCATCAACAGCATTTGTACAGAGCAAATAGACCCAGAGATTACATGCTTAACATGCTAATACGCGCTGATTCGGTGTAGTCACGTGTAAAAAGACAGCCAATCGAGAGCTCCTGCCTGAGTTGTAACTGATATCAGACATTTACAGAGCTATGTACCATTCACTTGCAAATCTGAATACAGACATACAGATATTTTTTTTTCTTTTTTACACACACACACACACATCTGAACACACGCGCGAGCGCGCGCGCACACACGCACACATCTGAACACGCACAGACAGATCTGAATACGCACACAGATCGTTTTGCAGCAATTATAACTCCATAATTAACACTCAAAACATTATTTAAACACAAACGAACAAAAATCTCCACACCTGTGGCGATAGACAGAAATAAACTCTCCTGGTGAAAAAAAGAGCAGACTCTAGCGAGGGAAGACGGCAATGAGCAGGCTAACGCAGGGCTCCAGACTAACTTTTTGCATTGGTTGCACTGGTGCGCCTAACTTTTTTTTTTAGGTGCACCAGCACAAAATTTAGGTGCACCCACATTTTT
Source organism: Chelidonichthys spinosus (assembly GCA_029853015.1). Classification (NCBI taxonomy): domain Eukaryota; kingdom Metazoa; phylum Chordata; class Actinopteri; order Perciformes; family Triglidae; genus Chelidonichthys; species Chelidonichthys spinosus. The sequence continues at coordinate 13,829,248 of CM056831.1, forward strand.
CATCGTGTCGCCTTTAATGCCAAAAGGTCACCTTTTTATCGCTCTGCTTTTACATAATGACACCCCCCTTATGGCCTAGGTTAACTGCAGCACCATCAGCACCCAGAGGAACCGTTTTCTCCAGCCAATCTGCACACTGATGCCCAAGCGCAGTAAATGCTTGCTTTGTGGCACAATAAAAAGATCATACAGGTCACTAGCCTATAGATTGCAAATGGAAAACTGTTTATGTGATCTTAGCCTAGCCTACTTATATTTTTACTTCGGCTATTCATTTTTAATAATAATATTAGGAATAGGCTACTATACAATTTCCTATTCATGATGTCTCATGCTGTAATGTGGGCCTTCAAACACTGTGCGTGTCCATGCTCCACCTCGACATGTCCAATTAACATGTTGACCGGCCTCCCTTTATGCAAAACGCAGCAGTAGACAATAACGCACTCCTTCGTAGAGACGTCTGTGTCGCCGTCAGTCATGAATGACGTGTACGTGGCGTTTCCAACCTCCGCAGCTGTCTTGTTCTTGTTCTTTAGTGTGTCAGCATTATTTTTCATCAGAATCATTTCTGACTTAAATTTAGTGAACGGCAACTCCTCCTTTGCAATATTATATGCAACGTTTAATTTTATAATCATTTCAGATTCCTCAGCGGACCTGATCGATACAGCCTGACGCTGAAACGCAGCTGGATGAGGGGCACTTTATTAACACACTTATCACGGCATGTAGTATGCTTTTTGGACATATTGCGCTTTTTCAGCGTCTCGATGCGAAATGTTGTTGACTCTTCCACAAACACACTATTACCGGACAAATTCTGACCGCACTCCCGAACAATAAATGCAGTGCATTGAGTCCCTTTCTTCATCGTACATCAGCCAGGGAAATTGCTTCAACCAGTCCTGTCTGAAGGCATATTTTTGGACTTTTTAATTAGTCTCGGGGCGAGGCTTTCTGCCTCTCTTCACTTTCAAAGAGAATCGAAGCGCTCAGGAGTACCTGCTCCGCTCGCTCGCATTGTTCGAACCGACACAATTTACAGCGGTGAAAAGGACCACAGCCAATCAGAGGCAAGGACCCGCCTGCGCTCTGTCTCTTATTGGTTTAGACCACGATACCATCAGGAGAACATAAAGAGATACTGCGCTTATGATTTTTTTTTTCACTCGAGCAGCGTTAGGTGCACCAGTGCGACCTACTATTTTTTTCAGTCGCACTCATAAAAATTTTGGTCGCATATGCGACCAAAATGGTCGCACTCTGGAGCCCTGGGCTAACGTAGCATGCTATAATGCTAGAAAAAAACGTAAGATCTCAAGTCTCTGCGGGACTCATGCAGGACGAGTGGGACATTACAACCCAATTACGACTAACCTCTGTTCATGTTAGAAAAGCCTTTGACCGAAAGCGCGTGTTAACAATTAATACTTTAGCTGTAAAATAAAATGACCTGGCTGCCATCAGTCACTTAGTCACAAAACCATACAAAACGATAGCTATCTGCTAACTATAGCTTACGCCGTGGTAGCAATTTATCAGAGGGATGCTAACGTTAGCTTCAAGGCTTTCCACTCGAGGTATGAAAAGGAATTAAAATATCGTTCACATGCGTTATCTGGGAGACTTACCTCAAACAGCGTTTGGTTGACAATGTCCGTTGTGGCTGACTACGTCCTCCTTGGCTCCTTGAAGATGATGCGCCAAAAGCTCATAACGTCTTTCACTTGCATGACTCGTGACATGCCAACTACGAACCTGATTGGATGACACTCGCGCTAATCCTATCTTGTTGTCGTTCTTCAAACTTGGCTGGTTGGCCGTTATGGGCGGGACGAAGCAAACTGGAAATAGGCGCCAACTTTGAAATTTGAATCTTCCCTCGTCCGATTGTATTAAATTAAGGGTTAGGGTTAGGGTTAGGGTTATATATATATATATTATAATAATAATAATATTCCTGGGGGAACGCTGCTTTTGGGCTGAATAAACTGGATGTATACTTTGTCTTACAACATCCTTGCATGCCTGATTAACAGGCAGGCTCATAGCAGAAGTCAGAAGTTCTGCGTTTGTGAGCTTGTAGATGGGCTATGTTCGATGCAGCATTCCTTGGCAATATTACACCGCAAGTTACATTATGTTAATCTAGTCATACTAGTTAAAGGTATATGTACTGTATTATATTTTACTTATCTTGTGTAACTGTATTGCGCATAGCAGTGGTTGGTATAACTGGTGGTGCAGGAAGACATGAACCCCCAAAGACTTTTTTACACAAATATTTATTAACTATGTAAAGCCTAGAACCATTCATTTTATTTGAAATTTACTCTTACTCTTAAGTAAAGTACATTTAAAAGCATGTACTTTTGGATACTTTAGTACCTTTAAAAGCAAGTACTTTTTTACTCTTACTCGAGTACCATGTCGACTGAGCTACTTTTACTTGTAACGGAGTAAATTTTGACCAGTAGTATTTGTACTCTTACTCAAGTACTGGGGTCGAGTACTCTTTCCATCTCTGGATATGCATTTGTATTAACATAATATTGTTGGAGGTGTATGTAAACATAATCTGTACTGTAGCCTACTCACATTCCTTTAATTCAATTGTTTTTAAAAAGTAGAAATGTGCATCTCCTGAAGAAAATTATGGATACTGCTGCAGTGTTGTTGCACATTGTAGAAGGTGTAGATGTTGCTAGCTGTTAATTGGTGGTTGTTAAATGATTATACATGGTTCTTATCAAGATTGTGGTAGCCTACTTTTCACAATTTGTATTGAATTATACCTTTTAAGACAATCAATTATGAAAGAAGAAAGAGCTGTTTATTTTATAAGGTACCATAACAACTAGTCGCCCCTCCACAAATTACATATATCCTGAAAGTAAAGTTGTAACATCAAATGAAACCTGATAGACTTAAAATGAGCTGGGCCCAACTACAGAAGAGGATATGGTCTATTTTCGGAACGGTGGGGTGTAACCTGATGAATCACAACTTAGTTTAATGCAGGTGTTATTAAAATCAAACACATTAAATACTTGGTGGCTGCATGGTGGTGTAGTGGGTCGCTTCACAGCAAGAGGGTCCCGGGTTCGATTCCCGGGTCGGCCAGGGTTCCTTCTGTGTGGAGTTTGCATGTTCTCCCCGTTTGAGCATGGGTTCTCTCCGGGTTCCTCCCACAGTCTAAAGACATGCAGGATGGGGATAGGTTCATTGATTACTCTAAATTGCCCATAGGTGTGAATGTGAGCGTAAATGATTGTCTGTCTCTACATGTCGGCCCTGTGATAGACTGGCGTCCTGTCCAGGGTGTACCCTGCCTTCGCCCAATGACAGCTTGGATCGGCTCCAGCCCCCCCATGACCCTAAATACAGGATAAGCGGTAGAAAATGGATGGATGGACATTAAATACTTTATAAATGAGACCAAACAAAAGTATTTAGGCAGTTGACACATTGTCATTTTTATTTCCTCTCATCAGTAAAAACATATTCACATTTTAAATACTTCATAAATTAGATAAATACATGCATTTAGACTGCGTTAACAGGCTCTCCGGGTTTTTTCTTCCCACATGTGAGTCCCGATCCAGACTTTGGATTGGGCATATGGTATATTTATGTTTGTTTTTAAATGAAATTTTGATCTGGTGACACTTGCAGACGAAGTTACAGCTGTAGGCTACTATTTTGAGAGGCAAGGCGACCTCTGCATGAACCTAGCTGCTGCAGCAAAAACCGGATGGACGTGTCGACCCTGGTCCTTTCTCAGGTACACGCGTGGCAAACACGGGGGGTAACGTCAATAAACTTTCTAGCTTAATTTCATGTGGAAATGTATGTTTGGTGACTGTGAGAAGATATTGAAACAGTGTTTCTACCGCGCACACTAGCTTTGTGCTGGTCACTAGCATCCATCCAAACTAACAAAAAACAGCACTGCTGCTCAGAGGTATCTCCATGCAAATGATATTCGACGCATGCACTGACTAATAAATAACTACATGTTTCTCGTCAGACATTCTGAGTGGTCTGACTCAGGTTTCATTCCAAAGCTGCACAGGTTCTACCATGCTACCATGTTAAGCGGTTTGTGAAATAATGTATTGTTACTACAAAACGTGTATATAGAGACTTGTTCACACCAGAGCTAAAAGCTCCAAGTTTCAAGTGTGTTTTATTATCTACAGTTGTTGGTGTAACGCAAAATGGTGAATGTCTTTCTATGCCGCTTCTGTAGCCTTTCGTTAACATCAGGGCCGGCCCTGTACATCTGGGGGCCCTAAGCAGGATAAAATTGGGGGCCCTGCCTCACAGTGTATGTACTATCAAATATTCATAAAACCAGCAAAACCAAATCAGTCCTTAATTGGTCAGACAGATTAGCTGGCCACAGTGCTGGATCGCTCGGAGGTAGAGGAGCAGAGTTCCCGGGGTTGGAAGAAATAGAGGAAGAGGATGTTGGTTGGTCGGCAGCATCATCAGTACCACTGGAGCTGTGGAGAAGATTAGTAGAATTTTTTTAGCCACTTGTGTACACACAATTTAATTTTCCAACAGAGATAAACATATTGTGGCAACAAACAAGAAACTTACCAACTGTATGACTGGAACCAGCCACAGGGGATGAGGATGTGGCAACATGAGGGTCGAATGATGATGGGCCTGATATGAAATAAGAACATTAACATTTGCTGTTATTAGTCGTTTTCTTAATTTTGAAGTCTGTTAGTTTAAAGCATTTTTTATCATAACTAATTCATACATAAGGTCAAGTTGTTGTCAATTAAGAGATTTATGATTGACCATTATGGTTAACTACCAGAAACATTTTCTCCTGAGCCAGGTGTTGCTGTAGAGTCATCTCCAGCTGCTGTAGAGTCATCTCCAGCTGCTGTGTGGGACAATTATAATTTATAAATGGACAATGCATTACATGCAGAGTAGATCAAACAATATACATCATACAAGGTAATCTCCAAGTACAATACCATGAATGATGATGATGATTTGAAAAGTTATTTTTTTAAATTGGCTGGAGCACAAGTAGCTATCAGTTTAAAGGTTGCACTGTCAAAAAAGTATTCAAAGAGAAGGCAGGGGACTCTTACCAGTGCCTCCATCATCACTGGTTGATGCTCCACCACCACCACCAAAGTTTTTCAGTATTGCTCCACCTGAGACAATAAAAATGATTTTACAATTATTGTTTACAGAAAATAGTGCTATAAATTAATGTACGTCCAGGGGGATAGATTGCACAACTATTTACATATAAATTACACTCTTTACTGCTGAGTGTTTTTTTAACACTTAGATACAGTTGATATTCTGACCCTGGCCTGCACAGTATGGAGCAGGTGATTACTGACCCTTTATATTACTGCCTAGACTGAAACTTGAACCATAAATGTATTTTGCATGAATCAAATCAGCCATTAATAAATGGGTGATTGATCCTTCATCCCCTCACAGGCAAACAGCTGTTATCTTTTCACCGTAAACATACCTTAAAATCAGCCAGTACATGTTAACTGCAGCAGGCTAGGACATGTAGCAGCTAGCCAGCTAACACACGCACCTGTTAACGACGTTTAACGAAGTGTCTCATTAAAAAACCGACATGTTTTTCGGCTAAACGTTCATCTGGTAAACATAACATTACTTAGCCTTACCTTGTCCTTGTTTTTTTTTTCATCCTCGACCTTCTTCTTTGTCCTCTTTTCCGCACCTGGCGGATATATCCTTTTGGACATAGTAGCTCTCCAAATGCAAATTTTCACCTCCTCGCAAATCGCGTTCTCAGTGGGAGGGAGGGGGCCAGGGGGGAAGGGGTGGTGCGCGCTCGTTATCATTTTATGCTCTACGCTAGACACGCATACGGATACGGACGGAGCCTTCTGTCCGTTCTCTGCGTACATTTCGTCCGTACTTCTGTCCGTATCCTGCAAGCTTGCGGATGCGTACCGTTACGGACCAAACGTTGCAGTTCCAACGGAAATCGTGGGGGCAGTGTCGGGCATTGTACACAGAAAGTGCCGTGAATAGCATACACAAATTAAAAAACGTTTTAAAAATGACTGATCCCTGACGCGAGGAAGCGACTGGTGACCGCTAGTCGCTCAGCCGGCGTCACCGGTGAATTGTGCGAGTTCCCATGCTTAATGTGAGCAGCCACCCGGCGAAGCCAGTTGTCGAAAGCCCCGACGGACATCCTGTTATACTGAAAATGACGTTCGTCGTCAATTTCTCTCATCGGTAAAACCAATGACTGGAATTCTCCGTCCACACTCGGGATGTATTCAGTGGTCTCACAGACCACCGCCGTCTACAACGCTGCCTGCGATTTTGCCTCCTTCTCAATAGATGCAGGATCATTATCTCCTCCATTGTCCAGTCGCCATGTTTGTCGTTATGATAAACGTGTTTTTTTTAAACTTTATTGGAGTAACGTTGTGAACGACGCCCTCGACGATGTTTTGCTCAACGTCCATAGGACAAAAAAAAAAAAAACGTAGAGGACGCATGAAAGCATGAGGGCAGCGACGTTTAACGTTGATAACGCACGTCTCTATTTACGCACGAAATGGATGCATAAATGAGCCGGGAACAACGGGCTTACGTTTACGTATGCGTGTCACGGTCATTGTTGCCAGTTGGGTCAAGGGTTACACGTTGCCAGGTCAGAGACGGTTGGACTACTTTCTGTAAAATATTTGTTTGTTTGTTTGTTTGTTTGTTTGTTTTTTACAGTAGTTTTCAGTGAATTACTTCGATGTATGATGCATGTATGTTTCATTTATACCATTATTTTCCCTTTTAAAAAAACACTTTGAACATTATTAATTACCCGCAATTTTAAGGAAAACATTTTTGAATGACTGGTGATTTCTGTAATTTTTTATGTTTTGTTATCATGGAGAGCAATCTGTAAATTAATACCTCAGATTTAATGTAAAATTACATTCCAATCTTTACAAATATAATAAATTGCTATGAAAACATAATATTAACATGATCTTAAATCATGGTAAATTACCTGGAATTTTAATGGCAAAAATGGCAAAATTACTCCCAATATCTCCAAATCTACAGGCATTTGTTTGTTTGTAGGTCAAAACTTTAATAAAAAAAAAACATTTTATACCAAATTCCAGTGGAATGTGTACTAATACAATACAATAAAAAAAAAAAAATTAAATTACTCTCAATATCTGTAAATCTACAGACATATTTATATTTATTGTTTAAAAAAGCAAAACATCTGTTAGAATACAGAATACTTTCTGTAAAACTGCAATTTTTAAAGTGCACGTTCCGTAAAATAAAATTTTAAATTGTCTTTCTACAGTAATGTACAGTTAAAAAGCATAAACTATCACTTCAACGACGCATGCTAAATCAACTGCAATTTTTAGGAAAAAACTACAGATTTCTGTAATTTTTTTTATATACATTTCTTCATTACAATTATTAGGAAGGATCTGTAAAATGACATCACACATGATGTAAACTTGCATTTGAATATGAAAAAGACATGTTAAGTTGCCTTTAAAAACATAATAATAATGTAATCTTATTATGGTTGTAAGTTGTAATTTTCAGGGTAAATGTATAAATTACTGCTAATATATGTTAATCTACAGCTACTATCTTATTGAAAATGCCGATAACCTGTAAAAAAAACATTTAAAGTGCACTTTTTGTAAATTAATATATTTTAAATTGTCTTTATACAGTAATGTACAGTAAATTACGTTTGTGTTTGTACAAATACTACTCATTACCTCTAAAAAACATAAAATCACCTTAACCACATATGCTTAATGACCTACAATTTTATGGAAAACACTGCAGATTTCTGTAATTTTATGTACATTTCTTCATTATCAATATCAGGAAAGATACGTAAAATTACATCACATTTTATGTAAAATTACATTTGAATATGAAAGAAACATGTTAAATTACCGTTAAAAAACATAGTAATAATGTAATATTATATTATTGGTAATAACATGTAATTCTAAATGTAAATATTTAAATTACTGCTAGTATCTGTTAATTTACAGTTATTACATTGTCTTATGGTAAATGGTAATAAACCTGTGAAAAAATACAGAAAATTGTATGTAAAATAAGATCTAAAGCTGTACAAATACAATGGATTTTCATTAAAAAACATAATATTGATGTAATCTTACATTATGGTTAATTAACTGTAATTTTAAACATAAAACCTGAAATTACTAAAAATATCTGTAAATCTACTGGTATTTCATTGTTTAATTGGAAAACAGGAAAAATCTGTAAAAAACTACAGAGTATTTCCTGTAAAATTACATTTTTTTTTTACAGTGCTGGTTCTGCTGCAGCATTTTCCTCAGCCTGTAGGCTTGCTCTATGGTTAATGGTTGTCCTGTTTCAAAATCAAGTACCTTTGGAAGCCATTAGGAACGTACGGGCATCTCCATTCTCCGATCCTTCGGGTAGTCCAATGACGTTGTTGGCTTTCCAACTCTTCCATCTGTGAGGTAAGCCTCTGGACTTTTTTCTGTGTAGCATTGGCTAGGGTTGCTAGGGAAGTGATCTGGTCCTCCGCTGTGCTAATGCGGGTTTCTGCCTCTGTGAGTCTTTCAGAAAATGCCCCAATAGCTTCTTTTATCTCTCTATTGGAGGAAACTACTTCATGTAGTTGTACGGAAAAATAATTTCTCATGGATTGTATGGCTGTCAAGATCTGGCTCTCATCATGGCTGGTCTCCACTTGGGTTTGCATCTTGTTAGTGCTAGATGTTTGTTCTTCCGTGATGTCCTCTTGGAGAGTTTCAAAATCTGTCTGTCTGTTTTTGTCTTCTCCCTTCTCTCTTTTTCGACATCCAAAATAAAGACTATCTTAGTAAATATTTTAGGTCACAAGTAGCTCGATTTGGATACTTAAATATGGTAGAAATATATTAATTTCGTTGGAGCCTCGCCCCACACGACCACTCAGCTGCGTGTCATAACCGCTCTCCTGGAATATTATTATCTTTAATTTTTCATTTTAATGGCATACTGTTCTCAAACCTTTTTGCGGCAAGGGACCCCTTACAGGGGAGAAAACTTTCCAATGACCCCTATATGTATATGTATATGTATATATATATATATGTATATGTATATATATATATGTATATATATATATATATATATATATATATATATATATATATATATACACACATACACACACACTGTTTATATACTAATAATACTATCACATTAGGTGATTTCTTTTTTAATCACATATGGTCACTTTTTTGGCTTAAAATACTGTTTAATGGCTTACTTAACTATGATTTTTGTTTTTTCTAATGATATGGTATGCTATCACTTTTTGACATTTGACGCTGTGAATTTTAATAACATTTCCATGACATCATATTCTGACCATTTTTACATTACATTATTAGATTTTATGCCATACCATACTGTGATAAAAAAAAAAAACCTGACATAAAAATCCTAAAAGATAATGCGGTTTAGCCGTTTTTGTTGTCTCACTGTACCAAGGATAATAAATGATGCAAGAATAATAAACAGTACACTTTAGGTAAACAGGTCCTTTTCAGTGTTGCTTGCTGTGAGCTCTTGTTTGGATAACTAGAAGTCATCATCAATCTGCGATCTGTGCACACACACACACACACACACACACACACACACACACACACACACACACACACACACACACGGGGAAGCAGGTCTTTGGCTGCAGATGAGCGAGGTTGCGTGCCTCATTGCCTGGGTTGGGGAGTTCACAGTAGTGAGTGACCACAGACAGCAGTGATCATTAGGTCATCGTGGGCCAGAGAGTGGCTTGCGTGAGTGAAGGTGTGTGTGTTATTTAGAGAGGCTCCATTAACAAATCTTGGCATGCGCTCAAACCAAAACTTTAACATCAGGTCTTCTGTGCGGCTGGTGAGTCAAAGCAGGACGAGCAGCTCGATTACAGCCTGCATGCTTTCCAACAGAGCTTTTTTTTTTAAGACAGGAGGCTGAACTCTCTTTAGAGCCGAAAATAAAAACAATTCATGACTGATTGAAATTTCTTCCCCGATGGAAAATTTCTTTTGTAGACACAGAAGTCCGACAGGCCTTCTTGGTTCTAACTCTTTTTTTTTTAGAGAGATTTTTTGCAGAATCATTTTGCATCTGTCGGCCTCATTTCCCTGTCGGCACCAACATTTTCAACGCATGATGTATGATGATGAATGAAGTGTAACACAGATTATGTTTGCTCCAGCATCACCCGCTGCAGAGATTTTTTTATATTATATCTTCCAGCTGGCAAGGGCAATTATTACTTCACCAATAAAAAAATAAAACACTATGACACTGTTAGTGGCTGAAAACACTATAAAACACTGTTATAACCAACAGGTCTCATTACAGCGTGTGCTAAGTTAAGGTTACACTCAGGCACATATGCATGTGTTGGTGGTGGGGCTCTTTTCAGAATTATTGTGCCCCGTTATGGGAATTTCACACCCAAAGTGCAAATTCGATATTGACTTTTTTCTGATGAAGAGAGCAGCTGCACGAGCCGCCGTGGCCGACCTCCACGACGCCCCTTTAATGGGATTCGGTCACTGACCATAGGCGGTTGTTATGGCAGCGACAATTTAAAGGTTGAGTAGGTGATTCAATTCGGAAACACTTTCTGTTATATTACTTGAAATCCTCGTAACATACCGATAGCAATGAGTACATTAGATTCTCTGAAAAAAAAAAAAAAAAAGGTCATCTGTAGCCGTGGCAGGACTGTAAAAACCTTGTCCAATCAAAAAAGTCAGCCGGAGAAAATAATTGGACAACCTGCTTGTCTGCCAAAGCTTACTTCCTAACTGCACACACTCTGCCGCTCTCGAGCACTCGCTTGGCGTTCAGGCTTTTGAACAGTGATCTGAACGAAGGGGGTGGGACTTTTTCGGTTTACGGATGCGTTCAAAGTCTAAATCTCTGTGGTTTTTCCAAATTACCTACTCAACCTTTAACTGTACAGCATATCGAATTCCTCGAGTAGTTTACAGCATCCCAGTGAGCTGCTTCGTAGCCTTGGGCTGCTCTCCATGTTACACTCTACAATCTATTAGCTCTGGTGCACATGGTCCGAAACCAGCTGTTGACGGTTTTCACTGGGACTATTGTTTTTGGAAGACAACCAAAAAAAAACACAGTGAGGTCTGTGGATTATAAAGTAACATTACACTGATTCTTGATAGACATGATGCCATTTCATTTATTTTCTTTTAAATGCTGCGAGCACCACAAACACAATGTCCTTGTGTTCTGGCGGGAGCAGCAGGAATGGCACGATACTACAATATTTTGTTATTCATGTGAACATTACATTACAATATAAATGACACCTGAAAACTCCCAACCAACACTTTATTTACATTGTTTCTATGGCTACTAAACTATTCAGACCGTTATTACAGGTTTTACAGTCCTGCGACGGCCACAGATACATTTTTAAATGTTATGTCAGAGCATTACATTTATTCATTGCTATCGGTACGTTACGAGGATTTCATGTAATATAACAGACAGTGTTTCTGAATAGAATTGCGCAACCTTTAAAGCCATTGTTTGTGTCCTGACCGATCAGAGCAGTTGTATCGCTGACATTTGCCTTGTAATGATGATTTTGAACAATGCCACTGCGCCGCCATTCTCATTCCACATACATTATTGTGCTTATAGGGCAAGATGGGCGGAATGCTTTCAACTTTTATGGTGTAAAGTTGTGCCAAGAGTGGGTCCCCCCCCCCACCCCGGTGCTTTTCTCCAAGCGGATTTCAAAGGGAAAAGCAACACATGCTGTCATTCATGTCCTGCCGTTCAGATGGACCATTACACTCATATCAGATCGGCGCTTTTGATGTGCCGAGCGACAGAACAAAATAAATAGCGAGCGCAAGTCTGTGAAAGATTTGCAACGCGGTGCGTTAATTAACGAAGGGCTATACCAATTAGGCGCCCATGATTGGTGTGTGAATATCAGTGCAGTCACGCAGTTTGGGGACTCGGCGCAGAGTAACGCCACTGTTTACTGAACACAAAGACCGTAAACAAGCGCTGGAGGCAAGTGCAACTGCCAAGTGTGAATAGCTGGGTATTTCAAAGAATTCATGGCTTTTTCCAAAGATCTCCATTTTATCTCAAGAGGATATTTTCTTTTCTTATCAAAACATGGGTTTTAGGCAAATGACAAGATCGAAGAGTTACTTTTTTTATACCAAGAATGTAAATATGTGGTTCATATGTGGAAAAAGATGGTTTGAACCTGACGAATACAGCTCAGATCAACAGTTTCCTCTTAAAAATATGAGCTTAGAATGCCAGATCTTGAAAATGAATTAAATCTTTGAAGTTATTTTACAAGTTATATGCCCCACATAGGAATGTGGGGCATATAGCGTGTAATTGTGAGGTTTTAACTTCTCATGGGGGAGAATTTCTTGATCCTGAATGATAGTTAACTGAACATTCGGGTTTTGGACTGTTGGTCAGGAATAACAAACCTTTATATTATTAAAGATAGTATTAAATGGTGACAGGCCTTTTCCCCCTTATTTTCTGACATTTTATAGACCAAACAATTACTAGATTACTCAAGGAAATAATCATTTGATAATGAAACAAATTTCACAGCTAAAATATTTCCACTAAAAATATCATATTTGATCTTAAAAGATATTGTAACAGCAATGGAAAATGTTGTAGTAGAAAAAGTCCTTCTAGTCCTTATGAGTTCCTTTCCAGTTACGCATCTTTCCAAACCCTGAAACAATTCAGGTAACACTCATGCAGGAAAAATCTCACTGGTTTTGGCCTCCAGATATATTTACCCCAGTGTTTAAACAGGTGCTAATTGTAATAATATGTTCCCTTTTGGTGTGCTGTTGCACAATGTGTTTCAGAAAACACTTCATTAGTTGCACAGACTACATTAGGTAGTAATTGTTTGAAGAATGAAGCGATAAGGACCCAAAACGTTTGGTTTACACATATAATTATGCATTTATTGACAAGGATGATACAGGTCTGCTGTGGGGTCAAGCCAACAAACAGATGGGTGTCTTCAGTTTACTTAGCGGACCTCCTGGTCCTCTTATCCCAGGAGAAGTTGGCTCCGTAGGATTTCACTCGGGGCTTTGAGGTCTTCTTCTCTGTGATATCGTAGCTCCAACCTGAAAGAAAAACATCAGCGTAAGTGATGGGGGTGAGAACATCGCGTATATTCCCTTTGGATTCGTTCCAAACACAATGAGGTGTTTTGTAGACATCAACAGGCTTTGTGTAGTCAGAACGGCACTAATAACTTTCATGGTGCTATAAACAGAGTAGGCCAGCTTCCTTTGCTTAGTTTCAACAAACTCTGCCAGATGGTTCGGTTCTCTGAACTTTCTGTGGAGCATCGCTTGACAGAAACTACATCAACTTTAACTCAAACCGGACGGTTTGAAATAATGATCATGTTAGTTCATCAAAAGCATTCTCTTAACGCTTTGTTACTTGATCTGTTATGCGGTCCATTTATTGACATCACCTTTGTTGCCGTGATGGTATTTTAAGGTGCTGTTTTACTACATGTCTCCTGGGTTAATCCTAGTTTAAAGCTTTTAATAAGTTGACATTAAGACCTTTGTACACTGGGGGTAGAATTAATTTGCTTGTCAGTATATTCTTTCAAAACTGTTGTTTTGCCGTGGGTAATTTCACAGAGAGAGAATATTGTGTGGCAAAAAAGCAACATCTTTTTTAATTTGGAACGAGGTTGTTATTTTCTGAGCTTGCGCACTGCACATAAAAGCATCAACCCATCACAATGTACAGAACTGACATATTGAATACATACTAAGACACGTACACTTTGCAACTTTACCAGACAGGAGCTCAAATTCACTCAATTCAGAAACTCAAACAAACAGCTTAAAGTAACTTAGGTTGCATAACAATTTACTCCAGACAGACTGCTAGGATGTGCCGGTAGTTGTTCCTCTGCCTGCACAAATCTGTTAGAAACTTTTATTGAAAAAGAGTCGCAACTGTCACGAATTTGCATTGCTCCAATTATATTATATTGCCAATATTCCAAATAATAAGATGAGTTCTGCTCGACCCTCATATTTTTGGTGAAGTGGTCCATCACTGAACCACTTTGCATTGTGTAAGACGCTGTAACTGACTCTGCTTTCAATTGGATGAGAGTGCACATTGATGCAGTTTAAATGTATTTACTCCTGCACTGAGCAATCCCCTTCCTGCTGCACTTTGTGCAGCAAAACTGGCAACCACCTCACATGTTGTCAGCATCACAATCCATAACAATAGTACGTTACTGCTACCACTTCTAATAGTATTAGTAATACAACTAATAACAATAAAAAAAAAAACAATTCATTCAGTTCATTTAAGTTTTTACTTTGTGGCAAACAGTTTATTTATTCCACTGCTTAAATAGTGTAAAAACCGAGCTTGTTATCCATGGAGGCATTGTAATTACTAGTGGTGGGAATCGTCACCTCACAATTTGATTATTAATTCATTATTATTATTTAAATATGAGAATTTTTCCTTCAAATCTTTTAAACCAACTCCCATTTGTATGATACAGTTGATGTGCTACATTACTTATATAAAATGTGGAAAGATTGCAAAAAAAAAAAAATGTGGAAAATTCTGAAATGTTTTACCATTTTTCTCTGCGAAAGCGATGGCATCTTCCTTGGAGGAGAAGGAGAGCATCATGTTGGATAAGGGATCAGCCCTAAAAGGCAGAAACAGCTGTTAGCTATACAAAAGTCACAGAACTAGAGGCAAATTTAAAAATGATAAAATGTAGATCCTACAACATCTAAGGCTAATTTGAGATCTTGGCCTTTACCAGTAAAGTGCTAATTCATTTCTCACATTGTAGCAAGAAAAGAAGAAACACGTCAAGGGAGTAAAGTATGAGAGAGAGAGAGAGAGAGATGCACCTCCAGCTGATTTTAAAGAACCATTTATAAACTCAAAATAACCCCAGCGACTGAAATTAGCTGAAGAACTGGTGTAACAGGTAGACGGTTCTTACGTTGAGGCCCAGCCCATCAGCGGGTTCTCCCAGCGCTCCCTGGTATCGAAGTCCAGCTTCCACTTTTTGGTGCTGTTGGCTCCTGACTGCATGGCTGTTTTGGTGGGCACAAAGATGTGAACCTTGCGTGTTTTGATGTGCTCCTCTGGGACTCCTGTCAAACTGGTGATGTCCTGAAGAACAGAAGGAAATAAAGAACATTCTACTGTAAGTAAAAGAGCTACGTAAATTTCAGGCTGGATAATATCAGGAACATATATTAAAACATATGAATGTAGCACATATATCAATTAATAATTCATTAAAATTAGAATTTCTGAAGGCTGTGGAAATTTGAAATCTGAGCTGTCTCTATTGAAAGATCCTATAATCAAGTCTGACCTCATTTGATTGTACTAATTAACAATCCCATGCTGATGCAATGAGTCTCTCAAACATGCAGGCAAACAGCTGATTGAAAGCTAAATACATTGGCCAGGAAAGAATCCACGATGAATGACAAATTAGAAATGTGTAACAAGTTAATGATGAAGAATGTATCAGCTTAGCTTTAAAACAAAGATTCCCAGTCATGAAAATAACAAATGTACATGTTTTTGCCCAGAACCGTTCAGACTTTATGAATTATGTCTTTTTTCCTTCGCTACAAAGAGTGAGAGGTCCTCCAAATATATACAGGTATTTGTTGAGAGAGGTCAACCAACAGTTAGGTGTTACTAAATATAACTTGAAGTTCTGACAACATGTTCAATCTGAAAAGATTTATCTTAACTTTTAAATATCAGTGACAAAAATAGCTAAAAACAAATCTTTATCGTCTGAAAAACAATAAAATAAATTTTAAAAATCCAAAGAGTGAACACTATTTATAAGAATTGTAAAATTGAGTTTGGATTGCATTTTTATTTTTTCGGTTACCTGATGTTCATTCTTAGGAAAGTTTTGACTCTGCATGCACAACTGTTGCAACTACAAATGAACTTTGCTGTGCTTTAACCTGTAATAATTTTGCTTATGTTTTTGATGTGTTGCTTGCAAATGTCCAACAGTTCATTTCACATTTTTCATTTATTTTTTTGTACTTTAAATGTGTGTAAAATATTACTATGAGTGAATAACAGCATTTAAAACAAGAATAAACTAAAGCTTACAGGTTGATATTGGATTCAAACGGAAAAATGCAATATAACAGCAATCTTTATGCTGTTATTCAAACTGTTTTGTATTGAGGTGGATGAAATTAATGCTTAATACTAGAGGTGATTTATTCAAGACCATCAGAAAGTAGGCCAGTGCGACAAGAGGAGGAGGGGCCTTTGGGCGTACTAAATGCATATTCCTGAGCAACTGGAGCCCCTTCAAGCTCCTATCAAGGATCTGGTCCAATTCTTAAGGGAATTAGCAAACAAGCAATGGGAAGTCGGCGACAAAACACAGACGAACCTCCCAGCACGCAGGCACCAGCCACCCAAGACTGAGGGCTTTCCAGGGCGCTCTCCTTTCAATACAAGAATTTTACACATTTCAATGGCCGTTGCAACTTCAAAGAATCAAATTTTCATCATTGTCTGTCATCTGCCAGTTGATTTGTAGAAAGGAGGTCGTTTTGCATGAACTCCACACAAAAGCCTGCCGTTCTTTTGGCAAAGGACCTTCAAATGGTATTTAAGCCTAGTAAATTACATGTCCAACTGCTAAACTTCTGCTCGCTTCAACATCTTTTGCCATGCTCACAGGCAAGACCCGAGTGAATTTAATCATAAACAAGATCGGCACATTGAAATGATTGTGAAAATGAAAAGGGGAAAAGACGAGAACAAAGCAGGAGGGGGGGGGCTTCACAAGTGCTTGGTAATTATTTCCGGCTGCCCTATCTACTTAACCTTAACTATTCCTTCTTGTCACAGAGAGGAGGAAAACATGCTCTCTTCACCCAAAAGGGAGAAGGCTGGACGGTTCATGACACAATAAGATACAGAATCAAATGCCAGGTTTTTGATCACCTGCTTCAGGCAGGTGATCAAAAATGCTTTTAAAAATACATAACATATACGTTTTTATTTTTAATGGATGGTGATCAAAAGATCTGTAAATCCTCAAGAATTTAAGAGAAATGACAAGAACCATGAAAATACTTTGGAGACGTTGAATTGAGGTAAATCAAATTTGTAGTCCGAAGCATTTAGCAGTTCTGAGGCCTGTTATGTTCTGGGGGAAGAGATGCATGGAAATCCTTCTCCGAGACACTTTTGAAATGATACCCTCGGGTCGGGATTAGCAGGCCAGACTACGGTTACGCGTATGTACGTTACATAAAACAATACTGACACATGAGGCCCATGTATGGTAAACTGGCGCAATAATTTGTCCAGATGTAGCAGACCTTAAATCACATCTTAGGCGTGGATGAGCACAAAAGGTCCTTCATGAATGAGGGAGGATGTGTCAAAACAAAAGCTCTGCCAAATCACTGAAAACACTGCTCATTATCTGGCATTGTTTGCAAAAATACAAGTCTAGACTTCTATGATACTTGCATGCATAACACTGAAAGCCAGGAGGGTTATCGGCATAACAGACTCACCCACAATACCCGGATTCACAAAGGGAATGATTGTGCCTGGAATGTGGTGTGTTCCCAGGAAGACTAGGGAGGGCCATCACAAAAGGAAAACCCACACGGTGGGCACTTTTTCTTCTGCCATGTACAGGAAGCAAAATGAGAACTATCAAGTTTGACACTATTCACATGGCCTTCACAGGGCCCTACAATACCTGGCTGGGCAGGCAGAATGCCGGGCTTAAGAAAGGGGGGAAAAAGGCTGGCAAAGTCTCCGTCACGTGAAAGCGTGTCGATATTTCTGACACCTCCAGGCTACGTGCCAAATTAAGAGCATAGGGGCTTGTCCCTGTGGGGCCGCTGGGCCCACCAGAATGCTGAAAGCTGGTACCCCTAATACTCCAACAGAGACCTGGGACGGAAGATTTCTGTGTAAACAAGAGTCAAAGATCTCGATGTGCTCAAGTGGTGAAAACTGAAGGAAATAACCAAAAAAAGCAAGAAAAGTATAATGAATATTATAAAGATGCTTACTTGTGGCAGTGTTACCTCAAAATCAAAACATATTTGGAATAAACTATTCCGATAAATGTGAATAAAATGGGAAATTAATGAATCCTGACATTAAAAAAGAATTGTTTCCATCTTAGTATTAATTTCTCCACTTAGAGAAGTGTCCTAAGTTATAAATAAACTCTCTCTCTCAAAATCATATAAAAGCTGATATTTTTTATTTTATTTAATTCAGTGATGTCCATCTTAATACACTTCGTAGAATCAATTCTAAACCTTTGGAGAACATAACAAACAAATAAGACAATGCTATAAGAAAAAATTATAAATCTTTTTTAAAGTAAATTTTTTCACTTCATTATTCAGACTTACCTACTTTTTATGTTATCAATGCACCCTAACCAATAATGAGTGAATTTTACTTATTTAAAAAGGAGTAATCCAAGATTTTGTTAAATGCATTTATTGCCATTCTTGGCTAGAGTCAGATGACAATATTAATAAAACTGACATCTGTCCATTAAATATGAAACTGCAGCCAGGAAAACAGTTAGCTTCGCTTAGCATAAAGACTGGCAACAGTTTTATCCAAAAATGTGAAACAAGATTCAGTGTATAAAGCCGTACATGGAACAGTCAAAATGCAAAATTGTGGCCAACAGGGAGGGTCGGTCGGTCGTGTCTATAACATGAATTCCTGGATATTTAACGATGTGTATTCACACACACGCGCGCGCACACACACACACACACACACACACACACACACACACACACACACACACACACACACACACACACACACACACACACACACACACACACACACACACAAACTAAAACCTACACTATACATTTCTTATCACTTCTTCTCCACTCCGACAGCTACCAGCTGTCTGCACTGAGCGTATCCTCCATCTCTCTCTCTACACTACTCTTATAACATATGCATCAAACTGTCAGCACTCTACAAATATATGATTGAAACACCACACGTTTGTAACACATATACAGGAAAAACCGTGGCACCAAATTTGCACTATTTTAGAGCTCTACCTAAATTTCTCAGATGAGGCTTTCTGAGGGGCAAGTAAAGATCAACGCGGTGGCAAAGACATCATCAGTTGACCCAACCCCCAAGCAGCTTATGGTGTAACTTCATCATTCAATCAGCAACTCAGTGACAGACTTTTGCATTTGCAGGGCTTGCAACACGGAAATCCACAAATTGTTTCTTCTGATGATTGGCAGGTGAATGTTCACATTTCCTGAAGTTAGAAAAGTGTTTTGCCAGTAAGAAGATATCCATAAATAATGAAAACCAGATATTACTTTTGGATACATCTTTAAGAAAACACTTTATAAAAGCAACACATATGACCTGTATGTTTTGGACCAGCCATACTCCCATTGGGCGTATTTAGAAAAAAATGGATCATTTCAAAGCTAAAATAAACTCTGAAAGGAAAATGTATATCATTCTGGCAACAATCCTGGCTCATATCATTCTCTGGTTCCAGCTTTTCCTATGTGGTGATATGCTGCTTTTACATAATTGCAACTGAATATCTTCAGGACTGTCCTTTGACATTTAAAAAGACGTCACCATGGGTTTGGGGACATTTTTAAGTGTTTTCGGATATTTTCTTTGGCAAACCAAAGCCGAGTCATTGAAACAGAATCAGCAGATTAATTGATAATAAAAATAATAACTAGTTGCAGATATATGCACCCAAATTGTCGAAACACTATTGGTACTGATGATCCTATTTTCAAGACTTGACTGAGGCACAGTGGATTTTCCTGTTAGTACAGGGACCAAATAGACAAACAAATAAAGGATGTTTGTGCATGACTCAGACAAAACATTTCTGGCATCACTACCACATTTTTATGGGTAATGGTGGAAAACCGCGAAACAAGTAGTGACACGAGTACAGTCCGGCGTATCTTAGCACAAACCCCCATATGCCAAAACTGAAGCTTGGCAGCCAGGAGGGGTCATAAGGTCAGCCGAGCTGAATCATGTTGAGTCAGCATGTGGTGAAAGCCCAAACACATCACCCTTAACCCCCCACTGTCCAGTCTACACCCAGACCAAGAGCCTCACTCATCAGCCTCCGTCGGTTCCCACCTTCAAGACCTCTTTGAAGTGGAGAAAGCGTGCCAATTACTGATTGGACATAGGGGGGCGTCTCTAAACGAAACAAATATTATGTTGCTTCCTCATGTGCAGGAGTGGTGCAGCACTGGAGAACGAGAAGCAGCTGGCATGAGGGTCATCTAGAATCTCACATTACACATACCCTTGGGGTTCGGAAAGAGAGGACAGGGTAGGGGTGTCATTTATGAATATGTTCAAATGTGTTCTTTATGGGTACAATTCTTTATAAATAACCACAAACTATCAGAATTACTTGAGCAAAAAAAGGTTCTCAGGGTTATTTATGGCATTGTAGACATATTTGATTCATTATGCAGAAGTCCCCTAAATATCTGGCCACTTGTGATGAGTGTTTTTCTATTTTATTTTTACATTTTATAATTTAAACGATTAATCAAATATAAATAGTCAGTATATTAATTGTTAATGAAAGTGATGGTTAGTTAACACTGTCATTATAGAAATGTATTAGGCAGTGCACGTTAAGACTTTAAACGATTAATTATTTAATACCATTGCCCAAATGTACCAGTCGATTACTCGTTTGGTCGATGTCAGCAAATGGAAAAATGTCAACATCACAATCTACCAGAGCTGTTTTGTCTGATCAGCACTAAACCAAATATATATTCAGTACACCATCAAAGACAACTAAGAAAAACAGAAGAGAGTCACATTTGCAAAGATGGACCCAGTGAATTGTTTGTGTTTTTGCTTTAAAGATGACTAACGATTATTCCATTGTCAAGACTGACAATACATTTTGTGATAAATTGCAACAAATGAATTTAATACATTAATAATTTGGGGTCTGAAATTTAAAATGCATGTATAACATTTAAACAGGCAACATGAACATGAGAAACCGCTTATGATCTGTTCGTAAATGTATAAAAAAAAAAGAGAGCTACCAACAGGCAAACAGAAGTAGCAAACCTTTTTTTATCCACTCTGCAAACACAACACTTAGCAGCTAGACACTTCCTAAAACTACCCAACGCTGACAGGGCTGAGGAGTCCTCTTAAGAGGCTTAGTCTCTACGGAAGAGAGTGTTAATGAATGAAATACTATTTAGTGGATGATACATAATAAAGCCTCTTGTCTGGCACTCTTCAAAGACCAACATCCTCTGACCCACTACTCCAAACTTGAGCCGAAAGATTTTTTTTTTTTGCATAAGTGCGCCATATGAGAGGGCAACCAGACAAAACAGACACTTAAGTTGTCTATGTGTGAAGGAGGGAGGAAGGGTGGGAGAGGAGGATGAGAGGGAGAGGAAGGGGGGGGTGGGGTGGTGAATGTGGTCTGCTCCACTGTAGGTCACTCTGTGTCTGAGGCTAGACAGGCTTAGAGAATACACCCCTGTACTGTAGACTTAAACTGCTTGTGCTATATATATCCTCATAGTTGGGACGGCTGGGTTTACTTTTAATTGTGGTTCCGTCTTTGTTGTCCTACACGCTATTTTCTTGCAACTGCCAAATGCGAAAACAAATACGTGTTTGAGGTTGCAGTGGTTGAGGGTACTTCTGGCCAGTGACACTCATTTAATCACAAGACATTTAATTCTGTGGAAATTGAGTTCTCAACATCGTGAAGCAAACTGCCGTGTCCAATTCAATAGGTCTGACTGAGATGATCTTGTGTTGACCAGCTTCCTTTGAGCAACTTCTGTAGCAGGGGATTTTCTGATATCCATGCATGATATATCGTGATTGACAGACTCGGGGCTATTTTAATCTGATTTCAATTAAGGCCTTTAAAGACAACCAACAACCTGTCTTTAGACTCAACAACGTTACCGCAATAAAACCACACATCTTTTGTCCAGATGTGATGTTGCTTGTTAAGCGAGCACCGCACTACGGAATATCTGAAATCTTTAGAAACTAAAGATTTGAGATTGGCAAACTCAACATGCAGAGCATCAAGTGATCCTAACAATTTAATACTGTCTTCCTCCGCCTGTCTACCTCCCTCCTTCCCCCTCGTTTCCCCCGCACTCCAATAACTGTCCTCCTCTGTCTCGTAAAACCCTAGTGCCTTTAGAGAACTCTATAACAAGGCTTCACAAGCGCTTTAAGATTATGGTGTTGTCTTTATGTGGAGAAAGGGAGTGCACTTGGCCACAGCTGAAGCGGGAGTAGACGCTCAGACACTCAGGCGTAAGTGGAAGATATTGTATTATCGCATATTGAAGCAGCTGCTAAAGCTATAACCCTAGTTGTTTCTGCAGAAGGGCCAGAGAGGGGAGCGAAAGCCTGACTCTAATTGAAGGAGGTCACAGACATTTCGTGTCGAGCCGTGTATCACTGGCCAGCCAGCCGGACCCTGGGAGCTGCCCAGCATGCTTAATCAAACAGTAATTACAAACAAAAGCAGGTCTTGCATGGGCACTGTAGGGAACAGCTTTGGGCACAGGAGCTTCATCACGCAGGTCCTTTTATTGGGTATTAATCCTGAAACTCAGACAATGACTTCAAAGTTTTGCTGATACGAATCTCAAACTTTAGGCAGGTTTGTCATTTTTTGCAAGCTTAAAATGAGGTGTAGTGCTGTATCATGTAATGCTTAATTTACTGTCACATAAGACCACAAAAGCTGTAACTCTTCACATTTTAGAAGCAGAAACCAGGGAATGTTTGACATTTTTTTACTTAAATAATTACTTAAAACCTGAAATAAAAAAATATTTCTGGCTACTTGGCGGGCAGCAGAGACAAGCTGTGAATATCATGAATCACCTTTGAGTTGATAGGATAAACTTAGTTTTGGTGCATGTTCACTTTCGTTCAGCTTTGTTTTTTGTCTCCACAAACTTCTGAGGGAAACACAAAAAGCTCAGACACATTTATTTGCTACATTGTTATTAAAAACACCATTGGCTAAAGCCATTTTAATGACTCATCACAATAGTTGCCTATATTTATTTTATTTTATTGCAGCCTCCTAAACATGTTCACAAGTTCATGTTCACAATAGCCATAAAAAATCCTCTTCACTGCATTAGTTCACATTTTTGACCGGCAGGAGATTCTTGCTCATCATAGCCTAAATTTGCCTGTAATAGAGAGGGCCAAACAAACAGTCGAGACGCAAGTTCCTGCAAGGTTTGCATTTTTTGGGGGACAGACGAGAACTAAGGACAAGATAATGAGTGTCATGCAAACATTCAGACAGAGAGTTTTTGGACTGAATTCAAAATATCATTTACCCAGGCCAAACTGCAACCTCATCTAAATGAGGTTATTCAGAAATGTTCGCTGCACAACCAGCGCCACGGCACATTCTCCTCGGGCTGCTTGAGAGAGACAGCGTGCAAACCCAGCATAACCTCGCAGTGGATCAAGACCTTTGTTTGATTGGTCTAACCAGAACACAATTCACACTTATTGACAGCCTGATGAATGATCAGCGTGCTGACATACACTGAATGCCCAAAAGGGAGAGTGCTCACATCGCCCTCTTCCATACGAAACGGAGGCTGCTGTACTGTAAACAGCTGAGGACCTTCTCTTTTCTGGCCTGTCTGGGTGAGCATTAGAGTACTTCCCGCCGTCGCCAGCAACAGCATGCCACAAAGGAACCTCTGTGGCCCACAACACTGAAGTGGCCACTGTCTTTTTTCATGAGTCTCAGGGTGTCTCACAAACTTTTTTCCATGCAAGCTTCTTTTCTTTCACCCCCTCCTCATTTTAGAGGCCCTTTTTTCCTCTCCTCTCCTGTTCCTCTCAGTGGCCCCTACTGAGAGGACAGAGACAGACACTCCGCTCAGCCAAAGGTTTGTCTGCCAGTATGGTCAGCTTTGGTCTGGAACAAAAGCGCACTGACGCTGCCCACACACAGCACCCCACCACACCCCCCACCCCCAAACAAGTCCACAACAGACTCCCACATTCTCCCCAAACTCCCTCATTCTCCGTTATCTCCTATCTCCTTGGTCTTTAATGACAAAGCATTCACTTCAAAGATCCCTTCTTTGTTTTGTACATTTGGTACATCGGTAACCTTGGCCACTTCCAATGCATGCTTATAACTGTTTAGGCTGTACTCTCGCACTGAATGCAAAAGGGGGACAGAGGACCTGGTCTGATGAAAGATAAAGCAAACTATAGCTGCACCACATAATTTGTAGGAGGGATTAATATTTTTCCAGAAAATTAGACATTTTCTGTCCCAGGATCAGAAGCACACTACTCTGGGAATCCTAGGAAATGTACTTTTTTTTATAAAGTGGAACTTCAGCTACAGTCAAAACAGGCATATTTCAAGCAATAAACCTTTAGTGGTATTAATAATTAAGGCAAGAGAAGGCAGTTTATTAGAATGAGCTGCAGTGTCCTGTGTTTCACCGAGAAACAAGAAATTGGTTTGGATGTGTTTACCTGGGAATCCCATTTCAACAATTCAATTCAACAATTGTGTTCTCCAGTTACTTTTATTAAAAAATGATGTACTGTCTGGGGGGGGGGTTAAAGAGTTCGATTTTTCCCAAGAAAGATTTTCCATAAGAAAACAATTCCTTGGCAATGTCTACGTTTAACCAGATGCATCATTAATTAATCTGCTCATCATATAATTAATCATTTAATGTACAAAATGTAAAAAAATTGCTCTGAACAAGAACAATAAGAAGAAAGCAGGTCGATCTTCTCAATGTATGAACGGGAACAAGTGAATGTTTAGGAGTGTACACAGTACAAAATAATAGCTGCAATGCTTAAGATAAAACAAATAATTTGGAACAAAATCAACTGAATGAGATGACAAGATTGCCGTTAAGCTAAAACATGTAAAATGCTTCATGAACGAGGGAGCAGTAAATTTCCACTATCAGGATTATTGTAAATATCATGAGTGACTTGAAAAAGCTGTCTAGTTCGCTATCACGGCAGAGAAGTGAAAAAAGAGCCTGATTTAAAAAAAATACAAGATACAAAAAAGTATTTTTTTAATGTATAATTATTTATCCTTTATCCAGGGAGACCTCATAATTTATCATCATCTTATTCAAGAATATTTTATAGTTTTTCACTTAAAGGATGTTCTTTAAATAAAGATGTGTGTTTTATCCATGATGCAATAAAAAGATTTGTTTCGTTCAGTATGTTCATGTACCATTTTAAGAGCTTGAAACATATATTGAGAATGATCGGGATAATATTATTATTGGCCAGGATATTCGTGACATGATGGTTTCAGATCATCCCATGTCTACATTGACTGCATATGACAGTGCTGTATATTAAATTGTGTTTTTTGGCAAGTGGAGACACCATAAAATGTTCAATATGGGTATGGACTCTTCAAAAGCTATGTTATAGGCAACTGGACTTGCTTCAAGTTTTTGAAGAGGTTTCGCCTCTCATCCCAGAGGCTTCTTCAATTCTTACTCAAGCTTTTATGTTGGTCCATATACCTGAAATTAAGTTGATTTTTTTAATTTAGCCTAAATTAAAGCTGATCTGAATTTCAGTGGCATCAAATAGTGTCTTTTACACTAGGTTTTCACCTAAATTCCATTTAGTAATCTACAATTCAGTAGTTTTAGAGTAACTTCTTTAATACAAAACTTCAAACGTTGGAAGGAATGTGAAGAGAGGAGTAACGGAAGCTGCAAGCACACACAGAACTACTGATGATAACTTATTGTCATTAACAAAATATTGTTACAAAAGCCTTCTGTCTAACACAAGGTCATTTTGGCAGTGGATTAGGAGAGTTTTTTTTTAAATAATTGGCCAAGGAAGGTAATTGGAAGATGGTAGATCAGGCAGACATCAATCTGTGTTACGTTTACCACGGCGGGATCCTTACCAACTTCTCATCAACAGTAATAAGTTGCGTGTCTTGTCCTGGTTTCTCTGCCAGCCTTGATGTCGATGTGCTTGTAGACCTGAAAACCATGAGATAGGCATTACACGCAAAGCACAAACTGCCAAAGGCAGACAAGAAACAAAGAAGTAAACACACAAACAAACTGCACTCTGCAATCGCTGACGATCTTGGAGGAAGCGGTGGGGCACGGATACAGTGAAAAGGAAGAGACAAGGAGGGAATCCCCCCCCACCACCACCTATTAGTTCTGTCTGGTGAATCTCTGGCAGACTCTCGCTCTCATCCTAATGACAGGACGTGCTTAATGTTGGTTGTGGTCAACTGTCAGGCGAGGACTGTGTAGCTCTTTGTGAATGTGCAGCCGTGTCCCGTCACAAAACAGCAACGTGCCATCATGGCTCGGCCAGCGAAAGGCTACTCCAGATAATCACATTCCAGATCATGTGATTATCACAATTTCACATTTATTTAAAACGTATGATTTGTACATCAAGACTTTTCATTACATTATCTTATATTTAAATTAAAATATAAAAGGTAAAATCTATCTGTAATGTAGTTAAAAAAATGTAGTTCCTTAAGTCATCCCTTAAATAATCAATCTATCAATGTTTAATTGATAGATTGATTGCATCTGAACAAAAATGTTGCACAATACATTTCTGTGCTGAATCAAATTTTTCCATCAACAGAATGATGAATGGATTGAAACTGACTGGAATCTACTTCTGATAACTGATTCTCATCTTTAGGTTAATTTATATATTTGTAAAAAAATAGTTGTTGATTTGAGGTTTATGCATGATGAAATTATAAGTGAACGGTTACATTTCATGGTATTACAAATGAAATGCTATGATCAGTCAATAATGAAAATACGTTTTTTGTTCTTACTCTTCAACTACATGCAACAGTTTGTTAAAGTACTTGTTCGACTATTGGTCTCTCTTTTTCCTTATTTCCCCAAAGACCTTTTGTTTTTAAAGCCAACTTGAATTCCTAGCCAACAATATTTTTGATCAAACAAAAGTATCAATTTCTTAACATCAGTATCTTTATGGACTGAGATTACTTTGACATCTGAATTTTCACTTGAACGACACCATGCACCTTTTGGTTAAGCAAAGCAATGCAACCTGTCATCTATCATTTAATGATCTCATCTTGTGCAATATGAGGCCAATACCTAATTTAAAAAAGCTGAGGATTGCACTTGTATTGTGTAGAGACAGTGTCTTACATTGTTTCTTTCTGTGAGACCAAACGAAATCTAAAAGTGAACAAAAATGTTCTCGACTTAATACATGCCTTTGTGAAACATGCACTTCATAAACAGCGTATGACAAACTACCCCGATTTAATGTTCACTATTAAGGAAACTCTGTACCTGACAAAGAGCCACTTTGGGCTTTGCTCTTTTTTTTCTTCTTTAAATGACTTAATAATATAATACAATTGTAATGGGCACCATTCAACTGTGGAAGACAGGCTCATAATCCATGATAGCTGACATCAACTAATGTCTGCCAGGCCACATGCTTAGTTAGCTGAGAGATGCTGCCAAAATAATAAAGCATAATATTCTTGAGTCAGTACCTCAATAAAATGTAATATTGAGGCTCACATTATTGCTATTTGTGGTTTACCTCAATATTCCATTCCTATACTTAAGAACTATTATGTCGACTGCCATTAGCAATGTTGATAACCAAGCAAGCAAGCAATCACTAATCTCACTGACCTAAAAAAAAGGATTGCAGGACATTATTAAATTGTTATTTAGACTTTGCTACCAGTAAGAGATAGCAATGTGATATCAAATGTATTTTTTCCGAAAGTCATAGAAAGTACCTACTGTCCGGAGGAACACCCATAACATCGCAGCAAAGATTATAGGGTGTACTCTATCACAAACCCCCTCCTATTATCTACTAAAATGTTTAAGAGCAACAATATGTGTCTTCAACTCATTTACTGCAGCTGATTTATGGGTGGTCAGCCTACCTAATGAATAAATAAGGTTTATTTTGTGGTATATTTGCCTATTATCAGTGTTTTGGGGGCTATAAAACATGTTTAACAGCAGAACAGGACACATTTGAGCAGGAAAATGGCATACAGTTAATTGACCATTAACAGATTTCACGTCAAGACAATAACAGTTAAATTCATGTGCTGGTGATTTATCATGTTTGCAGTTTGGTTCAACAATTATTAAGTGTAAAAAGAACAGAATATGCTATGTAATGTAATGTCTTGTATAAAACCATCTATAACCCATACTGTCTATTACTGCAAAAAACCCGTAATGTTTGACGGTACTCGTTAGCTTCCTTACAGCTGGCTGTGGGGTCAAACGTTAGCTGTAATGACTGAGTCAACACGGTGATATTGACCCCACCAGTGAGGTCTGTTACACTTTAAAGTTCCCGTCCTGACGGATATTAGTCACGGTAACGTTCATACAGTTCACATGTGGAGCAGCGAGCAACGTTTAATTGCGTCAGCTCTTAAACTGATTCCTAACAAGACTAGCGAAACCTAGCATTAGCTAATTAGCTGGCTAACCGAGAGCTATAAGGACACGGGATAACGTCGACATAAGTTAACAGCCTGCTGACTTTTAAGACTAAACATTTGAGCAAGATGCGTAGCTATGTGTACTCACACATTGAGCCCAATGAACAGCGAAACCCCTTCTACATGCTTTATTTAAGGGCTTTATGCTTTAAACGTACGTATAGCTCACTGTGAACTGCCAGACACTCGGCCTGCTCGCTTTCGTCTGTCGTCGGCTTTGAGACTACGTTTCAGACAAAATGACACGTAGTGACACACGCGAATGTATAACTGATAAATAAACAATATAGAATTACCTGATGGTATTCAGGGCCAATCTATAGGCTGCGTTGACCGCAGATAAACGTCCCAAACCGAGAAGTGACATTGAGGACGCCATGATTGTTGTCAACAATGACGTACGGAGACCGCGAAGGAACAAACCGTACGAGCCGGTGACGGAGACAGCTGGCTGAGAAGCGGAGGAGCGACGCCAGCAGCTAAAATTACTTTACATGGATGCCTAAACATGCAGCGAGACATGTCCAGGCATATCTACCGTCTATTTACGCCGCGGATGTTTGTTTCATATCACAAATAACGACGAGGGTGGTGTTAATGGAAAGAAACTCGGCACATCCAGAGCAATTAGCATTGGCTTCAGAGACTACTCCTTTAGATTTCACCTTCTTTTTTGTTCTGTTCTTCCGTTTTTGCTTGATGCGATTATCAATTGGTCGAATTGTGGTTTATTTGAACATGCATATTCATATTACTCTTCTTAACATGGTAGTAGGCCTACAACATATACCATTATTTGTGTATTTAATCAGGGTTTTTTGGAATATTAAGGTGAGTGATATATGATACAATCCTTTTTCAGACAATATTACATTTTCTTTTACAACATTGATATATATCAGGATATTGTAACTTTTGGGAGTATCAATTCAAAATCTTACACTAATCCATGTTGACAGAAGCCTTATATTACCATAGATCTAAAAGGATTGATTCCACTGTAAAATATCAATAAAATAATAATGTGTGTGTATATATATCTCACCATAATCAGTACAAAATCGCTTTATTCAACCCTATAGGAAGAAAGTGTGGTTTAGATTTAAAACGCATGCCTTTACATTTTGACATGTTAATCTATATGTTATTCACAAATCAATAACACAGCAGTCAGAAAAAGTATAAGGAAAAAACTTTTATTGTTTCACTCTTCATATCTGTACAAATACCATCAAACTTTGTATGTACATATGACATTTACATAAAAAATACAAAACTATATATTCATAACAGAATTTTGTATTTCACTTGTGATGTTCGAAAATAAAAATGCATTCTGGAAAAAAAAACAAAAAGAAGCAAAGTGATGAAGTCTGATATAGTGTAGAGTACTGCAGTACGTTAGTCCTATTTCAGCTCTGCGAGAGCAATATGGAGCACATTGGCAAGAAGACAGCACACAAATGTTAATGGCACGTTGTTTCCAAAATAATCAAGTATTGTCCAAAACTATGGTCTAATGCAGTGAGACAAAATAAATGCTATTGAACAATGTCTAAAGTTGTCAGCTCCATGTGGAAACAAATCTAAAGGGCTAAAATTGATGAAGAAAATAAGAAAAGAAAAACAAATGGCTCTTTTTTCTCTTCCATTTCATCACTGCTGTGTTGCAACTTTTACAATGCTCTTTTGCAAAAAACCATTGAGATAATCCCTTTGGTCAGTTATTATGAGTTGTAAACAAACCAGAAACAGTTCTGTACATAAAATGATTGATATATTCCCAATAAATAAACACACAGCCAAAACATGCATTTACGTATGTGTGACATAAACATCTGTGATAGAGATTTGACAGAAACAAGCAGATTTTTACAGCTCAGGGAATGCATTTTACAGCTTGTAGAGGACTTATACTTACACGGTAACATGACAAATAAATAACACTGCTTCTCTTTGGACAAATATATTTCTTCATGATAAAAAAAAGTAAAAGGGAAAACAACAAAAAGGGGGGAAATGAGTGGTAACACAATATATCATGGTAGATAGTAAGCCTGACACTGTAAATGTATAAATTATAAAACACAAAAAAGTATAAATAAACATCTAGCAGACTGAACTATATGTATACTTCCTTTTTCTTTAAAAAATAAATAAGCATACACATAATGTACAGTATGGACATGATTCCTTGCCCAAGGACTGTTCCCCTAGTGATGGGGGCCTATCCATCCAGTATAGTAGATATATGGACATAGGCCATGTAGTCTGAGTCCTCTTCTTCCTCATCCTCCTCCTGGTCTTCTGTAATGGCTATATGGGAGAATCAAGCTGTTGTATGAATATGGACCACAACAGCGCAGAATATCACTGAATGTTCTTTTAAAAAAAGAAAGCTCACAGCAAAGTCACTGGCACAAAGCCTCCCTTTTGTTCTTTTGTGTTTGTTTGTTTATGTGTGTGTGTGTATGCATCTTTCTCTGTGTGTGAGGAAGGGTCTGTGTGACTTGGCATCAACAGTAACTGTGGCATGCTCAATTATGCAACTTCCATAATCTAGCAAGTCAGGGCTGCAACAAGAGAAAAAAAGGGGGGTGATGGAAAAAAAGGGATGCAAATGAGGCTGGACGGAGGGGAAGGGGTGGCGGGGGGGTCACAAGGTGGGTTAGGGGGGACTGGAGGTGTTGGATAGGGGGGCACTGGGGCTGATGGGTCCAGTGGCTCAGGTCTCTTTTGGGCAGATTCCTTAAGGCAGACACATGTAACACAGAAAAGTGCTCTTGTGTTCCTCAGATTTGCTAGTTTCTTTGTTGCTCTGCTTCTTGTTTTCTGGCTCAAATGTACAGGGAGGGAGGGAGGACTCTGTGTCACAGCCTGGCCTTAGCAAGCAGGTCAGAGATCATCAACACAGTTCTGAGGTATTTTCTTTTCTTTTTACAGAAGAGATTTACATTGGACACTTAAAAAAAGAAAAAGCACACAGCGAGAGCAATTGACAATACAAAACGGGGGAAAAAACAAAAAAAACACAGGCAGTCCCTCATCAATCCAAAAGGATTTGTCATTTCTGATACATATCCCGGTAGACAACACATTGACTGGAAAGAGCACAAACAATAAAAGTCAAGCTGGTAAACGTTTTTCTAGTGATGATGAGATGAGAAGTAGGAGGGCATGGTTCTGCAAGCTTCTGATGCTTATCCTGCACTGTAAAGAATCACATTTCTATTTCGCTCATGAGGTGATCATAAAGTTGGTCCCTTGGATTCCACCGGATACCTTAGGCACATCACATTAAGGTACTCAGTCGGGAGAGAGAAAACTAACAAGGAGACATTCTTCTACATGGCAACTTGGAATGTAAATTCGGTACTCCCGCGAGGCTATCGTTCAACTTTATGGTTTGTGGTATCTCACTCAGATAAGCTATTCTACATGAACATCAACGTTAAAATCCGTCGGCTTCATCATGAGCCCAGCACCAATGTTACAATCACCTTATGCACATCGTGGAAGTATATTCAAAAGCGTTCTGTTCTTGTTGACATGTTGGCAGTGCGGTGTGTATATCACAAGAAGCAGTGCATTTTGAATTGATTGATTTCAGCCAAAAGCGAGAAAAAGAAAGAAAGAAAATGATAATAATGCAAAACAACACAAAAACATAATTACTGTGAAATTAGCAATGTGACCATGGAATTTACAGGCTGTAAAGATATGACCACTATCGGAAAAATAAACCAGTACTGGTTAAAAAAGAAAAATGCATGAAATTTCGGGCAACCTGCTCCTGCAGGGACGAGCATGACCACAAACTAGCTAGACTTTAAATATCAGGATTGTTCCACTGCAAACAAAATATATATTTTTTGTGTGTTAGTTTAATAGAGTTAGCTTTTCCAACACTCTGGCATGTAATCTGATGATTATATCTTTTTTTCATATACCTTTCTGTTATTTTGTTTTGCAGAAGAATTAAAAAAAAGAAAACAAAAATGAAAAAAACCCAAGAAGAACGAAAGCCAGCGACAAAGACAACGTCATGCAATTTCTTCTATTCCCAAGTCTTTTCTGCTTGCTTAAGCTGTGCTCGGTGGTGTGGCTGGGATGGGATTTTGGGGGGGGGGAGTTGGGAATGGGGGGGTGGGGGGGGGGGCACTTTCAAGGGAGGCTTTTTTTTGTTGGGGAGGCAACATGGAATATTGTCTTTTTGCTTGGAGAGGGAGGAGGGTGTCTTGTTTTATTTCTCTCATGTTTTGCTTTTTCATCATTTACTTACAGTTGCAAGATCCCGAGTGCTTGACTTCTAGCAGCACCCCCATAGAACAAGCAGCCTGCTTCATGGCACATTCACTGGGATATGTGGTGTTGTCGCTGGCGCACACCGCCTCATCCGTCCTGCTCTCCGGACAGGTCTCATCGCACAGCGAGCAGCGTCCCCGGCTCATCCGAGCATCCCACAGGCACTTTTTCCCCACGCTGCACTGGATGTCCTCACATGACTTGGCCTCTAAGAGCGAGAGGGGAAATCTTTGATTAGATGGATTATTGTGGAGTGCTTTTCAAGCAGGATCAGATGACTGCTGAGTTTTTTTTCTTCTGTTTTTGGACAACTAAGCCAGGAATAAAAAACTAAATCCTGTTTTATAGGGTTATGGTCCTGGTGGCGGGGAAAGCAAGGTCAGGGTTTTTTATTATTATTATTATTTGCATTCAAGAGGACTTTCTGGATAAGAATCCATCTGACTCAAATATTAACTTGAAGCATGTCCTCATGGCCCCCAGCACTCCCCCTGCTCTGCTCTCTTGTTCTCCCTCCCCCTGTTTCCCTCTCTCCCATATGGGATAGTGCTGCCAACATCAGGAAATAATAAGATGTCTATCATTCCTTGAGCAAACACAAGCAACTACCAAACATGCTCTCTCTCCCTCCCTCTCTCTCTCTCTCTCAGACCCCCTCCTCGGTGGAATGTTGGCAAAATGAACAGTGAATAACGAAGTGCTGGCTGGGAAGAAAATGCACTCAACAACGACATTCAAAGTCGGTGGCTGGAGGCGCTGGAGGGGAGGGAGGTCTCACACTCCCGCGTCTCCGGTTGCCGGACTTACTGATGCATTTGCCCTCGTACGCCACTCCGATGGACCTGCCGAGGAGACACGTCGCCCTTCTCAGGTGACACGCGCTGGCGTAGACGATCCCGTCGTTTCCACACAGGTACTGCTCGGGCGACGTCACCTCGGGGCAAATCCGATTACACGTCACACAGTACGCGTTGTTTGTCTGGTCCACGACGCATGTGGAGCTGCCGGGGCACAAGACGTCGCGGCACGTTTCTGTCGAGACAAAAGACGTTCCGTGAGAACAAACCCGATGGATTGGTGGCACATGCCGCTTTAACAAACTCACAAGTGTGCATTATTCATATAATAATAATAATAATAATAATAATAATAATAATAATAATAATAATAATAATAATAATAATAATAGCGACTTACTCTTGCACTTCCCCTGGTACTGCACGTCCAGGTCGGGGTGGCCTTTACATTTCGCCTTCAGCAGCGCGCATTCGTCTTTGTAGGTCTTCCCATCTGAGCCGCAGACAGGTCCTTTCCAGGTGATGTTGGAGCAGTCTGGCGCGCACACGCAACGCGGCTTACTTCTTCTGTTCATCTTGCACCTCTTTCCGGGCCCGCAGTCCACGTTATCACAGGTTTCTAAAATATATTTTTTTTAAAGTCTGCGTTATATGATGCTGGTGAGGATTTTTTTGAAATGATACTTTCTTTGCGCATAACGCACACGCTAAAGGGAGCACTGACGCACTCCGGTATGTAAATCAGATGAGCGCGACATGCTTTATTGAACGGAATGACTGAGGGTGTGTATTGTGAGAAAACGAAGGGAAATGAGTGCACCTCCACCTTTGCAAGGTATGCAATTGGGAGCTCCGCCATTGAAGATCATCCATCTAAAGAGCGTGCTGTTGGGGACGTCCTCTTCGGTCCAGGACGTCCCCAGTCGTCCGCTCCGACAGCACTCCTCCCGGCTCATCCCGGGCATGTAGAGAACCTGGCACCTTCCGTTCTTCCCTTGCTGTAACCAGCAGTTCCCAGCTGTGAACAGAAAAACGGGAAAAAAAAGCTCGAATGTCGCACGTTGAACGTCTGAAAACGCTGACCCAGACGCACTAGACACACACGCAGCCTGTATTATCCGACAACCCCCCTCCCCCTCCTCGCCCTCCCAGCAGCATTTTGTCTATTTTTTTTTTTTTTTTTTTTTGCGAGACTGTTAACACTTGACTATCCCATCTGTGATTGACAGCCCTTACAATGCAGCCACAAACCCCAAAAAGTGGAAGAATCTTTGAAGGGGGGGGGGGGGGGGGTCCTTTATTCCGAGAGCCTCCTTGTTATCACCGGACAGAAAGTGGAGCGTCTAGACAGCGTTAAATAGCAGCCAATCTCCTTCAGAAAACCAGGGTCTCCTGCGACACCACCGTCTCAAACGCTCCCAGACACACACCCACCAGACAATACCTCGCATATTAATAAAAACCAGTGTAAAGTTCATTCTAAGATATAATAAAAACGGAACTCCTGTTCCTGTAGCACATATATATCCAGACAACAGCAGGATGTCTAAAGCGACACAGACATTCATGATATGAAGTGTGCATTAAGTGCTCTATTTATCAGATTAAAGACAGATTCATTCTGTTTGGACTGTAAACTGACCAACGAAACGATCAGTGCGAAAGTCTCGTTCTGATGATGTTGATCACAACTAAAGATGTAAAAAAAAAAAAAAAAAGCATTTTTTAACATAATGTTGAACGGATGTGTGTAGTAAACAACATATGAATAACACGCCCATAAAACTCCAAGTGGGGATTGTAAAGTTAGTCACAGGTTTTTGACGACAGCGCCGCGAGACAGTAAACGCGCATAGAGAAGTCTGAGAATATGCTCAGGTGGGTAGATTATGGAAAGCTGGCGCTGTTGCCAGGACGGCGTGGCGGCTTTAGCACGAGCGCGCCTCGCGAGGGGGGATGCAAAAACTTGGCCCCCGCAGTCCCACTTTGAAGTGTCCCATACGGCACCTGTTTTATAGACGCTTCATGCGTCTGATGCAGAGAGAGTTTT
Source organism: Chelidonichthys spinosus (assembly GCA_029853015.1). Taxonomy (NCBI): domain Eukaryota; kingdom Metazoa; phylum Chordata; class Actinopteri; order Perciformes; family Triglidae; genus Chelidonichthys; species Chelidonichthys spinosus. The sequence continues at coordinate 13,865,198 of CM056831.1, forward strand.
AGCAACGGGATAGGGGGAGAAAAAACAGCAAACTCACTTTAAAAAGTTTCTCGTTTGGAGCAAGTATCCGACACTCGGAAGACTGTTTTTTTTTTTTTTTTTTTTTTTTGGCGACTTACAGCATGTCGAAGTTGTTCAAAAACGAAGAGAATTAAAAGAAGATTGATCGAGAGAGCTTACCTTGAACTTTTTGATGTTCCATGAGATGACAAAGCCATATGAACAAGAGAAAAAAGCCCGGGTGGAGGTGGTGTTTCAGCATCCTAAACATGATGGGAAGACGCAAAGTGAGCTACGTATTTGACACAGCCAGCGCAAAAGTAATCTGCTTAAGGTGGCAGTGTTGAATAAGTGTCAGTCTGAGAATGCAGCCTCTCTTTTTAAATCTATAAGGGGTCTCGGGTTGACCGTCTCTGGTGGGCGGTCTCCTCTTCTGTGGGGGTGGGGAGATCTTTTTTTTTTTTCTTTTTTTTTTCCTTACCAAAGTTCTTTCAATCCCAATCAGGTGACATCGTTACAAGCAACTTTCTCTCGCCACAATAATCAGAGAATATAAAACCTGCCCGAATTTGTAATTATAAAACACACACACACAGATAGCCTACACACACACGCACACACACTTCGGACGGAATTATGCGCATTTGTATATGCAGTGACACAACAGCAAACGCAGCAGCTCAGACAAGTTGAGGAGAATTTGTCTTTTGACATTATTTAATTTTAATAGTTTTGATTTTTTTTCATCGCATTGCAGCCGTGTGAGGCGGATGCGCATGCGCATTTCAAGCTATAATAATGCTAATAATACTAACATACATGCTGCTTATAATAACAATAATAATAGTTATTATTAATATCATTGTTACTCATATCAAGGCCTTTTTTTATACCGTATAAGCAAACAGGCCCGCGGCCAACATGCCGATACAGACATACCAGCAGTCCTTCACGTTAAGGCTAGCCTACTTGTTGGTAACTGATATTTTCCTTTTTCCACCATCTGCACACTAAAGTGTAAATCTTTTTGATAAGAGCTGCCTCTCGGTATACATCCGAGCCCAGACAATAATAGAATTGATAGTAGTCCGCAGCCGCACTGCTAATATTAGAACAGACAGTTGTTTGGGTTTCTCTCCCGGGTCAAGCTTTTAAATATAATCAAACCTGTTTCCGAAGAGGCTTCAGACAGAGGAACGGGGTGTTGCGTTTCATTGAATGAAACACACGCGCGCGCGCGCGCACATACACACACACGCGCGGCTTCCAACTCACTGACGCACAGGCTGAACTCCGTCAGAAGTCCTTGCGCGACCTCTTCAGCGGAACTCTGGTTACAGCTCTCCGGAGCAAAGAGCAAAGTGTCTGCTGTGTGAATCAGACACCAGGGAGTTCATTATCTGTCGGCCAGGAAGAAGAAGACTCCTCTTTATTCGAGAGGAATAAGATTTAGGCGTACAAAATGTGAGAATACATGCAGGCTGTAAATGTACCTGTACTGCAACAGAATATAATATATATATATATATATATATATATATATATATATATATATATATATATATATATATATATATATTCTGTGCTGTTACAGCAACAGATAAGACAGGACAAGAAGGCATAATAAAATGAAGAAACAAAGTGGTTATGCACTTAAAAAATATTGACAAAGAAACAGACCATCAGTCTAATACATGTTGCAGTCATGTTACCCTGGTTAGATGTCATTCACACAGACCTCCCACCAAAGGGAGAATGAGTGATATGTTGTGATAGACTTATTGCAGTGTTATTTATGCCGTGTTATCGAGTTCATAACACACATGGCAGCTGTGCTGGAGGAGAAGAAACAGAAGAGGTGAGGGATGTGTCCATCCTCAATTTAAACCACAATTAACTTGAAACAGGTGGCTCAAAATAAAGGATGCAATTAATTTGATTTTAGATGGTCCAAAATAAACAGAATATGTTAACACACACTTCCCAGCATCTCCTTCTTTTTATCTGTTGGGGTAAATGTTTTCCCACATGTTGCCCTCCATTCTTAGTGATAACATAACAGTCACCGTATACAGTGAAATGTGTGTGTGGTGTGATCCTATCAACATTATTTTCCAGCTTGTGGTGATTATATGAGGTAATGTAACATTATGACATTTGAGCAGTTTTAAATTGCCAGATTCAGACCAAACATTTTGCAGAATGATTTGATTTTATCGGTCAGAGGGGACAGCTGCACTTAAACGCCACATTTGAGGAGGTCTACACTTTTATGAAGCTTTATAAAAAAGTTTGTAAATGTAAATGTTTGGCTATGAAACATGACCTTCTGTCAGCCGACCAAAAGCTGTGTATAAACCCTATAGTTTTCACATCGCATGCTGTTTTGAAGGGATTGTTACAGTTGCAAAACCGCCAAGTGAGCATTTGTGACAATTACCTCTTTCAACAGATCTGAAACTGTTAGGTCGATGTCGAGTTTTGTTTGGCAAATCATTCAGCGTCTGCTGTGTGTGTGTGTGTGTGTGTGTGTGATTTGTGGGATCAGCCTTTGAAAAGCTGAAGATCCCAAAACACTTCCTGACATGCGAGTACATTTCTCTGCCCTGCTGTATCAACTTTAAAGTGCTGGCTGTTTTCCTGAAGCCATTAATGGCATCAGCAGAGGGAGAAGCAGCACTCCGTCTCCCCCAGACTCTGAGCATCAGCATTGATCGGAACTGTTTGCAACTATATGTTACCGATTTCAAAAGCAGCACTAATTTTGTTTTACTTTACAGAATCTTTTGCATTAAAAGGCTGAAAGTTCAGTGACTAAATGTTGCAAGTTTTCATCCTCAAATGAAATAAAGGACGAATTCAAGACCTGTCAAGTTGGTGAAAATCCTCTTTTAAAAGGAGTTAAAAAAAAAAAGTTACGAGTTATGATGAAACCGTTGAGGATCACAGTTGAGTAACTCTCAAGTGCTTCTAAAGTGCAGAAAAGTCCAACAAATAATTCGCTATGATATCATTTTTGATTTCAACAACAGTGCAGCAGTTTGGGAACAATCATCCCGCTGTGGCATGGGTCAGTTGTTTGGCTAGAACTGCCAATCATACGCAACCCTGGAGGGGATAATAAAGGTGTTCAGAGAGTTCCACTGCATCACATTTTATCAACTATTTCCACATAGTTCCCCGTGCACGTATAGATACAATCCTCAGGCCATTTCACAAGATCGGAGTGCACGGGTAAATTGTGAAACAGGGCAGTTCAATCATCTCTCTGATTCTTTTATATCCCCCTCCAACATTATAAGCTTGAAATACCATATTCCACCTGGCCAGAGCCACAAGAATTAATGCTAAAGACTCTGCTGGGTGCTGGAGTTGGCTCGCTCGTAAGGAAATCAGTCAGAAACACATTCCAACACCGTCGAGGGATGCACTAACCCGACTGCGGGTGCATGCAACAGTCAAAAATATGAGAGGACATTAATTGAGTTTGAAGGGGAAACTTAAATTGCACTTATGCTTGGAGGTAGGTGGTCTAAATCAGACCTCTCATAGGGTCAGGTTCTCTAAAGGTCTAAAGGTGGTCCAGCAAGGGGGGGACACACATCCAAACTGGATCATAAAAGTCATTAATTGATAGGGGTATCTCAAGTCATCAGCAGAGCAGAGCAGAGCAGTGAGAAAATACTGAGGGCGACATTTCATCTGTATCATGCTGCCACCTTGTGGAAAAGCCGTGTCAGTACACATTTAGGACCTGTCTGATCAAATCTCCCAACAGTAAGAAAGAAACAAAGCTACAGAGTTGTGTGTATTTAAGGAGTAAATGAACCCTAGGGCCATGCACAAACAAAAAATCAGATAGATATTAGAGCTGAAATAATTCCTCAAGTCAATCGGGTGATCAACAGAAAAAATGTATCTGCTACTCTTTTGAAAATACATTTAATGGTTTAATCTTTGCTGGTTCCAACCACATCTCTTTGTCTTTGGACAGCTCATTTGAAATATCAACAGTGAATCAAAGTCTCAACCATGAATCAATTCAATAATTCTGATAATCGGCAGCTTATGAAAACACAATACGCTACTAAAATATGTTCACACCTGAAAGGTTGTTAGCTGCTTGTGGTAAAATAAACAAACAAACAATATATCATCAATAACAATAACAACAACACGTTGCTACTCCGGACCCATATTGCCTCTGATCTTTTCATAGAAAAAACCCAAAAGATCATAATTTTATCTTACAGTATGTACAGTACAAACATAATGAAACAGCATTAAGACAGATTTCACTCTTTCCAGGATAGTTATCGTTTCTGTGAGTGCCAGACGTGACAGTGGAGCTCAAAGCTGTTCATGCTACAGACGAAAAAAGGTTTTAACAGATGAGCTTTATCGGGAGGAGATTTTAGTTACTGAAACTATTATTTATCGATGACACGGGCCAGAAGCTGTCAAAACAAAAGGATATGTTAGAAGACTTTACAGTGTAACACTCAAAATCAATTTTATCCAGGCCCCCAAACAAGCATTCATTCTGTCATAGCAGCAACTATTCATGTCCAGGCCACAAAGCTCCAGAATAAAGACTGAAAACCAGTCATCCACAAACTGAACAGCTTCTGTTTCGTTCACAAGCCCAATTTCCAGTGATTGAGCTGTGGTCCGTTTGCACTACAAGAACCAGTGACAAATACCAGTATCCACGTTGGAAACCACCCGGCGAAGAGAGGAGGCTGCAGCTTCCCTACTCGGATCACAGCACCTCGTCCACATGTGGGTGGCTCTGCCCATCGTCGTCGGCCTCCATCTGAAGCTGCTTGTACTTTCTTTTGAAAAACCCAAACTGAAAAGGAAAAAGGTTCTATTGAGACACAGTTCCAGTATATACACCCCCCCCCCATAAAAAAAAACAATAAAAAACAAACAGACTGGTGTTTGCGTTATTTAAAGCCCAACCATGACATTTTTCCTAAAGTTTTTTTGTTGCCTAAAACAGTGTGTTGTAAAAACGTTTTTTTTTGCTTGAAATGACAACGTTCACCACATGTTTACTGCACTGGACTATCCAGCGCTTTGGAAAATGATGCCACGGGTCCTGACCAAGCATCAGTATATGACAAGTTGGGATAAGAACGTGTTTATATTCATATATATTTGAATCTATCAATGAAAAGCTGCACATTTGCAGGTTTTATTCTCCCTTCTCAGTTTGGCAAAGGTGAAATATCATCACGTTTAAGCAATAATACACTGACGTTCCTCATTAAATTAAAACAGTTACCTTCCACAGCAGTCCGACAGCCAGAGCCAACAGCGCTAGTCCGGCAATGACGCTGCCTGCTATCACTCCCACTGGAACTTCACTTTTCTCTCCAGGTTTACTGATTGTCACCACCACCTGGACAGGAGAGGTCATTACATGGTCACTCAGCTATGGCATGGTTAACACAAAATAAACAGGGACTTTACATGTCAGAGTGAAAAAACAAATATCTATCTAGATATACATATATATGAAACTCTTACTGGTAGCTGTTTAAGGCCGATAACGAATAGGTCAGGGTTCGAGGTCTCAACATCAAGACTGGAGGTCAGCTCGACGGTCTGATAGGTGGCCTGTCACGACAAATTCATGCAAGTGAGAGCACCGAATGTGTCAGCATGAATTCTTCAATTAGTATCATAAGAAAAATAATTTATCAAAAGCAGACAAAATGTATAAATGAGTATGAACTTATTTATTGTACATATTTACCAAAATAAACGTGCCACTCCAGATCCTTGTTTTGACTTTCACAAAATAGTCGCTTTTAACTTCCATGTCCTTGAGGATGCATTTGATAGACTCACATTTCGCAGTGTTGCAGTCCTGCCAGTTCAAAAAATGAAAGAAATCAGTGCATGATATTAAATTTCATTGCAAACACAATTTCCACAAATGACTTTAAATGTATTCTGCATCTGGGTTGTAAAAAAAGAGAAGAGCAATGTATATAATATATATATAGCTACATGAATTGTGCATCACAGATGTATGAGAATACGATAGAATCAATACTTCCTTATGTGCACAGTGCTCATATGCAAATACAAATACAACATGAGACGATGACATCCATAACGATAGATACATATGCAAAGAAATGAGTGACTGACCAGTGTCTCCGTGCCTCGGAGACCCTCCTCAGAGAAGGACACTGTGTGGCTCTTCCCCCCGATCTTCCGGGGATCCACCAGGCCGCCGGAGTCACAGCTGACAGCACCTTCCTGCAGGTGGAGACGCCTCGGGTCATTTAATCTATCAATAATTCTCCAAATGATTCAGTAGAAGTTAAAGGAACTTTACAAAAAATGTTTTTTGTGACATCAGATAACTATGCGTTCCTGTCTGTGTATACATGTTTATGATTGTTTTCAAGTCTTTTAATTACCGATACCGATACATCACAGATTGAGCGTCAACTAAGACATACATTACGTTTTTAAACCGTTTTGGCACTCACCATTTGTGTGTCCACACTGGTTAGATAGAGGAGAGGATTTCCACCTTTAGTGGTCACTGGCAGAGCAATGGTCAGATACAGGAGGCTGACAGGGAAGTTACCTGTTGAAACCTTTAAAAACAAAAATATATATTTATATATATAACAAATATAACAAAGAATCAGTTCATGACATTTCAGAGAAAGATTGATTCAATTGCACCTTCACTGTAAAGTTAAACTCCGGGCCGATGTCATCTAGGCTTTTCACCTCTGTTACCACGGGAGCGGCCGCATCTGCCACGTAGAAATTAATATTTGTTTGCCTAGAACAAAAAGAGAATGGAAATCAAGACTTTAAAGCATTTTTCCCATCGTCAACTGACAATTTACAGTGAACAGCGTGATTAAAATCAGAAAAAGAAATAATGGTCAGGTGATAAAAAGTGGAATGACCTGGATAAAACAATCCCTGCATCATACAGCACAGGGATGGATATGTCCACCTTGTTGTCCGCGGGCCGTTCCTCTTTACTGTCGCTGTGAGGAAACAAAGGCACAGGACATTATTACACCTCGACCATTTTGAGAGTTGCAGACTTTCCTTGGATTTCTAACTATTTCAGCGTACCTCTTGGCCTCAAATTTCACCTCAGCTCGGTTTTGCAACTGGTCCAGATTGTAATCAAAGTTCATCTGAAATTTCACCTGTAATTAGATAATAATGGAATATGTTTGTTTAGCCAAAAATGGTTAAAAAAAAATAATTCGCAAGAGCAAAGAAATGGATTTTCATTGTTGCACTTTACCTCTTCGTTTTTTTTTAATGCCGGGTATCCCACTTGGCAGGAAACAGTTTGCGTTTGCGTTGAGGTGCATTTGACTCCGTCCGTCTGTAAAATCACAGATCAGAATAGTATATAGCTGCTGTGTGGCTTTACGACTAACTCGATCTAACTCACAATACACAACCACAAGAAATCTTTTAATGTTAGCAGCAGAGAAAGAGAAGAACAGAAAATACTCTCAACACTGTTTGCTTGCAGTCAGCTTTCCAATACATGTCAATTAATGGGATTTAATGCTTTTGCTACATTTATTTATTTTGTTGGATTATGTTGGAAATGCCTCTAAAGTCAAGCAAGAGTGTGTGCTTTCTCAGTTAAGCCCTTTTTCACTCACGGCAGGGAAGACGGAGGAGTAGTAGAGGTTGCCGGAATACGTCGCCATGACCTGAGTGTTGTACGCGTTCTCCTTTTTGTTCTTCACAACGACTTCAAACGACAGCTCTCGGTTATTAGCGCTGATCGTGACGGGAGCCGAGCTGCAAAACAACATCTCAGATTGAAGGAGCATATTCACAGGGGGTTCGGAATAAGAACGGACGGTTGAAGTGATCTTACTCCTGTTTCACTAAAAGATGGGAGTGACTGTGAGCTGTGGGCCAGTTATTCATATCCTTTAAAAGATTGTCTTTCTGTTTTTTTCATTAAGAACTATACAAACACTGTGGAGACATACCTACCTCATAAAACAGGGCTGCGTGGTCTTCACTGACATTGAGAAGCACAACAAGGAGCATGCATGTCCACAAACAATGGAAATCGATAGCAGCTGGATCAAATGCATCTATCAATCTTTAAAAAATCCTCATTCATATCCTTCCATCCGAGTTAATTCATCGGGCACACATAACTTGATCTTTGTAAGAGTTTTCCAAGCTGACAAGTCTGACCCAGACATTTTAACGGGCTATGAAGCTGCTGTGTAAACTGGAAAACTCATAATTTGTGCAGCTCTATTGGCAATTAAGACTCATGAAACAGAGAAAATAGAAAATGTTGTAATGGTTGTTAAGAGTTACCAGAGCACAGCATTTAATAGACTAAAAATACAGGGCTTTCGGGATGATGCTGTAATAACTGATCAGTAGCTAGGCGTGGCCAGTCTTCCAAAGCTGCTGGCTTTGAGGGAAGAGGATCTGGAGGGAGGCCTGAAGGGCTGATAGCGCTGCTCAATACTTACATTGGAAAACAGTTGGCAACACTGGGATGGGTTTATTTTCTTGGATAATTCTTTATCCCGTACTAGTTTCTCAACATTACCAAGCGTAGATCGAGGATAACTGCTTATCCTCATTTCACAGATGACTCACAGCAAAGGAAGCCTTACCCGGGCTTGTTCTGTCACACACAGCCATATTTCTACACTCCACTTCCAACTCTAGGCGAACAACAACAAACTCAGCATGACGTGTTGCATCTCGCTCGACGCAAAAAAAAGACAGATCCGTGCTTCTCACCTGGATGCCTTCCTGTCTGCCTTCACGCTCAACACCAGATCACTGACGCACACTTCGTCGGAGCCGCAGTCTTTCGTGAAGGGGATCTGAAAGAACAACAGAGGCTTCGTTCTTCAAAGGCTGACATTTCAACCCATCCTCCTCGAGTGTCTACGGATTTAATGCGGTTGTTGGGGAAACACGTAGCGCGTAAATCTGAGAGCTGTGCGTGACTTTGTGAATCACTTAAGCCAGCGATCATCACACACCGTGTCATTTGGAATGTCTCCGCAACACAACAACCACCTTTAAAGTCTTTGTCACTTGGTTTGTTTCCTGTAAAACGTTCAGAGACCAAAGGCACTGATTCAGGGGTGTCATGTACTGCATCGGTCACTTACAAAGAACTCCCAGGCACTCAGTGAAGCCACATCGAGGACAGGGTTCACGTCGGCATTCTGCTGCTCGATTTCCACTTTCATACTGATGGAATTGACAAAGTCTGGCGCCTCCTGTTGAAGAAACCATATGCAGACAAACCAGGAGATTTTTTTTTTTTTAAAACAAAGTACAGACCTCTTCTCATCGAGGCGCTCGCATAAACGAACGTGATGCTTCTATTACCTGAACATAAACCTGGTAGTTTCGACAGACAGGCTTGGATGATATTTTCGCCGTTTCTGTGAAGAAGCGCTCGTTGTTTTTAGCGAACAGTCCTCTTGACAGCACTCGCGAAGCCTGCAAGTCGGCGTCCAGGGTCAAAGTGAAGGAAATGTCTGAAATAAGAAGAGAATAAAGAAGATTGGGTTACAACACACACGGAGGGAGAGCGACTTCATTGTCTGCTACATTACTCCACTTCTCTTACAAGTGCTCTCAAATTGAAAAGCCTTTAAACAACAGGAATCTACTCATTCTTAAAGCCCAAGAGATAATCTGATTTACCAATGGGTCCGACGGGGTTCTTGGGCCTGAAAGCAGCACTTAAACAGAGGTTGGTCTGGAAACACGAAAGCTTGCGTCCATTAATGTCACAGGATTTGCTGAACATGTTGATTTTATTGGGGTTGAAAGAAGCTTCAGCTGAGACGGCCGCCACACCTCTGGACCTGCAAGCCAAGTGCAATTATAAAATATTACCAGCGTTGCCATTTCTACAAATTATGGGCTCATTTAGTGAACTTCATAAAAGCAATAGAATGTGGCAAATTATTCACTCAACTGTTAATCATTCGAGGTTTATTACCAGTTGCCTGACTTACCAGAGCTGCACCACTTTGCCATATGCACCGATGGAGATGTCAGGGAGCGAATCATCGTTCAGATCTTTGTCGCTATCGAGGGACCTTCCAAAGTACTGCAACTGAGGGTCCAGTTTGGAGCCAAGGATTCTCTAAAACAGAGTGTAACCAAGTAAATTACATAGAAACAACCAGCATTCTCCATCAGCGGATATGAATTTCTCTCTGTACCTGGGAGAACTGTTTGTTTAATGCCTTCTTCTCCCCATTGTAGATGTAGATGACGCCTTTTCCCCCGTCTTCTAGTGGAGCTCCGACAACGACATCATTGTAACCGTCCTGGTCCAGGTCAGGAACGGCAGAGATGGCCATCCCGAAACGTGCGTTCTTTGTGGGGGGCGGACCGCTGAGGAATCCCTGCTCGTTCAGTATACCCTGACGATCAGAGGATTTTACTTTGACTTTCCTTAAAGCACACCCACCAAGTGACACGTTGCTTGTTTTTATTTTTTTACCTTGGTGACGGAGAAGAGGTAAACCCTGCCTTCCTCTCTCTTCAGGTCGCTCATGAACATGGGCGCACCGACCAGCAGGAGGTCCGTCACCCCGTCTCGGTCCACGTCCAGGGGGCACAGGACACTTCCAAAGTAGGAGCCAATCTAGGACAAGGATTACCAGCGATGAATTCAAATGTGTTTCTACATGTGTCATACCGTCGGTTGGTTCCAGCGCATCAGTACCTGTTTCCCTCTCTCCGAGTCTATGATCGCAGATTGCTTCTGGGCATTGACGGTGTAGACGATCACTTGTCCAGAGTGGTTGGAGCGAGGTGCGCCCGCCACAAAGTACTCTGTAGACCCATCGTTCAGCATGGTGACGGAATAACCTGGAGTAAGCGGAATAAGCCATTGTAACACAGTGTCATTGCAGTAATAAACATGAGAAGAACTAATTGCATGAGTGGTATACATACTGTAGTTTCTCTTAAGATATTTGTAAAATTCATGGATTCTCTAAAAGCCAATTCAAGTTTAAGTATCGTTCACTAAAACTTAATATTGCCACACACACACACAAAACACATGCACACAAACCATTTACTGCTTCCACAGATATTTTAAGTTAATTTAAAGGTTTGAAATTACAACAAATAAATCCCAATCCAATATATATATATATATATATATATATATATATATATATATAACTTCAAAAACCCACTTGTGCTTAAAAAATGAAATATATCTGGGCAGAAAAGGACCAAACTATATGGTGTTGGTAAAGTATATGTGATGAGGTCGTATCATTTCTAAATTTCAGTTAGCATCCACTAAATGTTCATGTAAAGTAGTCAGTATATATGATGCAAACAGCTTCCTGTTGGCTTCCTGCTGTTCACTTCTCAGAATTGTTATTAAGATAGAAACAGTGGTTTTCTTGTCTACCGGTGATTTCACAAATCAGTTCCCACTTAAATACATCAACATTTTGCAAACTACAGAGTTTTTTTTTTTATTTGGAAATTTCTATAGAAACACGGGTTGTGACAAATGCATTTGCATTTCTACATTGTTTTGTCACTGCATGTCTACATTCACCCATTCACACACACACATTCATACACTCCTATATTGTTTCATGCAAAAAGTCAGAGGATCAAACTTTAACATCGATGCAGAGGACAGCTGCAAATGCCTACCCAGCAATGAGCTGTGGTTTCTGTCTTGAAGTGTTCCCTCAAAGGCTGAGAAGGGGAAGATGTCTACTTTTGACCCTGTTTGATGCACAACGGTCCCGCTCCAGGCGTAGGCTCCCACTGCTCCCAGCATCATCACATCCTTAAACAGCACAGGTCAAAGCCCAGTCAACAGATAACACAAATACTACTGTAGACCCCAGCGTCTGTATTACTGCTCGTGGTTACAGACGGAGCGGCTGGAACCTAACCATTTTCTCCAGTATGAAAGGTTTTCAAACCTATCGAATGGAGTAACCCTACTGAGTTCCCAAGTGAAATAATAAAGCAAATAATGAAAACCACAAACGGCATACAGTGTGAGATCAGAACATAATACGTTTGTGGGACAGACTGCTGTAAAAAAAAAGTTTCCTCTTTGCTTTTAGCGAGAACGCTGCATCAGCAGGAGGCCTGTTGGTTCACATCGTACAACCAGCTTTATTGCAACTTCAAACCACAGGTACGTTACTCTTTTTCATTTCCATCGCATATTTTATTTTGTTTGTACAAACTGTTGGCCAGTGGTAGTGATCCTGTAACGCCATAATCACTGATAATAGGGAGATAACTGATTGTTTTCATCCTCAACACACTGCTGCACACAAAGCAGGTGTTGTATAATATTAATAAGCATGCACCTTGTGGAATTGTGCCAATTTTACTCTTTTAGGAGAAGAATATTGCAGCTGAAATAACTTCCAGCTGCGATTATCTCTTGAGAGTCCAGACCACCGTCCCTTCATCATGTTTCACACAAGCAACAGACAACCGCTGCAGTGTGAGTGTGAAAAAACACCAAACAAACCATCATGTGAACTGACTGCACTCCGTACCTGTTGGCTGGAGTAGTGAGCGCTGAATCCAACCTGGGACATCTCCATTTTGAAGTTGTCGCCTCCTTTCCCAGTGCCTTGTGGGAGAAGAGCATTGTGTCAACACAACAATCGAAAACAGCAGAGCAGTTCAAGTCAGACAAAATCTAAAATGACTTTGATCTCTATCGGGAGAGACAAACACGTTCTAACAAGCTCGGATGAATTACATTGCAAAGAGTGCATGCGTGAGCGTGCGGCGTCAAGTAAATTACAACTTGAAGAGAACATTTATAATAAGCACCTTCTATGTTGAAGATGCGACTCCCCAGCGTTCCGGCGATGGTGGAGAGGGCCGCCTCCTCCGACACGTTGAAGAAGTACTTCTCCGTGGGCATGCTGGCTATCGATTTGATTTCTTTTATCAGGTTGTCTGTGTTGATGTTGTTTCTGGAGTAATAACCCAGGACCTGGGGCAGAGAGAGGAAACAGAAGGTCCAGGTAAGATCTCTGTCACGTCAAAGCATGGAACCAGTCAGAAAATGTGTGCAAATTTATGCTTTTGGCATCAGAATTTAACGTCACTGTAAAAATATGTAGATTAACTGCAAAAATACTGGTTGCAGGGTCTCCGGTAGTTCAATGTGAATTTTACAGCAGTCCTAATGTAATCTTATTAATCTTATCTAATAACACAATCTAAGGAGATTTTTCTTGATTTTAATTAATTATAATAAATAAATATTAGATATTTGAATATTAAAGGCTTAATGTGACTCTTATAATAACTGTACTAAAACATTGTAAAGTGCTACAATTTATTTACAATTTAGTGGCAGCAGTTAGCCAGTACAATATGTTTGTTTGTTTTTTACATTAATGTGATTTTCCCATAATCCAAACTATAAGTACCATGCAGTCATTTAAAAGAATAGTAGTGTATCACTGTCTTTTCTGTAACCTTGATCATCAATTTTAACGTGTCATCTAATGCTATGCAATCAGCACACGGGCGTCATTCACAGCCACACACCTGGCAGTAACCGGTAGTAAATATCATCACTTACAGCGATACCAAAGCGCACAATGCCTTGTTTCTCACAGCTGGAAATAACTGAATCCCTCAAAGCAACGTCGTGAGACTCCCCGTCAGTGACGACCACCATCACCTTGGCGGCGCCGGGCCGGCCGCCGTAGGTTTCATGGAAACCCCACTGACTGGAGAGAGCACAGTGCAGACCATTACGTTACTGTTTGTGTGTATATGTAGATATATAAAAGTATTCAAGCAATCAAACGCATAAGTAGATAAATAAACAGCAGCACCAACCTGGCAAATTGGATGGCATGGAAGGTATTGGTAAGGTGACCGTACATTTGAGTGATTCTGGACACTGCAGCGATCACCTCGTCTTTGGTTTTATACTGGTTCAGTCTGAGTTCAAATTTGGAATCAACACCATACTGAATGACGCTGACCTGGCGTTATTAAATCAAAAAACAAGAAAAAAAAAGATGTGATGAAGCAGAATGTCCACAAGTTTATGCTCTGCTTAATCATTTGCTTAAATTTCCTGTTGATGAAATGTAATGTCCACCTGTGTGTTTTTAGGCCCGATGTCGAGCGCAGGTATTAATTTCTGGAGGAACTGGTTCATTGGCTCCCAGGGATAAATGCTGTTGGAGCCGTCCAAAACAATCACAATGTCCATAGGGCCTCCACATGCTAGAAATGTCAGGAGAGGAGACATTCAATGATACATCCAAGCAGCAGTGATGAATGCAACTGATGCTGGACCAGATAGTTTTCTACCTTCCATGTAAACACAGAAATACCGAGCACTGATGAGCCATGGTGTAAACATAAGTCCAACCCAGCAGTCAAATAGTAACTAAAATAGGAAAGGAAAAGTCAAACTTGGTCTCGTTTGCAGCTAAAAAGTTTGCCGTTTGTGAGCCGACTCTAAAATCCCTGATTCACTGTTATTGATTAATTTTGATATGAACTGAAGGCTGTCTCTAAAGATATGGAACTATACAGCTCAAAATATCCACAATAAAATCAAGCAAGTTGAAAGATCTTACACTGGAGGGCAGGAGAGAAGGCAGGCTGAGGCTGAAATAGGGGGTTCAATCTTGCACATATTCCTGGGTAGAAGTCCTGATCGCCACATTGCTGTCCCCAAAGAGGGCCGCACATCTGTATGAGACGGGAGGAGACGTAATTACAAGGGTGTCACTGCCTTTAAAAGCTCCAAATACGCTATTATGTATGAGTTTAATAGTGTATTAAATTGTTGTACGCGAAACACTACAGGCAAAAAAGAATGTCAAGCACAAGTCAATGTTCAGAATATATTGCTTCCATAACGTGCAAAATACACACATTTTTTGTTTATTAATCGGTTATTTTTTCTAATTTGTCTATTTGTTTCTCCAGATGTCTTTAGACAATGCCTCATTTGTATATAAACATAACATTTAATAAAACTTGTAATAAAACAATCGTCTTAATAGAACTGGGTAGTTTCTTGGTGATATTCACTAGTAATGTCTTCAAAATGTATGAAATTCTACAATAAATATCTTTAAAGGTCGTTTTCTCAGAATCAATATTTTGTAAATGTATGTATGAGAATGTACATGAATCTCTTCACTTCAAACATTCATTCCTATTTATATTCTGAAGGCTCTCACTGGGGGGTTTGATTCATATATAGTTAATTTGTAGAACATTTTATTCCTACGTAGTGAAAATGTATTTTCTTTTCATTTATGACACCAATTTACGATTCACGGAGTGATACAAAGAGATATCCAAATTATTTCTGTAAAAACCTTCTCTAATATATAAACAAAATGGAACATACATTTTTAACCTGGTTCTTGGCTCTGAACTCTGTTCTAGAAATGTACGCACATTTGCAAATATTTGATAAGATCATTCATTTGCAATGTAAACATAACATTTCAGTTTTGTACTACAAAAGAAAAATATTGTATTCATTTTAGAACTCAACTGAGGAAGTGTCATGGTGATATCTATCAGTTAAGATATTTTACCTTATTCCTGTAGTGTCTTAACTGTTAGTTGTAAAATCATAATTTTTTTGGTGTTAAATAATGTGGTTTTCTATATTTAGTTACACTACTTCCTGCTACAGTGATTCATTTACCTAAGCCACTGCCACACTCCCTCCCAGCTATAAATAACACTTCTATGTAAATGTCAAATAAAGTCATGACTTCACCGGTTCGTGGTCATTTTGCTGCTTCATCCAAGCGTGTCTGACTTGTGATTACAACATCTCAGACAGGCAGCTCTCAAAGGCTAAACATGTATCCACATTATGAACTTTCCCTCAAAGCAGGTATCATAATAAATGACCAAACACAAAGAACAAGAAGTAGGATTTATAAGAACTATGTATTATTTTAGGTTAAAGATACATTTCTGAAAAAGCAAGATTTCCTCTCTACACAGAGGTAGACACACGTACCATCAAACCATCGACAGCAGGCATTCGGGTGAGAGTCAAACCCAAACATGTGTTGTTGTTGAGGTTTTTAACGTCTTGAATACTGAGAGAATCTGAGGATAAAGTGGCAAAGATAACAAGTTAGCTCTTACATTTAAGTTCAGAGTGTTAAATCCAGAATTTATACTTATCATAAGCTCAAAGTTGGAATAAATCACATGCTTTGCTCCACACTGCTATTAGATTCATGTATCTATTTCTATTAAAACTGAAAAAAAAAAGCCTACAGGCCTCCTGGGTGCAGATGATGCATCATTTCAGTTCTGTTCAGGCATTTTAAGTACATGGCCAATGTTTGCCATACAGGTCAAAGGTTAAACAGTAAAACACCAGACCTTACCTTGAAGATTGAGCTTGTCACAGCTGTTTCTGGACCCTGAGACTGGACACTTGTAAACATCCCCCTTCCTGTTTCGACTGAAACCACTCCATGGGGCACTAACCAGGAGCCTGCAGGAAAAAAAAACAATATTCATTTCTCCCCCCGCTCTCGTAGACATGCAATAGGAGTCATCTCACAACGTTTTCTTGTACATCGCACATCCAGCTCTACATACAGCTGCTGAGCCATCCACTCTAATTGATGCTAAATATGGTCACGAGTTTTCTATCTATAGATGTTGACTTACATGCCTAAATAAAAAAAATGTACTGCAGTCACTGCTTTGCCAATTGTGACACTAAAGTGTAAAGTAACTTGTGTTAAAAGTAAAAATAAAAAATATACTCAAGTAAATTCAGATGCCGGAAAATTCTACCGAAGTATAGAGACAAAGAATTTGTACTTTGTTTCCACATCTGTAAGTGAGACGCATCATTCTTCCTCAGTAGTTCCGAGTGCTTGCCACGGGTTGTGCAACTGACTCCTCATTAAGTGGAATAGACAGTCAGAGACCACTATCAGATACCGTGCACTTAAACACAGAGGGGACACTCCTCCAGACCTTACTCTTGAGACTGTGACTCAACATCCAGACATCGCAGAGAAGCTCGTTACTGTTTGACTAAATGTTACCAAGGACTGTTGTGAAACGTTAAGAGGCTTTAAACAGGGCCTGTTTGTGTGACACATGCAGATTGTAGCAGCTCAGACAAAACTGACCAGGGAACTACATTATGCAAGACTTTACCCGGGATGGTGTGTGTATATAATTCAACAAGAAATATTAAGTAAGTGATCACAAATACAAATACAAATACAAAATTGAGTACTGGTTGTGCCATATTCTCATGAGTCTTTCAGCTGTTCCTGGTAGGGGTCGCCACCACAAGATCCTCTAGTTTGCCTTCTAGTTGGTAATCTGGGGGGATTAAGATTTACAAGCTACAGCCAAAACCATAAATGTATCGACCTCATGGTGGCAAGGAAAATTCAGGGTATGAATATCTGCACAATTGCAGTCCATCGAGTAGTCGCTTGGATAATTCACCAACACGCAAACCCTGTAACCTTGCAGCGCATCTAGCACAGACTATGTTACAACAGTGTGGTTGTTTACATGACACAGAATAGCAACAAATGGCTGATAACCAGGTGCATCTCTTTACAGGCGTTAATTTACAAAATATAGAGATGTGCTCCCTGGCGTCAGGGAATCAGTCCAAAGATTCAGAACTATGTCACCAGCAACTTGCACTGACTTGATATTTTAACTCCTTTGGGATTAACTTTGAAACACAGTATGAGCTCAGATCAGTCCCTACGAAGCAAGTCAGGCACCTTGTACAACCTTGAGTGCAGCCCGTCCTGGTCCAGGCTTGTCCTGAGGAGGTGTGGCCCACTGAATATGTATCTGCACCTGATTTGGTTTTGAGCAAAGCTTCTTTCTACGCGATATCAATTTACCCTTTTACCATGATCTTCTTCATCTTTGTTGAAAAGAAATATCAACTAAATGAATGATTAAACTGGACACTGCAAAGTTTGTGAAGGAAACAGAAAGAACGAATGCAGTCTAGGACTTAGATAATTAAAAAAAAAAACACTTGCATCAATACCATTTGCCTTCATGATTTGTCGCTTGTTGGACTGCGTAGCCAAACTCTTCGGCAGCTGGCCCGCTGAAAATCTTGGCCCCTGCAGTGCCGATGTTGAAGGGCTGTGCGAGGTGGAGTCTGTCTGCTGATGGAGGAAAGAGATGGTGATGACACTGATATGGTAGTTCTAAAGAAAACTGTTATCATGACTGTGGTTGTCTATGAGTTATAAGAGGTTACTTCCAGCAACAAATTCAGTCATGCCGACTTCCTCCTTTTGAGTCTGGTTGGTTGTGGCTGAATCATGTATGTTTGAACAAATAAAAAAAACACATCAGCTTGACTCACAAAGACAAGGCAACCTCCTAAAACACACGAAGGTCACCCTGGCTGTGACGTGTTGAAGATGGGACTAAAACACATTATCCTGCAACTCTGTTTCTCCAAAGGCACGATCCACCTCCAAACACAAACAGCACCCCAGGACATGGAAAGGCCTCGCTGCAGAATCATACCCACAAGCCCATACAGGCATAGCTCAGCTATCAGCCTCTCTCACCCCCACTCTGCAGGCTGAGGAATGTGGATGGGTACTGGACTCAAGAGACCTTCACTTGCACGGCCAGCCTCCTGCCACGCCTGTTTACCTGCAGCACAAAGTAGCACTTTGCCTCCGCAAAACCCAGAACACTTCCTTTAATTTCAGAAAAGTGCATGTTGGAGAATAATTCAGTCCCCTGGGAGGCTGCAGGTTATAGAGCGGACAAAGAGCAACACACATGATCGGACTTCCACAACAAACCACGCGATGTAATATCCATCTTAGTCGGATTTAATACAAGTGACCTTGTATGATGATTTTGTTTTTGTTTGTTTGTAGCAGAAGAAGAAACTTTGCAGGGTGAGAGGTAAATCTATTTCAAAACAAAAGCACTGCCAGTCAGATTCATCGAGCAGCCCAAAACACTGCATTACAATAGTGTAAACTCTACTGCTCTTTATGTGCGTTTTCAGTGTATAAAACATTTAGAAACACAATAAAGGCTGTAACGACACTTTTATGAAAACGATCATTAAAAAAAATCGCTTTTCCTGGCGAAAAAAGTTTCCTCTTCGGGTAAGAGAGGAGAAACACTTCTACAGGTCTAGAAACAAGTCGAGTACTTACTAATGACTACTGCCGTGAAGAAGAGGCGTCCCCAGAAGAACTCCATCGTCGTCTTTATTCCATGTGTGTGCGGGGATTAAATGAAGTCGCCGCACTTGTCAAACTTGTGTCTGCGCAGCGCCGACAGTCAGCGGTGACGCACCGGACGCGCTTCCAAATAAGGACGCGCTCTGCCGAGCTTTGACCCAGGTAAAGGTAGACTGCAGGATAAGGCAGTAATCCAGTGGGGAATCAGACAGAGGACCAGAAAAAACAGCCTCAGATAGAAAAATGTATTAAGTTATTTCAAATAAATAATTTAAATCTATTTTAATAGTCATTCCAGAGCCAGTGGACAAACAATACTTCAATCAAAAGATGTCACATTAAAAAAATCAATATGAGACTTGTCTCATCCCTCCCTCATTTCTGTATTTACAGCTCATTCCTGGATCAGAAGGTTATGGATGAGACCGGAATAATAAGCCATTTGGAATATGAAGAACCATATAAAGTGAAATGTGAGAAGAATGTTCAAAGCCTTTTTACTTGACTGGAAAAATAGTTATGTAAGAGCTTTCATATGTGTTAGAGACTGTAAAGGAAATGGCCAGATGCTTACCAGACAGATTATTACATCCTCAGATGTGACATTGTTTTTGGTGAGCAAGTAGCCGAAGATGAAGTCAGAGTATGTAACTAGTTCACTGTTAACATCAGAGGGGGTCCAACACATTTAGTTTAATAGTCATTGGAAGTACGACTCAGCCTGTGATGAAAAACTGTTGCATGATGTCCTCTGTGTCGCTGGAGGAAGTCTGAGAAAATGACCCTGATGACATCATCTCAGCTCCAGATTTCTAAGAGAAAGCCTGCATTGTGAACTGGGGTTGTGGAATTTGAGAGATGTGTGGCAAACGGAAAGATGCTTTTGGTTGCATATAGGAAATATAGGATTTGCGCCTTTTGAGCTCGGCACAAACAAGGGTGCAAAAGTCCGAATACAACTTGGCCTCAGCCGATATGCTTTTTGACCAGTTTTTTAATAAAATACAACCTTCAGTTCCTTAGAATCCGCTGTGATCACACTAACAGGGTCACACCTGGAAGCTGCCCAGTATAACCGCAGTCAGATCTGTAGCTCTACTGGAGCAGCTGGTACTGAAAGGCCTCTTTGAAGCACTTCTTTGAGCACTTTCATGCTCACACACATTTGACCATCATATTGTCCTCGTCACATGATCAAATAGAGCCTTTCATTCATATAACCCAGAAATCATCACCTGTTTATGACAAAAATACCTCCCTAAAAATGATTGTTTTATAGGTTATGTAGAATACACATACAATTTTGTTTCTGGAGCATATGTGTACATCACAAACTTTCTCCAGCTTCCAAGCCACTCCCATCAAATCTTAAATCCCAGTTATAAACTCAGACATACCCTGCAAGTCGCTGCAAACTTCTCTAGTCCACATAAGCCCTGCAGGGAGACTTCAGTGTCCAGATACAGTCTTCTGGGGGGAGTTTGGCCCCAGACCCATGACCCCCAGCTAGTGATTCAGTTAAGTCAATTCAGTAGGTTCGGGTGACACAATGTACAGCCTCATTCAGCAGCTGATGCCCTACGCCCACATCCTCTGTTTGTGCAGTCGTGATTCGTGCTGAAGTCATCTGCGTGCCGGAGCACCTTGAGAATTAAAAAAAAGGGCCAGTTCCTGGAAAAGGCCGATCTTCTTTTCTTTTATTTGTATTGAGCTGCTTTGAGAAACTGAACCATTCACTCTTTCCCAGTAGTGAAAGGGGTAATAACTTGAGATGTTATTGAACAAGCTCATTTGTATACATTATTCTTATTACAGTACACAGGGAGTTTTCAGTTAGCTCACTCTGTTATATGATGAAGAACAATCTCAGGAAGGATCTCAAAGCCTGCTCTATTTTCCTGTCAGGCCCAGACATAAAGGAGCAGTGTGGGCACGTCATTAAAAAAAGTCCCCACAGAGGAAGATCATGAATCACTTGGAGTTGGCCTGGATGTCTGGACGACATTTAGAATCACAGGACAAGTCATTGTCTTGTTGACTGTACCACATTATGTTTAAAACTACAAACATTTTCCCACTTGCTTTTGTTGCCAGACAAGTAGTTTTGCTTTCGTTGTATTTCTCGACGTTGTGAAAAACGACATTTAAAAGATTAAAAGGCAACATGTCTACCTATCCTGGATGATCCACAAAACAATATCAGTTGTCAACCCTTTTCCCTCTGTTTTTAACACTGAAACTGTTCCTATGAAAACTGTTAGAGGTCTTTAGTTTGCTTGTCTGTGGTGTAGTATAAGTCGTTTTTGTGGTGTTTTTTGTAGGCGAGTTGTATCAACACCTCTCTGACAAGGTTAAAACAAGGTTCACGATCACTACTGAACTCTGCTGTACGGCATTACATTTGACACATATTCAGATCCTTATATAAGAGACACATCCTCAGACTTCATCTCAACAAGATAAAATAATAGAAAACTAGTGATTCAGAGACACCGATATGGTCTCTGGAGCGTTCAGACAAATATTCTTCCAGTTCTGTTGTTAACTTATTGTTTTTAAACTACATTATGCTATGACACAGTAAATGCACTATATGTATATATATATAAATACATGAATAGATATAAAAACTCCCTCTCACACACACACAGGTCTGTAGCACAGAGCAAATCTCTCTTTCACACCCATCTGCTGACCAATGGGAAACTAAGGCCCTGGTTTTCCCTGTCGCATTGTGAGCCAGAGCAGCAGGCTCAGTGGGGATCACGAATCAATGACTGCACACAGACACCGCGGTAACGTGACTTTTTTTTTGGGGGGGGGGGGGGGACTATTGTCTTGTCACATGACCCCCAACGATCCTCAAACGAAGTACAAAAAAGGGATGAATGCAGTAAATTGGAGCAAGGCGATGCATTATTTGATGCAAGTCATGAGTTGGCAACGATATCAACCAATGTGCTTCCTCAACAACCTCATGGGTGACACACATTCAAAGTGCACACACATGCAAATTAACATTATTTCTGGTTTTCTAATGAAAAGACAAAGAGGCAGCGGTATAAAACATCAACAGAAACCAAAACA
This sequence comes from Chelidonichthys spinosus, assembly GCA_029853015.1. NCBI lineage: Eukaryota > Metazoa > Chordata > Actinopteri > Perciformes > Triglidae > Chelidonichthys > Chelidonichthys spinosus. The sequence continues at coordinate 13,887,559 of CM056831.1, forward strand.
AAAAAAAGCAATGACTGATTTGTGGTCTAATAAAGGTGTAACAAAGGTCCCAAGCAAGGCTTGAACCAGAATTGTTGGCATTATGTAGCTTACACCTCTGGGCATCAGGATACCTCAGCATACTATACCCCCAGCAGACATTACAGAAGTACTAGACTGTATGAGTGTTACAATTTAAAAAAACATGTATTACTTCATTGTAGGGAGGGAAATAGCTGTGGTGTCTGTCATTTTGCTCAGAGTTCAGGCAACCACAGGAGGATTTTGACACATTTCTAAGATACTACTTATCCTTTCTTTACATGTAACATTATAAAAATGGTTTACTCATTAAAAAGTCAAGATAAGACTCATTGGTTCACCGTCCTTCACGTGTTGCTAAAACCAGCAGTGTGAAAATAAGTTTATCATTTAATCAATTAGCAGTTTTTTCAATGGAAAAAATGCTCCATTTAAAATCTGTTCAGAATTACTTCCAACCAAAGTCCAGAGTTAAATATTTGATGTTGTTTCTTGACAACGAATGACTTGATTATTTATAACATGACTCAACTTGGTCACCAGGTGGTGGCAAAGGCCGATATCTAACGTGCACACGGGCAGATTTTAACAGGATCTTCCTCAGTAACTGGATTGATCTGTCGCAATTTCTATTGCATTACCAGATACCATGGCTTGAATTTTATTTATTGTTTGGTAAAACAATAGCATGACCCACTAACACCCTCCCTCAACACCCCCCCCTCTTTGATTGAAAATGTTTTCTTTGATAGAAGTGAAGCTTTTTTTGTTTGAAGCAACTTTTTTGATTGAATAATTAAGACACAAATGTCCTACCCATAATATGGCCCAAACACAAAAAAGATTACCTCAATCAAAGAAAATGTTTTCAATCAAAAAAAAATTTTGAGTCTCAAATCTTTTTTTGCATTCAAAAACTTTTTTTCTATGATTGAAAAAAGTGTAAAAAGTTTTTTTTTTTCCGATTGAAGTGATCTTTTTTATTGAAAATATATTTTTTTTGTTTGAAGCAACTTCTTTTTTGATTGAATTATAAAGACACAATTGTCCTACCCATAGTATGGCCCAAACACAAAACAACATTACTTCAATCAAAAAAGTTGCTTCAAACAAAAAAACAAGAAAACATTTTCAATCAAAGAAAAACAGTGTTCAAATGCATTTTTTTGAGTCTCAACCATATTTTAGCATTCAAACACTTTTTTTCTTTGATTGAAAGGGTTTTTTTTTAATTGAAAATATTTTTTTTTTGATTGAAGCAACCTATTTTTTGATTAAATAATAAAGACACAAATCTACCTCCAAAGAACTGCACATTGGCTGCTTTGACTGAAACAATCAGCTATAAGTTGACTACAAATGAGGTGAAGTGACTGTAAGTGACGCACAGACACACAGCCACCAGATGGGGGCAGAGTTGGTTGACTTTTTTCCCCTAGTTGGGAAATATTTCTGTCTTCATAACAGCAGAGAGAAGTAGACTTTCAAATGAAACCGAACGTAATTTATCGATTACCTTCTTGCAGCTTCTGTGCAATCTGTTCATTTATCTCGAATATATTTCTATTAGTCATTAAAGAAATGTGCCCTTTTTCACAAGTGTAAAGATACTGGGGACTTGTTTTTTTCCCCAGAAATAAAGTAGTTTGCCACTGTATTTACATGTAGTTTGGCGTGATAGACTCTTAAAAAGAAGTTCTAGTGTACCTAATAACCTGCTAACTCAGCGGAAGTGTGCGTGTGATCACAGCCATTAAGTCGCTTCACAATCAACTGTCTGGCCGCACCATAATACACTAAGCATCTCCACTCATAGCTCCTTCAACCTCCAAAAGACTCGAGGACAAATCAAGCAATTAAAATCTCACATTATAAAGAATTTATTGCAGGCAAACAATACCATAAATAATATTTACAAACTATGAAACAACATTCCTTTTTATGGGCTCCTTGTGCTGGTAAACAGTCTTTCAGTCTTGGGATTTATATGAATCCGTTACGTCACCGACCATCGATACTGATGTCGGACATTTTACATCGTATTTTTTGAAAAGTCGACTTTAGCCCCAGAAACGTATATTTAAAAGAAAAAAGAGATTTGTTCCTATCCGTTTTTGATTAAATTTAAGTAAATGTTTTTTATCAATTTAGCAAAAATGTATGGAGCTATATAACACAATTTCCAACCGGCCCGGTCTTTCACAGAGCTCCTGACCAACTGTTCCCTTGAACGCCCTGCAGCCAAATTAACAGGTGAAAAGTCTAGAATATAGTTGAATATTGGCAACCTGACAAGAGACCCCATTTCCCCATCAGTTTTGATGAAGGCTTTATATGCATTTATATGTAGTAAAGCAACCACCATACTCCTCCATGGTGCATTTTGCAGAAAGATGATGTATTTCTGAAAAATGATGAGGTTTTTTTGGCCTGCACTTAATGCATGAATGAGTATTTAGCTAATTATGCACACATTCAATGAACTCTGTCTTTCTAAAAATGAACTTGAAAAAAAAAATCCACAGCACACTATTTCCCTCTTGGCATTTAGTTTAGGCATTAAGGAAATACGTTTCAGAAAGAATTTTAAAACAAAGAGAACTTTCATTTCGAAAAAGTCTTCGTTTTAAACAGTTAAACTTGTCGATTGTCCCGTTTTTTAATCAACGCTGACTGAAAAAAAAAGTGTCAGAAGTGCAACTATGAACAGCTCTTTTTCTTTTTAAAAATGCTTGTTTGCAGTAAAATAAACATTTGAACCTATACGATGCTAGTTTCTTTTCCTTAAAACATTCCAGCAAGTTGAGTGGGAAAAGTACAGTATGTGCCTGTTGAGTCTCACAGATTCTCACTCTCACGTCATTGTTTCCGCTTCTTCTCGGATTCTAAACAGAAACTCTCGAAAGCTTCTTCCATCTCAGGCTCCATCTCATCTTCAGAGTCGTATCTGTGAAAGCAATGAAACGAGTGATTTACACTCTTTGCATAGATGGTGAGTGTGTAACTAATATTAACGTGAACAAGAGAGAGCGAGAGAGAGAGGATGGGAGCGAGCTAAGCCCTCTTTCACACCCAATTGCTGACTAAACTGAATCTCAGGCAATGGTTGACCCTGTTGCATTGTGGGCCAGTCAAAGACATTCACAACGCTCAGGGGCCCACGGGTCAGTCCTGAAGCTGCTGCAGTCACATTACTGAAAAACGAAACATGACGCTTGCTTACATCAGCTACAAACCAATTTCAACCAATAATATCATGACATCGATCCATCAGTCCACAACTTTGGCACAGAGCATCCTGTTTCACTCAGAAATATGTTGTGGTACAGAAGCTAGATACCCTTGAAATACTCTTTGACTGGTATCCATAGCAACAAGCATCAGCAGGTGCCCAGTGGTGACCTAATGACCAATTTAAAGACATACATCTACATTAGGTCATCCCTATTATATGTTACTTACATCTCGTTTCCATTTTCTCCATCAAGGTCATGGAAATAGTCCTGTCTGTCTAAGATCTCTTGGTATTTCTCAGCATATTCTGTGAAAGCACAGAGACCAACATTAAGCACAAAAAAGGCAGCAACATCTCATCTCATTTAAAGTGGGAGAAAAGGACTTGTTCGATGAATAAGGAGAGTAACCAGGATGAGTCACACTAACATTCTCATTTATGACAATTATTTGTAACTAAAATAATAATAATGTAGTGCATTAGTGTAGACACATCCATGACCAATGACAGCATTCTCCCCTATTTGCCCGACCATATTTGTATGGTACACGTGTACTAATGAAATAGTAGTTAAGAAAAGAATGTCTGTCTGAAGTTCCATTTCTAAAACAGATTCATAATTTCACTCAAAAAAAAAAATAGCAGTTTTATATAGTTACTTGTAATAACACAGTTAGATATAAGCTATTGAGAAAAAACTAATTAAGAAGAAATGTAAAGCCTTCAGGCAATTCTAATTATAATAATATATGATATATTTAAATGTATATACAACAACCTGGTTGACAGTTAATCCCATGATGTCTGCTCCCCATCTATCACCAACATGTTTACACAGCCTCACCTGGGTCTGCTGCAGTAAAAGGAGTGCCGTCTTCTGTGTAGAATGTAGGTTCATTCTGAGGGAAGGAAAAACACAAATGTAGAGAAAAATAAATAAGGTTTTTTTTTTTTGTGATGAAAATAAAGGTGAAATATGGCATAGTTGACACTCACCATGAAGTAGTTAGGGTCATTGTCTGGCGTGGCGTTGCTGGCTGCTGCAGCAGCTCGGACTCTGCCCCAGTCACTGGATCTCAACTCCACTAGTTTCAATAGCATCTGTCGGACATCCCTGAGGACAGAAATGCATCAATTTTAAGCTGCGGGGTTGATGAGGGTTTAACCCTGAACCAAATCGGCACTTCAGCCTTTTGCCAGTTTAGCTGACTTTTAAATAATGGCACATGTTCACAGCTCTGTGTGTGTTAAAAGGCTAAAACTTGTTGGAGCTCATTAGTGTTTTTTTCTCCGATACGTAATACAAATGGTTCACAGTTGATTATGTTGTGTTGACAAACACCTCTGCAAATGTTGCACCTCATATGCAAAAACATGTTTGAAACTTTTGAAATCCAAAGTTAGCTCAAACATACACCAGGAGTATCTGCTGCACATGAAAGGCCACAGTGCTACACACCTGCTACAGGTGGCATCCAGCAGAATAGTTTCTATTCTCCGGATCAGTTCTTCCATATGAGGTTTTCCACTCTCTTTCCACGCGTCATCCAGGACTGAGCCCGTCAGCTGCAAGATCAAAACGCATTCTCATTATCTCTGTAAACTACAGAATTACCAAGAAACAAGTGCATATATTTGATATTTGAAACCTTAAGCAGTTTGACGGCACAGATGAGGTTTGCATCCACGGGCTTGGAGAACAGACTGTTCATCAGGTCTTTCAGAGCAATGAGGAGGATATCTGCCCGATTTGGAGGTCCCTTTCCACTCTTCACCTAAATAAATTGGCACAAAAGAAAACAAATGATATGAAAAGGTTGAAAGCATAGCATGCTCCACCAATGGCGGTTGCTCCTTTAAAACGCAGACGCGAAAAGTCCTCAATTATCATCAGAAGGCTTCTGTAGCAGGGAGCAGACAGCCATCAATCGTACATCAAACGTAGCTTAACCGTTTAATATGACGTGCTACTTCTGAACACTTTCACAACAAGATTACTGGGAACACTACAGAAAATAACAGATGAACAACTAATATCCAGAAATTCACAATAGACACCCCCGCTGGCTAAACGTTCCAGCCATATCCTCGGTTTCAACCTAGTGTCAACATATAAAGCACGTCATGTAAAATGTCTCCCTCAGTGCCACTGAGGCAGCAAGTAGGAACCCCAACAAGGTGCATTAAGATCTGACAGTAAAGCTAAACGCAAGGCCAGTTTGGGTCCAAAAATGAAGGCATTCATGTGATTCAAAAAGAAGGTCAATATCACTTTGTGTAAAATTTAACAAATTGATTCAATAAATGCTCTTATACAACTTTGAATTGATAATATAACATTGTCTCAAAGAGAACCTCTTACCTGCAGGTTAAGATAGAGCTCTCCCAAAAAGAGCACATAGGAGTGGAACTTCTTCTGAGTTTCCGGGTCTCCTCGAACAGCTACATCCCTCTGTTCAAACTCTGTCCGACATCTACGGCAGACAACAGTATTCCTTTTCAATGGAACTTTGACTGACCAATGACAGTTCGTGCTGGTTTGCTTATTGACACTATTATTTGTCAATTATTGTAACGTAAAACACATTTTCTCTTCAAACATTGCATGTGTTACACCAACATTTTTACTGCTTCTAATTCCCTCTTATATTTTGGTCCCCTGATAAAAACCCACATTAAATCAAACAGAAATTAATCACCTTTTCAGGAGCAGCTGACGAAAGTTGCCGCTCGGTGGGCTGACATTGAGATGATGGGACAGGTAGTTACAGAGCCTGGCACCCGTGTAAGAGAAGTTTGGAATAGCCGTTGACTGCAATGAAAAGTTATGCGGTTTGTCAGAAACACGCATGTGTGTTTATATTTAATGTGAAAATCATATTATTTAACATTTAAAGGCTAAACAAGGACTGAGTGCATCTCTCCATACCTGTGTGTAGATCAGTTCCACCAGCTCGTTCAACAACTCTTCAGTGGTAACCCAGGAGTTGAGCATGCAAGTTATTTGTTCAACATCCAACTCAAAGGACCCTGGTGAGGAGCTGAGGTGGTCCAGGAAGTCTGCGACCGTATCAGCCAAGGTTGGTTCCTCATAATAGCTTTCGTTGTAATCATAAAACGATGGGTCCTATGCAAAAAAAATCACAATAAAAACATGTAACTTAATATAATGTTGTTTAAAAAAAAAAAACGTAACAAAAAAAAAAACACAAATTCCTCTTACTTCATACGGGCTAATTCCAGAGGGGACAAACTCTGGGGCGCTGGCTGAAAGCTTCGATGACTTGACCAAGGAGTCCGCCTCATTCAATCCTCTGGAAGCAGATGTGCTGTTGGCATTTGCACTTTGCTGTGGTTTGCTGTTCTGTCTTTTAAAATCTGAACAAAGAAGAAGAAGGAGACCTTTGTTAGATGTGACGCTACCACACACATCGCATCGCCAAACCCTCTGTCTTTAAAGTTAATATATAATATAAAGTACACCTCAAAAGAGAAACGCTCGTTAGTTGAGTGCAAAGAGCAATACAGACGCAGTGTAGCTAGTGCTGCTGTACATAATAGACATATAAGTAGTTGTATTCTGCATTAACGTTATTCCTTGGCGCCATCTCACTCAACGTGATCGGAAGAGGAACAACACAATCTTCCCCTTTGCTCTGCTAACTCAACGTTACGTTAGCCGTAACGAATGTCAGCTCTGCAAATGTCTAGCTGTGTACAGACAGCTTTAAACGGTGGCACGTAACAAATCAACTATGTGACACCCGAGCAGGAGCTTTATTTAGACGCTGCGTTTACTTCAAATGAAACAACAATCCAACAGGTGCACGTCGGCAACGCCAACATTAACGGTATTTAGCAGCTAGCTGGCTAATTACCGCACCAGATTTAGTCTAAGTTAAACAAATATCTTAAACCCGTGTGTTATACTTCTCAGGTTAACTGGCAGAATGATCCACTGTTGACTTTTATCGAAGCAACGTATAGTTTAGGCCTTCCGTGACCATGCCGGCTAGTTTCATTTAAGGTCAGCGTTAAATGAAATCGAATCTGAAATTAACGTTAGCTAGCTAGCTAGCTACTAAATTAGCTCAGTTGTCGTTAGCTAGGTGAAAGCTCCTACCTCCACCAGCCATGACGTCGGCCGTGATGTTGTTCTCGACATTAGGCGGGGAAGTCCGCGGTTGTCTCAGTGGTTCCCTTTGGTTGAAAAGCGTGGTTTTGGGGCCACCGTCCCCGGCGGTACCAGAAAGCCCGGGGTCCGCTAGATACATTCTGGTTCTCCCTGCTCCGGGAGCTCGATCGAAACTCTCGTCCATGACTGGTTCGTTTTACTCTCAAAGCAGCATCAGAAGAAGATGAAGAATTGCTGTTCGGTGGTGTTTTTTTCGTTTTGCCCAGCAGCTTGTGTTTTATCACAACAAAATACGTCCTATCTCTCTTTCATGATGGCTTTTTCTCTATCGGCTTGTATCAATGCATATACACAACTTTTTTTCAGCCACTTCCTTTAACAACAAACCTGCTGTCGCTGATTATCTATGACATTGATATCAAATCAAGATGTCTCCCTCTAGTGGCGCGGAGTGGAAGCTAATGTAGAATTACTACAATTAAATTGCACATTATGCATAGAAATGCATTTCTAGTACTTTATAGGTAAACGTTCTGCATTCTGCTTTTTTTCTCCCCGACCGAGGAAGGGCTTGCTTTTTAAATGTGTATTATTAGTGTCATTATTATTATTATAAAAATGTAATGTAAAATTCAGCCCCATCTCCACCCCAATCATTTTCATACAGTCCCTAAAAGTATTAGTAGAAAGATTCAAGTTAAAGCATTGATCATGCATACAAAATAGCCCCATATGAGTGACTTTATTACATACTGTATTATTACTTACATGTGTGTAAGTATGGTATTTCACTGTTTTAGTTGCTTATGTAAGTTTATGGTATTTATAACGTGAGTGGAATGAAAAGTACAATGTTTCTATGAAGTGTAGTGGAAGTGTACACTATAGGATAAAATAGGAATATTTCTGTATTTTTGTACAGATTTGGTTACTGGCCACCATTCAATACAATCTGTTGTGGTTTTGATTCAAGACATACTGAGATTGCGAGTCCAAATCCACAATTAATTAAGCTGTTTTTTTATTATCAGATATGATCTATCTTAATGCCAATTCAATACGTTATCTGAGCTGTGCCAGGAGTTCTGGTGGACCAAATAATAAGCTTTCATTTTTTATTTTAGTTTACTTTTTTAGCTAGTTTACTTTTTTTTAGCTGTCAGTTAAAAACAATTGTCTTGCCTCGTGTACATTTCAAGTAAAAAAAAGTATTGACAACATGACTTCAGTGTCTGTAATGTTAACTACTGCCCTGCTTGTTAGGCAGTGGTTGTCTGCAGAAATTGGTGGACATGCTGTGGTGAAATAACCTAATACTGATAAAAAAAAATATCAAAGCTCTCAATATATTTAACTGATATAGACACGCAGTTATGAATCCCAGAGGAAACCCCTCAGAAGTGCCTCTCTCCCCGAGCTCTCTCAGTAGCTGCCCACTACAAACATGTGTTGCACCAGACCTCTCGGTGTAAGTATTCATTAGTTGTTCTAGCCTCCAGTCATTTTCCACTTGTTTCCCAAAGCTGGATCACATTATGCCACAGAGAATTCCCGTGCCAGAAATGCGGAGACCCACTCCAATAAAGTGATAACTGCCCCTATAACTGCAAATCCCTCCAATGCAGTGTCTTGGAGGGAGTTCAAACATTCACAAATCTCGGGAATGAACAAGGTGACAAACGATTGGTGTTAAGGTGTGGCGGGGTTTAAATGAAAAAAGAAGTGTCAAAGTGTTTCATCGGTACATGTTACGCAGATTTAACATCCCTGGTAGTTTATTGGCTGCATCATCAGGGTACATACAGAGCAATTCAAGACAAACACAGTAAATACAGTGGTACCGTAAGTGGTGTAGTTTTACACTCAAGACCAAATTGATTTCCCTTATTGTGTGTTGTTTATTGTAACTGTAGTTTAAGGAGGAATCACGAGAAGTCCTTTCAGTCCAAAGGTCCCATCTATAGGGTTTATCCTCAGGACACTGTTGTGAATCTGGCCTGAGAGCAGTGCAGCAGCCGCACAGCATTGCACAATCACTTGAGAGAGCAGAGAAGCGGTGCAGCGTATAGGTGCAGCTATGGTCATGAAATAGTATCCCATATGTTGCCAATGGCCCTGACGGTGGAATGCAACGCAGCATTCCTCGGTATTAATCATCCGTTGGGGTGATTCCTTAAACGACAATGCTATATCACCTGAAGCGAATGCTTCTCTGTGGATTCCTGTAGGACTGAGCACCTTTTGTTGTTTCCAGTCTGGAGTCACCCAATGCGTCTCTCACCTTCCTGTCTTCGTCTGCCCTAACACATTTTTTTTCATCCTCTTGCTGAGACGGATGGTTCAGAGAGGTGGGATAATAGAACATGAGGCCCGGAAGCCTGTGGCGTTAATGTTTCCCCCTGTGGTCTTTTGATCCGGCATCAAGGCAGCTGTCATTGATTAGTGTGTTTGTAGATGATTACTGAGGGAAGTGGGTGGTCAGACACAGGTCATATCTCTCTTTCTCTCCCCTCATTCTGCCTCCACACACGTTCAGCTACTCTTCAAAGGCCCGCCACCGACCTGTCGGCTGGTTCGCTGGTATTATCAGCAGCTTTGCTGTTGCTTTAATATCGCAGCTCTGCGGTAATTGGCTGATATCAGGAAATTATGTCAGCATCGACGGGGCCATACCGCGGAGGTTGTACCTCCCTCCAATTTTGTTGTGGTCGGCCTGTATGTTTCCCGTTTGTTTGGGAACCAATCATTAGTACAATGGTTGCCACATGGAATATCTGGCTCGGCGTTAATAGTTGCCTTTTGTCCCTTTCCTACCTCAGAGGGCCAGATTAGAATAGACTTACTGTGACCTGAATGTTCACCAGGGTTTCTCACTTGTGATACTTTCCTCCTCCAGTAAAGTCAGTTTTTGATGTGTTTTGCCGAAGTAAGACGCGGCATTACAGAGGAGAAAGTGGTATTTTTATTTTCACATAATAGAGTTCCTATAAAAAGTAAAGAATGCAAAGAGAATGCTTGCCTTGTAAGAGTTCCCCTCCAGTTAAATACTTCACAAAATAAATAAATCATTACAATACAGTCAAAACACAGTGGTTAAGTATCAAACATTTGCTTTAAATGTGTTGCATCCTCTATTATTTAATGCTGCTGAGATAAACCAGTCATTTTGCTCCTCTCACCTATGTCTCCCCTTTATTTTAGCAGATTATCTGATGTCTCAAAGGAGAATATGGATTATAAATAATATCTTCTGCATCTAACAGTACATTAGCTGGAACAGTATCCTCTGTTTTTGTCCACATTACACACATACTCGCAAACTGTTTGGCACAGAAAAGAAGGATAAATATTGCATCCCCGTGCCACAGAAAACAGCATCTTCTCCCACCAAATAAAGTACACGATCCCAGTCAGAAGCAGAGACCATATCTTTGTGTAACAGTGTTAGTGCCTTGTTTCCAAACGAGAGATTTCTCAGTGAATGTCTTACATTTGTTTTTTTGTTTGTTTTTTTTACAGCTTTTTATTTTTCTCCAGTATTTGAAAACCTCTCTGTCCAGTGCTGCGTTTGCTCCTCCAGTCGAGTCCTCTGGTTCACACCATAATTGGGAGGAAGTGGGTGGCCGTGTTCTTCCTGCGGGTTTTCTTCCCTCTCAGTGGTTTACCGTGGACGTTCAGCCCCACGAACATCTGCCGCTTCTTGTTCCTCCACTCGGCCGACGCGTACGTGTTGTAGCCGTTCTCCTCAATCCGCTCCTTCAGGGTGCAGTCGACACTGAACTCTCTCTGGATGAAGAAAAGGAAGAAAAGAAAAAAAGCGTTAGAGAGGTAGTTAGAGAGGTAAAGACATGGACAGAAGTATCAGACACACAGATTGACCCCTGTCCCGGATACTAACCGCTCCGTACAGCTCTCCCTTCTTGCTGATGGCCAGATAGTAGTTGCTGTTCAGCCCTTTGATGGCAACCACTCCCACATCCACCGACGTGATTTCCAGAATACCTAGGATTCAGAACAAAAACACAGACTGTCAACATTCAGAGTGAGCGCAAGAGCTCTTTTGCATGCTCATTCCAGGGTATTTATATCGTTTGAGCAATCCTGTGTAGCTACAGCCAGCAATGATCCCTTAAGAGTTTAAATCATTTCAGAGATATTATAAAGTTGCTTTACAGCCTACACCTGTGTAACAGATTCCAGCTGCACGGTCCATTTGGTTTGAAAATGAATAGGTTTGATACCACAGAGATTCTCAGGTTGTTTATGTTCACTTTGGGTATTTAGGTTCCCAAGTCCCCATGCAAGGCAGTTCAGACTTCTCATAGGCTGTTACAGGGGCTAATTTATACCCCGGTTAACAAGGGCATGCTTTTGCCGCAGACAGCTGTGGTTATTTGTGTGGTCTCCGTATCAGAGGTCACAGACGTATAACTTCCTAATGTGTCCTTTGACCACATAACCCACTTGTCTCCTCTCATGCTGTCTCCTCTTATACACGTGTGTGTGTGTGTGTGTGTGTGTGTGTGTGTGTGTGTGTGTGCGTGAGTGGGTTAACCTCCCCTGTTCCTATGGCATACCTCCCTCCCTGACTTCCTTTCCCCGCTTCCTGTGAGCTGTCGTTATTTTATCCCGATAAGCACACATGTGCACACACACACACACACACACACACACACACACACACTTGAGCGTGGGGTGTGAACTCCAGAGAGTCGACGACATCCTTTGATCAGATCAGCAGCCCCTCCTCTGTCTGATGACTGTTTGTGTGGCAGCCTGCTCTAACTGTCAGACCCACTCTCTGGGGGGGGGGTTCTGAGGCTGGTGCATGAGTGGACAGTGGAGGATGCAGGTGTTGCCCCCCCCACCCCCCGAAAAAGAACAATCCCCCCTCTTAAAAAATACGCCCGCTCCTCTCCTCGGCCGTGCGTTCTTGACTGTATCGGTTTCTAGTTCAAACAGTGGCACCTCGGGGCAGTGAGGTCTGGAGCGGCAAAAGGCGGTGGTGGGGACTGTGACACAACGGCCATTGAAGATCTGAGAAGAGCTGGTTTCTTTATGGGATCGGGTGTCTTGTACGGAGTAAGGATGTAAGACAATCTATGGCGGTCTCTGGCTGCTCTGTAAACATGGGAGGGATGAAAGGAAGGAGAACAGAGGGGGACAGAGGAGCCATGACAGTGAGACTGGGGGTGGAGTGAGGATTAGTAAGGCTGTAATGATCACTGATCAAAGTCAGCCACCGGAGGCAGGGGCGAGACAGGTTGTATATACACACACACACACATGCATGTGCCCGCGCACACACACACGTGCACCCATACGCACAGAGCTGATATTGGAGCAGGTGAACGTGCACACATCTTGCAACCTGGCTGTGAAGCTACAAAATCTCCATTCACTGTTCCCTGCTGAACGCTCGACGATGACCTTTGGGCCGCAAGTACGGGAAAACTCACAAGCTTCCTCTAGATTACAACACTAGGCCTAATATGTGACAAAAAGGCTCCGCACGGCGCTCCATTTTCACAAAACCACATGTGAAACGAATGTAGACGGCCAAGGTTCAGCTGTTCATGTGGAGAGACAGCAGTTCTTTTCGTTTGCACGCTGGTTGCTTTTATTTGTGTGCGGCTTTTTTTGATACGCTCTGTTTGGAGTTACAAGAGTAAATGGCGCGTTGGCTGTGGAACGGAAGGCACACAATGCCAGTGAGAGTTAAAGGTGTTATTTTTCCACAGTCAGATGCCAAAAAAACAGTGCTTTGCTGCTTGTATTGTTGCACAAAACAACATTTAGGCAGATAGATGAACTGGGGCCATTCCCATGCAGAAAAAAATAAATGGCATGGGGCCCTAAAATAAATCAGGATGTCTAGTAATAACACCTGATAAGGACCACACTGAGTGTATTTACACTCTCAGAGAAAAGCTATACATCGCTCTACTCAAACCTCCATCTGTTTTCACCCCCCCATTCAAAAGGACACGGCTTTGATTAAAGGAGATAAACGTGCAAAGAAACACACATTGACACACTTCTTGAGCAATGTCCACAAGCATCTCACACACGTGACCCAACACACACGTCTCCCCCTCCCATAATTACCCCCAAACTCTTTTGCCTTTAGTCTTATTTAGCCAATATTCCACTCAGAGCTAGCAAGTTGTCCATAAATTCCCGAGGACTCAGTTGTGAATCGGAGATATCGCGTACTGCGCAGATAGCTACTTCGCTGACTTTCACATAATCTCCCTCCCTTTCTTTCTGGCTCTCTGTAACCTCAGCACAGGCTCCCAGCGGGTCGGAAAGCCATGTGGGACAGTTTTGCGCTGGCATCCCCATAAATCTGTGGGAGGCTGGGTACCGGCTCTTTAACAGACAGTGAGCTGGGTCCTCGCAGGGCCACAGGCAGCACCCAAAACCTCCATGTCTCGTACACCTCAAAGCGCGTAAAAATGTTTAAATTCAATCACATTTTAAACGCAACGCGTCTTTGCTTCGCGACTCCTGGCTTCCACATGTCGCAAAAGAACTTGATATTTTGTCACTTCAAGGGACCATCGGGGGTTCCACAAAGGACGTCGGCCCTGGGATCATGTCTAGCCCCAGGGGGGGCAGAGCAAAGACTGGAGCTGCTGTTGTGTAGTATCCTTTACCGTGAGAACATGATATGAGTGCACATAATCCACACACAGTGTCCTCAGACCCCCTCAGGTCACAGCTTCTTTTTTGACGGCACCACCATTGATACTGAAGACGAGAGCTTTGATGTGGCCACAATGACGCTCGGCCGTGTCATTCATGAACTTGTACCTCCAGAGACCCCCCCTCCCCCGCTCCCTTCCACCTCCCTCACCGGTGCTCAATCGGACTTTTTGAGAAAAGAAGCAACACGCTCCCAGAAAGGTCGTGGGTCAGTAAAGAAATAAGAAGAAAGAAGTCAGAGGGGTAAATCATCCTCTAAACATACATAAAGTTTGTGGTGAATTTATCATGATAAGCCGAGTGCAGACATCCTTACACTACTTCAGCTTTACAACTTAAAAGAAACCGGCCGCTGAAGAAGGCGGCAGTAAAGGCATCGCAGGGCGATACAGTCAGTAAATAAAGCTGCTTCTGTCATGACCTTGTCAAAACAAACATTTCCCCTGACATTCTGCCTCCCTGTGCCATTTCCCCTAAGTTACTTTGATTGAACGTGTGGTTTAGCTCTCCCAAGAGGAACATTAAAAGGCTCCATATACGCCGAATCACTATGGGGTTGGAGAACAGAGACACAGAGCCTGAAAGAGATGTATATGTGTGTGTGTGTGTGTGTGTGTGTAATAAGCGAGCACATGCATCGTCGGCGGCTGCTATATGATCACACACCCACTGGAGCATGTGAGTGCCCGCTGGCTGATAGGCACCACACACACACAGAGCTCGGCGGGAAACGCTGGGAGGCTAACGAGAATGCTATTTTACTGACCGATAATCCAGAAAACAACGTATAATCACTTCGAAGACGAGCAAGGGCACATCAATCCGTATAGGAAGAAATGTCTTCGGCTACGCTGGCTGATCTGAGTGGGAGAAAGAGTCTGAGACTGACCATATCCTTCTCCCCACCTCCTCCCAGCTCTGTTCTTCTGTGCTTGTTATCAGCGCTGTTTACCCAGGGCTGTGAAGACCGTCTGATAATGGCCGGGTTATCTGTCCCCGCTCCTTTTTTAAGCCATCTGAGAGCTACCATTATTGTGCTGGAGTGTTTGGACAGGAGAGATATCAGCGGGATGTCTGGTTTGAGACCAAAAGACAACTCCAGTCAGGGGGGTCGCTTCATCCAATCTATCAACGGGAACGCTCGCAAACGAGCTAAAGAATTTTTTATTTCAATTCAGTGTTTTCATCAAGTTGTGTGTCCATGTCTCCAATATATATTTGTCTTGGAGTTATGTAAAAAAAAAATGTTTTACATGCTTTTCCCCTTCAAAGAACAAGCAATAGAAATAACTAAACGTTTAAAAGGATTTCTTCCATTAATGCTCCTGATACTCAACAGGTGCTTTTTCACAAGTGTAATAAACTAATGCCTTGAAATGCAGTCAGACATTTTGGTTGCAGAGGTTAAAAAGCCTTGGTTTTAATCTGATAATTTGAAAGGTTGAAACGGATGTTTTGGCTCAATGTGCATTGGTTTGTGACACCTTTATCTTTGAAGCCAGAGCAGAGACTCATCTTTGGGGTCTGATGTGTCCAGTGATCTACACACGAGTTACTTACTGAGGGGGTCATCTTTGCTCTTGGTCCCGTTGACCTTTCCGTTCCTATCGATCCTCAGGAAAAACTTCTGGAAAGAAAACAGCTTTCTCCTCCGCATGTCCCCTTGGAGATGATTGTAGCTGCGCACATGCCTACCCTGCGGACCCCCAGTCCGACCAAGGGGGCCCCCAGTGGCCCTCTGCCTTGAGACGATCTCGGTCTCTGAAATGTTCAGGGGAACCCGGAGAGTTCGTGGGTTGGCAAGCCTCAGTCTGTCTCTGCGGAGCTGATGGGCGGCCGCCCCGGTTATGGAAAGGGAAAAAAACAGCAGGGCAACCAAGAGACGCACAGACAGGGAGGGAAGCAGTGTTGAGGATGACCTTAGTCTGCAGCTGGCCCCGCAACCAGAACGAGCCCCGAACCCAGCCCTGGAGCAGGACGAGGCAGAGGCAGCCTTACTCCCTCCAGCAGCCCATCTGATCATGGTAGTGTGCTGTGTGGAGGACTAGAGGCAGCCTCAGAGCCTGGGACATGCTGCTGGGGGCGAGGAGAGGCTGGGAGGGCAGGGAGGGGAGCCCTCCAGACTGGGGCGAGATGGTCCCCCTTTGAAGAGTCCAAAATGATGCAGATGAAATTCGTAGTTTTCCTTCTGAATTTATTTGGGATTGTGTAATGACTGCTCAACAAGTCACTGCGTTTCCAGCTGATATTCCACTTTTTCTTCTCCACTGCCGAAAGTTTCAGGGCTGATGATCAAACAGTCTTGGAAAATACGTCTAAATGACCAACGATTACATAAAAAAACAATACACCAATTACTATTTGTGTGTATTCCAGTAACAAACCTGTTTTTTTTTTCCCCACGTTGGTTCTAAATTGTTCTATTCTTGGCTGCACCAGTGTGACCCTTGTATTTCCAGGCACTTGGTCAATTTAAGACAAAAAAAGAAAAAAAGAAAAAGGGGAAAAAGAAAACAAAAATATAATGTTCACTGAGATCCGTAAAGAAGAACGTTTACCATGTGTAAAGAACGCCTTAGTTCCAAAGGTAAACCACACAATCTACCTGTCCCATCGCTGCAACGCTCCACATGTGCAAGAAAAGAGGTTTCTCACTCTGAGCAGGAGAAACTGGAATCAAAACTTAAAGAAGAGCGCTGGTCCATCCGGGCACACGTCAGATAATCCATCTGTCTTCTTCTGTTGCCCTGCTCCTCTCGTTCTCTCCTCATCTCTCCCTCTCTGATGACTCCACCTTCACACAGCATAGAGGTAATGGTCTGGGGAGGTCTCTCTCTCTCCCCCCCTCTCTCTCTCTGTTGAGTCAGACTTTGTTTGTTAGCTCCTTGATACGAGGATTCCTGGTGTGATCTCCTCACCTGAAGGGTGATCACAGAAATGACTGTGTTGTGTGTCGCTGTGTGGCTCTGTTAGTTATTTGATCCCTCCCTCCTTAACTCGACTTCCCCTCTCACATATGGGAGCAAGTACTGCTCTGCATGTGTGTGTGTGTGTGTGTGTGTGTGTGTTGTTGCGTGCCATACAAGCACATCTAACTTATGAGAGTGGGTGAGAGGTGATAGCAGGGTTTATCTGAGTAGAAGCAGAGGGGCAGAAAGAGGCTGTCTGCTAGTATTGGATCAGTCCCTAGAGCTTACAGATTGTATTGGTGATTGCTGTATTGAATAATCAAAGCATGGTTTTGGCTTCTTTCTCTTTTTTTATTAATATGTGTGGTTGCAAAAAATTCCAATTGGGTCTGGCTATTACTTGTTCTCCAACAGACACGTGTGGTTTAATAGGACACATTGAAATGGACACGCTTATTCCTCATTAAGATAGCGATAATCCCGACAAGTGTTCCGCCCTCCTCTATCTCTCCAGATAAAAATCATATTGAGTTACTGTTGCAGCTTCCAGTATGGAAGCTGGCTTATCAGGGCCATCTTCTCTCCTCTCTCTTTCCCCCTCGAGGCTCTTTATCGTCATGTGTTATCTGTCCCCGCGGCGCTGTAATGCAATGACGCTCTCCAGTTTCGCCCAGCAGACCTCGGCCTCCCTCCGTGACTCAGGTGTCTGAGTGGCCCTCGGCCAATGGGACACTATTTTACAGACGGGATGGACAATGTCACAGCGGACTAGACGACAACGTACAGTATTTGCAGTGAACACGCAAGACATCAGGGATGGCCACTGTTCTCAGGAAGTACACTGACGAGGCGAAGCAGATAAAAAACCTTTATCTTTCATTGGTTTAGTTGATTTTCCTTTTTTGACACAAGAGTCAGAAGTAACCATTCAAACATGGATTGTTTTGCAGCACTACTTCAGTAAGACATTTGGAGGCTTATGAAGATGTCACCAATGATCAAGGGCCATATACTGTAGTACCATGTCCCACAATCCACTGTGATAAACAAAAACTGGTGCTGGCAGTCTTATCTGTTCTCCCCTGATCCTTGTGTCTTTAATGTCCGGGTCTGTCCTGTTCCTCGCTTTCTTTCCCCCTAAGTCCTGCTTTTTAGTGCCGGCTTTAATGTCTGTCAACAATCAACGACCAGAGCAGCAGTCTGGTCTTAACTCTGGTCTTGGCATGGCTTTATCTGGCGATACAAACAAAGCTATCTTATCATCTCTTCCTTTGTGGTGTCCCTTCCCACTGTGATAACCTGAATCAGTGCAGAGGAAGCAGAGCTGGGAGGAGCAGGCATCATCATTATTGATTATTGTTGCAGCAATAATGGCGTGTGTTTTTATTTTATTTTTTCAGATTTATTTGCATGACTTAAAATGGCCTAAATGTAACTTAAATGGTATTTGTCCACTATGAATTATCTTCTAAATTCATCTCAATCCAAATTCTATATATACAATCCTTCGACTATATTTAGTAAAAGTGCAATTTTATATATACAGTATATATAAAACAGTTTCCCATTCATCTGCAATACATCTCCTTGTGAAAAAATAAAGTACTATATTTTGTTTATTAAAAAAAATAAACAAATAAACATGTAATTATAAAAAGATTGTGAGCCCTGGTTTAAAAAATAAAAATAATAGAAAAAGGTGTGATAAAATATTAAATTAAATATATTGTTATAGGGTGGTCATTCTGCAATCACTATTTTTTGCAATGTAGTCCCTTTTTCCGTAGTCTTGCACTGTAATTTACTGTATCAGTGTTGCTTTTGAAATGATTTCATATTGACGGGCTGTGTCCGATTCTCGGTTCAGGGTTCAGAGTGTAGATGCAGATTTACGCTCTCAGCTCTTAATGTTCTCCCCACTAAGACAGTAAAGTCCTCCGTAGGTGCCTCAGAGGAATGTCGGCCTGCAATGATGCTGACAGACGCACAAGATTTGCAGGATTTCTTTAGAGGCCAAGGAGCAAATTCTTTATAAATGTAACCGTGCCTGTGTTTTTTCTCCTAAATGCAATATAAGTGAGATTTGCAGGGCCTTCACGTGGTCTCAGCTCCCTCCCTCCTCCACAGCTTTAGCATTTAGTGTATCTTTATAGATCTATCCCTGAATTGCATTTCAAAGTTCAAAACAATAGGCAATAGAACAGACAAATGTGCTTCTGATCCCTCCCTACAGGCTGTGGCTCTAGCTGGGTTCTTATGCTATTCTCAAAAACAAAAATATAATTAGAATAAAGGCAATGAAAAGTCAAATACCGGAAATTTATATGCATCAGTGGAGATTTGATCTCACACAGTAACAATTGCCAAGAAGAAAAATGAATCAAAGTGAACTGGAAAGATTCCCATGACTCCTTTAAGCATTTGATGGAAGTGAGTTTCACAAAAGCAGTTTCTTGTTTTTTTCCCTGGCATTTGTCTTTGATAAAGTCATGAAATCATTGCTGCATTCAGATGAGTAATACTCAGTATTTATGTGTGATAAAAACTTGTTAGCACAAACACTTGTTTCCTCTTATAATATTTGTTTATAATAAAGTACAGTGGGCTACCATGCATTACATACAGGTGGTCAATCTCTAATTTTGAAGTTCTCTATAATTATCCCTTTTATCTTTGGAAAACAAGTCAGTTTTCTCTGAATACATTATATTATTAAATAATTAACCTGAGATCTCTTGTCTTTGTCTGCAAGTGGCTCCAACCTCTTGGTACAATCACAACAGACTTATTGTTACTGTTGTTGTATCATATTCAAACATTATTTGGTATTCAAGCCCCGAAGTTCCCAACTGTATTTTCATCACCGAAGTTGAGTTTCTTTGGCTGGCATCTCTTTCTCTTCCTATAGAGCCCTGATGGCATTGCTGCATGCAAACAGCGCTGCTGCCTGCCAGCATGGAATTAATTGATTCATGATTTTATTTTCCTGATAGTAACCTGCTTGAGCCCAAATGTTTTGCAAAGAATAGTAAAGAGTAGCAAAGAATGACACAAATTGAGATTAGGTTGAATAAGGCAATGTATTAAGCAAAGCCCAAACTATTTAAACTAAAAAGGTGGAGTCAGTAGAGGGCATATCTCCACCAGGTGTAGCTACAACAACCCCCCCTCCCCCACACTAATAGGCTCAGATGCATCTTAAACACACTTTGCATTAGTCATAAAAAAACAAAATTAAACCCATCAAGACGTCTGCTGTGGACAGACGCAGAGATGCACACTCACACACACGCAAACACAGAGCGATCGCATGATCCTCCTGGTGGAGACGATGATGAATAAGTCAGATTGTTGCTGAGAAATTAGCATGCCTTCAAGCGCAGCATACGCTCCCGAGTTTGCTGAATTCCTGTTCCTTGTGGCAGCAGGTGGATCCAGCACGCAATCTGTTGCTCTGTCTGCTCAACACACTGCATCGCATTAGCAAGTTGAACTGTGGAAATTCACCTCATTCATGTCATGTGTCTCTGATTTCGCTTGGCCTCATTGTGAGCATACAGCCCCTCCCTTTCGGTACACTATCATTAAGCAGATGTTTTACGAAGAAAAGCACCTCACTCCGAGTGACTTCAACTCAAATCCATATGTGGCCCGTGAAGGAGTCAAACGCACACAAACTCACAAACAACCAAACTGACCTATGGGAACCATGTGTGCGTCTGCCTGTGTTCCCTGGGGCCCGTTCTGTGTGTGCTGGGTCAGAGGAGGCCGAGGCTTTAATAAAAGGAACAGGCCTGGTACAGAGATGCCAGTCTGACTGCCTAGGGACATGCAACGTGATGGGGTCCAGATGAGAGCCACCAGACCGGACTTCTCCCTCCAAACCAACAGCACAGTTGGTGCATGGATTACGTTGCGCCTGCCTTCGTCCTCGAGCCTCTCTCTGGGTTTACACTGGGATTTAAGGGGGTAAAGCGCCAGATTAAAGTAACATTCTCCTTTTAATGCTAAAGCCTTTCAGTGATCACAGGAAAATGTGTTACCTCATGTTCCAAAGACATGACATACAAACACATGTTGGGCTCACACCGGAGGCCTCTTTTTTTCTGTTAATCATCAAAGGTAAATATTTAATATGTTCCTGGCTGTTGTGTTGGGGGGTGTCTGGTAACCGACAAGATGAGGTTGCTGTTTCCTGCTTTACGCTGATCAATAGATGTTGGTCATGTTATCTTCCCCATCCTGAACACGGACTTACATCATCCTTAGTGTCTGTTTCAGCAGAGCAGAGGAATTTACTTACAGGTTAGACACTGGATCAACTGACGCACTGAACGGTTGTCTGTCTTCATCGGGGCAATATGAGGTGATATTTTACAACCAAACTTTATATTATAATAAATAAGGAATAGGCAATAGGACTATGAGAGAGGGATTTTGCCATGCTGTTTGGTAGTTGGGGTTTATTTTGCATTGCAGACAAATTTGCAAATCAATGACCAGATTTCCTTTATAAAAATAGTAGATTTCTAAAAAATTTTGGCATAAACCTCCACGCGGCAATCAACGTGGCGTCAGCTGAGTCAGCAGCTTGCTGCTAACAGCGTTAACAGCACAAACAGTGCAAAGAATGGCAACAGTGCTAAGAGGGGGGACACTTTTTCAACAACAACGGAGACCATAGATTGCATATAAGAAGTGGACGTAGTCACTGGCAATCTGGGACGTTTAAAAGCCTTGACTTCGGGATTTTGGCATCACCATCTTGTTTTTTTACAACCAAAAGTGACACGAGAAGTTAGGCCAAATGGTTGCAATTTACTTTCATGAACCGAAAACATACTGTGAAACGGTTAAAGTTCTAAGACAAAAACATGATAACTCCCAGACCGCAGCGACCTGTTAATCACAAGGTAGTCACACCCTAAAGCATAACCTTATAGTCTTATGGTCTATTAGGGACCTTAATTTGCCAAATGAACATCGTGCTGGATTGAAGCAAAGTAATAAATCAAGTTCTATACAATCTGACTTGTTTTTGTAACCGGAGGAGTCGCCCCCTGATTGCTAGACATAATGCAAGTTTAAGGCACATCGACATTGGCTTCACTGCACAGCTGGTCCGCTTACGTAAACAAAGCTCATATAACAACACACAGACGGAAAGAGGCTTCATTCTCTGCTCAGGTAGACATTATGCCACCATATCTTTACAGTCCAAATAGTTGACTGCTGCTATTTTATGGGCCTTGTAATTTAAACACATTTGTAAGTGGATGAGCCAGAAGCAGCCGATGACCCAAAAAAAGTGAATTACACGTTGTTCTCCACTTGCAGTTCAAACGGTAAATGGAAATCCACTCAAACAAAAGCAATTTTAAGATTGCTCATTTTGAACACCAAATAAATACTCAAGACACACAATAATACACACTTCATAGCTTCACAGGCTTATTTACCACTTACCTGCCAATCAGATATGCTCTAACCATTATTAGAATATGCCTTAAACCTTTGGAGTCAACATCTGTTTGCTACTGTTGTGCAGAGAACATCATTTCTGGCCACATAGTTGTTGTTTTCAGCTAAAATTGAGCTGTGCCAGGTCACATCCACAGCTCAGTGATGTTGTGATTAAAAAAAATGATTACAGCATTTTTAAAATCTGAGTAAACTATTCATTTTATGCTTTCATCCACATTTCATGCACGTTGACTTTGAGTGAGTGTGCTCTGCTCCAGGATTCAGTTAGGAATCGTATGAAAAGATTTCAGGTGCACTGGTGGGATATTTATATATTAAAAGATTTGCAGAAGAAAGGCTAAAAGCACTGTGAAGTCAGAATTTAATATTCTCAGGCATTCCATGTTTTTGAATTTCAAACACTTCTTTTCATGTAGCAACACACGGTGATGTAACAGAACGAGAGACGCGGTTAGGTAATACAACTGGATGCTGTGTGCTTCGTCATGATCGCACACACACACACACACACACACACACACACACACACACACACACACACACACACACACACACACACACACACACACACACACACACACACACACACACACACACACACACACACACACACACACACACACACACAGCTGGTTGTTAAGGACATCATGCTCCACATTGACCCGGTATTGCGTTACTTCCTCCATTACTGCTGACTAACTCTTGAATGATGGCAGCAGGGTGCATGTTGCGAGGGCAGCGTCCGTCCGTGTCAAGTTATCTGGCACAGAGAGAGACTGGGAAATCTGGGCCGGCTGAACCCGATCCCTGAAACGGAGCCTGGTGCTGCCGGTCCCGGTGTTACACGTCCAGCAACCATCTGGTACTCTGGGGCAATAACGACCTCGTTGATATGAAAGGTCATAAAGCAGAGGACCGTGAAGCAAAGGAGGGCTTATTAATTTGGTATTCATGCAAAGTTCTTGTGCATTTTACAACACCAACTTTATTTTATACCAGGTAGTACCTGGCTTCAAAACTGAACAGGATACTGTATACTTGTTTTTAATGTTGTGATGGATACAAACACGATGATGATATTAAAAGACAATTTTATTCCATGTCTCAGTTACAACGCAGTTTAGTCACAAACATCTCTTATCGTCACATTAATTGATAGAGGCAAATGAAGTACAAATCAGTCAAGGTGATGCACCATATACATGGATGACAATGGTAACGCCTGTACAACATCATACAAACAGCGGGCCTCTTTAGAGGAGACCTGAGAGGGATGACCTGCAACACCTCTTTCTCATTGGCCAATCTCTCACCAGAGGAGGAGCACCATAGGTTTCGACTGCAGATCTGTGCAGCTTCTGCAGCCGATTGTAATCGGATTCATTGATAATCATAACAAAGATGACTAAAGCAGGAACTCGTACCCAAAAAAATGTAAACAAACAGTGCCAGCTCTGAGGACAAAACCACAATTCAAGCAGAAAAAAAGCATAATATAAGAGTAAAAACACAGAATTTCATTATTATTATTGTTATTATTAACAATTGAATAGAGGTCTCAAACACCTTTATTTACATTCTGTTTTGACCAGCTCACTCTGATATAAAAATATAACTGGTTACTAGGCTGTTGGGCTGTGAATCATCAGCACAGCGATTATATAAACACCTTTGGACCAGAAAGATATGTAGTGTAGGTCTTTAGTTTTTTTTTTTTTTTTGTACTGAATAGAGAAGGTGCATACTGTACCTTGTCTTATTATTTTTATCAAAACTGTGTAGGACTTTTGTTACTTTTGAATTGGCTTCCTGATTCTTTTTATTTTTTATTAGTCATTTGAATTTTTTGTTCAAAACGTTTTTATTGATTTATTCTATTCCGCAACAGTCAATTGCAAGTTTTGCACACTGTCCTTAAACATCATTGAACAAATTAAATTAAAATGTATATATACAATTTATATATTTAATTTGTTCAATGATGTTTATTTATATATATATATATATATATATATATCATGCCTATTCATTATCAGTTTTTAGCTGACATTGGAAAAGTTACAAAGACCTTAATAGGAAATAAATAATAATTATAATAATAATAATACTAATACACAGCCAAAAGTAGTTACAATGGGTATGCAACATGGTATATATACAGTGCACAGTGTAAGAAGTACAGTATTGTATTTTATATAGTGTAGTATTTTTAGAATTTAAAAAGTGTGCAAGAGTACAGCCAAATACTGACAATGAATAGACATGCGGACCGTTGAAAATGTTAGAGCTATACTGTATATATAAAATTTGCACTTTGGTTTGGACGTGTCAGTCTGTGGATGGCATGGCTTTATGTCAGTATTATGTCACCAAGAGAATACAGTGTTTAGTTGGGATGTGTCCATTGTAATCCATGTGGGTGTGGAACCCCGGCTATGACCCACAGGTGACACAACACTGTCTTTGGACTGACCTGAGAGAGCAGCGACCCAGCAGCTTCAGCTTGTCACAGAAGCGAGAGGACATGGTGTTCTTCCTGCAAACTGGAAGTGCATGAGAAGAAATACGACACGGTGGTGAAAAGCCACGAAACACAGATAATATTCCGTTTGTTTAGAGTGACTGTAACCAACAGGTCTGTCACAAAAAACAAAACAAAAAAGACACAAGTAAAAGTGAACCTGCTAGGCAGACTGGCGGACTGAGAGTTGGGTACAAACCTGCGTTGGTCTTGCATTCCTGCACATTGCACTTCCTGAGTGTTTCTGGTTTAGAAATCTTCTCACAGAGGCTGTTTGGCATTACAGTCAAATCCTGTTCAAACACACAGTTGACTTCACGCTGCTGCTGACCCGCTCCACAACTCACAGAGCACTGCAAAGTCACACACAAACAGAGGGATCATTTAGCCCATTACTAGGACAATTACAACTGCTCGTTGGTTTTGTTTTTTATTGCAAACAACATTTAGAAATGCACTCAATGCCTTGAGGAAATCACGATCCCGTGTTACTGACCTCCTCCCAGTCCTTAGTCTTCCAGTGAGTGCAGGGCTTTAGACTGCAGGGCTCCGTGCTATTTGGCCTCAGTGTGGCGCTACAGCGATGGGGCTCGGGGCAGTACACTAGCCGCTCCTTGACGCCGTCGCCACAGCTGCCAGAGCACTGAGGAAAACACAAGGACATTCCACCTAGATTTGCATCTGTATAATGTGGGAAATGATTCACATCCAAGGAACTGGGTGCGACCGATATATCCTCAACCCTCTGACATTGTAGAGGTTACGTCTTGCTACAAAACAGCAATATCTGTGGTCCTTGGTGGAAAAGGTAACCAGAAAATGGGATGAAATCTGTATGAATAACTCCTAAACAGAACACAAATCATTCACATGTACAGCAGAATAGTAATAAAATGTAATTACATGTAAAAGCGATGATCATTTCTTCACTTTAAAAAGGGTCAGTTTGCCCAAATTACAAAAACATTGGTAGCAGCTATCTTAAAGTTAGGTTTGGTAATCTTAGCAAGAGTGTTGGAATTATCAAGAGTGCGCTAGATTTGAAAAATGGTCTGAATAAAATCTCCAGCCCAGTGTTGTTTCTAGTGGAGGTAGCTCGTAGCATTAGCTCCAAAAGGAGCTAAATCTAGTAAGAACATTGACAGCCCATTACTTCTCACCTCTCTCCAAAGATTATCACAATGAACATTTACAACAAATAAGGCTATTGTGAGTAGTCCCAGATGTCAAGTCCGTTTTCACAACTATACAAAATAATCCGAAAAATACATAGAGATTTGATGTGTATAAGGGGCCATTCACATGCTGGTGTTTTTGAGATCTACATAATCATTGGATGGGAACAAACCCATCCACCACATCTGGTTAGAAGGTCAGCCAAACTGACAAATCGAGCAGTAAAGCTACCATGCTACTGTGTGGCATTTACGTAGCTGGAAATCCATTTCATCTTTGTTTTGACTTTGTTTAGTTTAGTCAGTGAGGCTTAGTGCTAAATTACCACAGGGTCATTATCACAATTATGGTCGCAGCACGCTAGTTTTGGTTGCTTTGTAAGGGCAGGCAACCTCACAAGCACCTTGGATTAAAGGAGAAAAGCAGCACAGCATGTGTACGGCCACAAGCGCTCCTCCTACCTGTCCCCAGGGCGATGTGCTCCAACTCATACAGGGCTTGTTGGTGCAAGTCAAGGTGCTGAGGGGTCTGCTGGACACAGCTTGACAGTGGAATGGTCTTAGGGGTCGGTTACTCTGAGAATCGACGCACTGGACTTCACGGTGCCTCCTTCCCGCCCCTGCACAGGAATCCGGACACTGTAAAAAAAACACACACACACCCATTACATCATGTGGAAAAGTAACAGATAATAAGTGGAATTGTAATTAAGAATTAAGCGTAACTATCGGATTGAGTGACTGGTGGACATCTAATGTTACTCGCCTTGCTCCAGCTACCGCTGTGCCAGGCAGCACAGGGCTGCAGGTGACATGTGCGTGCAGGCTCAGGTCTCTTCATGTTGGCACATTCCTCATCCGGCTGGGAGCTGCACACGACCGTCCGCCATATTGCTCCAATCCCACATGTTGTTGAACACTGGGGAGGAAGGGGGATTTTCTGATTGGGTTTATGCGTCTACTTGGGTGGCAAAGTGAGCAAAGTGACACGTGAGGCAATTATATTGCAGAGTAGACATTTTACGAATGTCAAAAAATAACCAGAACATTCTTAAAGACTTGTACCTGAGGTTTTACACGTTTTTAGCCTTGAAATTAAATAACTTTTCGCTGGATCATGAATATTGAAGTGCATCTAGCTGATTCACCAACCAAACATCTGTTGTGCTTTTTAATCATATTATGCAGTTGCACACGGGGACTTTGATGAATATGTTGCCAAATTAATGGGGCAGCTCACTGCCAAAAAATATATTTTTTCCCTTTTACCTGGAGTGATATTTATCATTCGAAATTGTTTTGTTGTCAGTTTCCTATGCAGGAACAACAACCAGACATCTCTACGGCTCTAAAACTATCTAGACTGATAACGAGCACTATAGGTAACAGGATATGTCTTTTCTGGTAATATAATGCTTTTTACCAACTCCAAATTTACGATCAAACCCTGCATAACAAAGCTTCATTGAAGCACCTTCAGTTCCATGTGAGAAAAATAATTAAAAAAAATATGGCAACTAAAAGTTCACTGTGTTAGATTAAGTACAACATAGACCAGAACAGGCTTTTTGGACTTGGGCTTTTTGTAACCTGAAGTGGCATAAGAAGGTGGAGCTAAGTAACACTGAAGACATGGCAACAGCTGAGCCAGCGTCTTGCTGCTAAAAGTCCTAAAAGCATGAACAGTAAACAGGTATGCAATTA
This sequence comes from Chelidonichthys spinosus, assembly GCA_029853015.1. Taxonomy (NCBI): domain Eukaryota; kingdom Metazoa; phylum Chordata; class Actinopteri; order Perciformes; family Triglidae; genus Chelidonichthys; species Chelidonichthys spinosus. The sequence continues at coordinate 13,915,451 of CM056831.1, forward strand.
TGAGAGCAGGTCATTACTGATGAATTTTCAGGGACCCGTAAACTGACTGGCTGCCACAGTGGAGATCGAAAGCTGTGCTATTTAGGCCGAGGCTGCCACCGACAACTCAGCGTCTTTAAATTTCCCCATTTCATGCTAGACATTTCAATTCAGTCATTTGGTCAACAGGCCTCTTTTTTTCTATTTTCTGGCTTACAATATGAATGTCACTGGGGGGCCGTGGCCTATTCCAGCAGACACAAGACAGAAGGCACACTATGGCCTGGAGCAGAGCATTGATATTGGACCATTCTAAAAAATCTCTCAATCTCCATCAATCACAATGAGTTTTAAAAGGCCAATGTTTCAAAAATGGATTTATTTATCCTATAAACAGCATCTTTATTGGTCCATGACTGGAGGCCATGTCTGATTCCTGGCATGAAGGTTTGGATGAACTACACGCTCAGTCTTTACACCCTAACCTTCCATTCAACTGTATTACATAAATGGTACACTAATACTTGCATTGGCAAAAGTATTGCAACTGCAAAGAGAAATAAGATGACTAAAAAGAGACACAAGCAACTCAAACGAGACACAAAACAACTACAAAGAGACAGGATTACTCAAAAACACAATACTAAGAGATGCAAAATGCATTATCAGTGTCACCATAATATCACCCACTGGTTTGAGGACAGTTATGAAGCCTCGAGTTTGACAGAAGTACAACCAAATGCTGAATTAGACCTTTTTAGGCAACCAACGGTTACAATTTTACTTTTCATGAACTGAAAACGTGCCGTGAATGGATTAAAGTTCTCAGATGAAAATATGGACTTCCAAACCGGTCAGTGCCGAGGTAGTAAAATTTTATGAAGATTCTGAGAAGGGGCCTCAAATTCCAGACGTAGGCAGTATTAGAGCCTTACGTCTACGATTAAATGTAGCACCTCCCTAAAGCATACCCTCCTTTATCATCTATTTTACTCCAATTGGGACCATAAATTACTAAATGAACATTATCCTGTATCGACGAAAATCTTGAAAGTAGCAATTAAGACCACAAACCTTGACTGCAGGTCAAAGCTTTCAATGTCATGGCAGTCATAGCATGGCTGGAAGGTAGGATATTTAAAGCAGTAATGGCATGTGGGCTAAAAGCAAATGTACTATGGTTCTTATAGTAGGATGAAAATGATAATAAAACGCCTGTGTACCCACCTCGCTCCAGTTTCCCACAACCCAAAACACATCCATGCTGACTGGCTCTCTGGTCATCAGGTTGCTCTGGTTGCTGACGGAGCTACTCATGGGACTTTCTGATTGCTGGTTTTGACTCTTGGAGCGAGCGCCTTTGGACCAAGAGGGCTTTTTAGCCCGAGAGGCAGAACCGTTTTTCTTGACCGTCACTGCGGGCTTCTTTAGTTTGATGATCTTCATCGTGGACTGGGGCATCGCTGCGGTGGTGAATGGTTTCCTTGCGGTTGTGGAAGGAGCCCGAGTGGTGTGATGCATGGGAATTGTGAGGGGAACCCTTTGTGTCCAGGGGCGCTGCGGCTTTATTGGGAAGGGCGAGTGGTGTGTGGTCTTTGCCCATCTTGTGGTACTGCTGTGTGGGGTGGAGTAGGCGGCAGTGGTGCTGGGTGCTTTGGTCGTGTGCATGGTTGGAGGAACAGTTTGCAAAGTGGGTGTGATGAGTATCTGTGGTGTTGGCGTGGTTGATATAAGAGGATTTCTAAAGGACATGGATGTGGTAACATCCAGGTCAATGACCTCTTCCTCCCCCTCCTCCTCGGTTGTCATGTCCTCAACAACATAATCATATCCCGGCGTATACAACAACACAATTGGCGTACTTCCCTCCTCCCCTTCTTCCCTCTCTTCTACCTTTTCCTTTTCCACGCCGGTTGCTTTTCTTTCCTTTTCAGCAGGACTGACTTTAGGTGAGAGAACTTTATTCACTTCACTATTATCTTCATTTGTCTGCACTTTAACAACAAGCTCATAATCATCCGTGTCTATGACTTCAGGGGTTGTGGATTTAGGGGTTGAGAGGGACGTGGCGGTCGGGATGAAAGCAGTTGTAGTTTCTTTGGTTGTTGTCGCCTTCCTCGTAGCGATCGTGGCTGCAGGTGCAGCTGTGGCCGTGGTGGCCGTGGTGGCCGTGGTGGTCGTGGGAGCCCAGCTCACTGTGGGGTGGCTCTTGGGCGGGTAGATGCGGCGGTATTTAGGAGGAGGTCCGGGTCGTCTACGAAGACTTGAGTTAGGGCAGCTCTGGAGGGCACACAGCGATCTGGCCCGGGGCTTGGTCGAGAGGTCACAGGTCTTCTTGGGTGCTAACGCACATGTGACTGTGCGTGAGCGAACGCCTCCGCCACATGTGACCGGGCACTGAAAAGTAAGGAAGAACACAAAATGATGCATAAACTCCCAAAAAAAGCTGTAGTAGCAAAGTCAGAACAAGGAACCGAGAATCACAACAGAGAAATGGGAGGAAACATACCTCCTCCCAGTTGCCGACAGCCCAGTCCTGTCCACAGGGTATATCTCTGTTGCATTGCACCATGGGTTTGGGTTTGAGGAGATGCTTGCACTCGACAGGGTGGAGCACCCTCTCCTCCCCCGATACCGTACGGACACAGAGAACCGTTCGCTTCCGTATCCCTTCCATTCCACAGGAGGCTGAACACTGCTGCCAGCCACCCACCCACCACCTGGACAGAAAGACATGCTGATGAAAGGGATTTGGCAGCACTCAAAGAAACAAATGGGGAAAACAAGGTAAGCAGACAACTTTGTCACATGTTCTAACAATGAACTGCTGAAAACGTGTTTTTGAGTATCTTGTTTCGAGGAAAACACGCTTTTCTACAAACCCTTTTTTTAATTTTGCAAAAAAAAAGTTTTAAGATGTTACATGTTATCAAAACACAAGCAACTTTGCCCCAAACTTACAGTCTGAAACTGTTACATTATGGATTTATATCAGGATGTGGTATGTTTTAAGGTAACAGAAAGACAGTTAAAGAGCGTTTGAGAGTAAGCACCTGGCAGGGCAATCCATAGTCTTGCATTTTCGGTGTCGGTCATGTGGGCGGCTGGCTGGGTCACACAGAGACTCGTCCACTACACCCATATCCACCTCAAAACACCGCACGGGCTGCTGCTGCTCACCTAAAAACAGCCAGGTAAGTCCGAAAGCAGATGGCCGTCTGGTCATAACTAAAACGTCACTGTAATGCTCCAACAAAATTTACAAAATTTTTTTCCTTTCTTGATCACATGCAACACCAACCTAAGCCACAGGTGGAGCTGCAGTCGGTCCACGCCCCTTGTCTCCACGTGTATATGGGTTCCGTGATCTCATTTCCTGTGTCTTTGGTCTTCTTGATGGTGTACTCGTACTTGATACCTGGGTTGTTCTCCTGGAATAGCAACTGCAACGGCCACATGAATTATAATGCAGAGTATTATGTCGTCATTTAATATTTGACTCCTCAGTTTGATTCCAGTATCTATGTCTTTGAAACATTTGAGGACATTTTTTTTTTTTTTTATCTTATCCATAGGTTGATTTCTGAAAAATCTGCATGCTCTGATTGGTTGGTTGTCTGTAAAGTCCCTTTTCTCTATCCCCGAAAGGTTGACATCCCCCACACATATACCGACTAAACAGTGAATTCATTATTACTTCTATACTTCTGCCAAAACATTTCAAAACATAATCAAAACACACTCAACCGTTCATCGTATCACGACGGCCTACCTGCAGCATGATTGGCTGTTTGGTGGGTCCAGGAGCCGTGAGGTTCTCCATGTTCCCGCTGCGTTCGTAGTAGAACGTCGTCCCGCCGGCGACATACTCCCCGTTCCACTGGATGATGAAGTTACCGTTGAGGAAGTACTCCTCCGACTCCTCGCTCCTCAGAGCCAGGAAGTTACCTGCCTCCTCAACTTCCTTCACCAGGATGTCCCGTGCCCCCGCAGGTATCACACCCACGTCCACGTACCCTGGGAGAGTGGAGAGGGGGAGTCAGAGTCACCGCGAGGTAATGGATGGCCCACCATGGGTGCTGCCACACTCACATCCAGACTACCAGACAGCCTCTCTCTGATCTTTAATAGAGGGTGGGCTCAGTCTGTGGGGGTAGCTGGCGTATGTGTGTGTGTGTATTCGGCGTGGGGGGCACTGCCATGTCTCTGTTTTTTATTGTGTGTGGATGGGGGGGGGGGGGGGGGGGGGGAATGAAGCTATGAGTAGGTCTCTGGAGTTTAATGATGTTTGTGGGAAGGTGTGTGTGTTTCTGTGTTTGCGCAAAGGAGGGGGAGGTTTGCTCTTGCTCTAAACCTTTTGAAGTCTTACACATCTGGGCTGGTTATCTGGAAAAGGATGCTGTACGGGGAACACACACACACACACACACACACACAGAGACAGAGAGAGGGGAAGAAGGCCTCTGTCTTTATGCATCTCTCTTGGTTATATGTTGATTCTGCGAGTCAGATATACTTTTCCAAGAATCGTAAAATCAGCCAACGCCATGTCAAATCTTAAGACAAATGCAAACACGGGCCTGCAGGCGCGCACACACACACACACACACACACACACACACACACACACACACACACACACACACACAGTACAGCAGGACAAACAGCTGCACAGTGTGGACGAGAAGGCTGCCATGACAACAAAAGAACAACACAATGGCGTAACGTTAATGATCTGTCCTGAAATGACTTCCCACCCGTAGACATACATTTGAAATTCTGCACTTTTTCCACACTCTCCTGGTGGTCACATCAACGTCCGTTCTCACAAACAGGTTGCCTGTGAATTGTATAATTTGGACCAATTCTAACGTCTGGAGAATTCAATGTGTTGCCAGCTGCTCAAATGTGCCACGTTAAAACTCACCAAAGCTTTCTCCTTCATCAAACGACTTGTAGACCGTCTCACAGCTTGTGCCGTCGCCCAAACAGACGCCGCAACGATCCTCCACAGCGTTCGAGTCAATGCCGTAGTCACAGCCTACCGCCTACAGACCAAAAAGACACGCGCACAAACGCATAGATATACAACCAGGCACATTACAGAGTCACTTATGATGGAAGTTTGCACAGAAAAACTCCTCCCTCCATTATACCATCGTTACACTGCAGCTTGTCTCATATCCTGCTCTGCTATAACCCTCCCTCCCCTCGTCTCTTTTAGTCTCTTACCCAGCCACACTACCTTGCACACTCCGTTGACGCAGATGTTTCTGGACACGTTGTTCATGAAGCACGGGGTCCCGTCTGTCACAGCATCGAGCATCTTCTCCGAAAAATACTCAACGACCGGCCGGCAGTGCAGCTCGCAGGGGTTCACTGGAGACGGTCGAAGGTTGGGGAGAACAGAGATGTTTAATTCCAGCAAAACGCTGACTGTGAGTCCAGTCTACTAATGTCAAGGCGAACAATCGGGAAACGGATGATGAAGCATATTAGACATTTTTGCATCCCTTTGACCAAAATGATCAAAACTAACATTTATTGTAGAAAGTGATTTTAATTCGGCAAATTACACAAAGAGCATAAAGTGAATACATGCGGACTTCAGCCAGGACAATAACTGCACCGAACCCATCTGAGCTGTTGAGTTCGGTCTAAGATAAAACAGATGGAGAAGCTGCATCGCTGAGGGCTTTCTAGTGTAAATGCTGCCCCCTGTTGGGTGACACCTACAATCGCAACTACAGATTGGATTTGATCTGAAAAAAAGGACGTGGTCGGTCCATCTGAACTTTGATCACTTACATGGGTTCGCCACAGGAATCCACTGGTAGAGCTCATTGTGGTAGGGCACAGTGTCAAACTCGCTGCACAGCATCTCTCGAAAGGTGGGCTTATCCTTCTGACAAGGTTTGGTGTTGCAGGTCCGATATCGCTTCCTTTCCCCAGTGCAGTACTTCCCCCCAAACTCTGGTCTGAGGAAAAACACAGTAGAACACAACTATACGCTCAGTTTCCAGATGTCTTCTGTTCCTCAACGAACTGCAAGAGAAATAGTTCAATGGCAGATCTGGAGTCAGCTCATACTTGGGGTCGTTACACTCCCTCTCTGCGGACTGAGCTCCGGTTCCACAGGTCCTGGAGCAGTGAGACCAGGTGCTCCACTGTCCCCAGCCTCCATTGACCGTCTCTGGGAGTTTACCCACGATCACACACTCTCCCGAGATACACCACTGTATTAAAGAAATTACACAGATAACACTTGTAATATGACACATTTAATACTCGAGGCTCCGTGTCAGCATCACCTTCATGTCCGTAGTATTAACCATCTCCATTCCCAGGCTGATGAAATGTACATCCTGACAAGACAAAGTGACCGGCACCACCCACCTTGTCTGGTCCACAGCGAGTGCCATCTATGGGCGAGTCCAGTTTGGAGCGGCAGGAGCCGTTCACCGAACACCAAAGTATCTGACAAACGTTCTGAGAGAAAGAGGCAATACACACAAAAAATATTTAAAATGTAAATTTCTTTTTTTATGATCTCTGACATTTTGAGGTGCATGATACTCACATCGACCTCATGACAGAAGGTGGCATTTGGGCCGTACTGGAGCTGGCACTGGTGGTGCGTGGTGTAGCGGACGCCGAGGCGTGCCAGCGGGGTGGTTAGGTCCCTCTTGGAAGGACGGTCATCCAGACAGAAACCCCAGCCACGGCTAAGAAGGACAAACGGAGATGTTAAACGTGTAAACGGAAAGCGGATCCTAGAAAGAACCACAGAAGGAGCTGGTTTGGTTGTGGATACTAACGTACTCTAAACAACTTAAACAATGAATGTAAAAAAACTGAACACGCATACCATTTGCTTTTATGCTGAACTGTCCCCTAGGCCAGTATTAAATTAAATAGGGTGAAACACCAGAATTCAGTCGTTCGGAGCTCAACAAACTTGAACTCTGACCTCTGATTTTGCTCCAAGCTAAAATTCCTGTAAGTAGGAATACTTGAATTCATCACTGAGTTTTTTTCCAGCAGAAAATACAACAAGAGTCAAAACAAACATTTTGCAGATATTTGTCTCTCTAACGTTCCTTTAGGCTCCTCTGGTCTCGTCGACCATTTGCCACATTTTCTGGCGTATTCGCCTGTTTCCAAACATACTCCTACATTTGTCACGGTTTGCTAAGCATGAATGTATTTAACTCCGTTTTTGTTCCAACACACCGCACCCATTGCATTTAAAAAAAAAAAAAAGAATATATTTTAACTGCCTCCATTCAAATCCGCACCAGCATGTCCACTTTATCTTCATCCTGGAAGGAGTCGCTGCTTGTTTGGAATCACTCCCACTTCCACAATGATTTCACAACGCTGGCAATTCATTCAGTTTGCAGACCAAGTGCGTTTTCCCTCCCCCACACACAAATAGTTTGTGCTAGAATTTGAGTGCGAGTCCAGCCTTACTCGAGGAAGCGTGTGATGTATTCTTTGGAGCAGGAGGACCAAGTGAGAGGCGAGCTGTCATACATCAGCTGTCTGGACATGATGAACGGGTGTCTCCCTTCCAGCTCGCAGTCGTTCCCCTGACCGTCGTGATAAATTCCAAAGCTGCGTTCAAACATCAAACAATGACACATTAGGATAATATCTTTACAAAAAAACAAAACCTTCCTGTTAGAACGGCCACAAACAAGATCATTTCAAAAGAATTCTCCAACAACGTGCCAATCCTGTGATGTGTTCAAGTAACACATACAGGATACTGTGACAATTTGTAGATAATCTATACAGTTGATTGGAAATTTGATCTCAGCTCTTCCCTACATCCAGTTCAGTTATGAACTCCTCATAAGTGGCGGGATTAGTCAGCTACCTCCGATTCGGTTAGGATTTAGAGGGTCAGGATTCGATTATTAAACGATTCTCAAAGCATCTCTATTGTGGATTCAAATATAATGGGAATTTTCCCATCAAATCTTTGTATGATAAAAAATGTGAAATTTTTGATCTGCTACACTACGTATATGAAATGTGGAAAGATTGCCCTAAAAAATTGTAAAAGAACAAATATATAATAATAATAATAATAATAATAATCGATTATAGACGTTACTGCATTGATGCAAAATCGTTCAACAAAGCATCCTGATGCATTATAGAAGCGATTATTTCTCCCACCTCTACACCTGATAATCTGATGTTATGCAAAAACCTTTCAACTTGTTAACTGTTATCTCCTTATTTTATTTTTATTTGACACTGAAGTTACAACTCAACGATGCTCTGGATTAGAAACAAATGGGATTCAAATAAGAAAATATGATTTTGCGTGTCCTAGTAAATTTTGAAAATGTTTTCATTTTCTGTCTATTCACTTTCACATCACATCAATCTCACTTTTTAATCTTTTTTGTTATGTCCGGTAACCAGATACTTACCATTATTTGATTTGTTCACTAATGAGCTTGAAGATTTAATGTCCCAACTGGATATTAATAGTAACTAATCAAGGGAGCGAGGTGCTTTTTTGGCCCGTTGTTACGATGTTGCATTATTCAGGGTTTCGCATTCACCGATCGACAAATGGACAGACCTGTGGCCCATTTCGTGAGCAACGGTGAAGGCCACCGGCAGTCCCGAATCCTCATTGATGTTGCAGCTGCGGTGCGGTTGACACATCCCAGACAGATGAGAGAGACCCAGCGTCTCACAGGGCTGGTTCATTCCGGCACAGATGTCTTTCCTGGGAAGGAAACACACATTGATTGTATGCACATGCCATACTTCCACCATCAGAGGGTCTAGGATCATCACGTTTAGGTTCTCTATTGATCAAGTGTGTCGCTTGCCTCGTGATCAGCACGGCCACGTCATGATGAGCTGGATGCGTGTCACTCTGGGGATTGAGGTTTTTCTGCCAAGCACAGAAACTGGCCAGCGTGGTGTCGGCATGGTGAACGATCTTCAACCCTTTCTGCAACGAGCCGCGCAAGTAGAAATAACATTCTTAACAGCTTTGGCATCATTTGGATTTTTGACATTTGAGAACATGTTGGGATTATTTTTTGACCCTGAAGAAATTTTTTTTTGTTTTTTTTACTCATTCAAGGGAGAATTAGACTGTGGTGTCGTGTGGAGGCAGGTATTCGCTGCAAAGCGACAACATTCTATAAACAAATCCTAAAAGTATTGTATTAAAGCGTCTTATTTTAGCCTGATGTATGCATGATATGTAAAATGTTGCCTGATCTCAGACCCCGTCCCCCATCCTCTTAGTGGCAGTGCCGTTATGACTAGAGCATTTACTCAGGCTGACTTGGTGCCACAGCTTAGAAAGGCAGCATTTGGTCAGTCTGCTTCAGAGTAGAGGGGAAGTAGAACCCTCAAACATCAGAGACAGGAATCTTAGTGTTTAAAACCAGCCTTTTGCTTTTGGCTAAAACTGACCTATATTCTATATTGTGTTGTTTTATGTCATGTTCTTATTGTCCAACCTTGCATTGTCAGAGAAAGAAAGCACATTGGTTGGGGGGGGAAAGTGTTACCTCTTCTCCCGTGAGTAAAATGAGGCGAACCAAGATGACATGGATGGCGTTCCCGATGCTGGCGTCATGAAAGATCCCAGCCACCTGCCAGCAGAGAGATCATTCACCACTCAACCTATTTAATCTGTACGGGAACTCAGAATCAGCGAGAGAAGAACTCCTCACCATGTTCATGATGGTGAAGATGTAGGACTCCACGTTATCGCTGCCGTGGTATTCTATGAGTTTGGCGTCGGCCACCACCATGGTCTCCACCCAGCGCTCTCTGCTGACCGAGCGCTGCGAGCGGGACGAGGCCTGATCGCCGCCTCCCTGCTGCTCGCTCTCCCATTCCTCCCTCTCCCGTTCCACCTGGACGGAGTCACTTGGAGCATCTAAAGCGTGGACAATGGAAGACATAGCACGCATTACACTTGCTTATCCCCGCTTGACATTTTCACTTACATTTACTAGACAGACATCTGCAGTTCCACACACACGCACACATTCAGATGCACACCTTGAACTCCGCAAGGGCTGGGTGTATCTTTGGCCTCGAGACTGCGTTTCCATCTCCGACTTTCTGTCTTTTCTCTTGGATAGATGATGTGGGGCTCGGGACTCCCTGCAGGATCATCAGGAGACTTCTGGACAGGTTCGATAAAGTAGTGTCCCTCCGGCAGGGAGAAGAATCCTCTCTGATGAAAATAAAAATGAGCAGAAATGAATCAATCGATGAATCAATCACTTTCCTGGGCAATGAAACGTGGCAGACAAATCTGAAAAAAATATCAGATTTATTTCCCCAGTTGTAAGTGTGGACATCACATTCTGCTCAAAAACAGATCCCAAATTGTTAATCATAATGTTAATTAACAAAGGTTATTCATTTCATCCCCAAATCTTGTCTCCCAGTAACCAGTATTTTGTGTTACATAAGTGCAACAATAAATCATCAAAACATGCGGTGTTTCTATAATCCCCATACTTAAGGTGAGGGGTTGGTCTTTTTCTGCTGAAAAAGTCATTCCTCAGTAATTTCCATCTGGGTGGAATCCATCATTAGTCAACAGATCTGAATATGTTATGCTTTCTCCTTCCCCGAGGCACATTCTCTGTCTGCTGCAGCCGCAATACAAATACTTGTTTCCTAAGTATGCCATGCATGTTCTTACTGGTGCAGACTATTCATTTGGGGATTGGTGATTCCTGCTGGTGAACGCACACAGAGACAAGTACGTGGATGCACACACTCAATACACACAAATACACTTACACGAAAACACAGATATACGCAAACACCTACTGTAGAACAGGCCTGTCAGGTTTCCTGACTTTTCCTTCTAAGCTACACAGATAGTGAATGTCTCCATCCAGCCAACCATTTGCAAGTTCTCTTCATTCAGTTGATTGCGTGTGTGTGTGTGTGTGTGTGTGTGTGTGTGCACAAGCCCAGACTGTTCCCAGATTAATTCCTCCCTCTCCCCCTAAACCAACTTGCAGAAGACAGAATGAGTTTAAGATACATGATGGTTGGAATAAGCACACCCCAGAATAAATATATATATTATATATATATATAATATATTATATATATATATATATATATATATATATATATATATATATATATGTGCGCACACACTCACACACCTGATTGGATCTCTTCTCAGCCAGATGTGAAAAATTAGGTCATCCAGTGCTTACAGTTTGGCCAGTTGTGGTCCCCAGCGTCTACCCCACTGTTTACTGCAGTTAACTCACTGTTCAGCTTTCTGGGTCATCCTGGCAAGTTTTCTTGGGAAGCGTGTTTCTACTCCACTCTTCCAGCAGTTAGCAGAGCTCTGACTTAGTATCCAGTTTCTCCGTTCAGGGAGTTCAGAAAGTACAAATCTAGAGAAGCACTCCCTTTGGAAAGACTATATTACGCCACCTGTTACACAGAAAAAAAAGTCTGGTGTCTACAACGTTCATCCACCAGTTGTAAAGCCACCAGAAGGTCAACAATAAGGCAGCGAACGCTAAACAAAAGTCCTCCATGTACATCAAAACTCAGATTAAATAATGCTATGAGAAAGGGGATTTCCACCAACTCTGAGCGTGGCCTCCAGCCAGGGGTCACTGGGTCACTGTGGACTCATCCCCAAAGCACACAGGCCGATATAGCTGAGAAAGCTTCCCAGCTGCCCTGCGCCAAAAACAAAACGCTGATTTCCCCATCGATCTGTATCTCAACCACAAACGCCCTGGGTTAAGGATAAACATTGTACCAGATTAAGATCAGTTTTGTTTTTTTGCATTGCCTCCCTGCAAGACAAAATGCATGTGGAAAAAAAAAACCCCATACCATTCATATAAGGGCAGATTCCCCGTGATCGTGCCTCCTTGCCGTCTCCTTGCCGTCTCCTATGTGTTTTCCTAAGCGTTAGACTTCCAAGTGAGTCCCGGCAGCGAGAAGCAGGTGGTGGAGTGCAGATCGACTAAGGGAGGAATGCTACAGAGAGGCCCATCCAAACATTCAGACCATTGCTCTGCATGATTTGTATGATCTGCATACCAAATGCAGTCCTGCTGCGCGAGGCTTGGCTTGTACAGTGTGGTTACAGTGTTACTCATGATCCTTAAATTACCACGTACATTTCCTGTGTGATGTCTGTGCTCAACAAGCCAAATCTAAAGCACACCAACCGGCACTTTGTTGTTCCATTTGGGCAAAAAAATGATCATTCTGCGACAGTTTTTTGTTTGCTCTGCCACCTCCAACAGCTTGGTCTGGAGTTCACTTTCACCTCTTGTCCCTGTGCCACCCCCTGCCCTCCTCCTCCTCTCCATTAAACCCCCCTCCTGTAACCTAGAGGAAGCGTGTTTGGGTGTGAGGTGCCAGAGTCAGGGGAGGTTACCATAACACAGGTCCGTGTTCTAAATACGTCGACCATGTGGAACTGCTTTACTTCTGTTTCCTGCTTCTGTGGGTTTTTGTAGCGCCGGCCAACTAGGTCTGGGATAAAGTCTCTGCTGTTACACGGCCCGCGGCCTCAGCAGTGATTAGTGGGACACAAGGAGAGGTGGGGGCGCACGGTGCTCGTTCCTGCAACGGGATTAATTTGCTGCCTAACAAACTCGCACTTATTCTGACAAGAGAAGGTTCTTGGGAATCACAGGTTTCACCACATTTGCTTTGCCTTCATTTCAGGTTATTCTGCCTGTGAGCTAATGTGTTCCTCTGCAGTTTAAAAGACATTATCATTTTTTCCTCATCTGCAGAGTGGGAAGACACAAGCATTTAAGTGAGGAAAATACCGACATAATAGGTCTGAACTTGCATGATCTTTCTTTGTGTTGGGCCTCGGGGGCGTTACCGACGGCCGCGCTGAGAAGCTTTGGCTTGGCTGGAAGGAAGCGGAGAGGAACACTAACAGCAACCTCCATCCAATTACTCTGGTCCTCATGGTTTCACATGTACAATAAATAGTGGAGGTGAAGGGTAAGCTGAGCTTCAATCCTCTGTAAATATGGCTCACTGCAGCACAGCTCTATTTGTTTGAGCAAATGAGACTTTGGACGTTTAAATGGGGTTGATGAAGTGGTAAAACTCTCCGTCACCTGTTCTGTACCAGGCTTCCTTTATTTCCTTTGTCAACAATAAACCAAACGCAGCCAGGTGACAGATCAGGTGTCTAGACTCGACCATCTCACCCACCCACAACTGTAGCTAGAGGCAGGTGTTAAGCTATTTCCTGACAATACCTCTCGGGCAAACATGCCGCAAAGTGATTTACTTCACCTCAATCAGAAAAAGAGCAACCTAAATGTGAGACTGTGGCTTATTAGCACCCCGGAACTCGAATTTTCACCTTTTTTCATGTTTTTGAGGAACGATAATTGGAGAATCTATTCTTTTTCAGGGAAAATGGCCCAAATAACACTAAGTTCCAGCTTGTCAAATGAGAAGATCTGCAGCTTCTTTTTTTATATGATACTATCAGATTCAATATCTTTGGGTTTTGGGCTGTTGAGACAAAATGTCAAGATCTCTGGAAAGTCATAATGGCCTTTATTTTATAGATTAAATGAAAAATCAATTGGCGAAGAAAATAATCATCAGATCCATTGATAGTGAAAATAATTACAGTTTACATGAGATTATCAGGAATCACTGACTGATCACTTTTTCAAACCTACCCTCAAAACTTGTGAACGCTTGACAATGCTTTTTTTCTTCTTTTGCTTCCTTCCGTATATGTTTCCTGTTTTGCCTTCAGTAATTCCAGTCTTGTGCTACATAAACAAGAGATTATCATGAATCTATATTTTCAAGCAGTCCATCTCCATCTGTCTCCTGAGGGTGAATGACCTCAGCAGCAGCTGGCAGGGGTTTCCCTCCCACATCTGTCAGGCCAAGTCCTGCTGCTCAGTGGTCTCCCTGCGGTTTTTGCTGCTGTAAACCATCTTCCACAGAACAGAAATCCAGCGTAACGGATCACAGAGGTTCCCCCAGTGGGTCGGTGAGGAGGATTGCATTGAAAAAAAAAAATCCTCGAAATGTGGTAGGTCGTTGATAATTGGAATTTAGTGTAACATAAAAGTTTTGAGAGGCTTTTTACAAGATTTCGCCAGGAAGAGGCTGTGCAACCCAAACATACAGAGAAGCAGGAGGCAAGACACTGCAGGAGAGGCATTCCTGTTGTGACACAGTCAAAATCCAAAACATTCTTCAGGACTAAAACTGACACATCCCATCAGTTCAGAGTTCGGACCTCCTTTTGTGTGGCTGTTGTAAGTTATTATTCCAAACGTGCAACTTTTAAAGTCCTAAAAACTCAAATGAGTGACTCTCTGCATTTTAAATATGGTGCATACCACTTCTAATGATGAAAAATGTTCATAAGTGGAACTGCTCTGCGGTCCAGCTGTATCCTCTCCTTTGTAGTTGAACTACTTGATTAGAAACATTTCAAAGAAGTTCAACATTAAAAAAAGCACAAAGTCTTGTGCGTGTGGTCCTATTTCCTGTCTTTCCATCTGTCAAACCTCATTGCGCCAAAAATCTATTGCTGAAGCTCTATCTCAATGTGGAACAAAGTAACTCTGCATGTCCCAGGATGGAGGACACAGACGGTGATGCGAATGAGGGAATGAATGAGGGAATGAATGAGGGAATGAATGAGGGAATGAATGAGGGCAGAAAACGTCTGAAAAGACAAAGAAGAGAGAATGGCTGACCGGGGAGCAGCAGCCGTCAGCGGGTCTGCAGCGCCAGTCCCTCTGCAAATAGTGTCAGGAAGTCTTTGAAGGGCCAACGAACACACGGGGCACTGTCAGACAGAAAGGTTTGCTCTGTGCGCCCTTTTTCTCCCGTGTACTAAAAGACCCTGCGTGCCAAAAGCAACTAGATTTCTCAGAGATATGACCTTCAGTGCAGATTTAGGGTGGCAGATTCTGTCATGCATGTAAGACGACTCCTTACCAATCCTTTACAGGTGCTGATGGCGGCGGTTCCTCGCACATCAGAGGCTTCCACCGTGCCAAGAAGGTGGCAGGAGTTCCCCTCGGTGTGCCGGTGCTCAGTCCTGTTGGCGCTGCCGTTCCTCCTCTCAAGGGTGTAGTCGCTCGAAACCAGGTGATTGTTCACAGTCAAATTGAACACTAAAGCTCGACCCCCCTGGCTGACCTTGTAGTAAACCTGTCCCTCAGAGCCAAGGGTTCGGAGGTCACGCCTGACTCGCCCGCCCCTGAAGTGGTGGGCCAGAGAGTGGGAGAGGAACTCTCCATCAGCGGTAGTTTTCACTGGGTGGACAGTGGACAGCTGAGAAAGCTGACCTGTAGAACAGATACACATCAGAAGAGTCCTCATAGTTGAGGTGTGCATCCACGTGTAACAATGACTGAATATGCACTGAAACAAAAGCAGACAGAAAGAAAGTCATGCGTGCAATGTATACGTGCACAGAAAGGCAGCTCCCATTAGAGCTGCACCACACTGACCTTGTTCTGCAGGGAGGGAGAAGAGTCTGCCAGAGTCGTGGCCGGCTGCCAACGTGAAAACAAAGTGGAGCAGAAAAAGAAACGGGCGCTCCTGCGAACATCGCATATTTCATGTAACCAAATGCGAAGCGTTGCAACAAAAAAACAAGAAGAAAAGGGAGTGCTGGGCATCGGAGGGGGTTCCAGTGGCGTTAGAGGCGACCACGTCGATCCGGCGCTGCACTGTCATGACATGAACGCGCTCGCAAATCTCCCCTTCGCCGGAGCCAAACATGCACCGAGGAGGACGAGGAGCCGGAGCGTGGTTTACAGCTTCGCCGGCTCTGCACACTAGGGGGGGGGAGGAGGGGGAGGAGTGTTCTCCGGGCCGGTGTCTACTTTCCTCGCAGGAGCGGGAGGAAGAGGCTGCTTGATTAAAAACGGACCGTCCCGCCCCGTCATCTGTTGAGACTTGCACTAAATACTGCCCCGGCGGCGCGTCATTAGCGCGAGACCATTCACCCCACACACCGATTTTTTTTTTTTTTTTTTTTTTTTTTTAATGTAATGTATGTCAGTGTAAAACTACAAAAATCATAAGTGCCGTTTGTATCAGTCCTAATGAGCCTTGTTATATAATAATGCAAATATTATATAAATAATAGAAATAATGCACTTCATCAGCCCATAATCACTCAAAACTTCCAACCGGAAGCACTGCTGCGTTTAATTTACAGGCTGCAACACAACAATATATAAGCATTACTGTTTCATGTTATATCCCCTTTCATGCTAAACATTTGCAAAACTTAAATATTTGCATTAACATGTTTTGTATACTTGGGAAAATGTTTAGTGTATTTCTTAGAAACCGTCTGAAAGTCAAACACTAAGCAGATCCCACACAAACACATTCATTCTTTAGTTTTATTTGAGGCAAAGGGACACAATATAGTTCATTCCATGTTGCTGCTTGACTTCCATAAGAACATGCTCTAAATTCTGCCTTTTTGCCAACAGGGTTTGATATCAGTTTGTACCACGCAGGAATCAGATTCCTGACTGTGGTGGAGCCAAGGAAACTGGATGCTGAGAATACCTTCACACATAAATATACGGGCTTTACTTCCAACCTCCATTGAGTTCAAATGTAGACAAGCGTGTCCGTTGTTAATGGTGCACTGTGGAAAGCCCTCTGTAGGACATTATTTATTATTTCCAGAGAACATACTGTAGCTCAGGGTAAACGGCCTTCTGAGGCATAGTCTCTGAAAGCCAACATTTCTCAGTGGTTCAGTTGTCTCATGTTTATCCCTGGAGCAAAGGGGTGTTGGGGTAGGACACATTCCCCATCCGTTGTCTGGGATCATGGGAGACACATAAGCAGACAATGCAGGGAACTCTTTAAACTGTGGAGTCTGATGGCGTCTGAGATTTGTAGTTTTGATGCAAAGCCCTTCAAAGTCTTCAAATTGAAGGGCGCCTGTTGAAATTAATATTGCAAACAGATTCCATGCAGTTCCTCAGATATTATGACAGTTGAGCAGCGTTGCATACAAGCTGTTTTATCTGTGATTTTAGATTAAAAACATGTTAAATCGAACAAGCACTACTGGAGCTGCTAACATGCTCTCAAAGTAGTAAAACTGGATTTTTTTTCAACACATCTTGAATGTCTTTCTGGTATCTGGTGTAAAATTGCAGGCCTGGGCAATTTTCCCTTATTAATCAACATCGAGTGAAGATATAACACCTAATTGCAACTGTATCACTAAATCAAAGGGTTCTCATATAGGAGTATATATTATTGGATGACAGCTTCTTTCTCAAACCTGTGCCAAATATCAAGGTATTCGCCTTCTTATCATTCCCGCCGACATTTCCTAACTGACCCCCTGAAGTCCCCTGTTACAGTAATGTGCAACAGACTGTGAAATGTCTGAACCTGGAAAATAATCAGGACCTTTTGTTAGTCATAGGTGGGAGACAGAGGGAGACGCTCACACAGAGAGATTGTGGCACATTCCTCATCAAGGCTTCCCTGTCTTGTTTGTAACATGTCTGAGGGGGTTGGGGCATTACAGTTTCACATCAGGATTTTCAGCAGTTGTGATCTCAAATGACAATTTGAGTCAATGACAAGACACTAAAAATCACAAAAAATCAACATTAAGCTTTTTTTTCATAGAGCTTGCAGTCACATTCTGCTGTCTTCATCAAGATGAATAGATTAAGATTAAGATTAATCAGAGCAAAAGTGATTTCATGGAAAATTCCAGCAAAAACAAATCAAGATCTGAGATCAAGAATGAACCAACTAGCTCACATTTTGTATGCATTTCCATATATCTTAATATAATAATAATAATAATAATATAATAATAATAATAATAATAATGTATTTATTTTTATTCAACAGACTATTAAGATATATTTTCTAAGAGATTACAAAATAAAATTTGGACCCAACCCCCAGCAATATTTCCCCACCTAACATAAATAATGAGCCACGTGTCTGCGCTTCCCTTTCCGTCCACATGGGGCGCTGTAGGGGGCTGCCCTGTGAACTTTGTTCTAGTAGTAAATGGGCGTGTTTGCTCTCCGTGCTCAGTGCTCCGCGTTGCTCCTCAGGGAGGAAGGACATGGATTCAAGTCTGACAGGTAAGGTGAGCTGCTGTAGACGAGCTTGTGACTAAAATGTCAAAAAGCGAACCGAAATAACGCATCGTGTATAAAGTTTTGTGATCCAAGTCTAGAGGAGAGCTACCACTGTCTGTTTAATGCTGGATTTGTTTATATTGGCAGGAACACCGGTGATACTGATCGTGTGTGTTTCTGTGTCAGTGTGTGTGTGTGTGTGTGTGTGTGTGTGTGTGTGTGTGTGTGTGTGTGTGTGTGTGTTGTGTGTGTGTGTGTGTGTGTGTGTGTGTGTGTTTGTGAAGTGGTGACATTTACTGTGTGTAAACGATTGGTTTGCAGTAGTTTGCTCCCTTTGTCATTGTGGTTGTTGACCTTCAGATGTTGACAATTTGGGAATGTGTCTCATATCACATGGATCTATCTTGTCCCCCCCCTTACAGGACTGCACTACATCTGAGCCACGGGGCTGCTGGGAATAAAGTGGAGATGGAGGAGTTCTGGGAATCGGCGTTTTGGGTGCTGCAGATTTGGCTGTACCTCATCATCGGCCTCATCATGTTCCCAGCTATGTTTGGATTCTCGCTGGGCATCTCCGAGATCTACATGACCATCCTGGTCCAAACCTTAGAGGTACTGCTGTTTGTCCTGTCGTGTTCCCATTCTCATCCACTGGTCCCCCTGAATGCCTTGCTGTCTGTCCTCCTCCACAGTGGGCCACGCTGAAGATCCAGAAAGTGTACGCAGATGAACGAACGCTCAACGCTTCTGCACCCAATGGTGAGAACAGATCAAGATAACTATCTGATGAGGGCACAGTTGCTGTCACATCCTTTATTGTGAAAGATGGGAGTGACATGTGCTCTGCACTGCAAGGCTGGATTTCGTAAGATTCTTTATTACAGGTCTGAGCAAACATGTTGAAATCGCGTTACCCAGATTTGGAAGACTAATGGATTTACCTTTGTAGTTCAGAATGCTGTTTGTTTCTGCATACGTGTGTTTTTTTAGTGATTATTGTCCCGTGACCTTCCATGGCAGGTTTAGATGGGTTTATTGCACTACAGGGCCGTGTCCACTGCACAGAGCAAGTCTCCGTTTGCCACTGTAGCTCTGTGACTAAATTATAGCAAATGATAGGCAGAGTTGCTTACCCAACTCTTTATCAGTCACTGAGCTGCAGAGTTGAGGCATCCCCCACTGTAACGAAGGAAGACGCTGTGTCAGCAAAATGCTCCCTGTGCAAAGTCCAGAGTTAAAATGCGTAGAACGCATAGAAGAAGTGAAAGTGCTTCATAAACGGAGATAAGGCGGGACGTTGTTCTGAAAGTTTGGATTCAGTGTTGAATGCAGAGTTTTGGACTTTACCTGCTGAGTTATCAGATAATAAGTTGTGTCTAAGTTGAGGTCAACTCTGGATTATTGACACATTTTGAGGTGACTTTTCTTGGGAAGTCCCTGCTGTAATGAGAAGTGTTTCTGCAATATCAGGGCTGTTACTCAGTGCCAGTATCTAGTGTATATGTTGAAATGCACAGATGACTCGGCTTTGTTGCACCAAATGACACATCTTGTACATCTAGAGTTACTGTTTTTTTATTGTAATGATTTATTTTAGTTTTGTGTTGTTTATGTAAAAAAGTGCAGATTACAATGGACTTTCATTATTATCTTCCGTCCTGTTTACTGAAAACATTTTGTCTTCTGACACTATCGAAACAATCTTTAAAGATATGGCAAGGCTCATTGCTAAGATAACGATGGTGTGTGTGTGTGTGTGTGTGTGTGTGTGTGTGTGTGTGTGTGTGTGTGTGTGTGTGTGTGTGTCTGTGTGTGTGTGTGTCAGGTCTCATCCAAAGGGAAGACGGCTCCATGGAGGAAGAGTTGGAGGAACTCAGACGCAGCCGCCCCAAACCACCAGTGGGCGGTGATTTTACACTGAGTGACTGTTTCTATTTCACCCGCAGAGGAATTGAGAGCATTGTGGAGGACGAGGTACATTTCTTTTGTCTATCAGCAAGAACACAATTTGTTTAGTAAATGATAATAGGTGGCGTTTTTGCGGTAGTTCGATTTTTTTTTTTTAAATTTCGTTCAATTCCAAATCCAGGTGACGCAGCGGTTCACTTCAGAGGAGTTGGTGTCCTGGAACCTGCTGACTCGAACCAACAACGACTTCCAGTACATCAGTCTGAAGCTGACGCTGGTCTACGGCTTCGGCATCTTTGTCAGATACTGCATCCTCGCCCCACTCAGGTACGCAGATGACCAACAGACTGTGCTTGCTGCAAAGGGAAGATGTATAGTGATGGAAATGCGCTCTCGCTTTCCAGGCAGAAATGGCCGTCAGTTCAGTATTTTATTACGTGTACGAGCTTTTATTTTTGTTACCTAAATATGTTCCACTTTCTCCAGAATAGCGCTGGTCTGCATTGGCCTCTCGTGGTTAGTCATAGGAACATCTGCAGTTGGATTACTGCCCAATTGGAGGTGAACACAATCTCACACCAGTAATAGTCATATTCCATATATAACTGTTTTTTTTTAATAAAGATGTTTTTTTTGTTTTCAGGATTAAGTTCTGGCTCAGTGAATGGGTCCATGTGATGTGTTACAGGATCTGCGCTCGAGGACTCTCTGCCGCCATTCAGTATCACAACAGGTCAGTGAACACCCCCCCCCCCCCCCCACCCTTGTCGCGTAGCCATCCACCAATCACATCAGGCCTCTGATAATGACTTCATATCTTCACCTCATAAAACAACAGGGAAAACAGACCCAAAAAAGGAGGAATCTGTGTCGCCAATCACACCACTCCCATTGACATTGTGATTCTCTGCAACGATGGGTGTTACGCTATGGTACAACGCAACTTTCATTTGTAGCACTTCTATACTCGGAGGTCATTTTCCTTTTGTGTTGCCGTAACTGTGAAAATTTGCTGATCAGGTTGGTCAGATACACGGAGGTTTGATGGGAGTCCTCCAGAGAGCCATGGTGAGGTCGTGTCCTCACGTCTGGTTTGAGAGAGCAGAGATGAAAGATCGCCACCTTGTGACCAAGAGGTCAGTGTTCCACTTCCTCACCCGGGCATGTCTTTTCAGGCTTGTCATTGCATGTCCCTCGCTCTCTCCCTCCTGCCTGTGTTTTCTCTCTGCGGCTGCTCTGGCACTGAGAGAGGTTGGCATTTTCCTGGCAGTAAAGTCCTCTCAAGTTCCCAAAGAGAACAGATATGTTTTGGAAAGCCGCTACTGAACGGTGACTCACACAGTTTGGATTCCTACATGTCATGATATCACATCAGTCACTCCTTTCAGATGTTTGATGTACCGTCCAGAATGTGAATACAAAAAAACACTTCTTAAGGTACGACATGTAGATATTTAGGGAATGGTTTCCATTACCTCTTTGTGTTGTTTCCAGGTTGAAGGATCACGTGAACGACAAGACAAAGCTTCCCATATTGATATTTCCAGAGGGTAAGAGTGACCATGTAGACCATTTGTCTTCTGTATCATATCATCAAAGATTAGACCCAGTAATTGTTGTTATTTTAGCTCAGCGCCTGATGGCTGTCTGGCCACTCAGTGGTGACAAATGACAGCCCTCACACAACCCTGTCCCCTTTAATCTTCCACAGGAACCTGTATCAACAACACATCTGTCATGATGTTTAAAAAGGGAAGTTTTGAAATCGGAGCGACGATATACCCAGTGGCCATTAAGGTACAAAAACGGAGCTTCATCCTGTGTTCGGATGTTTTCTGAGCCTACTGGCTCTCACATTTCCAGAGTACAGTTGCTTTACTGCGCTTCTATACTTTTCTCAGTACGACCTAAAGTTTGGAGACGCTTTCTGGAACAGTTCCAAGTACAGCATGGTCAGTTACCTGCTGAGGATGATGACCAGCTGGGCCCTCGTCTGTAACGTCTGGTACCTGCCAGCCATGCACCAGCAGGTGTGTATCACACACACATAAAGTACCACCCACAGGTGCAACCCCCACCCCTCCACATGTGTACACACACACACACAGAGATTGACACACATCACAGTCGACTGAGTTTGTTGTTTGTTCCAAAATGGCAGGAGGGGGAAGATGCTGTCCAGTTTGCCAACAGAGTAAAGTCAGCCATCGCCCACCAGGGAGGGCTGGTGGACCTACAGTGGTAAGATTCAAACTATTTCTTTGTTCCTCTCTGACTTTTATATGAAGAGTAGCCTATATGACGATTATTCTAGGTTAGCTTCTTAAAGGGACAGCCCACCTCAAAATCATTTTAGGCTGTAGTGCTATTTATCAATCTACATTGTCTATTTGGTTGTAGAGACCTGCCTTCTCTCCAATATAGTTGGACTATTTCTTTCCAGGAATTAAGACCCGGTTACACAAGACAATCCACAGACCTTATTGGGGATGGTATGGATAACGGCGTACAGTATATCACAATATAGCATGTTTTTTTGGTAATTCAATACATAAATGGTATATATCAAAGAAAATACATGACACGACAAGGTCTGGTATTATCTTGAGTTAGGTTTAGGTTTTCTGGAATGAAACGTTGCTGTTTAGTTTTTTTTTAAATGTACCATCTAGTCCTATTATATTGGAGAGAAAGCACTCATCCTTATGGCCAATACATCCAAAACTAGGCAGCGTACACCAAAACCATCTGCAGTGATAAAGACTATTTCAGGTAAGAGGAAAAATATATATTTTTCTCTGTGTTCGCGTGGCTGCCTCTGCAGGGACGGAGGCCTGAAAAGAGCGAAGGTGAAGCAGTCATTTAAAGAGGAGCAGCAGAAGCAGTACAGCAGCATGGTGGTGGGAGATGACAGCAGCAGCAACAGTGACTGAGGCACCGTATGCTGCAGGCCACCAATCCCTGACCTGTAGAAACCAGCCGTTCTCCTGTTCTATTGCCTGGACCTGATACTGCCAGGTGGACTTTCAAACACTGTGAAGCCTCAGGGACAGACTGTCAGTGATTCACAGAAAACAAGTGCAATATTGAGCTTTATGAGGAAGTGAAAAGGAGACGGCTCTGTTTTCACTGCTGCTTCGGGATGTGTAGCTATTAAGTCGATTTAATATTAATACTGAGACTCTCTGAATGAAACGTGATTGCAGACAAGCCATGAAAAATATCTCAATTCATGAACGTCTCACAGTCCCTCATCTCATGAATGTGCTGCTCATTGTTTTTTGTTGTTGTTTATTTTAGGGTACATTTTAGTTTACAATTTAAATACCCATCGTGTGATTGTGCATATGAAAAAAGAACCTTGTCACATTTTGTAATTATACCATTTTATAACATTACATGACATACATATTTAATGGATACAACAGATACTGACATAACGATTCAAGCATTTAAATATGGGTTTTAACACTGGTGTATTCACATAAAAGACAACCTGTTTGAGCAAAATTTAGTTATTGAATTCAAAAGTGATGGACATAATACACTGATACATTTTAGTTTTTGCACTGTGTTTTTGGTAACATTTGACCCCTCACCCCCTTTTTTCACAGAACTGTAAAGGTATACGTATGGACACAAGAGACACTCGGGTTTGGCTGTTAAATAATACATGATTTTGTTGGGGATGAATAATAATAAATGTCCACATGAGTATTAAAGGAGAACACAAAGTTTAGAATTTTTGGATCTCTCTCCACTGGGTAGTTTCCCTGAAGTGTCTTCTTCACTGCTGTCATTTTTCTGTGGGATCCCCTCTTTGGCTGCTTTAAGCAAATTAAAGAAGGATTTTTTTAAATGTCAATAAAGCAACTTTTCACACAATCCTGATATATTTTTAAAACGGTCAGCGTCCTCACCCTCATCATCACTCGGATCTGTTTTGTCCTGGATGTCCTGTTTAAAAACAAACATCACTTAATCACACAGCAACATTGTGCCTCTAAACCAATCAGTATGGAGCCTCTGCCCGATGACGGATACTCACCTGCAACAAGTTACTTTTGTTGTTCTGTCTCTCTTTGAGTTCCTGATATCTGCAAACGTCAACAATAAAAATGAGTTTACATGTGAAACTGTTAGTGTATCTTTAAAATGTGACTTCCTGTCTCTTCCTTTTAGCAGCCAGAGGAAATACATTGGATGGAGAAATATGTATAAAAGACGTGGAGTGAAAGTGTTCACCCTTTAAACCAGTAGATGGCAGTGTGCGCACTCACACTAGGGCCCAATCTCGGGCCCTAAACACAATGCCCCCGTTAATACTGAACCCTCGAGTGTTAGAGACAGTAAAGGCTTGAAATGTATAAATATAAACGGCACAGCACTTGACATGTCACGTTACTTTGATGACACAAAAATGAAGGCTTCGTTTGCTGGAAGAAATGCTGCTCCTCTGTCTGCTTTTTATGTATTTTAGGGTGCTAAATTATTGTTCGTAAGCCACCCGGTTTATTTAAAGTGTCAAGAAGAACTTTTTCGCAAGTCCAACCATGTGATATGCATCTGTTCGCACGTCGAAATCCATCTAGTCACGTTCGCAGCCGGCCGATCTTGTCAGAATCCGAAACTTTTGGAACAAACCAATAACATAAAAGGAGGAGGGGAGGTCGAATGCGCAGATACCCCGCTAGGTAGAGATGTGATTAACCCTTCACCCCCCTCAGTGTCAGTATGGAAAATTAAGTCTTAATTGGTTGTCGTTGGCAATAAAACATTTTATTTAAAAAGAAAAAATCTTATATCGACCCCAAGGTGCATGCGTCTTGGTTCATGTTACTTATCTATCCATTAAATATGAAATGTAACTCCATCCTACCTTTGCAGATAGGAGTCACAGTTCCTGTTGGCAGGTTTGGTCTTCCTCCTCAGTCCATCTGGCATCCATGTTGTGCTGGTGTCTACTCCTACATCCACCCTGCCTGCAGCTCCAGATGCAATAGGCATATCTGCCAGTAAAGCAACAGATTTCACAAATCCAAAGTAAACTCACAATCATTTGGATGTAACTGTGCTGCTGCTGTTGCAGGTGGTGCTTGCCTTGCCGTATTTCACACGCTCCTGGGCCTCTTATTGTTGGCTGGCTGTTTGCTGTGTGTCCAGGAAAATGTGGCGGCAGAGTTTATGGGGGTGTTTGTCGTTGAATCCATGGCAACAGTGTCACTAAAGAATGAAAAAGTAGTGGAGGCCCATGTGAATGTGATGGGACCACTGGCCCCTTCTTTAATTTACTGTAAAACATGCAGTCCTGTGTGCCTTAACGAGTAGTCTGTGGTAAATCTCAGTGTCACAAAAATCCTTTTACCAACCAAGAAAAACAGCCTTTGTCATAGCATGAGCATGAATTCTTGAGTTTATCCACTTCATGCAAGGGGTTTTATCACGGTTGTAGCTTTCTCAATATACACTAAACGCAGTTTAAAGTACAACAAAAAATACTACTGTAATAATTATTCATAAACTGAAGTGAAAATATAATTCCCCTGAATTAGGTATTCAACCTCCTAACTTCTTTTACTTTTACAGTCTGTGGATGTAATTATCACAAATGACATATTTGAGTTGAGATAAGCTCCGTTTATAATAATAACAATAACAATAATTATTATTATTTTATGAATTATATATGTAAATATATATATATATATATATATCCTGTTTAGGCGGGGGGTCTGGGTGTCCTCCCCCCAGACATTTGTGAATTAGATGCAATTTCCCACATTCTGGTGCATTCTATGTTTTTAGAAGATGTCTGACTGCCGGGCCAGAGCTCCGGCATCTAATGCTGTCTGCGGATGCTTTAAACGGCAGTGTTGTGGCTGAGGGCCGTACCGTCACCTGTTTTAATACGTCCATGATTCATGATTGAAATTAAAATATGACCGATATCCAGTCCGCCCCTGTTGCTGGTGTTAACTGGTTGGCCAAGAACAAACCTCCTTTGGTGCTCGTGTGTGTTGCGGGTGTGCGTGTGAGTGGATTCCTATTGCTGTGGGTATCGTCTTACTGATAAATTGGAACAGATTTGATCGTGAAACAATGAAAAGAGCGCTGGACAAATTAGACCCTTCATGCACTAATATTTTAATGGCAAATGTGAGGGGGTCCAAACAACTTTTTTTAAAAGGTGGGGGCTCCCGACCCCCTCAATATATGGTGCGACGCCCATAGTCAATAGCATACAAAAGAGTGAGATAATCTTTTAACAGTTGAACAGCTGAGGTCGAATGTATCAGATATTCCAACATTCATGACAACCAGGGTCCTTGTTAGGATTCTTCCTTCTCATCTCCGTGCGTGATGGTGTAGCAGAGTGACTTGTAGTCGATGTTGCCGGTTGGGTCAATGGGAGCAAGGGCGAAGGCCTGATCCACCTGGAGGTTTATGAAGTGACAATGTGCCTGGTGAAAATGATTATCTTAAAGAACAGTTTGAGAGTCTGTCACTATAACGGTAGAAAACACAAACCTCCTCTGCTGTGAATTTATCAGCCTGGTTCATCAGTAATCGTTTGAACCTGGATAAAGGAGACCCACACAAAATGTGAAAGGAGAGGACAAATAACCGGAATGTTACAGCTAATGTTGAAAATATAAGTTACTTACTCGTCCTTGTTAACGAAGCCCGTCCCGTTGGGGTCAAACAGTTTGAAGGCGGCTAGTATGGTGTCTTCAGGATCAGTGCCTGGAGGGAAAAAAAGCCTCAACTAAAAAATCATCATCATCATCGTCAAAAAAAAAAAAAAGATTTGTTTGGACGTCTGTCTCACCGTTGAGTTTCTCTCCAAAAAGAGTCAGGAAGACGGTGAAGTTGATGGGACCCTTCCCCTCATTCAGCATCTCATCCAGCTCCTCATCGTTGACATTTAGCTTCCCTGGTTCACCGACACAGACAGCACAGCCATTTAAACCAATGGATCAAATGCAATAAGAAAAACAGTTTACATTAGTGGACCTTTTTTTTATTTTTAGGTTTTAAAAAATAAGTTAAAAGTAATGAAAATACCTAGCTGTCCATAGGTCTCCCTCAGGTCCTGTTTTTTGATAACACCATCTCTGTCTTGGTCAATGCAGCCAAATGCCTGTAAGAACAGATCAGATCAGATAGAGTAGTCGAGTAATAAATAGAAAGTGTTTAGGAAGGAACACCTGTGCAAAACAGAATCACAATAAGTGTAATCTATTGTTTTAAATTACACTAAAATAGAAAAATAGATTACAACATAACTAAAAACAAGAGTAAAAATATAGTGACTGATAGAATAACTACAAAATTATGATACATTTAGGAGAAATGTGTCCATGGGTAAAAACAGCAGGCGGAACAACTACTTTCAAGAATCATTACTATACATTTTTAAACTCTCTATTCTTTAATCCATACCGTTTGTTCTTAAGGTTGCTCCAACTATTCCAATCAATTGCAATTAAGCAAAGAAGTTCAACTAGATTATTTCCCTTTTCCTTTTTCTGTAATTCAAAAATCAGACACATTTTCCTCCCATATATGAGCGGTGTGAAGCCAGGACTGCAGTACTGTACCTCCTTGAACTCCTGGATCTGGGACTGCTCAAACATGGAGAAAACGTTGGAGCAGGACTTCTGTGCCCCTCTCTGTCTCTTGTTGGAGGCCTTCTTACTTGCCTGAGAAGATGAACACACACTTATTCAGTTTACATTTTATATTTGGTTAGTATAGAAAAAAACCCTGCACTTTAGAGACAAAAAATAAAAATCCTGAATATGAAACAACCCGAGTTAAATGGGGCTTTCTTTTCAAATCGCCACTGACTGAAAGCCTGACTTACCATGTCTGATTGATGGTACGTGGACTTCCAGCCGGGGCTTGATGCCGGGGTGGGTTTTATGCAGGGCCCATCTTATCTTCTGTGCTCCTATAATAGCGTGCTGTTGGCAGCACAGCCCCTTACATGGCCACAGCTGCTCTCTGTGTGACACTGAAGGTACCTGATAAGAGGTCAACCAGCCAGGATTCCTCTGGCCTGGAAAATAGAGATACGACGAGCAGAGAGGAGACGAGGAAAAGTCACTCAGCCAAATAAAGTTCAGGCCTCAGAGGTCAAACCAAGCTTTAACTTTAATGTATATGTGGACTATTATCAGCACTTAACAACATTGTGCCACCTGCGATTTCCTACAAATATCCGGTTCATCCAGCAAATGAGATATGATGAATTTAGGGGTCTCCCAGGGACAGTCCTCTATGTGGACTATTATTCTGGTTTCCCACCTCCCTGATTTTACAAGCTAATCAAATAATACCAGTGTATAGAGTATAAGTCAGCTTTTTTTAAACGTCTTGATTCACGCAGGTTCCTGTTCAATTAGTTTACAGGTTCCCATAAACCAAAAACAAAATAATAATTTTCTCAAGCCCTTTAATCTCAGTTATATCTGTTATCCAGAAGATAAAGAAGATGAAGAAGAAGAAGAAGAAGAAGAAGAAGAAGAAGAAGAAGAAGAAGAAACAATAACATAACTGTAAAGTATAATGGTTTTCTTTAATTAAGCAATTTTATTTACAGTTATTCACATTAAAAGCACATCATGCACATAAAGAGGAAATCTTCAATCTAACACACATTGAGTTATGAACATAACATGTACCCAATAAATATTTCATTGCTCACAAACACAAAAATACTACACAACAAGGCGTTGATTTTGTATTTAGTTGCAGTTAGTTTACAAAAAGAATCCTTGTGTCTTAATGCGGACACGTTCGGGTGTTATAACATTGTCTGTAATACATCGTTGTTGTGGTTTTAAATGGGCCGTTTCATATTCAAACACTATCAGGCAGTGACACACGGTTCAGAAACACTGGGATTGCTACGTATCGGTCTAATGCTACCAAACACTGTATAATACGAGTGGCTTTTGTTGTGGAAAAATGAATCTGCCCAATAAAGATCAACAACCAGGATCAGTTTTTTCTCCGAGGTTTATTCCACTAAGTATTCTCATCTGCAGAAGAAAGTACTGTTCACCCCTGCCTTCTGATGCAAAGGTCCAGAATCAGCAGGAACGACCCTGAGTCTAACAACAATCTCCCTTTTAAGGAGGAGGAACCATGGACAAAGGACGGATCATGTCCTATCTTACAAAGACAAGATGTACAGGCAAGGTCAAGATTTACAGAACACAGGCGTCATAGTCCTGAAATTATCTTATGTCAATGTGGCACTCATGTTCATATCATCTACAAACAGGCATTCATTTTCGTCATAGCATAACAGTCAGAAGAGGAGATGCGGATCGACGTCTGTCCTGACAAATATTCTGATTATAAATTACAAACATCCAAAATTCCCATTACACTTTCTTGTCTGTACATCTTCCAGCCGTGAGTGTCCAGTCTGGGAAAAGGCCAGAGCTGCCGACTGTGGACGACATGTCATCAGTGTTCTCAGGGTCAGAGTTCAGGCTTGTCTCACATACACAGCTCCCTTTACTGCGTCAGCATGCTCGCAGCCATCTTGCAAGCCACCGCCGAGATAAGGGCGGCTCCGCGGCCGCTCCCCTCCTCCGACTGGATGAAGGTGATCTCGCAGTGAGGTGTGAGGTCCCTTACGATTTTGTGGAACCTGTCACGGAAACTGAAATCGAGAAATAATGTGGTTATCATCACACAAGCAGTCACATCTTTCGCTTTTTCCACCATAATTTAGTTTCTAATTTCTTCAGTCCAATAAAATGGCTTTGGGGAGTTTAATATAAGGCCAACAAGCAGTTCTTTTCAGTGATCATAATCACCATATTTAATACGCTCAGTGTTACTCCAAAAAGTAAGCTGTTGAAAAGCTTTACGACGTGGGCCTTTCCTCACCATGGGTGCAGCTTGTAGACAGACCCGTCAACCCCAACTGTGATCTTCAGGGCTTCCTGGCTGCGTCGCTCTCGCATCAGGTTGATCACACCAGCGAGCCCCGCCGCGCACATGTGAGCGGAGCGTGTGGAAACGCTTTCACAGACCAGACGCACAATGTCGCAGTCCAGCTCCGATGGCAGGACACCCAACGAGGACAGGATGTTGTAGATTTGTTTTCTGTCTCCGGTGTCACTGAAAAGAAAAAAGACAGCAGAAGCTTCTAGTTCCACTAAAATTATATATAAAATGCAGTATTCATATGTGTGATAGGGTTTGTTTGTTTGTTGAATCACCAACTCACTCACACATCTACGTGTACTCTCTGTGTACATCCTTTTGGTTGTATTTGTGCATGCATACCTCTCCGTCTGTGAGACGTAGCGTGTCTCAAAGCTGCCACGTGTCTTCAGCAGCTCTGAGGCGTCGCCGTTAAACAGCAGGTCTTCATTCACCAGCTTCATCAGAACAAGTCTAACCAGCTCGCCCATATACTTCCCGCTGATCAGCTTCTCATATCTACAAGAGGACGACAACACAAGACGAAACTGTCAACTTTAGATAAACAATGACAGGTAAAGGTGAGAAAATTAACTCAAGGGAGGATGTTGAAAGGAGGATTTGCACGTGACGAAACCCCATGAGCAAACACTTCTCCCTTCCTTCAAAGGAGGAGAGTGGACGAGGGCCACGATGTCGGTGCTTAAGAGGCACGATGAGGCTGGGCTCAGCGGTTGTCTTGTGTCGAGGGGCTGCCGGTGCAAAAGGTAAACAGCCATTAAGGCCCGACAGGCACTGTGGCGAGCAGCGGAGAGCGGTCATTAATCTAACACCCCCACACGGCGACTGACCGCTGACGTATGAGGGCTAGGGTCATTTACAAACACCCTCAGGAAGAACAGCCGGTGGCTTAGCAACTACACAGAGGCCTCAGGCGGATGTCAGGTGAGTATTGAAAACAAGAGAATGAAGGAGGGAGCGCGTGGCACGTTTTTCTAAATTGCGGTGTGAATCCCTCGCTTCCTGGCACCTTCAACACCTCGAGTGCCTGTGCACACAAGCAGATGCGGACGGGAGATAAGTGACGAGCTTCGCTCTGCGGGGAATTCGGCCGCACGTCTGGACTGAGTGAACTCACAGCTGCCGTCCAGGGTTAATCGAGGTCTCGTCCACCACTCTGTCATACTCCAGCCTGAACTCCTCTAACTCCCCGTTGTTTCCGAACGCCCCCCACTCCGTGTTTACACACATCCGGCCCTCCTCCCCTTCCACCAGCTCCACGGTCCTCATCTCCTCCATGTAACACGCATTACAACCGGTGCCTGGTGAAAAAACAAACAAGACAAACAACCACCAAAATGTAAGTGTCAGCATTTCAGTGTGTTCACGAGTGCATATCAGCAGCACGCTCAGGCCAGAACTACCCACCAACAATCATCCCAACTTCGCAGCTCCGATCCTCATAATAGCAGGAAATCATGGTGGCCACTGTGTCATTCACCATGGCGACCACATCCATTTCAAAGTCCTGGGTGACGACACCAAATCAGAATGCTTTACGTGTCACTCAGTTGTATGCAGGTGTTACAGATCGGCCTCGTGTGGATCATTAAGGAAGCAAGTGATTCCAACATGCACCAACTCACGCCTCGTCTCTTGATAGCGTCTCTGAGTAAACCCACAACGTTGTTCCCTTCTGCCCCAGAAGCCTTGAAGCCTTTGGTCCAGTTCAGCAGGATACCCTGTAGACAGACCTTAAATGTATAAACTTTATAATTCATACTTCAAGACTTTCACAAATCTAGCAAGTCTTGACTGATCTTAGTATTGTTTAATCCATAAAAACCCAGAGAATCTATAAAAACATTTGTTTGAATGTGCTTTAAATACAACAGCAACAAAAAAAACACAACAATTCAAAATAACTAAATCATCTAAATGAATTGAGCAGCTTGTTACTATTTTTCTTATTAGAGTTGTTAAATGGGTTGAAAAATTAGCTCATTCTGTCAAATGTGCATGTAGGGGAGTTAAAGGTATGTCCAATGTACAGTAGAATATCCCACCTTGTCGATGTCCTCGTGTCTTACAGGAAAGGAGAAGGTAAAACCCAGTGGAAGCTTCTTGTGCTTGATGTGATGTTTGTCCAAAAAGTCTGACATACACTCTGCAATGTAGTCAAATAGCTGCAGAGACAGGGGGGGGGGGGGGGTTTAAAGTCAGAAAACGTGAAGAAAAAAGAAGTGCTACGGGAAGTACGAATAGTCTCTGACCATTTCGGCGGTGCCCGTCATGGCGTCTTCAGGAATGGAGTACATCTGGTTCTTGGTCTCCACCTTCCAGCTCCTCTCTTCATCTTCACCCACCTTCACCAGCATCACGCGGAAGTTCGTCCCCCCCAGGTCCAGAGCGAGGAAATCCCCTACCTCTGTCAAAATGCACACTACATCTGAACGTGCACGTAATGGCTTTACCTGCACAGGTGATAATCATTCGAATGCACCTGGCCGATGTCTTTGGGAACATACCACCCCCCCAAAAACGGCAGAAAAGGCCGTCATTTTATGACGATGTATCTACCTGATCCCTCGGGGGTGGAGCAGACGAACGTCGGGAGCATTTTCACGCTGGCCTCTTCGTGCGTCTCCAGGCGCAGTCCTCTGTCCATCTCGCGCTGCATCCTCTCCATGACTTCTTTGAGCTCCTCATTCTTCAGCCTGAACTCTGACAGCACCTGCTCTACCTGCAGCAATGGAGGAAAAGAGCAGGTCGGGAGCTGCATGTGGATCCAAGCTTTATAAACCACACTTTGGAACAGACCTCTCACTCATTTGGAAAAGACAAGGTGAGGTTTAACTATTAAAAACAATAAAAGGAAATCAGTCCAACTGCAACCCGGCGTTTCTTCTGAAACAATATGGCGTGGTCTCGGTATCAGAAACCAGATCTGGCATCACAACTGACTAAAGACAAAAAGGCGAATCTCACCATGAGGATTTGATCAACCACAGAGCTGCAGCCACAAGGCATCGTGGCCATCTGGTCGATGCGGGGGCTGACACATGGCATCTTCACAGGTCAAACAAAATGAGCCTCTGTGCGTGTGTGTGTGTGTTTCTAGGTGTGTGGTGAGTGTGTGTCCACCCTGTGTGTGTGCAGAGTCAGTGAGGTGTGAGCAGTGCTGAATGAGAGCCTCAGCTGTTTTTATGCTCAGGTCAAGTGGGCCGGCCATACCGGGTGCAAACGGCAAACCCCTTCCCAAAAAGTCACCCCATCTGGCCATTTGGGAATCAAACGCAGGGTCTCTCACACACCAGGGCTCCAGACTAACTTTTTGCATTGGTTGCACTGGTGCGCCTAACTTTTTTTTTTTAGGTGCACCAGCACAAAATTTAGGTGCACCCACATTTTTCATCGTGTCGCCTTTAACGCCAAAAAGTCACCTTTTTATTGCTCTCCTTTTACATAATGACACCCCCCTTATGGCCTAGGTTAACTGCAGCACCATCAGCACCCAGAGGAACCGTTTTCTGCAGCCAATCTGCACACTGATGCCCAAGCGCAGTAAATGCTTCCTTTGTGGCACAATAAAAAGATCATACAGGTCACTAGCCTATAGATTGCAAATGGAAAACTGTTTATGTGATCTTAGCCTAGCCTACTTATATTTTTACTTAGGCTATTCATTTTTAATAATAACATTAGGAATAGGCTACTATACAATTTTCCTATTCATGATCTCTCATGCTGTAATGTGGGCCTTCAAACATGTCCGTGTCCATGCTCCACCTCGACATGTCCAATTAACATGTTGACCGGCCTCCCTTTACGCAAAATGCAGCAGTAGACAATAACGCACTCCTTCGTAGAGACGTCTGTGTCGCCGGACTGACGGCGTAATTTCGGACTTAAATTTAGTGAACGGCAACTCCTCCTTTGCAATATTATATGCGACGTTTAATTTTATAATCATTTCAGATTCCTCAGCGGACCTGATTG
The DNA here is from genome assembly GCA_029853015.1 of Chelidonichthys spinosus. Lineage (NCBI taxonomy): Eukaryota > Metazoa > Chordata > Actinopteri > Perciformes > Triglidae > Chelidonichthys > Chelidonichthys spinosus. The sequence continues at coordinate 13,949,440 of CM056831.1, forward strand.
ATACAGCCTGACACTGAAATGCAGCTGGATGAGGGGCCAGTTTATTAACACACTTATCAAGGCATGTAGTATGCTTTTTGGACATATTGTGCTTTTTCAACGTCTCGATGCGAAATGTTGTTGACTCCTCCACAAACGCACTATTACCGGACAAATGTCTGACCGCACTCCCGACAATAAATGCAGTGCATTGAGTCCCTTTCTTTATCGTACATCAGACAGGGAAATTGCTTCAACCAGTCCGTCTGAAGCATATTTTTGGGCTTTTTAATTAGTCTCGGGGCGAGGCTTTCTGCCTCTCTTCACTTTCAAAGAGAATCGAAGCGCTCAGAGTACCTGCTCCAGCTCGCTCGCATTGTTCGAACCGACACAATTTACAGCAGTGAAAAGGACACAGCCAATCAGAGGCAAGGACGTCCGAGCTCCGTCTCTTATTGGTTAAGACCACGATGCCGTCAGGAGAACATAAAGAGATACTGCGCTTATGATTTATTTTTTTTCCACTCGAGCAGCGTTAGGTGCACCAGTGCGACCTACTATTTTTTTCAGTCGCACTCATAAAAATTTTGGTCGCATATGCGACCAAAATGGTCGCACTCTGGAGCCCTGCACACACACACACACACACACGCACACACACACACACATACACACAAACACACACACACATACACAAACAGCCCAAAATCCACATGATGTAATGGCGAGAGTTACGTATGATTGATAGTTCAGTTCTATTAGGATGTGGTTCTAATAGATATTTTGATATTTCATAAGTAAGTTCTGCCATGATTGAATATACACAATTATGTTTGCTGATAAAAGCAGATCTCAGTAATGCTAATATGCTATTGTACGCCAATTACACTCTGAACTATATGACTCATTAATCTCATGCTATCAACATGATATTTTGAAGAGTTTTACAAATGCTGATAATCAAACCTGCTGTTGTTGAGTAATCTACCTTATGTTGTTTGTCTATAACCGTAAATTGAATCTCAAAGGTTTTCTGGCTGTATGAACCAAACATTTTAAAGTCATAATCTCCCCAATAATAACCACCCAGAACTGGATACTCATTCCTATAACAAAGAGTTTTCTTTTGATTTCATTTGGTAAATGATTTGCTGTTTTCATGTGGCATAACCTCTGACCCAGAGCTCCCTCTGAACCGACTGAGCTTTAACAGCCCACCAACAAGTCAAACATAATCTGGACATGAACCCTGTGATCTGATCTCGACATTCTTTTTTAATTGTATTTAGAAGAGCAACATCCAATGCCAGGGTTGCTCAATTTGGGGGACGATGACTTCAGAGGCTGGGGAGAATTGCGCTTTTTGCCGATAAAATTAGTAACATGTCTAAAATTAGCAACAGTGTGGGATGAATGACCTTGAAAATGAGCAATATGCTGCTGCAGGTGAAGGCCTCCTGGGCTTTATCAGCTCCAGTCGTTTACCAGAGCAGAGGTCAGAGCTTTTCTTAGCTCTGACCTCTTGCTGTGAGCGTGACAGTGACCCTCTCCCCCAGTGCCAGGTTGGTACGATCTCTAAGGCATCACACTGACCTAAACACACATACACACATTGGATGGATAGATAGATAGATAGATAGATAGATAGATAGATAGATAGATAGATAGATAGATAGATAGATAGATAGATAGATAGATAGATAGATAGATAGCATCAGTATGAAGAACTTACTCGCATCATGAACAAAATCTTGATTTATTTTCTTTACCTTATCCATCGTATCACGACGAGGATTAAATCCCAAATGGCCCGCCGACCATCAGTGCTCTTAAGTGGAAATTCCCTCGTTCTTCAGGAGTTTTGGAGATCCCCAAATGACTGCTGTTGTGGGCTTCCCCGCGCATGAAGTGCATAGAAAAGAATATCCCTTTATGGGAAACGTTATGATTTTCCCAACAATATCTACATAATGTAACACGGTGAAGAGCGAGATGAAATCGTAAGTGTTGTTATAAATAGCCTATGGACGTTGCCTACGTAAAACGGTTTGGATCGGTCTTCATTCTCGCAGGTACCGGGTCCAGTTATCATCCATATCGGTGCGACGGGCGTGCCATCAGCCCCAAACAGTCAGTTCAACAAAACCAGAGGATTAAAACATCGCATTCCCCGTCCAAACGTTCATTCCAGCGACACGCATTACCTCCAGCTAGGTGGCCTTCCTGCTGAGCGTCTTACCTCAATAACGCAACCAAAAAGTATACTTCCAGGAAAAGACAGATATTTCTCCCCCCAGGTGCAGCTGTCCTGTCAACACGCACCTTAAGGCTCAGCGGTTTCCATGCCAAAACGATTTCAACGCGTTGCCTTGGAAATGAATTACGGGCACACTTCTGCCATGGAAAACACTTACCACTGAGTTAAGTAGCCAGGGGGAAATTGTTAAATGGAGCAAGATTACCACAGTAAACATCAATTGAGGGTGCCATGTTTTTTGGGAGACGCAGGATTTTGGTGGACTCACTAAGCCACGATGTTTCCAACTTTAGGCCCATTAGTTTAACATTATCGCCTAAGGGCCTAAAATTATACAAAATCACATTAGATAGAGTCGAAGCTTTTGAATTGTATTTTGCAAAATGTATTTAGATGATAATAACAATAACAAGGCAGCACTCTTCTTCATCGTCGGCTCAATATAAACAATGGTCCATTATTGTCAAAATCCTAATTGTACTGAAAGGCTTCGATTGTTTTGTTGTTCAGAAGTAGCCTAAATAAATCCTGTGGGAGGAAGATCTGTCATTAAATAGAACTCGAATTGAAATGCTATCACCATCATAATTGCTTAGCTCATGTGTGTACAGTCTGATCATCAACATTGAAATCTGCGTTTCAAAGCAAACTACACATTTTCGTGTCTCGCTGCAGTCGACAGCAAAAACGTGTTGTTATGATTGTTTTTTACTGTAGGTATGAGGAAATTTAAATATTTTCTGTCTCGGGTTGCAAATTATTCAGAAATACAAGATCAACTACTGACAAAAATAATAATTTTACCACCTAGTTTCCAAACGGAACTATGAACACACCGGCGGTTTGTGTCATCCGGACAAATATCCCGTTGGACCGTTTGAGGATCGTGACGTGGTGATTGGTCATCTAACTGTATATGGAAACAACTTAGTTAGCGATTACTACATTGCGACTAGGCAACCGGTCGTATTTAATACATTTTAACAAGTTTAAGTTTAGGTGAGTTTAACATTTATCGGATTGTTTTGTCGGGAGTCCAACGGTTTGCTGCTTATTTGTCTGGTAAGTTAGCTGAGGCCTCACGGAGACCAGTTAGCATCGGCAGCTAGCACTCCGCTTCACTTGGTTTCAGAAATGTAGCGTTACGTTAGCTGTGCGAGTTTTAAACTTAATTTACATTAAGACTGCTCTTTGGCAAGTTCGTACTACTTACTGTCAGTTCGCCGGTTTGTCTTTTCCCGGAGAAAAAGCTGCGCCAGCGGTAACGTTATTGGGTTAGCTTGGTAGCTAATAATAAGGCGGCTACATTCAGTTTATACGATAGCACTTGTTAGCTGTTCAAGGATTCAAAGGGTTTATTGTCATATGCACAGTGTGGTATCGCAGCTAATTATGTAAAGAAACGCGTTTCTCTGTACGATGAAATTCTTCTTTTGCTGTCCACAGAATGTCAACAATGTAACATCTAAGTATGAAAAAAATAGATAAATAGTATAAAAACAAAGGTAGCATGTGACGTTAGTAAAAACGACAATAATAATACGACGGTAAAACAGTGCAAATGTAACTGTAACTTCATTCTCTCGAGTTTGTTTAGCTGCGGTTAGCAGAGGAGCTAGCTAGCTGGATAAGGGCTAATGCTGTGATGCGTTTGTGTCATCTTCCAAATTGGATGATTAGGGCTGCGTGATCGTATCTGCTGTGACTGACTCACCGGAACTAGTACGGCGGCGACATGAAGCTCTACAGCCTCAGCATCCACCATAAAGGAGCGACCAAAGCCAACCTGCTCAAATCGGCCTATGACCTCTCCTCCTTCAGCTTCTTTCAACGCTCCAGGTAGGTCTGACAGAATAAAACCAGCATCGGAACCAGTACTTTTCCCACCTGTGACGATATGCTTTTGGCTTCTTCAGTGTTCAGGAGTTCATGACCTTCACCAGTGCCTTGATCGTTGAACGGACATCACAAGGAAGCCGCGCCTCCGTCAAAGAACAAGGTAAAAACGAGCCGATTCAGCACAATCTGCAAAAAAAAGTATTGTAACTGATTCAGTGCGTCTAAACACTTATCTAGTTCTCACTATGTTTGCCACCCAGACTACGATACAGTATCGACTTAGTGTTATATGTCAAGCAGATGCCTAGATTTTTTTCACATTACTGGTTAAGATGTATAACATATAACAAGCTATGCGTCGATTCTGGACAGAGGGCTTTTGTTGCATCGGCTCCAGCCCCCCATGTCCCTGAATACAGGATAAAGCCGTAGATAAACAATGGATGGATGGAGGCAAGCAATGTTTTGAGCATGCCATCAATATTTTATTTTTTCTTTCAGAGTATCTGTGCCACGTGTATGTAAGAAATGACAACCTGAGCGCGGTGGTCATCGCAGATACTGAATACCCACAGAGAGTCTGTTTCACATTGCTAGACAAGGTGGGAAAAAACATGTAATCAAAGGCACGTTTTATATGACTTGACTGTTAACTTAAATATCGAGATTGTTTTCTGATTTTTTTCTTTAAGGTTTTAGAAGAGTTCTCCAGGCAAGTGGACAGTATAGATTGGCCCTCTGGTAATCCTGAAACCATAAACTACAAATCCCTGGATATTCACCTTTCTAAATACCAGGTCAGCTTGTAATGTGTCAGTATCAGAAATATGTCATATGAGTAGTAACTAGACTATGACTGTGTACTAAGAAAAATATCATATTTCCTTGAGAGCCTTCATAGTTGTGTCATTGAAACACTGTTTACTAAATAGTTGTGAGATGCTATCTGCTACACCTGAAGATGAAATTCACTCACCTGTTTTGCTTGAAACAAAGCTCTTTAAGATCTTGCTTTAATAATTGCTGCCAAAGGATCGTAATAGCAGTGTACCTGACAGCTTGTCGTTGCCCCCCCCCCCCACCCCCAGAACCCCAGAGAAGCAGATGCAATGACCAAAGTGCAGGCAGAGCTGGATGAGACGAAGATCATTTTGGTATGTTATGAGACCCTGTACTTCCATTGAACTTAAAACCTTTCACTTGCTCCATATCAGCTCCACTGATGTAGACAGGTGTGTGTATCTTTGCCTCCTTAATCAAAATCTATAACTAAAACTATGATACAACAATCAGATGTTGAACCAGCCAGAAACATTACGTACTATTTCTAGATTCTACATCACAAATATATTTCGGTTCTGCAGCACAACACCATGGAAAGTCTGTTGGAGAGAGGAGAGAAACTGGATGATCTTGTGGCAAAGTCAGAGCACCTTGGAAACCAGTCCAAAGCCTTCTATAAGACTGTAAGTGACAACTCGCCTTACTGGACTGAGAGTCTGATGGCCATTATCTGTTTACATGCCTAACTGTGTGCATTTCTGTGTTAAACCTTTACAGGCACGGAAACAGAACTCGTGCTGTGAGATCATGTGATGCCCCTGCCTCGTCCTCGTGGACACGCCTCTCTCTGCCTTTCTGCTTTTCCTACAACTCCCATCATACACCAGCCACCAGCTCTCAACACAAGTGATGGAACAGATGCCGTCTGTTCTGGTATGGGGCCCGGGACGAGAGTACAGAAGTGTGGCCTGTCCAGATTGTGACTGATGGGGGCTGAAGGAGTGATGGGGTTTGTTTTGGGGGGGGAGTAACATTTAAATTATTTTTGACCATTCAAAGGGGAAAGATCTGTGTGGTGTTTTAACACCAGCTTGCGGACATAGTGTGACGTCATGTGTTGGTGATGTGTTGTCAAAAGTACGTCTTCAAACCATTTAACGTTATTCAGATTGAATCAAATCTCAATAGTTTGATTTCAACTCTTAAAATTCTTAAAAAAAGAGTGTTAATGACGGTTGTTCTTCTGTTCACGCAACTCTGACAATCTCAGTCTTATCTTGTTATTGCATAAATCAGTTTAGGTTGATTTGTTCAAAAAGTATTTTTCCTGCGAGTGTGAAGTTTGTTGCCCATGAGGTGTTTGTTTGGTTTCATCGCTCCAATGAGCCTCGATGTAGAGGTCCATCTAAAAACTCTAAGGTGAGCCGAGACAGCAAGTGGGTGCCTGGCTATGTGATATCAAAACTGAATTTTACGATGATTTTTGATTTTGCTCGACTGGATATAGTTACGTGACTTCTATCATTTTTATAATTTTTTTCTCTTGTGTTAACGAAACCTTAAACATTCCCACTATGGGTGAGTGCGTTTTCAAGCTGATGAGAAATGCAGAGTGATGTTTCTTCATAGATGCAGCCTTATTGCAGTGCAGTCAACGTGTAACCCCCCACCCCCACCCCCTGTCATGAGAAGGACAGGTCATGTAAGCTAATATGCATTGCAACCTTATCTATCTGGGATCATTTTCACCATTGTTTATCATGACTGAGGTGATATGGGGAAACCTGGCTTCTCCGAAATGGTTTGATAAAAAAAGACAGACATAAATTGAGTGAATTTCACATCCCGCTCTTTTTTTAAGACACTCCACAGCAGATTTTTTTTGTCAGCACTTTGCTCTGTATGTAAAAACTTTCTTCTGGAACTCCTTATCAGTTTAACATAAAGAGATGCCTTTGGGTGGGTGTTTTAGATGTTTATCTGCTCTCGGTCGGCTGTATGCGTTATGATTTGCTGATATAAAACATCTGCAGGCTGCATTGATGTCGAGTGCCTGTGCGTAAGGACTCTTGTGTGTGTGTGTTATGTGTGTGTTTGTGTGTGTGTGTGATCTGAATTGCTCTTTCTGCTTTTACAGTGTAAACTTTTGTGCAATATCTCTGCAGACTGTTTTGGTGAATGTCTCTCTTTTAAAGTGGAGAGAATACATTGGATTATTTCTCATAAAGTACAATTGACCTCTTTGAATATGCTATTTCTGAGATTTGTTTAATTTCTTCTTTTTGCAAATTTCCAATTAATGTGCTAAATTTGAAAATGTGTGTGTTTTAACCAGTCTGCATTAAACGTCTTTGATCCGGGTGTGGTCTCGAAATTTGGACACTCAAATAATAAACTGCTCTCTTCTGTCTGCATTAACATTTTGGAGCGCTGATTGTTTACAGAACATGCAATCTTGCTTAGATAAACACATAATCGCTTCTGGTGTGTCGGTGATATTTTCTTTCCGATGCGGCGTTCAGGTGTCGCAGGAAGGCCAGACACTGATGCACCCTCCACGTGCTGTAGGGAATATCAAACCTTTAAGGAACGGGACCTAATGAAGACCCGAGAGCGGGTAACACGATTAGTAAATTATCTCAAATAAGAGACACGTCTAATTTAGACTGCTAAATCAACAGTTCACTACCCTCCCACAACATGGTCTGACATTCTTGTTTAAGTATGAAGTAGACTACGAGTTCTGAAGAAGGACCTGAACGCGGCATGAGAGGCGCGCCTCGCGCACGGCTGAGATGAGAAGAAACACCAAGAAGTGATGAAGTCTTGACTGCACAGCCTCGACAACATGTGGGCGTAGGTGGAAAACCAGAGCAGTTCGAAGGTAGGACGCTTTAAGGGGGACTTTCCGTGTGTTGAACCAAAAGTGAAGCTCTCTCACGGGTACGCTGCTACTGTACGACGGGTAAAACCCGACACGGAGCTTCTTGTTTACATGCCTTCGGCGAGTGTGGTGTTTCCAGTAAGATTTATTATTTTAAATCAGTCAGCTGCAGGAACACGACGCGAATGTTTGAGAACAGGCTCCTGTTAGTTTCTTAGATCTTCTCTTCCCGGACGTTTTCTTATCTTTGCTGCCCGTCGTTGCCCGAAGCGCACTGGTTTTTCCACATTGTCGGACTTCCTGCAGCGTGACTCGCACTTCTTCCTTTTCTTTTCTTTCTCTCGGTGTCCCAAACACTTGGACGTGCATTACGTGATCGTCCCGTCCTGTCAGTGCCCTGTGATCCACTTTTCCCCCCTTTTTGTTCAAGCGCCGATGTTTTGCTGCATTTTCAGATGGTTGACCCAGATCTGACACATCGTTTACACACAGTTCAGCAGAGAAATGGTGAGTTTGAGCTCCTCTGGCTGCTTCTCGGCTCGTTTATGTGTTTGTGGTTCATACTTTTTAGTTGCAAGTTGGTATCCTATCTTATGCATTTATTATTTATTTATTTTTTGTTTAAAAAAAAAAAGACCAAACTGAACCACATGTCCACTACCACGGTGCCCAAATCACATTACAGTGCCACAGAAAATGGGGAAATTCACTTCAGGTGAATTCCATCTTGTAGTTCTTCAGCTTTAGATGAGTGGCAATCGATATTATTTTTTTAAATTCCGAGCAACACATGCCAATTAGTTCCAAAGAAGCTGAGGAAGGTGCACTGATTACAAAAACCCTAATTATTAGACATAGTTTGACTTTTTAATGACACCTTTAGGATATCCTCCAGTATGACTTTACTATGTCTACTAATGGTAACTGTAAACGGGTGTTATATGAATGTTTAAATACACAGATAATGCATAATAATAAAACTTAGTAAATTGGTCAACCAGAGTTTTAATTAAAATTGAAAAATGATTAGTCTCATCAGTTAATCGGTTATGTAAGAAAATGTGTCTCTCTCTCTCTCTCTCACACTCACACACACACACACACACACACACACACACAGTCTTTTTATATTAGCGCTGTTGTCTATTTGTTGTTTTTACCCAATGAAGGCTCCACTGCAGCTGCCACTCATCCTTCTAACACCGAGGAATCTTTTACCAGCAGCAGTGGCATCATCCCAGGTGAGCCACTTTGACTAAAAAGATCACACTTGTTTAACAGGGTCAGTTCCCCAGACTAGAAGATTGGGACGGGCAGTGAAATTCCTCAGGTCTCAGCTTTGGGCAGGAATATTATGAATGGAAGGGGGGATAATCTGCAGAGGTCTGCAAGATGGCATTTCTGACAAACCTCTGACATGGAGGGAGAAATTCCCAAAGCATGGAAAAGTTGTTTTTTTGATTGTGCATTTTCTGGGATTTGCACATTAAACTAAACAGGATTAAAAAAAAAAACAGGTGAACACGTGTCCTTAATTGTGTTGTGTGTGTTTTTGTGATTTTTAGGTGCAATTGCAGCTGCGGTGTTCATCTCCTTTTTACTTGCTCTCTATGCTGTCCTCTGGAAGTGCATGGTGTCCCCACCACTACGGTAAAGGACGGACACCAGCCCCAACTTGATTTTGAAAGACTAGTGCTGCATCATATTAAATGTGGTGGGGGGGTTCTTGTCATGTGAACACGCTCATTGGTGTTTTCCTTTTCAGAAAGCACAGCAAGGTGAGGGTGAGAGTGAAACAGAGGACGTCTGTGTGAAGACTGTTTTCCAAGTCGAGAACATCTGACGTCCGGCTGGTCGTCTTGGATCTTAGCGGTGCGGACTCAAATCTGAGAGCAGACTTTGCTCCCAGTCAGATAAAAAGCTCCAGAGTGACAATATGCCGCTGAAGATCTTCCTAATAGATCCAAAGATCAAACTGCCAAAAAACCCCATGTTTATGTGAAACACTTGTTTGGCAGGTTAGTTGTGCTGTTTTTTTTAATTCTGTGAACTCTGCACTACTGAGGGACGAGGTGGCGCAAAACCCAGCCTTCTCCAGTGACCAATAAGCTTTGTGGTATGTATGTCTGAGATGACCGTTTGTTACTTTTTAAATTCGATTTTCTGTTTGTTTTTTTTTACCTGCATGTTGCATTTAAACGTCCTCTATTTCTTCACGGTACATAATGGCTCAGTAGGTTTGAATTTGAATCTGTCCTTGTTAAACAAAAATCGATTTAAAGTGTGTTTAGGACAATCAGCCATTCACCTCTACTTGAGTGTTTAGAAAGCATTCACTGTGGAAATATAGAAATGGACTTTGTTTGCCCCGTCTTCACTCAGGATGTTGTAACTACTGTATGAATTTAGACTCAAACTTTCTTTTTAGTGAAATGTTCATGAAATAAATAAATGCTATTATCTGTGACTGAGGAAAGATTTGGTGCAGGTTCAAATCAGACTCGATCCCTTGTTTTTGCTTTTTGTTTCAGTGTGTTTCTAATTAATATGCAGTGAGGAAAGAAATGCTGTGGCAGTGTGCCAGTGTGAGTTTTAAATGGTAAACATTTCTCTGTCTGATTTTTCATGTGTTTTCTGGTTATGTGGCAGGCCCATTATATCAGGAATCACTGAG